>OX456990.1:974983-2174983 GCA_949752705.1 Callimorpha dominula
TTACTTGTCATTACTCAATCAGATATTTGCGTTTAGAAATCATCACATCATATAGCTGAGCTGATGATGATAAAGAAATCATAACATAAAAATAATTTTAACAAAAAATTAACCGACGCAAAGAACTAAAAAGCAAAAAAATAATAAACCTTTTAAGCCTTAAGAATTGAGCTGATTTACATAAACTATCAAATTTTATAAAAACTAATTTTGAGTCGGCGCCAAATAACAAACTGATTAATTATCTAAATTTTATATGTACCTACGTGGAAATGGACATGGTTCTACGTAGGTAAGGTATTTGGCGCTGACTCAAAATAAGTTTATATAAAATTTGATAGTTTATGTAAATACGCTCAATACTTAAGACTTAAAAGGTTTATTTATTTTTTGCTTTTAGTTCTTTTCGTCTTTTTTGCATGTTCATTTTCCATTTTGAATTTAAATACTCAGCTGTTTGGGTAACAATGATTAGGATCACTGCTATCTAACAATTAACATTAACAAGTAACATTCTCGTCTCGTATAAGAAAACCTTTTACTATGAATTTTGATTTACATCTACCATCTACTCCAAGCATTAATGTATTAAGATGTAAGATGTGACGTATACCAATTTAGAGGAAGACAGGCACAATAAAACCACCGGTATTTTTAATATCTACTTTGTTTGTATAACGTGAAGAATTAAGTTAGTTGTGCATTAATTACTATGTTATTATTATTACTGCTGTATAACAGTGTACCTACAACTGTTTATTGTCTGTGTAGTACTTAAAAATTACTTTTATACTTATAGATTTTCTAATTTTAGGCTCAGTAGTTTGGGAGATAACGTGACGCAATGATATTTCTTAAATAACTTTAAGTTTTAAAGTTATATTAGGTAATCTTTAAATTATAAAAGATATATATTTGAGACCTTCGCAACAAGCCCTTTCATTAGATATGTCACGGTTCAGTTAACTTTTATTCTGATTTGGTCCCCAAAGTGATCCTCATATTCAAAATTTATTAATATACTTTGTACATCATTTCAAAATGGCGGATATTTTATGCCAATTTGGTAGCCTTGAAAATTTTTACTCCCCTCCATACATCCATTAATTGGTTTGGTATTTATACAAGTGTGATATTATTAATAATACTAAAACTATGGACAACCACAAATCTTCTATATGTAAATAGGTATTATAAAAATCGATGTTTGTTTCTTTGTGTACCGGACAAAAAAAGACAGAATACCTGTCATCCAGAAATAAGTAGGATATTACCTAAAAAGCTGGTATATGATAAAAAAAAATGACGTAATACATTGCTAAATATAACTCATGTTTTTACTGATAGTTTATTAATTTTACACTATTGGGTATTTCCTAACTTGTATTGTATTTTGTCTAAGCCGTCTAAGGTATGTAACATTTCGTAAATACGTCAGCCTTCATTGATTTTATTATAATAACGAGCAGATTGCGTCTGGAGATTTATCGTACAGCTTTTGAATGAAACAAAAGACTCCGACTGTCAGGAAGGTTTCAAGCATCTGTCATTTATTATACATGTACCTCTGTATTAGAAGACTTCAAGTAAACATTTTAAATACCTGCGACTCAAAAACCCCGTCAACAAATTAGAATTCTGATGAGCTTCGAACGGCTAAACAAATTTTCTTGAATTATAGCTAAGAGCACTCGAAAAAGGCACCTTATAAACATAAAAAACAAAATAAAAATCAATTTATCTGATTAAGAGCTATGATGCCACAGATAGATACACAAATACACATATACATAGATACACATGTTAAACTTATAACATCCCGTCTTACGTCGGGGATTAAAAATAGTAATATACTTAATAAGCTTTATTTATTTACCTACTGTTTTTGGACAAACTAGGTCCAAATTAGTTAGTGTGTTCTGAACCTACCACACAAGAAGGATGTTAAGAATAAATCGGGATGCATGCGAGCACACTTGAGTTACTTGCATAGGCCGGCAGGAAGGCGGCCATTATGTCCAGACTGTGCGATTGAACGGACGGACAACTTTAGACACGCTGACCTACAATCCCATTAAAATGAGAGAGTTGTAGGGCAAAACGGCCTCTTCTGTACAGAGAATCGAACCTAAACATGACTACATGCATAAAGTTCTTGCTAGCGAGAAAGGTCGGCTCGAACCGCTAACGTATTTAATATGCAAAATAATTTGTATGTGAAACAAGGTTTTTAATCAGCACAGACGTCATTAGTTATATTGCAAACTCGTTATTTTATTATAAATATAAATTATATAAATCTTCGTTATAAAACTTACCGAACGTTTTGATTTATTGGTTATTATTAAAATTGAGACTAGGTATTGCTTAAGTAAATGAAATAAATTATAGACTTTAATTTTAGTTTGTCAATTCGTAATGTCTATTTTTTCTTTCAAAATTAACCAATTAACCCATCTATACACTATTTTATAATAATAAATAAATTTATTTCGGATCCATAAATGTGTTAGTTACAATGATCTTACAACTATGTTAGTTCTACAATACAAACAATAACAACACAAAAATCACAATATTTTTTTTTATACCCTTAATGTTTTATTGTGTACTTTCATTATACAACTGATACAAAACCACTTTTATACCTTACACTAGCCGTGTTCGCAACCTCATATAGCGAGATAGAACATCTTCTGCCGCCTCGTTCTTGTCGAGGTTAAAGCGAAATAGAGGAACACAAGATACACCTTGGCCTCCATATGCCACCCTCAAGAACTGCTTCACGTTATCGTGTACAGTAGGTACGTTACATACTTGTCTCTTTTATCAATTGTTGCGTTATATTTGTCTTGATTGAGTGATTGCATCCTCTGTGCGAGAATAAGGCTTGAACTGTCAACAATAGCCTGTCAATTCAAGAGCAGGACGCTGGTGGACCAAGTGGTCTTCTTGGAAGTCATTGAGGGACCTGTGGACGTCCTAAGATGAAGATGATATGTACAAATGTGTATGTTATGTGCCTAAGTTTAACGCCCTATTGTCAATACCACAAGTACATACACATATATTATCATATTATAAACGTGCTTCTCAGGTGTCTCTCTCGAGTGCGATTCTAAACATAGAGTGTCAGTGTTATAACAAACATCATTTAATTCAATAAAGGCGAGGTTAACGGGTACAAGTAGATTAGATTGCCTAACATCGGTTAAGGCCAGTGAGTATTCACTCATATACACAACCGAGGCAGGTGTACCACTTCATATTTACATATTTAATAAGCCTTCTACTTAGGCAGTATATACGTGATGAGATTAGACTATCTTAGATTATCTTTGTAAATACTCCAAATTCTAGCAAACAAAAACCACAAGGGTATGCTGAGGTGGTTTAAGCACGTATAAAGAATGACAAAACAAGTACCAAACGTCAGTAGGGAGACCTGATGAAATTGGTGATGTGCTGAAAAATTGGTGATGTTCCGAAGTAATTGACACCGGCGAGCTTGTGTGAAAGGCATTTTTTTATTTGTTTTTTATACGGCTTAAAAGACAGCAGAAAAAGCTCGTAGACAGAAGGATAGAAGCAAGTGGGGGGCTCTTGTCTCTGCCTACCCCAAAGATAGAAACACACCATAACACTAGTCTAGCCCTTACATAAATGTAAATTGTTCTCAAATTTATTAAGTTGACGTCTAACTACAAGCATCTAAATCTCACAATTTCAGCGACTTGATGATGATAATTTCAGGGATTTAACTATCTAGTAGGTATATAATTATTTATCAAAATATACATATGCCTAAGCGAATTGAATTTGATTGTTAAATTATGATAAAAAATGTCATATATACTGTGGTGTTACTGAAAACAGTCGTAGAAATCTTATAATATAATATTACTTTACGCTCTTATAATATATTATTGTACGCACAAAAGAGCCTCCGTTCCTCTGTCAATCAATGTTAGAACCACCCAGACGGTCCTCAAACTTAACTAGAGGCTAATGAACGCGAATTAATGTATCACGACTGTAAGGAGTTTAGGTGCGAATTCCCAAAACTATTGACTGAAATAAAATAACTATAAGGCCGCTGTGTAATGAACGTGACAAAGTAAGTGGTATAACACCATTGATAAATAAATAAAAGCTTTAAAAACATTATTAAAGATACCTATACTGTTTTACCCACTTGTTTATTTGGGGACGGACGGGGGCACTTTACCGAGCAGTGAACCGTCGTGTCGCGACGCTATCAGGCATCACAGTCCTCATAGAGGCAGAGTACCCCCGTCGGATCCGAACCTAGTCGAGAAACGTGAGTAAAACCTTATATCATTAATAACTATAAAAACTTGTTTATTATGATAAAAGGCTATTACATAGGAATTAGACCCTAAAGGATCTTCTTTATTAGATTAAACCTTTAATAGTACGAAGGTAGGATATTGTAGGAATATATACAATACATAGGTACATAGACACTACTATATAGTAGTATGTATAGTTGGGAAAATTGGGATTATATTGAAGGGCATTTTAAGGAAAAGGATATTGCTTCTATCTGACATGAAATTTAAAACTTCATTCAATTTCAATTCAAAATCCTAATCAAAAATATTGAATGATGCTTACATAGGTCTATTGGTGACAATATAATAATGTATACGACAAGTTCCAGATCCTCGTGGGCCCTCGCCTCGCCTTAAACTCCTTCTCTATGAAAAACATATTTAAGTACCAAGTTTCATAGTTGTTGTATTGTTTTAATGGCATCAGGTTTTATTACAGACAAAACATTCATATTCATCTATACCAACATCCCTTTCTATATCCCCTTTAAATCTAAATCGTCAATATCAATCCAGACCCAAAATAAATGCATTTGCATGCAACGGAGTTGACATCACGGATGGTAGACATTAAACAGCTGGGCAACGTTCAACTATTGCTTGATTGTTCTTATTCCATTCTTATATATATATATATATATAAGAATGGAATAAGAAGAGAAGATAAATAAATATATGATATATATTTAAACACATACACATACATAGAAACACTCAGATTAATTCAAATACATTGTTGGATCGAAATGAGTACAAAAGATACAACGTTAGATAGTTTTTCCAAAGCTCTGTCTATTTTTATACAAATACTCATATGTCGTCACAGCCCCGTCACGGACGTCTGTCGGGGGCTCGCCCACTAGTATTAGAAGAATTAGAAGGTCGTAGTATCTACGTAAAGATCTGTTGTTGACGTAGCTGGTAATTGGGCGATAATATTGTTTTGTTAACTAATTTCGGGTGCAGATTTGGTAGGTAGGTACACATCTCATCAACTGATGAATGATGAATTACGAGCATACCAAGAGTATAATCTTATTACTTTAAACGAGCAATTCTTGTATGTATGTATTTATTTATGTAGGTATGGTTGTATATTTAAGGTATCTCGGAAACGGCTCTAACGATTTTGATGAAATTTTGTATACATATACAGTTTTAGTTTTAAGCAGCATTTTAAGTTCAACTGCATGGTTGTATTTCCTGTAAAAACGCAACTTTACAAAAATAAATATAAATATTTTTATATCTATGGAATATGCTAAAGTTGTATTTTGGCGCTAATCTTTGAAACTAAATGTTTCATACTAAAACATATTTTACATTTCGTAGCTCAATTCTTGAGATAAACTATTTTTTGTTTCTTGCGCTGGAGCGGACTCAAAGGGCTCTTCTTAGAGTTACCATTAGTCAGTCGAAAACCATTTAGATACCCTACAGATTTGCCGACTGTCAAGTGCTCAGGGTGCGACTAATTTTTGTGTTTGAAGCCATTCTCAGGAAACACATCCGCCTGATAGTTCAAAACGCAAACATAAACAAGCCTGTCACAATATTTCACAAAACACAAAATTTACCAGAAGGCAGCAATATGTTATAAGTACAACACTGTATAACAAAGTAAATACAAAACTGATCCTAAATATAAACTTAAGCAAACGGCATACGCCCCGACACGCATACACACACTTACTCAGTACTTAGTAACATACCTAAGTATATACATATACTGTATTAAATATAAATTTAAAACTTATAAAAAGTTAAATGTAAAAGGACAGTAACACACAAATTATATTTCGTAACATTGTAAGCATTGTGAGCTGAGCACTATCTTCTGAGATACAGGCCTCGACCCAGTTCAGAAGATAGAGTCAACATGTTGAGTCAAACTTTATAACCACCACAATAATCTCAGAAATAGATTAATTATAGACATGCAATTTGTAATTAAATACATAACAATTGTCTACTTTTGTACCTGCTTGGTGAGACATAGGTAAACTATTTTTATATCGCTGCAAGGAACAAAAATGTTGTGAACAGCGTGGTCTGGCTAGTTTTGCAAATAACAATGACGAGGCTTCAGCCATGTTCTTGGATTGTATTCATGTTCGCTTCATTCGGTAGATGTTTTTGATAACTGCTATACTCCTAGGAATTGTAGCGTAATGTTATATTATGTGACGCAATGTTTTTAATGTAAACAGTTTATCTAAGTCAAGTGATTCTTCAAATCGATTCGATTTCGAATATCGATTACTTTAAGATCCCGAGAGATAAAATCTATGTATTAATACAGAAAGATAATAATTCTTCGTGCCCGTTATAAAGCCGGAGGTTTACATGTGGCATTTGAAATAATTAAAGTTTTTATGTTTAAACAATAGATAGGTAGATAGAATATTCTTTATTGTACACCATTAAATAAAATTAATTGAAACAGATCATAGCTTAAAAACAATATGGGTTATAATTATATTTATAAAATACTTGAAAATGGCTACTTCAAGCTACACGTGCCCAGTATTCTTACTGGGCTCATCGCAGGAGGACAGTGGACACTGGCCTTTGGCAAAGCTCGTCTTCGGAGCTTTGGTATAGTTGCGAAGAGTTATGACAAATTTTTTTTCGTTTCTTATTCCAGGAGCCAGAGGAATGGAAGCGACGGCAGAGTGGACCCATGGTCAATCCTTCCTTCGAGCCCGACGACTTCCTACCCCAAAGGTAATTTTTAATTGATTAATATAGCTTATTTAAATAAATCCCATCCCAGAAATTAAAATTTTGCCGTGATTCATTAAATTATTAAAAGCTATAGCTTAAGCTCATTTGATCGTTATCATTGATGATCGCTGATAATTACCAAAACGCAATTACAGAGATAAAAACATCATAGTTGTTGGAGTACACACAGCATGAGAATTTGACAGTAAGGATTATGATAACAATGAAATAACAAAAACAATAAGCATGGTAATCTCAAATTGTCTCCCGCCTACCAAAGTATTCTGTCTAGGGAAATACAAAACGGGAATAACACGACCAATCAAAATATGCTACTACAAATCCTCAAAGACATCCTCTCCAATATAAGCATTACTAAAACATACACAATACAAAAAAGGTTAACTCCGTAATAATACTAATAATTTTGTTCCACGTCCGCCACGCACAAACTATGGGAAAAAAGTTTAGTTTATGATGGTGTAGTTATGATGGCACCTGCATAACAAATTACCAAATAACATTAAGGACACACACAATCTACTATCACATTTAAAAATTACTCAAACACCACTTTTAAACACCATATAGAACAAATAAAATTGCGTGTTTAAGTAAAAACAAAAAAGACGACTACGAAAGCGACTACGAAAAAATTAAAGTAATAATAATCATCATCATCATCATCAGCCTATCGCCGTCCACTGCTGGACAAAGGTCACCCCCAAGGAGCGCCAACCATCCCGGTCTTGGGCAATCCGCATCCATCCGCTGCCAGCCACCTTCTTTAGATCGTCGGTCCATCGTGCCGGAGGGCGCCCTACACTACGTTTGCCTAATCGCTGTCTCCACTCCAGCACGTGTCGGCTCCTATAATAATAAATATAATATATATATAATAATAATAATAAATTGTAGTTATTTCTCTCATCACAAAAGTAGGTACAACTTAGGAAATACAAATACAGATCAGTCAAACTAAAGTGATTTAAAAAGTACGAAATAAGAGAATAATTCAGACAGAAATCAACGCTTATGTACAAAAATGGTCAAGGTATAGCCGTGGTGGCATGCAGGGTAAAGACAATAGTGCAATGAGTGCAGTACCTTTTTGGTTTCTGTTTGTCAACTGATTTTCTTTTGTTTAGTAGATATTAACATATTTTTACGGAGTTTAGTGCTTAAAAGGGGTTTGGGTCTCAGATGTACAATGTACGAATAAAGGCTCATCTGCAGCACCGCGCCACCTGAAATTGAGGCTACCGCTAACCGCCAGCGTGCTTTACCACGCGTCGCCCGCGAGATGCAAGCTCGCAGTCCGCGCGCCGCCCGCGAGGTGCAGGCTTATTTCATCGTCTTCATGTGCGACACGACGCGAAGTTTTTTCGCTGGCGGCTAGCAGTCGGCGCGCTGTAAGCGAGCTTACAGCGTGCCCACTGCGAGTCGAGTTGTATGGTTGCAGCAAGCGCGCTTACTGCCCGCCGTGGGCTTTTTCAGCAGGTTTGAATGACAACTTAATTGCTGGGTTGGAGCCGTGCCGTTACCGTGACGGCATAGTGTGTGATGACCTTAAGAGTAAAGAAAAATGTTAGAAACATGCTAATTTATTTGCTTTTCTCAGATTTTCAATTATTAATAACTAGCAATTCCCGCGCAGCTTCGATCGCGTGAACCTACATATTTCTAATTCTTGTTTCAAAATAAAAGTAGCCTAAGTTACTCCTTATAACACCAGCTATCTGCCATTGAAAGTCCCGTGGAAATCAGTCCACCCATTCCGGAGATTAACCGTAACAAATAAACAGACAAAAATTTTGGTTTTAGGCATAGGTATTGTGCAGATAACTGTATGAGCTTAAAACTATTATTTTGACATTACAAACAGACACACAGACAGATTTTATTTATTTGTATTAATTAAGATGATGATTTGGTCGAGTTTCGACCACTAGGCTTATAAATATCGTTGCAATCGGCTAGATTAGTACCTATAACTCAAATTGACTTAAACTGGTCGTTAATATGGTTTCCAAGGTCGATATGATTGTTTTTGCAAACACATTGTATTGCATCGTTTAAAATCTATTTCTATTAATCGCTACTTTATTTCTAAGTAACTGTTACCCGCGCGGCTTCGCTCGCGTGAATATATTTATATATTTTACACGGAACCCTAATACTTCTTTAAAAATAAAACGAGCTTAAGTTACTCCTTATAAGTTATAACACTAGGTATCTTCCAGCGAAAGCCCCGTGAAAATCAATCCACCCGTTCCGGAGATTATCTGGAACACACCAACAGACAAAATTGACAAAGACAAATTTTAAAATTGTTTTTTTTTGTAAATGTGCTGTGTAAACATTCGGATGAATATATGTATTATAATGCTGTTATTATGACATTCCAAATAGACGTATACCTACATAGAGCACACTGAGTTCTGCGCTCCTGGCCGCTCATAAATGTTTGAATTTCGAATGTATATATATCTTTATACTTAGGAAACTCAATCATTGATTTAAAAAAAACGGCGTGAAATTGCGTGTCAACTGGACGCCGAACTTCAACTTGTGATATAAATTTTAGTGCGAAGATTTTTTATGATTTTAAAAGTTCACTGACTCCGCAAGACTGCACTGCTTGTCTTCTAATTGCTGTTGGGAGGGAAGCACCTCATTTGAGCACCGTAAGGCGTTGATACGCAGAATTTGATCATGGCAGTGTTTCTCTCGATGATGAAATTCGTGAAGGTCCGCCCTCAACTGAGAAAACCGGCGTATCACCTATGAGAAGATCCGAGGACATTTGGGGATTATATGAACCAAATTTAAAAAATCTTACATCAACATTAATTTAAAAGTTAGAAAACTTTGTTGCTCACCCCATAACAAAAGCCGACTCGTGTTGATTGGTGTAAAAAAATGTTGTTACAGTACGATCACGGACGTTCAAATGCTGTGTATGACATTGTGACAGGAGATGGAACATGGTTATATATATTGGTTATATATATTGTTACATGCCAGAAAGAAAGCAACAGTCTTCTGTGTAGCAGTTCGAAGGTGACAGGAAACTAACAAAATTGAGGCAGGCTAGAAACGTAGCAAAAAAATGATTGCGTTTTTTTTTCTCCCGGCCGGGTCCTGTCTGCACGATCCCACTTGAACAACAACAGACAGTTAATGCTGAGTGGTACACCACCATTTGTTTGCCCAGTGTCTTTGAAAAAGTTAGGGAAAAACGACCAAGAAGTCACATCCTATGGAACCATGACAATGCTTCGGCGCACACCGCAAACATGACAAATTCATTTTTGGCTTCTGAAAAGTTAGAGCTAGTGACCCATCCCGCACATAATCCAGACCTGGCACCATGCGATTTCTTTATTTTCCCAAAAATTAAAGATTTGATGAGAGGTATGACATTTACAGGACCGGAAGAGCTTTCAACCATTACGTAAAAAACATTAGACCAATAATGGTCCTCATGTTTTCAAAAATGGTTAGACCTAATGAAAAAGTGTTTAAAATGTAAATGAGAATACTTCGAAAAGCAGTAAATATATTACTTTACAAGTAAATTGTTTTATTAATGAGTTAGGCGAAACTTTCAGTGTTCCAACGTAGATATACTCGTAGTTTATAGTATCTAGTACCTACTGCTTGCACGATGTACGATAGTACAATACAATTTTAGATGTCATTTATCTAATTAGTTTCTAAACCTAAGTGATAATTGAACGCTGACTGGTTACGGGATATTGCTTAATGTTTTTGGGTGAAAGAACTTTTTTAATAATTTTCCTATTTTCCTATTTTCTCTCTATTCTCATTTAGCTTCTGAAAATGGTTTGCCATTGAGTTCAGTTGAACAAATACGATTATACTAAAGTATGTGTTCGGGAAAATTCGACTATTTTCAAAAAAGGAACAACTCTATTTCGTCTTTGTCAGGCAATGCACTCACTACAGCTACGCTCCTTGGTAAAGGGCCCCTATCATGCTCAATAAAACCTATGAATACCATAGGTACTATAATAACTTTGAATTCCACTTATGGAGTTTATTATTTTAATAGATACAAATAACTTTTATTCCTATGTAAATATTATAAAACTATAAAGGTATGCATCAGAATAAAAGCTGTAGTAAAAAAATAAATAGCATAATATATTGTGTTTAAATTTGTATTACCCTAAACATATTGAATTTTAAATAGGTGATAATTTACATATACAAATATACAAAAACAGCAGGACATTTGCATAGTGTTTATTTACCTTCAAAGTATCCTGATTTGCATATTACAAATTTGACTGGCCTGTTGGTCTAGTTGTTAGTGACCCTAACTGCTAAGCTAGAGGTCTTGGGTTCGATTCCCACCCAATTAAGTTTAGATAGGTAGCCTTGTATTACGTAGTATAAAAATAAACAAAGAATGCAATAAATGAACTCAATTTTGCTTTTAATAGCCTTGATCTTGGCTCGGCGTAATAAAATACCTTACTTGATACATTTTAATAACGAAATTTGGAACATAATTATTTCATTTTATCTCATCTGGAAGAGAGATGGTAAAGCACGGTGTGGTCGCCTACTGATCAGGCTTCCAAAGTCTGCACGGGTTCTCGGATGCTTTCTTCCTAGAGTATCCCGGGTCCCCTGCAATAGACATTTGTGACAGAACACCATGTGATTTTAGTCGGTTCCACTTCACCCTCGGTGAGGTTGAGGACCCGTTGAGGATTCCACACGATAAAAAAAAGACGTTATAAACTTTGATTATATAAATATCGTTATAAATATACCTATGTCTGAAATCAGTCAGAAACATGTAATAAAGAGATTTTAAAATTACAAGCCTATATATTAATTTAAATGCAACTTCACTTTACGTTACGCTAATAACAGGAGAGTGGTCTTGCTATATATTTGATTTAAATTTAAAACAATAATCAACAAAAAGGTTTCTTTAAACAAAATCCCTATCTACGATATTTTACGCATGATCGTGCATTTCGCGTAAGTGCATCGGCGGTGAGCAGGAATGAGGAAAGAGTATACATTTTAGAAGCATAAAAAAAGAAATGATTTGTCGACTAGCGTATCTATCACTTTACGGCAAACATTTTATTAGCAAAATTAATAACTTGTGGGTCAAGATGTCCTACAGGAAAGGCGGCCCAGTGTGCATCTCTTGCGCGACATTCCAGCATCAGCTGTAAGTTGACGCTGACTTGCTTATAATAAATATAATCTATACCTCCATATTGTTTCCATTTTGGTCTTCTTATTGTACCACGACGATAAATAATTATACAATGGGTGATTAAGATATGACGACAATGGGCCTGGCCAATTCCCGGCATTAGAACGGTTAGCTCCTAAATTGATATTGCTGTTTTTCTGACATACATATTATGTACAACCTATTTCAATGCGTCTAAATCATCTTAATTTCTTGAAACTTTCACTTGGTATTTAACTAACCTTGAATATAGATTTAATTTTTTAGAGCACCCATCAAATGCCTATCAAATAAAAAAATAGTGCGTGGCGTCCCTCCGCGCGGAAGAAGTGAAACTTCGTAATGTTTTCATACCCCCTCCATGGTAGCGTTAAACGTTCAACGCAACCTTTTTAACCGACTCAATTCGACCGTATATATATATATATACAAAATATATATACAAAATTTACCATCACAAAATATTTCGAACCATCTATATTTTTTAAATTTCAATCTATCGGAAACCATGTCATAATGACGTTCACCATCACCACTCAGTCCTCTAGCAATTAAATCGAGAAAAACAGTTTAAACAGTCAGTTTTGTATTAATTAAATAACAGTTAACACCCATCCCCTCTCGCAAAGTTAGAAGTTTTACCAGGCACCTAGTGCCCGCTGCTCAATATTTCTTTGGCTGTTGCTGTAGACCAGGGATTCCCAAAGTGGTCAATATCACCTCCTCGGGGTCGAAATCGGTTTCCCAGGGGTCGACATAAACGAAAACGTATTTTGGAGGTCGATGAGGTCTAAAAATTTACCCCTATTAATTAACACAAGTTCTTTTTGAAACTTTAACGATACTGACTTGTTATAAGAATGACTAATATTTTAGTAGGCAGTATCATTGTTGTACTTTTAAAAAACTAAAGTCGATAAGCGTGCCACAAGTTCGTACAAGATAATGTGTTCGACTGTATATTTGACGCATATACGCGATTTAACACGAACGAATCATGATCAAGATCAAGTCCGAACATGTTCCTGATATCCCACTATCCCACTAATATTATAGATGTGAAAGTTTGGATGGATGGATGGATAGATGGATGTTTGTTACTCTTTCACTCCAAAACTGATCGGAATCGGGACTTACGCGGGTGAAACCGCGGGCCGCTGCTAGTTTTACTATATAACAAGCTTGCACTTAGGTAAGTTCATTTGCGTTTTGAAATTCGTTGGAGCTTGAATGATAATACACTCATCTACTAATTTATTTCAAGAGATTACAAAATGATTTGATAGCTAAATAAAATGAAAGAATTTCAGAAGTTCTGGTTGCATCGCAACATTGAAACACAGTATCCTGCATTGTGGAACATTGCTCGTCATACCTTGTCGTTACAAACATTTTGACAAAACAAAGAAACCGTTTGAAAATCAATGAACATGAAATTTTAAGGCTGCAACTTACCAATATTGAACCGGATTTAGCTAGATTGGTAGAAAGTCACCAGGTTCATCCATCACACTGATTTTTTTATCTTTACTTTGCGATTTTAATGTTTTTTTTTTTTCAAAAAATAATTACCTACTTAAGTATTTTTACGTAATTTGTATTAATAATGATTAATTACACTTGATCTTTACTGAATTTTATGTCTATTTGTTTTGTTAAATTTTGATGAGAAAATGTTGTCAAGTTTAGGTACTCACTTAACCAACCGCAAAGTTTTTAAATTGGTAAGTATTTTGTATCAATAGGAAAAAACTAGAGATAGGATAGGAAAAGGGGTCTCTTGCCCAAAATAGTTTTTGAGTCCCTGCTGTAGACAATCAATATAGGGTGCAGTGCCTATTAGCTACCAATACGTTGCACTTGCTACATGCTAACCCAAATACATATTTAATACACGGACTGCGCGGACACTTAGCACTTCCGTAATGTCTTTGTAAAACGAACATGCTTGCGGTGTAGATAGATTATAGACACAAAGTTGGTTAACTAAAGAATTTTGAAGCCTAATTTTAGATCAATATGACGAACAGTTGGCGTTTCCTAGCAATATCAAACTAGAAGTAACTATGGAAGGGTACGTGTTTACATAACCTTCTTTCTTTTGTATTTTATCAAGAAACTGGATTATTTGAATAAGTATTTTGTATAAATAATATGCCTTTGTGTAATAAAATTATAAGCTTTAATTTGCTTGATATTATTATGTAAGTTATACTCATATCTATTATGTTAGTGAGGTCGTATACCTTGTTTTACACATGATTCGTTACATTCTTATATAATTATATCTATTTGTGATTGAAGTGTTGTATTTAATTAATGTCTGTTTGTTCTGCTAGCCTATCACCGGTCAAGGATGAGAAGAAGCGGCCTGGGGACAATGCCATTTTTCTCGTTAACATGAAACAGAAGGATATGCAAGACACTGAAGAATACGAACCATATGACAACAGAGTAGTTGATCATCCAACAACGTAAGTCAATACTATATTTGACCAACTTAGTTATAATTAGTTATGTAAGCAATATTTGTTACAGAATTTTAATATAATCACTATCATTAAACTATAACTCTCTAAACACTATCATCACGTGTCTCGCAATCTTATTAAAGCCATGAATTAACATGTGTTTAACGTCTTCCAAAAGAAAAATCTTGCAAGAAGGTTTTACGATGTTATTAATAACCACCAGACAGTAATTTAATAACCACCTCAGCTGTGGTAGTTTGGGCGGCGGGCTGTTGTCGATGCCTACCCCAAGGGAGATATGCGTGAGTTTGTGTATGTATATATTATATGTTACTACCATTACACACAGTACCAAATTGGTTACTGGTCAAAACCAAAACTCATTACCACAGATGATCCTGTAAGAAGGTTAAGTACTACCTAAATCGCATAGGAGAATTATAAGTATAAATTGCCACGGTATAAAAGTTACTGAGAATGATCAGATCACGGTTACGAGAGATTGGGCCATAAACAGTATGTCAATATGATTTTAATGTGACTCCTTTCTTTAAGTGGAAATCTTATCCATCGCACCGCTAATGTGACTTCTGTACGCCACGACCAACAATAATGGCCCAAGGAAAAACAGAGTGAATATATGTTTTTATTTCATTAACCATAAAATAAGTTGATCGTTTCCAGTATAAGCTGAACTGTCATTGTGTAGACCTTCTGTAGCATGACAGGTCAACGTATACTCGACACTTGGCAACGTGACAATGGCTATACGGGGACACGTGTAGTCGTTTTCACATATTTTTCAAATTTTAAACATATCCTTTAAAAGTTCTTCTCAATATAAACTTGAGTATTCCAAATATTACATTCCTCTGCTCTACGGTTGCCACCCTTTTCGAAAAAAATATAGCATTATTTTAAAAAAACCTGTAAAAAATTTAGTACTTTTGGAAAATTAGGAGATGCCTGATGTAAAAGCGACCTTGCTTCCGTCGGTGTCAGGCGTAACAAATTTGAATACCACTCACTAAAATTTTTAATCATAAATCTATTGATGTACTCGTATATCGATCACCACTAAGATAAAAACTATGATCCTTTTTAAACATTGTAGTACAACACATTTCGAGTTAGGTCTCCAATATCGCGTTCAATCTTGCCTACCTCTTGAAAAACTCATAGGTACTATGGAACTTATAGGTTATTAGTGCAACGGCTACATGTGGATAGTTTCATGAAGAGTTTATTATAATTGAGAGCAGAATATTCTCAAGCTTGAAACTGTTAACCATAGAAAACGCACGTCTATTGCTGCCATTACAAACATACATTAAATTATTGTTTACTATTAAAACACGTAGGTACTTCTTGACAATCTTAATTGGATGTTGAATCTCGTGCAATATACACGTGTCAGTAGATCTTCACGTATTCGCGGCCACATTGATCTCGTAACTAAGGCTCCGAGGTTCTGTTATTGGCATGCAAACATTGTGTTGTATGGAAAAACAACTTAATAAAACAAAATAGTTGATTGCTATCCCATTACCGACATGTTGTCCTAACAATGTTGTACCTATATGCTTCATCAGTGCAATGCGAGTTATAGTTATCGCTACACACCAATTAACCGAAAACGTATTTTATTTTAGTAGTCACTTAGAAGAGTGTGTCTTCTAAGCGACTACTATAGGTAGACAAATACTTCATTTGTACACAGGGCTCTCTTATTTGGTAGGTCTCCACATATTTTTTTTGTTTCTAAGGAGTAAGGAGAGATGAGGATTTATAATATTTCTAACTCCTCCAATAACTACACTTCAGATTAAATACGTTGCATGTTCCAAGACTCGCTGAGTGTGCAACGCGGTGATTTCGTTAGAGGGTCATAAGTATAATAGAAGTGTTGAGGAACAGTCGTTATGTCTCTTCTACGCAAACGGAGAATCCTGGTCAGAGGATCCTCCGTTTGGTGATCATGCTTGGCCCGACCGGGGTTAAGCAAACAAAGTTTCCGTACTTTCGAATGTTCGTGAAGAATCCGATGAACAGTTTGTGTACATAACTTCAATCTTTCCATATGTGACACGTCGGTTTTACTCCAATAATTTTGGTACAGTCTCAATGTTCTTATCGGTAGTCACTTCCATCGGCCTGCCGGACCTTGCTTCATCTATTGCCGCGATTGAATTGAATATACCACCATTCTATGGTCCTTCGAGATGGACAAGTTTCCCTCAGTGCACTACACATTTCTTCGAAATATGTATATGCTTAAAGTTTTACATAATAATTACACGAATGTTATAAAGAGAGAAGCCCGCCATTTTCATTAAGAAAATTAACTTAAAAATCAAACAAAGGATGCCTTGCCTCCTTGCCCTAGTATATATAAACCTACGTAGTTTGAGTCGTCTTCGTTCCTACTGCTGAAGTACTTATGTATATTTTTGCTGTGTGTGGATGGTGATGATCTCCATAATATACGTATATGTGAATATGTGTGTCTATCTTTTCGGGTTTGCGAGGAAAAGAACCTCTGTGATGGATAAGATAACAAGAAAGATTAAAAGATGGTCCATGCCTAAACGCCACAACTAACATCTCGAAGCTAAATTAAAAATACTAAACTAATGGTAACCATTTGTCAACAGGAATATAGAAACATTTCTGCATCTAATGAAGGGTAGTTTAGGCACGGGCATCCTGGCGATGCCTCGCGCCTTCGCCAACGCTGGTTACGTGGTCGGTTCCATCGGCACTGTGATCATCGGTGTCCTCTGCACCTACTGTATACATATCCTCATAGACTCCTGCTACGTTCTGTGCAAGAGAAGAAGAGTGCCTTCAATGTCGTACACGGTCGCAGCCGAGGCGGCGCTCTCTGAAGGTCCAGCGTGGTGCAAGGCCTGTGCTCCTTATGCTGCGTAAGTATATACACTCGGAACACTGTATTAGCCTACCTGCTTGTATGAATGTAATGAAATCCTTCAATTGTAAGAAGCACCCTGGCTGGCTGATTATTGGCAGTTAAGAATACCTATTAACACTATCATTACCGATGGTCTCAATCGCACGTTGGAAATGTTATCACCTTCCCACAGACCTTATGCGAGCCTACTCTCAAAGCAGAAGCAATGGTTTTTGGAGTTGCACGACTACTCTTCGTATACTATAAACGAAATAAAAACATAAGAAAACATAGGTTAACGTGAAAAGTTGCGTGATAACCTTTGCCATAGTCGGGTAAAAACTATATGATTATATATTATACTCGTTTACACAAAACAAAGAGGTCATTCACATACTGACTCCCTAATGCAAATATTATCGCGATCATTATCACAGCTAAATAAAGTAGGTTTAGAATTCCCAGAATTCCCGTAGTTAACATATACTTTAGTAAAATATATATTCATTTATTTTATTTTGTATAAACTCTGGCTCTCTAAATGAGCGTCTTCGACTCTGACTGGGACTAACGATCAAAAACTGTCAGCTCAACAGTCTCGAGCACCCCTTCGAATAGCTGTTACTGTGGATTCCTTTAAAAAAACACAACTAGCATCTATTCCAACTGGAAAAGTACAACGAAACTGCATGGTATTCAGTTCCAGTAAAGGGATAGGGTTATTTACAGACACCTGCCAGTAGCACACACTACCATACGAGTCTTCTAGTTGTCTGCCAAATGGTATACAAGAAGACGGTGAAATACCATACCATATAATAAAATAAATGATTTTGTCCCCAGGCACTTCGTTAACGTCTTTCTATTGGTATACCAGATCGGTACTTGCTGCGTGTACGTGGTCTTCGTTTCGGAAAACATCTACTTCGTGCTGTCAAAACACTTCCATTTAGACGTAACAGTCTTTCAAGTGATGTTGTGCGTCCTACTGCCGTTAATACTCATTAACTATGTACGAGACTTGAAGTACTTGGCGCCGTTCTCCGCGATCGCCAATGTGGTCACCATTACCGGTTTCGCCATCATTCTCTACTACTTATTCGAGGATGTACCTACATTGGAGGGCAAAGCTCCGGCTGGAAAACTGGCCAACTTCCCGCTGTTCTTCGGAACGGTGCTATTTGCACTTGAAGCTATTGGTGTGGTAAGGATATTTTATAGTTATTTTTTTGGGGTTACTCAATAGAGTAGTATTGAACCTTTTGCGATAATCGATCACCTGTCGATATCACCACAATGTATGAAGATATTGAGAGGCGCTTAAAAGCTTTTTTCAGTCCCTAGGTAATGTTTATCAACTTCAAGGACAACTTATAATTAAACAGATACGATCGACCATTTAAGCGGTTATTGAAAGGTCTTTGTGAATCAAAAGAAAATATTAAACGTTAATGGGTTATTCACACCGGCTCTACGATTTACTTCCCAATGACTACAAAGCAGAAATTATAAATACAGTTTTAAATATTTATATTATAAAATATTAAAAATCTTTTATATCATTCATTTGTGCGCAGGAAATTCAAAGACTTTGGGATTATTTTATAATAAATTTTTTTACCAGCTATTGGCCATAAATTCCTAGATTGTCTAGAAAGAGTATTGGGGTTATTAGGAACGACATGGGATGATTCAACTTTATTCTTGGAGCCTAAATCCTTGAAGTTACTGGGAATTCAAGAATGCGATTTTGTAGATTCACAAAGAGAAAAAGTTTTGATATAAAGAGGCAATATTATATATTCTGAGAAAATTATTACGAATAACAACTAATATAGGTACTTAATAATAAATAATTGAAAAACTATTCTAAGTAATTCGTAGATGTTGTGAATCGTAAAAGCAAAACAATTGAAATATGAAATTTTATTGGTTTTCCAATAATGTCAGTTTCAGTGTCAGGAAATTTTACAATATTAGGTATTCTCATTAACTCACCTTCACCGTTTCATTAAACGGATAATTAACTAGACTAGACAAGACATAAATGTGACGGATACCGGTTACCATACAAAGAAATCTTTTTTTTTCCAGATCCTTCCACTAGAAAATGAAATGAAATCTCCAAGGGACTTTGTGAGCAAGTTCGGTGTACTGAACTGTTCCATGGTTAGCATTATCGTTCTATACGTTGGCATGGGTCTTTTCGGCTACCTGCGATATGGCGACGCTTCTGAAGGCAGTATCACACTCAACTTACCTTCGGAACAAGAAATGTGAGTACGGCATTTCATATACATATTATATTGCTTACCTATCCTAGCTTTAGTGCCACTTACGAAATTTATAATCGGAAACTAGAAACTATGGTATAGTTTGCAGAACGCTTTGACTATAATTATATCACTCTGTGAAGGAACGGGTTAGAAACGACCAGTCCAGGTGATCAGACCTTGTGGACCGCTGCCCAACAATAAAATTGATGTTGGCATGCAATATAAATACTATGTAGTTCGAGTTATCTGCGGTAGATGACGTTGAACTCAGTTTTTCTGCCGGATGTCGCCAAGGTTCTCCCCTGTAGTGAAAGTGATTTTTTTGAACATTTGGAAGCACTATACTTTCCTTTATATCTAGTCATGTAAAGCTAAAAACAATTATGAAACTGATACAATAACGGGAGAAACTCTTTGCAGGTTATTTTATATTAACTACGGCGTTCTATCCTTCAGCTTTTTTAACGTTTGCTCTTAGTTAGTCCATATACCTTTTGTCCGTCCGAACAACGTTGACCTAATTTACAATGAATATCAATATTTTACTTTTTTTTATCCAGCCTTGCAACGGTGGTGCAATGCCTACTTGCTTTCGCTATATACATCACGCACGGGCTCGCCTGCTACGTCGCAATTGACATCGTGTGGAACGATTACGTCGGTGCTCGTCTCCTGAACAGCAAGCATAGGCTCATTTGGGAGTACCTCATCAGAACTACGATTGTTCTCATGACTTGTGAGTATATATTTATATTAAGCCAAATAGCCCTACACTCCTTTAACAATTTACCTAAGTTTATCTTCTGGTTATGCATAAGATATGATAACTATTCGAGGGAACACCAACCTCCAGCTTCGGTAATAAATCGTCTCTAGTCTTGCTAACTCGTAAAGAAGCATATGGCAACCGTGGTGGTAAGCGGTTATCATCAGCGTCATTAAATACGCGCAACACTAACGGTATTGCTAGGTAATGCGTTGCCAACCCTATTTGGTTTCTTCTACGGCGGAAGGTCGTGCTATGCCAAAGCCATGAAAACACCTTTTTGGATACATTAAAATTAGTACTTGAAATTGATGTAACACAATTTTGTCAACAGTCGGTATCGCCGCTGCTGTCCCGTCTCTCGAGCTGTTCATCTCGCTGTTCGGCGCCCTGTGCCTGTCCGCCCTCGGCCTCGCCTTCCCTGCCTTCATCCAGAGCTGCACCTACTGGTACTACGTTTCACGATCTGAACGCATCCGAATGATCGTGAAGAACGCCATAGTTGTAGTGTTTGGTATTCTAGGGCTGGTCGTAGGTACGTGGACCTCCCTCGACCGTATCATAGATGAGTTCGGTACCTCCCCTGAAGAGCACCTGATGAACAAAACTCACACTCATAATGCAACACTAACCCCTTGAAAGTAGGAAACGACTTTAAATAATCAAATTAGTGCCATCAAAAAACCGTCTTTTCTTTTCATACTATCTGACGTCTGTTGTTTGGGTACTCTGTAGTCAAATAGATATTGAAGTATTCTTGATGAATGTTTCCATTGAAATGTTATGGTATTATTAAGAAGAGATGTATTATGAATTGTTGACTCATATTATTTTAAGACAGTTTATATTAGTGTTATGATATTATTTTATATTACTTTATAAATTTTACAAATACATTGCAATTGTGACATAAAAATAAATGTTACTTATATATAAATAGGCAATATGTTTAGTTATATTTAACCTGTATTTATTAACCTCGTGCATGTTATTTTAAAATTATTTATTTATAACTTGGACTATTATATTTTAACTTTCTATTAAAGTATGTTTTCAACATTTCATATTTGGCGTTGAATTTTAGTGGAGTAACATGTAGGTATAAGATAAGATACTTGAATTGAAGGAATATAATAAGAAAAGTTGCAATAACGTAAGTAGTGCTAAGTTCATATTGCCATGGGGCAAGTGACAATTATCCAGTGCGTTCTAGCCGACAACTGTTACTACCCCTACCTAATTGTATACTCAAGCATAACTATCCCAATATATCCAGGCCTCACTAAATAAATCACTAGCTACTTACTAGGAATTTCTTTGTAGCATCAAAATACCTATCCCCGTACAATATCTTTAACTACCGCTTGTTAGAACCAAACACCCCATGTATTGTTGTTACTTCAAGCTTTGCAGTAATTCTCTTAGTTGATATAAGTACATACCTATTGAACAGTGCGATCAGCAACGACGATCAGCACTTCGTCATGATAAAAAATAACCATTTTGATCATAGGAGGGGTAAAGGGCGAATTGACTTACACTTAAATACGTCGTTGATATCAGCGATATTTTTTGCGTTTTTTGAACCGGGTATCATGAAAATCTTTTTTGGCGCTTCATTCAATGCTACATTTGAAAGAAACTACAAAAAAATATAATTTTAACTATTTCTTAATTTAAGTGCTTTTCTAAAACGTTAAGTCTTATTTAAAACTAAAGCTCAAATAATGCTAAAAGTTACATTAGGTATATCGATTCTATGAACTGAAGTTCACAACTAAAGCTGTGTTATGATGATTCGCTTTTCGTCTTTCTAAAATGGGCAGTTTTGTTGTTAAATTGTTTTACCATTTTCACATGTTCTTAATCCTTGTACTATTATAAATTACTTATTCATACTAGATTTATTATGAAACTTATTGTGATTTCAGTTGTTAACCTCGAACAATTTCAATATACTTAATATGGTGTAAACTTAATTGATCTGTTACAAAATTGCCTTGTACTTGAATTTTGTATCGACATCTAAATCAATACACAATACATAAAAACTTATGAGACATACACTAATTTAAAACCTTTTGGTTATAGATTAATTGACTTCTGGTAATTCAATGAAATAAATACTTTTCAAGCAATTTTCTTTTTCCAAACTATTTTGCTTTATATTTTTCTCCTGTAAACCTATCGAAATGGCACTTGTGGTAATTCGCGTTTTCCCCTCAAATGTTATTTTATTTATATAATAATAATTATAATTATCAAATTTGTTATATCATTTATGTTTTGTGATTGCATACAAAAGTTATAGGTACATATACCAAAATTTGAGGCGTTTAATTTCAAAAACAATTATTCTTATTGCTGGCTGTATATACCTAGGTATAATTATTACGTGCATTTAGTTCTGGTAAGTAAATACAATTTATAAAAATACGGTCACTTTCAGCTGTAAGGCTAGAAGCAGCCAAACAATTGTTACAAATAATAAGATGTTACTTTACAGTATTGTTAAGGGTTTATCCTAAAGCTGTGAGAGTTTGGTCATTTTTATGTTACAATTATGGCATTTTAGTAGTATAAGTAACGTAAGTACAGTGAAACTAGATATTAACTTCACAAAATAAGTGTTTCATCGATGTTTCCACACGTTTATTGAACATATAGCCTTTAAGTCGAGTTAAATCGAGTTCGATAGTGATTATAGTGTGTGATAACTTTTTCTTAATAATTCCTTGATGGGCAGCTTACAATAAAAAAAAGTACAGGCAACTTTTTAGAAAAATATACATAATTAGCTAGTAGACATTTGTAAATATTTATTGTTACTCTATGAATTTCGATGACGCATTGGCAACATTGTACCTATAGCAGTTTAAGATATGTGTACCTACGTGGCTACTGCTGGCATAGCTTGCTGCAACATCTTGATTCTGAAACTTCAGCCTGCGGTCGATGAACTTAGTAACAATGGATGTTTTGTTTTAGTAGTAGCCTCAAAAGATTCGTGTTCATATGTCAATAGTTAATTTTGTACCTACTCTGTTACAGATAAGTAATTACACTACTGAACAATCGATGAAACAGTATTAGGCATAATTTTACGATATCGGTTTATTTTACTATCAGATATCAGATCACAAAATACTTTTGTAATCCGCCCGTGCTAATGGTTGCATATTATTTTGGTTGGTTGCAATGTGACCGGATTTGCAAAAATTAATAATTTTGAACTGCATGTATCGGCATATTAGAAATAACACAGCAGGACTAGGCTCATGAAATGAAAATATTATAAATACCTACCTACTTATTTTTAATTTACTCAAGTCTAACCATTCGAAAATTTTGAGTTATTTGGAAAACCTATTACTTACTGTAATTATACAGAAAAAAACTTAACAAATTACTGATATTTAACCACACTATAACAGTTTTTATTTTTTTAACGTTTTTAATCAAAGTGAACGAAATCAGTTCCTGTATTGAATAATGTATAATAAATAAATTATGTAATTAATGTGTAATAAATTAATTACTTAAAATGTAATAAATTAATTAATGTTTAATAAATTATTTATAAAAATGCCAATTGTATTCCGGTCACCAATTGATAGAAACTGTGATGTTAGTAGCTGTTAATATATTTATTAGGATGTATTTACATATTTTCTTGTATTATGTTTCATGGTGTGTACTGTGTGTTTGACACAACAGTGGAATTGTGCTCACGTAAATATGTAGCGGGTCATACCCGCGGTATTATAATAATTGTAATATTTATCTTGATGTTTCTAATTAATGTAATTACCAATGTATCGTGAAATGTAATTCCGGAGAGAAACATCAATGCAAATAAAAATTAAGTTTACAATTTCAAGATGGTTTTCTTTATTATACCTATCCATAAATACTAGTTATGTAATGAATATTCGCGAGTATTCGCATAATTTTAGACATTCGCATTCGTATTCGCAAAAAAGATGGGAATGTTTGACAAAGAAAAAGAAATTATTTGTTTAAATTCATCTGCTAACGTTTATATTTTTTTTAGTTATATTAGAATAAATAATAATGGAACGGTCTAGAGTAGGTTTACTAAACTTTATTTATCTTTTGTACTTGTTACTTTAATCCTTACTAATATTATAGATGCGAAAGTAACTCTGTCTGTCTGTCTGTAGCTCTTTAACGACAAAACTAATGAACCGATTTAAATGATATTTGTTACACAGATAGTCTAGAGCCTGAGAAAGGACATAGACAAATTTTTAATGCAAAAAAAAAGAGTGTAAGGCGTTGAAAGGTAGGGATAAAAAATTGTATGGAAGTATTGTCATATTTAGAGCTAGAAGCTTGAAACTTATTTTTTATTCTGTTGATTCGATATAAATAAATATGACATTCAAAGTTTGTAAAAGTTTTACCCTCAAGGGTGTAAGATAACAATAGGGAATAGGGGATGAAGTTTGTATGGAAATATGTTTATATAAATGTTTTATAAGTTTGCGACAAGAGACAAAATATTAGAGCTATTCTGATGTAACATTTACGGAGTCATTACAAAATGTAAAACTGAAATTAACGCGAGTAAGAAACTTGCCAAGCACCTCGCCGTACACCAAACTAAAGGTAAGTAAGTATGTATGTATTTCTTATAAGATTTAGGCCTCGGAGTTTCGGAATTAAGGAGAGACGGGGTGGGAAGACACGCGTAGGGACATTTTATTTCTGATACAAAATATACATGTATAATAAGAAATAATATTAATGAATTTTATATATTTAATTTATTTAATATTTATTAAATAATTTTATTAATTTAAAGAAATTAACATAATGACGGTAGCGTGCCAATATATTTATGAAAATCTAATGTACCTTCATAAAAATAAAGATCACTTCTGTAAAAAAAGTGATATACACTCTTTTAACGCGCGTAATAAACATAAACTTGTTGTACCTGCCTCTAGGCTCCAAAAAATTAACAAGTCGTTTCAAGGTCAATGTGTGCGATATTATAATAAAATCCCAGATAATATTCAAATGTTAAGTATAAACAAGTTTAAGTCTACAGTAAAACGACAGCTATGCCTTAAGGGCTATTACTCAGTAGGCGATTATATACAGGATAAAAACGCTTGGGATGGAATTGTAATAGAAATCTAATGTGAGCTAATATGTTTCTTATTTTCCATCTCTCATGTTTTTCTTTTCTTCTTTTGAATTTTTTTCCTTAATTTTCAGTTTCCCTAGTGTCATATTCTTTTTCTGGTTTATTCACTTTTAAAATTAAAAACATAATAGCACACAACAAAATGATGTGATATTTACTGGATATTGTTGAAACTGTCTGGTTTTTCTTTTTTAAAGAGTGGCCGTGAGTTTGTTTGCCCGATTTCTTCTCACAAGGCTCAACCATTTGGAAACGGGCGGTTATAGATCGAAACAGGCAGATGTGATATTATGTTATCCATTTTGTTTTCTTTAATCATTTTACATTTGACGAAGCAAACTATTGTTGCGGTGACTCTGTGTGTTGATCTATAATTTTTAATTATAATAATTATTTATTAAATCGACGATTTCGAATAATTGATGGTCAATTCTATGAAATAAAGATTTTTTTGGATTGGAATTTGAATTACACTTTTTCCAGTAAAGCATACGAGCACGTCTCGACCCTGCCGCCCTGCCTAATGAATCTTAATAATCACATTGACCATCAGTTATGTAGCAATTTTCATAATGGCCAAACAATGTGCTAAATGTACTTAATATATTACTCACATAGCCGGAAATAAACGGGTCGATGAAGATTGCGATGAAGTCGCGATTTACACATCTAGTAAGTACCTATGCATGGAATTATTCTTAGATAAATGTATCTAGAATAGAGTAACACACCTAGTGAAACTCTAAGATCTATAGGGGAGAAAACCACAAAAAAATATACCTTAGGAGCAACCAGACTAGCTGTTTCTGGGTTTTGCCGGAAGCAATGGACACGGTCTACATCAGCCCGAGACCTCAGTTATCTGAAGTTAGATATACTAATAGAGGACTAGCTCAGGGAGATCCGATTTCACTACATTTAAAATATGTCGTCAGACATCTACTGTTGTACTGTCGCAGTACGCGGACGATTTCGTTTTATATATTAGTCATAAAGACCTTAATAATTGTGAACGCCAATTGCAAGAATCGTTGAATACTTTTGTCGTTGTGCTGGATGAGATAGGTCTTCAATTATCGGCGACAAAATCTAAAGTATGTGTTATTACGAAAGTACCTAAAAATATTAACCTAGATTAAATATTAAAAATAACATTATTCCAACTTTTAATAACGTTAAGTATTTAGGTCTAAGGCTAGCAGTAAACAACTCAATGAAATTGCAGCAATAGTTTCTAAATGTATGAATTTGCCGGCCTGAACCCGGCCCTGTTAGTACTTTCATACTAACAGGGCCGGGTTGGCGTATACAAATACATCCCTAGCATTAGCGAACGATATATATCTCAATAATTAGAAGTAGATTGGATTATGGGTGTTTTCTATATGATACAAGTGCAAAAAATAATTTAATCTGACGATATAATTCAAAACCAGGCTCTACAAATAATAGGCGGATACATAAAAAGAACCCCCACGAGTCTACGAAAATTCGGGACAACGTTAACAATCCATTTTTGTTTTTCAACTTTAAATTCATAAATAAAAAGCAAAATAAGGACTCCATCAGTCAAGTTTATAAAATTAGTGCGAGACAAACGTTTTCGTTATGATTTGAGCGACGAAAAGTTAGCAGTAGAACTGTCTGGATATTTTTTGTCCATTCTATTCTATCGCGGTGAGCAGTAGAATTGTCTGGATTTTTTTGTCCATTTTGTCTATCGCGGTAACCAGTAGAACTGTAGGGATGATTTTTGTCCATTCTGTTCTACCGCGGTGAGCAGTAGAACTGTCTGGATATTTTTTGTCCATTCTGTTCTATCGCGGTGAGCAGTAGAACTGTCTGGATTTTTTTGTCCATTTTGTTCTATCGCGGTGACCAGTAGAACTGTAGGGATGATTTTTGTCCATTCTGTTCAATCGCGGTGAGCAGTAGAACTGTCTGGATTTTTTTGTCCATTTTGTTCTATCGCGGTGACCAGTAGAACTGTAGGGATGATTTTTGTCCATTCTGTTCTATCGCGGTGAGCAGTAGAACTGCCTCGATTTTTTTGTCTAAGTATTTTGTTCTATCGCGGTGACCAGTAGAAATGTATGGATGATTTTTGTCCATTCTGTTCTATAACGGGGAGGAGTAGAACAGTCTGGATGATTTTTGTCCATTCTGTTCTATCCCGGTGAGTAGTAGAACTGTCCGGATTTTTTTGTCCATTTTGTTCTATTGCGGTGACTAGTAGAACTGTATGAATGTTTTTTGTCCATTTTGTTCTATCGTAGAACTAGATGGAAAAACCCGATGTCAGCTCCATTATTGGCAAGGCATTAAAAGACCATTACTTGTAGCTGTTTATTATGAATGTAAAGAATGTTATTACATTCTTTACACGCCTCAAACCATTTTATAAATTAGATATATAAATATAGGTAATATGATTAAAATCAATTTAGAATCTGTTAATCGACCCTTAAGTTGTCATAATCTTTCTGCCCTGAAATTTAACGTTATTAAAGACCTGAACACTAAATATTCTGGTTGGTCAAAGTTATATACTGACGACGGGTCGAAAAGTAATATTTTTTTTCAAATCAGATCTGGCTGGCTTACGCCCCAGGAGGCCCTGGGGCGTTCACAGACTTCTAGGTGCGACCTCGCATATTTGCCCGTTGTGTGGTCACTCCCTCACACTCCAGGTCAACAGGTTTCCTCTGCGTTGAGATATCCTCTGCATAGAGGACTGTCTGTCGCATTAATAGTGAATAGATGCCGAATCAGGGCGGCCAAATGCCCCGTAATGGTTCATACAACTATTCTCATGTCGAGTCGGTTGAAACGGAGCAGTCTGCAAGTCAGACGTGGTGAGATTTTCGTCACCACCAGTTTAGACTGCCTGCAGTCAGGTGTGTGATTCTGTGAAATGTCAATAAATGTATCTAAATGTTTAATGAAAAAAGAAAAATGTCAATTCGATTCGATCAATTTCGAGATTATGCCAAAGTGTGTAGTCAGAGAACCTAAAAACAATACTTTAAACGTAAAAAAAGGATGGAGTTTTGTACTTTCGGTAATTATATCATTTATATGATGACTTTATGTTCTCAAATGTTAAAATGGCACTATAACAAAATATATTTTGAAAAGTTTGTTATTATTTTGGAATGGGTGTCTTGCGTACTTGTCCTTTTAACTCTCGCGAATGTTTTATGCAACGCGATTTCTCCCTCACATCGTTTTGTCGAACAAGGTCGATATGAAAAACATGGAGTCGTTTCTAAATTTAGTATAATTATAAATCATAATAAATTTAATGTGTTTGTTTACCTGTTCTTTTACATATACCTTAATTTTTCTTCATTTTGGTTTCCCACAAAACGAACTTCGAAGAGGGGAATGTAGGCTTAATATAGCACGAGATAAAGGCGATGAATTTTATAAATTATTAGGCAAGCGTAATTGGTTCAGTGATTTTTAGTAAAGAAGACATAAATACGTTACTAAAAAAGGTTTTATCAAATTTTGTAAAACAGAAGATACAGGAAAGAAAAGTAGTTAGGCCAAAACAAACTACGTTTCTTTTATGTTAAATCACATAAATAAAGCCCCAGAAGATTTCTCAATAAGGTTCATGCATGTTCAAAAATCAGGAGACTAATATATATCTTCAAATCTTTACGACATTGTGCAGATATGAAAACTCTGAAAATGGTCTAGGTACCTACTTAGCGCTCTGTAAGTCTGTCATAAATTATTGCATTCCAGTTTGGTGTGGAGCTTCCAAAACCTTCCTTGAAGTGCAACGAGCACAAAGAGCTGTCATTAAGGTGTTACTTTGCAGACCTTTTAGATTTCTGACCGCGTAATTATACAAGGATTTCAAGGTACTAACTGTGAGAAAGCTGTTTGTGCTTTGAGCAACTCTCAGGAGAAATAGACAAGTGTGGGACTTGTGGAACTCAAGACCACACCACGCATAAATCAATAATTCTATGCCCAGTGGATAATTAAAGCTATCTTGTTTTCAATTCTAGAATATCTAGAACTACCAACGAACTACGAACTACCAATAACTAGTCTTAAATATCATGAAGCCCAGTCCAAATGAAAAATGTGGTTACAAAATTTAAACTATATTCAAACAGAAGAGCTACTACAATCCCAACAGTAGGTAAATAAGCGTGCACTCTCAGTCGTCACTCGCGTTTTTACACACACCCACTCACCTACAAACACACACACACACACACACACACACATATTTTTCTCGAATTCCCATTTACAGATTAATATCATTATGATTACTGTTAATTTATTTATAACCTTTATAGAGATTTATGCATGAAATGCATGTATAAATCAGCAGCAGCAGCATAAAACCCACTCACCCACAAGCACACACACATACATTTTCTTTTCTAATTCCCATTTATAGATTAATATCATTATAATTACTGTTAGAGTTTATTTATAACCTTTATTGAGATTTATGCATGAAATGCAACCTATGTTAAACCTTTTGAAGAAAGGACATTGTGATCATAGTGACGGCAGTACACTAACTCCCAAGTCACAGGAATACCTAGTTTGGGAGTTAGGGTTTAACTTTACCTGTGTAACCCTAACCATGATGTAACCTAGTTTTTAAGTAAAATTGTTAAAGGTTATTAGGATCAATAAATTATATTATTATTATTATATTAATTAATGTTTTTTTAAACTAAGCGTAGGTAGGTACGTTTAATTTGTAAATTAAGAACTGCTGTTTTCGTTGTTTTAGCAAGTAAATATAGAAAGATGGCAAGGAGATCAAATAGAGAGTCCAAGGTATCAAAACAATTGTGACATTTTTTCGCTACACTAGATTATCAAACAGAAAGCTAAGAGAGTTATTGTGCATATTATTGAGTATATAGCTAGATTTGTAGATCGTTACTAATTAAGACATTTTAAATGTGAATATTGCAAACCTTATTTGTTAGCTAAAGATAAGTTGATTCCAAAAGTTAATAGATACAAAAGATTTTGGAGGTTTGTGCTATGCATCTAATGATGTATTTTTAATGTCTCAAAAGTCAGAGACCATTTAAGACGGTTCTTTCACGGAGCAGAGAGAAAGGTTTCTTTCGCCTCCCCGCGATCGCCGTGAAAATGTATTGTCGCGCGCATCACGACACACTAATAAATTATGTGTAATGTATATAATGTGGTAGTGTGTTTTATAAACGTATTTTCTTTCATCCTTTCTTTCTTTCTTTGTACTGGTGAATATGTCAAAGAGAAAATGTGAATTTCTATTTTAAAACAGTTGAATCTTGTTTAGATTTTTTTATTGGAATTCATGAACATTATGAAGAAAAACCACTGAATTTCAGTCATAAGAATACATAATAAAGGCTGTGACTAGAAATTTAATTGACGTCTACACTATGCAGCAAAATTAAAAACTGCTGAAACGAAGGATCATTTCAAACGGCAATTGTTTAATAATTTAACTTTATTCAAAGGTACATAAAGAACTCACCTAAAAATGTGTTTATACCTTATTAAATCTTAAGTTTTTAAGTAGGTAGTATAATAAAAACACTTTACACACAATTCGACTTCATAAGTTCGCTAGTCTTTTTGGATGAAATATGTAACACGAGCCGACTACGATTCTTTGTGACAAGTATTTACAAAGATCCTAGAGTTGTCAGAAACACATTACTACTTTATTTGTATGTAGTTATAATATATGTATTAATACACTACAGACGTTATACATTGATGTTTTTATATTAAACTATTACAGCATATATTTCCGAGGACGGTCTGGTTTATTATTAGGATGGCATTCTAAATGTATGCACGTACAGTATGTAGGATGCCTGGTGCCATTATTTCACGCGGTTTTTGTTTTGGAGTGTGTATCTATGGTATATTTGATCAAACGATTAAGGTATTTTTTTAAGTTGAACTGAATGCCGAAGCGGCGAAATTTGTGGTCGAACATATGATTCTTTTTCACCAATGATTTTGTACTTGTATATATTAAAATATAAATTGTTTTAGGTAACGCTGGGGCTCACATATCTTATGAGACAAAAATAACAAAACAATCAGCCCAAGATCTGGAAAACAGCGACCTTAACCGGCAACGGATAAGAACAGTGACTTAATAGGGCCGCGAGTTTCGATTAAATGAAAATTACAGACAAACGCTATAAATAAAACTTCCACAATAAAATGTAACATGGTTTATTAATCAAAATCAACATAATTATTCACAAGTATTATTAAAATCACAAAAATCAAATTTCCCGTACCACACTTAGCTTAGACCTCAAGCGTTCATTACTGATGCTTAAGAAAGACTAATGAGGGTCAAAGACAGATGGCTAAAAAACACAAAGTCTGTGGGGTTACCTAAAAAACCAATTGATCTTAAAACAATAGCGAACAACTGCCTATCAATTAACAATACATTAATGCAGTACATTATAGATCACAATCAGCCATGTAAGACAATGAGTACATCCAGTTCTATCGATATGAAAATTAATAAAATAACCTTTTTGAAAAGACTATCACATTTTGTCTTCCATTTCATTCATCTTATTTGGTTATATAATAACTTATTGAGGATATTTAAAACAATTATTATTAACATTGGTAATAGAAGTCGAACATTAAGAGCCTACATTTGTACTATATATAATCAAGTCACTAGGTACATAAATATTTTACAAATCAACGCTTAAAACATCAATTTAATTTCATTATTCAAAACTGGTTTGAGTTAACCTCACGAGAAATTCCCGGATTTTAAAGCTAACTTTGTACACAATATATTGTCATAAGTTTCAGATGAAACACATGGCAGGTATGTTGTTCAGCATTGGAGAGAGATAGACACAAAATATGTCCAACTTTAAGTTAATTGTTTATGTTTATACAAATCTCAATACATTGCATTACAATAATAACTTACATTATGAAATCAACAACGCCCTTTCGGTCGCTATTGACCAAAAAAGCTAGATAGGGCACATTTTCAATTTTATATGAGATATGTAGATTGGAACTGTTAAAAACCGTGTATGCTGTGTGTTTTACTTACAGCTATAGATATTTTTTGTTATGTGTTTGTTAATATGTATTAAAGCTGCAACGTTCTGTCGCGGTCTAGAGACTTCGGTCTGAGATTTAAATTAATACCAAGATCTGAGTCAAGACTTTTCGTGCATGGTTAGTTAATATTTCAATAGTAAACTCTACAGTTTATCTATAGTAAAAAACTGGTTATTATTTTTATATTTCTTATAAATTAAGATGATGATTTACTGAGGTAGTAATTACTTAAAGGTAAACTGTATCATAATTGTTTATTTACTTTAAAAGAAGCAATATTTTACTTTTTCGAGTAAGTGCAAAAACTAAAAATGTCTAACGTAATATTTATGCATTTAAGTTTCTAGTCATGAAAAAAATAATCAAGATTTTATTCCATAACATATTTTTCCCACAAACCCTAAAAGTATCGTAATGTTTTTTAATTTCATAGTACATGGATGTTAGATGTTACCTACAGAGACACCAGAGCAACGACTATTAGAATTCGTTGATAGTGATACCAGAACTCCTCCGCTCTACGTAAAACCAAATGCTTTAGATTAACTTATTATTTTGTTAGATGTTATATTTATATTTGGAATGTCACTAAACAAACTTTTAGCTATTTTAAATGGAGTTGACGTCTTAGTAAAAATCAAAGACAACGTACGGAAGGGACACAATCAATAGCTTTGGAAAGTGTCAGTTTAACCCTCAGAAGAACCTTTCACTTTGTATTCATTTTGAAAAATGGCATCAAGATCTAAATTCACCTCAATATGCGCTCTAATTCAATATCGACGGATCCCATATAATAAGAAAAAATTTAAGTATGCCCAGTTTATACGAGGACTGGTGTAGTCAAAACTACACTTTTGCTATGAATTAGTATTTTATTCCGATACACAGAAAAAAATATTGTGAGCGAAAGAAAGAATCCCGACAATATACCGAAGACAGACAAGAGGGTAATTGTGTGCGCTTCTTTATTCTGTAAACAAATATCAGATCTAACTATCACTTTTATATGACGTATACAATGAACTGCGACTTTAGATACTTTTGCTTTCTACACTAGGATATCATGATAAGGTACTTAAACAGGCTGATATTAGCTAACTTCCATTCATCAAATCGTTTCACTATCGGTAATAATAAATTCAAGAGCACGAATACCTCAAATTATGACTACGCATTTAAAATAATATCTTCACAATTTACTAAAGTACATTACGGTAACATAATGACTACTTCTTGCCGGCGTCGTAGCCCGCCATGATGCTGCGCAGCGCAGTTTTGAGTTTCTCGTTAGGTTCCACTTCGTACTTGGCCAGGCTATGTCGACAGCACGGACAGTGTGCGCCCGTAGACTTGAAGGCCAGCTTGATACAAGCCTAAGACAATTGAAAAGAAAATTACATAATTGCCTGTATGCCATTGTATTTATTATATTCAAAGACAGTACTTTTCATCTGGATAAAAGGTATCCTAGTCCTTTTTTGTACCCCTGACGTGTATGTAAAATTTCATAATGATTGGTTGAGTAGTTAAGACGTGTAATCGTAACAAACAAACAAACTCACATTCGCATTTATAATATTAGTTAGACTAAAATTTATCTCTCTGCACCCCAAGAACTGAACACCACAACTGATGACTTATATTATATCACATATATATGGAGCACCAATACATAATAAGAATACTAGTATAACACTACGCACCAGGCGACAAATACCGTTATCTCAGTAGGCGTCTGGCAACACCAAACCATTATACCATTACCCATCTGGCAGCTAGCAATACCAGAATGGTGTCCCATTTACGCATCTAGCAATATATTATGCTAGTAATTATTTAATTTCTCGTATATCAATCGAACTTTGATACTAATACACCAGTTGGGGAAGTATATTACAAATATCATGTATATTACAAAAGAATCAAACCTATCACTTACCATACAAAAGTTGTGCAAGCATGGTGTTGTCACAGGACTTACTGCTACTTCCTGGCAAATGATGCACAGGAACATTTGCGTTACATATTCCACAAATTCCTGTTAGTAAAATAAAATGCTACAAAAACAATGTTTCATATACAGTTACTGCAAACCACTTTTTGGAAATCATAGAGGGAGACCTATATCCAGCAGTGGACGTCCTTTGGCTGAAATGATGATGCAAGAGGCAACTGTCACATGTTTATGGTCACAGTTCCGCTCTAAGCCTCACAAATTGGGCTATACAATGCAAAAAACTATTTTAATTCAAATTCAATCACCTTTATTTTTATTAAAGTCGCTCAACAACTTTATTGATTGTCTTTTTTTTAACCAAAAATTATAGTTAGAATAATGTCACTGCAACAATAGGTTGTTTTGTCAAAAGTGAAATTGTTTTATGCTCTGTTCCAAATAGTTAAGATTGCCCGTTTCCAAACAGTTGAGCCTCGTGGAAAGAAATCGGACAAACAAACTCACAGCCACTACTTTAAATCATGAGATAGTTTTAGAATATTTAGTGAAATGCATTACAGCACTGTTTTGTTATGGGGTATATGTTATTAAGATTCAAAGTAAAATAAAATAAACCTATAAAAAATTGGGATCCTTAAAACTAAACAAGATAAAATTAAAGTCGAGAATCCCCCAAGTTCACACAGTATTATTAATATCATAAGCCAATATTATAATCTTTAAATCACTGATACCCAAACCCCTTGATCTAATTTGATCTCCAGGGGTCTACGGCGACCTACAATCTCACAATCCACTGAAAATGTCAGTGAAAAAAAGAATCGGGGGTCCGTGAGATGTAAACGGCGTCCACGATAATAGATCTCATTTAGGCAAGTCGTGACTATAATTTTGAGTTTCCATTAATGGAATAATCCTCATATGCAGATTGCTTTCTTTTTACTTGAAATGTAACAAACAGACCGACAACGACAGTAATATTTGTATGGGATTTGTAAACAAGCTTATTTTCGCAATGTTATAAAGTAGTAGTAGCAGCAAATTATTATATGTATCTTATAAAATTATGTAATTTATTATATTCGATATGTGATCGCAATGCACTTTGAACTTGTCGAAACTTGCAAAGCATAGAAATTACAAAATGCAGTTTTAACTAATCCAGGAGTCTAATCAAACCCGAAAGCCATTGTAAGTGGTCTGCGAGATAAATAAGTTTGTGGACTTCTGCTTTGAATAGTCATAGTGTACAATACCTTCTTGCCCCTAGTATCACAGACAACGAGACACTCGTTCCAGAGCTTGCTATTGAGAGTGTCAGCCAGAATAGCTTCTCTGTCGTCAGCAGTAAGAGCACTATCTGCTTCGGATTTTGGGTCTTTCGCAATTTCCTTTTTTTTGGCACCAGGACTCTTTGTAAAGATGCTTGCTATCTTTCCTTTTGGGCTTTCCACTGGTGCTAATTTCTTTTTTGTACCTACAACAAATATAATAAAACATAATACATATAACTATTTAAACATTTTATTAGTAAAACACCAGTGCAATAACATGGGTTAGAAACCAGTAATATACTTATTAATCTTCTATATCTGGGTGAAATGGGCTAGTTTATCGTGGGAGAGCCATGCTTCAGCACGTATGGGGCGGGTCGACCGGAGTGATACCACGGCCTCACAGAAAACCGGCAGTAAAGCAATGCTTACATTGCTTTTCGCCGAGTGAGTGAGGTTACCGGAGGCCCTAACCCTTCCCTCCCCCTCTTCCAACCTTCCCTCCTCCCTCCCCCTCTTCCACCCTCCCCCTACTCCCATCTTTAAGGTCGGCAACGCACTTGTGACTCTTGAGTTGCAGGTGCCCATGGGCGGCGGTAGTCATTTACCATCAGGTGACCCGTCTGCTGATATATTTCTATAATCTTTGAACCGTAAATATAATAAGTTTATTGATACCAGATACGAGAGTACAATTTCTTAACCTATATAGTACAGTAACTGGATGTTTACAATAATCCATGAACCCTAACGTCTAAACTAGGCCGAGCCTGTATCCTAGACGTTAATTCCTTCCAATAAATTAGGTATAATATAAACAGACATGTGTATTAAGTCTCAAAACTATAGCCAGGTACCCAGTAACAATACGTGGGTAATCCGTACAATAGTTGCTAAATTCCGTAGTTTAGCCGCATATAAAACGCAGCTAACTATCTCGGATGTACAACGATTATTGACTCAAAACTCAAGAACCACTAGTCCAGGTAAGATTATTTTGTTTTGTTTTACGTATACAAATATATTAGCCAGCCAGGGTGTTTAGTTAGAATAAGTAAGTATAAATGTAGGTAAAGCAAAGTTTAATTGTGCTTAAACTTGAACTTAATTTTTTGTTTGTAAAAGGTTTTATTGTTTGGGTAAAAAAGATTGGCCATAGGCAAGTTTGTGACAGAAAATGACAGTGACATTTGAAAACTTGAAAACTTAATTTAAAATATAACGAAATTTTTAATTTTAACTTCAACACAATATTGAGAGTGACATTTTGTCTGGATGCAAGTTTAAAAAAGCTATAGAATCGAAGCCATTGTATCTTCTTACCTCCTTTCATGGAAGTTTTTCGTTTCTTAACGGGCGGTGAGGCGTCTCCCTCCGATTCTGTAGATTGGTTGCTTTCCCTCAAAGCTCGTTTCTTGTTGCCATTTGATTTGCTCACTGCCTTGCCTTTGTTCTTTTCTTTAAGAGCTTTTTTCTCTGCTTCAGCCTCTAAATAGCCATCTGGATACTGAGAGAAGAACATGGGTTTTAGAATATGATGTATTGTACAATCTGTAATGACCTACTTAATAATTTTGAAATAAATATTAGATATATTTGTAACAACTTAAGAATAAGCACTAAATGAAAATAAAATCTTCGTACAGATTCAGGGTATTTTCATTTCATTAATTATTTGACTCACTTGATTCATTTGGATGAAAAACATTTTTTTTTGTTATCAATAAAAAAAAAGATGATCTTCGAATGACTGAACAGGTTTTCTTGCATTTTAGCTAAGAACACTCTCGATCAAGTTACAGTTAGTTAGTCCATCCGTTTAGGAGTTATGATGGGACACAGTCAGACACACGTTAAACTTGTAACACCCTTTTGGTTTAAAACCATCACTAGTACGTAGTGTTGTGCCTATGAGTGGGCGGTTTACTCTTGTGTGGTCATAGTCATGTTACATTCACCACGTGTGACAGTTACCTAAAACTTCCTTAAATCAAAATACAACATTTTACTTACTATAATTGGGAATTCCTTGCTCCTCGGCTCCCAAGGCGCGGGGGTGGGGTCATCGCGTCGCAGCAGGTATTTCCACACGCGAAACCCAGACAGACCCTTCTCTGGGTAATACTTGACGACCTTGTAGATACCGTCGTAGCTAAACAAGTATCAATTTAAGTACTTTATGGTCTAAGCAGAAACTGTTATGGATCTGTTATAACAGGAAGTAAGGAGAATTAGTAAACTCATCTAAATACAATAACGGTGGCAGCCAGTGATGTCTCGAGTTAGCAATTCGAGTTCGGATTCCTGGTCGAACACCTCCAACTTTTCGTTTACAATTGCTTGTTATAAGTTAATACTTGCTTTAATGATGAACTCCATGGAGCTATCGGAGTGCGAAACCCATCAATCCTAGATCTCAGTGGAAGACTACAATAACCTTATTGAATCTGAAAACTTTGATTGCGGGTTCGAATCCCACTCAGTGCACTATTGACGTGAATCCATTCTTAACACAAGCATTTAGACATTTTTTTTTTATGGTATGGAGCCGGCCCATACGTGCCGAAGCATGGCTCTCCCACGTTAAAGCTGGAAAGGTTACAAGAATACCAGTAATGTGTGACCTACATTATTACAATAATTAATTATTTTTTTAAGTTGCTATAGACAGCGCAGCGCTACTATCTGAAGCACAGATATAAAGTTATTTAGTTCAGACATTGATGTTGCACTGATAAGAGTGATGTAACGTTTTATGTGTATGTTATATACAGATTGAATGTTAAAGAAAATAAGTACATTAGGACGGAACCTACCACACAAGGAATCCTGGTGTGGTGCCCAGTAACATTTGTCTTTTAGTCTACAAGTTTAACTGTATTGTTTGTAGAGTACAAAAGTTATTGTACAACAGTTAAACAAAATTAAAATACGTTAAAATTTGAGTTGCTTGAAATTTGAGTTGAATTTAAGATTACGGGGTTCGGCCTCCATTGCTGGGTATGGTTCTTATACCCTGCAGTATTTCAGGGCTTTTCACCAAAGGCAATTTAACTAAATAAGGTAAATAAAATCAGCTTTTATGTTTAAACAGGACAAAAGTTTTTCTGCATGCATTTTTGGGAAAACTATTAAAACATACCGGATTCCTTCTTTTGGTGCGTATTTAGGGAAGTGCTTTAACATCTTGTAAGATCGGACGACACGTACAGGCTTGCCATGTCTCCAGTCATCTCCTGCATCGCCGCCTTCCTCGCTGATCAGTTTCACTGCGCAATTGCGAGCCAATGCCCTAGTACCAATAAACACGTTGTAAGTATGGTCACGACAAGTTGACCTACTTATCTTACATTTGTTATAATATATGTATAATACGTACATACATTTTGAAAGATAAAACTGGCAAAATAAAAACTCAGAAAAACATCCTTCTTGGTGTTTGTTTTAGAACTACTGTAAATAAATATCCTACTAATATTATAAACGTGAAAGTTTGTGAGGATGTATGTATGGATGTTTGTTACTCTTTCACGCAAAAACCACAGAACCGACTGCGATGAAACTTGGTATGTAGATAGCTGGAGACCTGGATTAACATATAGGCTACTTTTATCCCGATATTTCCACGGGATCGGGACTTACGCGGGTGAAACCGCGGGTCGCTGCTAGTATAGCATATAATAATATTATGCAAAATAAATCATGATAATAATTCCTCAATTTGAATTAATTATACATTGTTTAGAAAAACTAAAATACACGCTTTAATAGGGAAACCAATTAAAAAGTAAAAAAGAGTTCCACTATCCACATCCTGGCTTAATCAGCAGACCATTGTTAATAGGTACAATCAGTTGGACTCGTTAAAACGAATCATATGGGCCCCGACTCGAGGGGTTTACTAGTAGCCACTAAAGAGTTTCACTATCCACCTCCTGCTTCCATCATCAGGTCAGCTCCAAGATGCCAAATTATAGTATTGTCACCCAAATTACATATACATACAGTTTCAGTTCGATACGACATATTAGAAGTAGGTTGAAATTAACGCCTAATGTTTATATAATAACAAGTGGAATGAATAAATTTTTTTAAGAACATTCTACTCTAAGAACGCAATTAAACGTCACTAATTGTGCTAGTTTCTCTGCTGACCACTTAGTAATAAAATAAGTTGGCAACGCATATGTGATACTGGTTTCTCTTTATAAGCATCAGTAACCGTTTGCCCTCAGGGGTGTGTTCGTTTGCAAACTTAACTGTACAAAAAAGTTACAGACTAATAATACATTTCTTAATTGTCTAAGGTTATCTGTATCGTAGATATTGACAGGAAACCCGACACCATTCAGGATCCACCACTGCTACAGGTTAGAGCCTTAGAATGGTTAGTACTTACTTGTTTTCTCTAGTTAGGGTCTGATCACAGGATTGTTCAGCCGTTCGTTTGTTGCCGGAGAGGTCTCTGCCACCACTGCCCGTGTACGTGAATTCATTACCGTGGTCTACGTCGTCTTCATAACCACCTGTATAAATAACGTTTATAAATAAACATTAATGGGAGATAGACGCCCAAGAGCTCTTCTCGAATTGCGGACCCCTTGAGACGAACCTCTAGTCTGCATGGTTAACCAAAACTACTAGCTTAACGCATTGGTTGTTTTCAAACATTCGCGACTTACATTTTATTAAGACATCTCTCATCTAAGAAAGATTCCTGTAATGGGGGACTTTACAAACATTGAAACAATAGACACAAAACAAACCCACACTTGGGGCAACTATTTACAAGGACATCCACACATGGTCTGGTTTATTATTAGGAAGGCTTATTACTAGTACTATCTGGTGACACTATTTGACGCGAATTTTGTTAGGGAACGTGTATCTCTGGTTTATTTCATTAAAGTATATAAATATTATCTACATTTAGTTACGATTTACACATCTACCATAGTGCAGTTGCATTTCTACTGGTGAGTACAGTCGTCAGAATTTCTTGATTGTGTCAAAATAAGTTACTAAATCTACTACCGTGAAACTTATTCTATAAAAGCATATCATCATATGACTTGAGTATGTATGCTTGTATGCTTATAGTAATAAGTAAACAAAAACACTGTGTTAGAAAAATTCAAAACGGCCCAACATATATTTTCAAATAAACAAACCGGACAATACGATGCTGTACGCTCCTTCCACATCTCGTCCATGTATTCCAGACACCGGAGGCCGATGGACGCCCGTCTCAGATAACTACAATCAATGTTAATATGATCAATAAATTTCAATATCAGAATAGTTTAACGAATTATTGAAATTCAAACTTCAAATCAATCAATCACAATTTAAATTTTGATGAAAATCATTAGCCACCATAACATGAATGCGCTAGCGTACTGTAAAGTTACTGTTTTTAATACAATACTTAATATTAAAAACATTCTTATGAAAGAGACGTTATTTAGATTCATTTTCGATTTCAGTTCTCAAGAACATCTAAATAAAAATTAAGAAGGGCTATCTATTGGCATTTTTATTTAACCGTTATGGACAACAAGAAATAAAGTTGGGATCAAGTCTGCCTCGTGCAATGTAAACGACAAGAAGTCTTAAATAAATAAGTAAAAAAAATAACTTGTCTTCATTTTTTACACACACATGTATACACCTAATTAAATCTGCTTTCATCACAAATACCCACCACTTTCATAACATAATTTACTTATTATAACTTAGTTACATATAAGTTAGTTAATATTGAATTACGTGATTGTGTATAATATAATATTAATGTTACCTGAATTCTAAATCTCCAACACATGCCAACTTCGATGCCAGGGATTGGACCAAAATGGTTAGGCGGCATTGCGCATGTTTTGGTTTTACCTACATCAGAAATACATAACATTGTAAACACTTTAACGTGTGAGTGTGTACATAATATACCAACTAAATATGCAAAAAAAACATCATTTGAAAAAAAAGCTTACCGGTTTCTCTTTAAATAAGTGCTGCAGCACTTAAATCTGTACTGTAATATTCGTACAAGAAACCAATAATATCCCGATTACAGCAAAACGGTTTATAGGACATTTAAGAGATTTAACATAATTTGCAATAAAAGATGGCAATTTGAAGGCAAAACGGGTTAAAATTGTAATATGTTATAGTTAACTATCTGGTATGTCAAACCCTTAACGGTGGACCACTATTTACGCCACACCTGAAAATTATAGTGAAAGGAACTTCATTCCAACCGGGTGTCCCAAAGTCCACCTAAAGCGTTTCTTGGTTTTTATACTCAGAATTGGGTATATACCTATGTTCAAAATAGCAAATTAGCATTAAAAGTGAATGATTTGACAACAGTAAGGCGTGGTTTGATTTGACGGTCATCTATTATATTTTTTTAAAAATACATCGGTTAAAAACTTAATACAACACACCTACACACGCCATTCCTCTGCCCCAGTCACGGCTTGTCTTAGTTGACTTTTTTGTCTGTTTGGCAGCTCCCGGGGCTATGACGTCGTTAGGGTCCCGTTTACATGAGGGGCAGTACCAATCCTCCTCGGGTAGCTCCGTGAGTGGGGGCTCGAGGCAGATCATATGGTAGCCGTTGTTGCATTCGTCACACAGCACTATCTGTGGAATTAAACTAATTATTTTTAATTTAACATTGCATCTATTAATTAGTGTACTGGGTGGAGTTCGAACTCACAACCACTCGACCGGAAGTCCGAGGCCATAGAAATTACGATGCCGCCCCTTCAATGAGCAGAATCTCTTACCTGCCTTTCTTGATATCCTTGATACACAAATTAACCTTGCTCTCATCATAATCATTTAATTTCTGTGTTACTGGACAGTAAATATTTATTTTTATAAATACATTTTTTAAACAACTCAACAACATTTGACTATGGTTAACTAATAACAAGCCGTAATAAACTAATAAAAATCTGTGATAATTGTGGATGTTGAATTATTAACACCTAGTTTAATTATTAATAGTTGGCTTGATTTATACAATTTAAATAGGATAACAAATTTTAAGTATTTTTATAAAGGAGAAAGAGAGTTTGTTTGTTTGTTACGCTTTACTCCTTAACTATTCGACCGATCAACATGAAATTTGGCACACACATTGTCAGTTACGAGGTAATTGTATAAATACCGCTTCAACTAAATGCTAGACAACTATTTCTTAAGAATGTTAATATTATAACCTCTCAAACAAGGCATTAAAATAACATTTTTCTTTTTTTGTGTTTGTTATTGTCATGAGAAAGTTATTATGAAAGAAAAAATTAAGAAAGTTACGCGGAAAATTAGAAAACTTAACGAGGGAGTTACCGGGTGAAACAGCGAGGCGCAGTTAGTGCTAAATAAATGTCACGGTTAATATATCTACATTATTTGAAAAAACCAAATGAATGTCTGTATATTGTAATATCTACATGAGACGCAACCTTACCTTCTCTGGGAACTCCTTGCCCGAACACAAGTAACAACCGCAGTCTTTGCACGGCGTGTCCTCGTCATCGCGGCAAGTTAAACAGTTCAGTGGCACAGACCCTAGAAATGTTAGAAATTAAATCTATAGCAAGACTAATACAACACTTTTTGACAGACTGTTTGAATTAAATTGTCTCCTGTGTGGCACATTTAAAGAATTGGTTGAGCTGGATGTTCCTAGTAACTTGACTTCCACTCTACATGCTGTACTGAGCACATAGTTGTATTTGCGTCGCCATCGCCTAGTTAAGAAGTTATCCGAAGAGGATGCACACGCTTTTGCGGGCCGCTGGGTACCGCTGATACGCTAGCAGTCTTTCCTCGACCCTTCCTATTTATGGGCCCATATTGTTTTTATGGTATGGCACACCATTGTTTTTACTGAATGAAATGTTAGTTATGAAACTTGCAGAGTGAAAAACTCCACAAACCATATGCAATATCTGAAATGAAACTTACTTTTCTCAGGTTGAGTGGTCACCATCTTTTTATACTCGTCGGTTCTTTTCGCAATGGGTACAACTTCTTCAATAGCAAATATCTTGTCTAACACGCGTGCTCTGGTGTCATTCTGAGGCACAGCATCAGGGCCGAGATACAGTGTCCCCATCAGCTCGTAGTTGGAGCGTATTTTCTTAATTTCTGATACTTTGAAATCATACCTGTAAATAAATGCAAGTTATTTAATTCTTTAAGAACCTACTTCTGTCTGTCAGCTACAGTCTGCAGCAGCTAAGACGTGGCTCCAATTGATAAATGATGTATTACTAAACGATGGTGACGTAATCTCTACATCACTCTCTGCATCGCTACATATTATAGAACAAAGTCCCCCGATGCGTCCGTCTGTCTGTCAACTACTGAACGGATTTTCATGCGGTTTGAGGAAGATGAGGAAGGTTTAGGTGTATAATTTAACGTTTTGTATATATAGGTTGAAATATTATGATTGTTTGTTTGTTAAATTAATTGTTGAAGATGTCTCTACTAGCAACTCTGCTAGTAATAATTAAAATGGAAAGACAATGATAGGAATTGGCAACAGCTATTTGACAGTGCATAGGTAACAATCGCAATGCAAACTCAGTATCTTATATTATGGTTTTTGATGATATTTAGATTATAACTGGCATTATAATCTAAATTACTTATTACTACACTTAGTAAATTGAAACAACAAACCAGCACCCCTAAATCTGAAAGTCTTGAACCACACAGCTATAGTGTGATTCAAGACTTCCAGATTTAGAGGTGCTTGTTCATTGTTTCAATATACAATCATAGCAGAGGAGATATTATGTGTAATAATTTAAACAAATAATAATACAAGCACAGCAATGTTGCATACATTCTCAAATAAATGGCTATATATAGTATAATAAATTGCACAGCAGCATGCACACAGCTGTGGGTACCAGTTACCATAGGCAACCTTATCTATACTTAGCAAAACGCAATTTCTTTTGCTCTATGTTTTCTCAGTAGTCATGACTTAGGATGTGATTTATTTGATTTGTGAAGTAAAACTTCTTTACGCACGCTTGACTTGGGGAGTAATGACGAGAGCGTTACGAAAAGTGTGATCGAGCGTGACGAACGGAAGTTGAGAGGGAGATATCAGTTAGTGAAGATAGAAAGAGAGAGAGTTACGTTTCGTATATTACTGTAGGGGCAAGAGAGAGAGGTGCGAGCACTCATTTTCTTTCTCTCTTTCTCTCATAGCCAGTTACGTTTCGTATGAAGTTTTACTTCAGTCGTGTGGTCTAAAGCACACTCGTTTTTTTTTTATTACATAGATATACTTATCGTTGTATGGTAAAAGAATTGATATAAAAACTTCTAGCAGATCTAGTCGCTTGCTTATATTTATACACAGCAATAGGTATTATTTTTCACAATGCACAAATTACACCATTAAAGGACAAGTCAGGTAATTAAGTATTCATACCAGTCTCCTTTTTCTAAGGGTTCCTCAGCATTGTGGTTTATCATAACTGTCTGGCTAACTTGAAGATCGTTGACTTGAATTTCGGTGCGCGCCCGAGGTCTTATTTCTTGCAACTTGCAATATAAATTAGAGTCTTCTTCACTAAAACAAAGTACTTTATGAACATACAAAGTTTATGCGATACAATTCCGTAATGTGCAGTACTAGTAGTACGAGCCGGATTTGTAACAAACAAACAAACAAGTTGATTTTAAGTTTTATAATGTGTACATTAAAAATAACCTTACTCGGCATCAAGTTGAACTTTATAAAGTAAACTATCATCAATAGTTTGCTTCAGTTCGTCAGGCTTTTTATTGTCATTCACTTTCTTCCGCACTGGTTTAGGTGTTGGCGAGAAATATCTTGTTATGCCTTTACTTTTTGTTTTCGGAGGGGTGTCGCCCTTTGTCGCATCGCTAGGAGGTTTGTTTTCTACATCATTTTCTTGGTCAAAACTTTGGTTATTGTCACTATTATCTGAATTAGATACAGAAGTGTCCATAGTGGATGAGTTATTTAAATCAGGTATGTATGGAATGTCTGGATTGTGGACTATTCTAGTAATTTTTCCTTCAAGCCATGCCCCATGTTCTCTATCTCTCATGTCTATTAAATCACCAACTGCATACAGTGTGCTTTCTGCATCTGTAAGGCAAAAATTTTACAGTATACAGTGAGACTGAACATTTTTGATCACTGTTTATCATACATACTACAATTCTTTATTGTATACCATAAAACAGTTCACAATATAAAAAATTAGAAACAAATAATAGTACAAATTAGTTGTATGATCTTGCAGACAATCTTTAGATGGACAGATGCTACGGATTTGTGTGTAGGATAGTTAACAGGTGCAAGAATTCAGCTAAGTACATTATTGATATTATATCAATGTAAAGGGAATACTCACATCACTAAATATATACCTTACATACAAACTTATTATATATACAATCATACACATATACCTACCTACACACATACAGATACATACATATCCAGTGTTACGATTAGTATAGTATGTGACGGTACAAGGCGAAACAAAATTATCGAAATCATGCGGGTAGCTGAAGAACCTTCTACCTCACGGTCTCGACGACGGAGGGCGTGCACTACTGAGCCAGTCAGCCTACGACCACAGCCAGTGCAACCTGGTCGAAACGTCAGGCAATTCTAAGGTATGTTATACCTAATTCGTGATCGCGTTAATTCCCATTAAATACATAATTATAACCTAACATTGTACCTATATAATTCGTTTCCTTCGTGTCAGCTGTATTCTCTTTTTCATCACTTTTTGTTTTTTCTGTAGGACTGTCCTCAGGCTGCGCCCTGACCATGAGTTGAATAACGTCATTGAGCTTGATGTTGTAGTCATGGAATGTATAGCCATTTTCAAGCTAAAATCATAAATAAAAAAGTTTTAGAAATTAAAATGTTGGTGTGAAATCAAATAATTATTATGGGTACTAAGCATACACAGCCTCATGCCATAAATCAAAATTGATAGTAAGTTTGTCTTGTATGTAGTGTAGTAAGTCTGTATAGTAAGTTTCTCTTCTATGACCTAAAAGCAAAAACTATTTTAATCATTTCAGGCAGAAAAATCATTGTATTACTTTTTCTAAATAATTTATTTTATTATAATGATCTACTGAATATGTGGAAGACCATTTTTCATTTCGTTGTTCTAACTGGATTGGTTTGCCTAAAACTTGAAAAAAAATCTAAAAGTTTAGGAGACATATGGTTGATTCTTTGAAATTCTTTCTTTATTGTTCATGACACTAATAGTAGGTTAATCTTATAAATAAAATTCTTGTGTCACAATGTTAGTTACTGTACTCCTCCAAAACGGCTTGACCGATTCTCATGACATTTTGTGTGCATATTGAGTAGGTTCGAGAATTGGCTCTTATCTATTTTTCATCCCCTAAATGTTAAGGGTAGTCCAACCCTAATTTTTTTTTAATTATTAGATATATGATACAGCATTAGAAAATACATACAACTCTGAATTTTCAACTCTCTACGGTCAACCCCTGTTTTTTTATAGCGATATTAGTATTTTTACTTTCATTGGTACATTGTTTAACGTATTTAACCCATTGAAAATAGAAAGTCCGATTGTTATAATCGATTTTTTTTTATGGAATAGGGGGTTAACGAGCAGACGGGTCACCTGATGGTAAGTGACTACCGCCGCCCATGGGCATCTGCAACTCGAGATTCACAAGTGCCTTGCCGGCCTTTAAGGTGGGAGTCGGAGAGGAGGGGAGATGGAGAGATGGGGGGGAAGATGGAGAGAGGGAAGGGTTAGGGCCACCGATAACCTCACTCACTCGGCGAAATACAACGTAAGCATTGCTTTATCGATATGCCGATCGAGCCGGCCCATACGTGCCGAAGCATTGCTCTCCCACTGTTAAACTTTAAATATGTCAGTTTAGTTAATGAAGTACTTTGAATTAAGAAAATGTATGGTTGGTGTTTTGTTATTTTTATAGTCATAGACCCCATCCCACAATAAGTTACTTATTTTTTGACTGTCAAAATATTCATTAGAAATAATTAATATGGCAAAACAACGTGTGCGGGGTCAGCTAGTATTATATAATAACATACATATAGCTTTGTTGCAAGAGTTAGTAAGAACAGCAGTAATATAGAGTTTCAAAGAACAAAAATTGTAAATGATAATAAAATTTTATAATCCCTATGTAGGAGTCAACAAACAATTAAGACACAAAGGTACAAAATGGTATATTCTAATCCCGAACCCCGGCTGGTAATAATATATTTTTTTAAGCTTTTCTGGACCTAACCCTAAGCATTTCTGGAGTTTTGTCAAGACGCGCTACAAAACAAATGCCGTCCCTAGCTCGTACGTTTTCTTCGTACTTTTGACACTATGCAGTCGACTGATACATCTGCTCCTGAGCCAACCTCTAGCTCTCTTACTGCTGAACCTATATTCAACATTCCTCGTGTAGAAATAAATTTCGATGAAGTCACTAATTTGATATGCAAACTAGAAAAGACGAAACGACGAAACGAAAGAAGAAAAGATTTTATTTAGTTAATAAGTTGTGCATCCTCTGCATGTCACTTCTTTTTAAAAAACCCTATTTCTATTTACAGTTCCTAAAATCTGGAAATCAGCTTATATCACACCAATCCATGAAAAGGGATCGAACACAGAAATTGCAAATACCTGCCTATATCTTGACTATGCATAATCACTTCAGTGTTTGAAAGGAGAATTTATAATCAGGTTTATTCAGCTCTCAAAAATTAGTTCAGGCCCTACGAACATGACTTCTTAAGGAACAATCTACTGTTACAAACCTCCATACCTCGTCCTACTTAATGATTATATCACTAATGCTATACTACGGATAAAGGTAACCAAGTAGATGTTGTATACACCAACTAAAGTAAAGCATTCAAAACCACATTGGGCATAATAGGCTAATTTTGAAGCTCGAAAACATGAGAGTAGTTTTCCTCTTACATCGAGAATAGGTCACAAGCTACAGTGATCAGTAATTATGTCTAGTTAGGTTTACTGGATCAAGCCGCATTCCTTAAGGTTCTCTGCTTCGTCCACTATTGTTTGCGTATATTAACATCATAGACATATGCTTTAAGTCATCCAAACTGTTATGCTCTTTATGCCGAACTCCACATGACTGGTAATAACACTAATTAATCTATGTAATAATGTCACATTCTACTTTTGGTAAAACACCATGAGTTCTTTTATTAAAAATTACAAACTATTTATGTTATTTATGTATATTATCCTACTTTCCTACTAATATTATAAACGTGAAAGTTTGTGAGGATGTATGGATGTTTGTTACTCTTTCACACCAAAACTATTGAACCGATTGCGATGAAACTTCGATACCTGGAGACCTGAATTAACATATAGGCTACATTTTATCCTGATATTCAAGCGGGATCGGGACTTACGCGGGTGCATTATATAACTAATTATTTATGTATATTATTATTATAAAATGATTATGATATTGATTGTTTGGAACTTTTGTCAAAATTCTCATTAAATGTCCCATTTAAATTCACACACTAACCCACCGATGGAAGTAGCATCACCACCACTGTACCAACTATAGACAAATTAGTTACCACAGTGCAAGCAAGCCGCAATCTTAATAATTTGTGTATATGGTATGACCTTGATAGTTTTTATACAAAATTGACCTGAGTCAGGCCTTTTTTGTAATGTTTAATATGTGTATTTTTTTATGTTCGCATAGTATTAGTGTAGGTTTTCTATTTAACTGTTTTATATTTAATTAGATTTAATATATTTTCTGTAATTAAGAAATTGTAAGCAATGGATACTCTGTCTGTTCACAAACTTACTTGAGCCGTATAAGTATCGAGAATTTATGTACCCATATGTATTCATTACTATAAGAATCAGTACTCTTTACTTTCATGTCATTATGTTACTTTTCATACTAGCAACCGTAATTGACGTGATTTGATGTGATACTTCAGTATCACATCAAATCACGTCAATTACGGTATAGATGGCGACGTATACTCTGTCAATAACCTACATTCCTATACATAAAGTTAATTGTAAGCTTCGATTATTAAGCTTATTTTTTTAACTTTACTCTATTTTGAACTGGTCACTTCTTATATATTTTGCAGTCAAAACTCTTAACTAGTTAATAGTACTTTTAGGTAACAAAATTGGTCAATAGTACTTTGACCACAGGCTCTAATTGCCCTTCCTAATGGAGCTGGTTTAAAGTATTATTAAGTTAGGTTAGATATTTTTATTTGCATTCTAACCACACATGAGTTTTGATTGATTCTATAGTACTATTAAGTAAACAGTATTATTAAGTTAGAATACATACTTTTATTTTACATTATAATCAGTTTAAAGTTATTTTTATTAATGCTATAGAGGTTAAAAGTACTTTTGACCAAGAGTGTCAGTCAATATCACTATTATCCATAAATTAAAATTAATTTTGTGGGCATCAATCATAGATATAAATCATAGGTTAAATATCATTGAAGCATGAATCTTATTCATTTCAAAACAAACATAAGGTATAGAAAAGAAGAAAACATACCTAATTTAGAACAATATTAGACAAAAATTTTTTTGTCTTATAATAAATACACTGAAAAAGAAAATATAATGAATCAGTATTAGCAGTATTTGCTTATCATCTCATCAGTGCAACTGATGCAAATGCGAGCAACTAAATGAATCAGTGAGAAGTCACTTGATGCACACATTACTCAGTAACAAATACCTATGGTTTGCTACAGTACTATTAGTACTATTACATAACATTGTCTAGAAATGAAGACCTGTCTTTCTCTGACACGTTGTTATATAGTTAACTGCAATTATATTTGAGCTGTAAGTCTTCCAAGCTTGTAAAATAAATAGATAAGTATAGTTTTATTCATGTGATCAGTCCTTGGAGACTTGACTTGGAGCAGATATGGTGTTTAATATTTATCAGGTGGAATCATTTCTCAGAAATATCTTAAATGTGTATAAAGTGGCTAATTTACTACTGCCGAGTATCCTAGAGCTCTTCAAACATGTTATGCAGATGAGAAGAGTGGGCCGAGCAGCTGGTTAGGATGGTTGTATAATCTATTGTTTGTATTTTTAACCGACGAAAAAAAAAGAGCTTCTCAATTCGACTCACTCCGTTATTTATGAACCGATTTTGATTATTCTTTTTTTGTTGGTTAGGGTGGTCCCATGTTAAGGAAGTCAGGATCTGATGATGGGATCCTGACAAAATTGAGAGAAACCCTCGAAAATTGTAAGAACGAATAGTGTTTCTGTTTACTTTTCATTACTTTATCAGGTATTTGCGTTTAGAAATCATCACATCATGTAGCTGAGCTGATGATGTAAAAAAAAACAAAATAAAAATCTTTTTAATACAAAATAAAACCCATAAATGTCACTTAGTGTCTTAATTGAATAAATGATTTTGAATTTGAATTTAATAAAGGCAGTTTGGCTTTGGATCTAACCTCGTATAGAATGAACTTTTGAATTGTAAGGCTCAGTAACTTCATAACTTACTGATTTCCTTCGAACGACGTATAAGTAATACCTTTGTAATAATATAACATGGAGATAGCCTTAGAGTACAAATTAATTAAAGAACAAGATACTTACCAATTTTCCACCGTAAAATAATCGTTGCAGTCTAGGCTCAATACTGAATTTATCCCTTACTATCCGCCTGAATTGATCTATTTTCGTCAACTTAGACTCTACTACTACAATCGTATCTGGCTTGCCAAAACTGCGAACTCGTACATGCATTTTAATGAGAATAAATTTGATACAAACAGGATTCTAACGTTATCATAGGAATCTGACAAACAGTAATCTGGCGCCAAATTTCTGTTCAACAATGACCACAGATTATATATTTGACAATGACACAGGCAGGAGTTCACAGAATACATATTCTATCTAAAATTATTGTCAAAGAGCTATACAACAATAGCAAGCAATACAACACGCTATACGTTGTGACGTATTAAAATAGAATATATATATAATAAAATAAAATGAAACAGAATATAATAGTACAGTTACAGTCCCACTCTACTAAATTATTTAAATAAATAGCGTCTCTTGTGGTGACACAATAAAGTAGCAATTCACGTCGCACAGCTCTAATTATATACAGTTATATTCTCCTAGAAGTTGCCTGTCTTTCTATCGCGTAACTCTTGTAATTGTTCTGACGACGCGACTATAGGGTTGTCTTTTTTAAAGAATTAATTAATCAGAATATTTAAATTAACGTGCGTCCCGGCCGGTAGCCCAACGAATTTTGGCGTTTTGTTAACCTCGTCGTGTACTTGTAGCTTTATACCTACACTGCACGGTTGGCGCAATGGTTTAAGTGGTCACCTCGCTACTACGCCACACCGAATGTTGTGGGTTCAAATCCCACACGGCCTCACACGGGACAATAATGTCACAATAATTTGTGTGATCAACAAATAGTTGTCCCGAGTCTGGGTGTTCTTTGTGTCCCTTTTTTGAATGTTTGTGAAGCCCCCCGCGACACAAGAAAGTTATTTTATAACTTTCACAAAAGTTGCTATTTAACTATTTACTTTTTCATTAACAATATGCTATTGCTATTAACAATTTTCCACGAATAACATATAATCATGCACCCAGGCACTCAAATTTTAAACCATTAAAGTATCGAACAAGGACAAACATAATGTAGCCATAAGCATACAGTTCATGTAAAGCTCCAAACCGTAAAGATCTCCAGCTGTCTATAGGAAAACCTTGACATCTTTCTTCCAATATTGTAGACTAAGTAATCTGTTTTAGAGTTTGTCCGTGGCATGAAACCATTTTAATAAGCACGTGATGTGCGACTGTTTCAATTTTGAGTTTAAGGCCAACTATAGACAGATTAGTCCTTTGATGTTGAATGGTACGATGATAGAAAGCAATAATGTGATGTCAAACAAATCTTGAGAACACATGGAAATAAGGAGGCAAACAAGGCAGAAAACCTTTTAGCCTTAGGAGTACAGATTCCTAAGGCTAAAAGGCTTTGTAACGCTTGCGAGCTAAAGATCGCTGAGAATCTTAAGGTTTGTATTGCTCGGCGTCAATAAGCTAGAGACTCGTACGCTGTTGTTGGCCGGAATTGAGATTATAAAGAAGAAGCCATTGCTAGAGAAAAGAGGGGCATAATAATATACTTTCTGATCACGTCTGTTTCTTAATCGTGAAGATCATTTGAAAGTTGAGGTTCCTACGGTGACATGAGTCTATGCTCCATGGAGCTTGAAGTGTAAATTCGAGCGTGTAATCGAATCGACTTTTATCGAGGCAATTAGTTTATGGACTCCTATAAATTTTCATACATAAATTTTAATTGACTGTTATGCACCTCAATTAGTTTTAACAAGCTTAAACTTTTATTAACTTAGTTCAGATTTCACTTAGAAACTTGCAATGACGGTTGGTTGGATATTTTCGTTTATTTTTTTATGGGTTTGCAAGAATGCCAATTCTAAGTTGGCATCATTGGTAACATTATATATTATGTCGTCTATAATTTTTTTTTGTGGCAACTGAAAACTGAAATTAAATGTATGTCTTTTCTAATTAGCACCCAGTTTTAGTTGCCCGGTCGTCGTTGGATTGGATGCCTAGTAGAGTGAATTCACTGTATTCAGATGTTGGAGCATGGAGTGGAAAATTTGTTGGTATCGATATTTTAAATTATAATTCTGAAATGAAAAATTTAATATAATGATTAATTTAATCCTCTCCAGAGGCCGGTAATGGATGAAATTGAATCTGATGAAGCTTTGAGGTTTTATCAATTTCTGAATTATTTAGACGGATCAAGTTTTGGAACAGGCAAGTAGGCAAATATAATGCAATTTTTTATTGTAATAATATTTTAAAGCTGTAAATTACGATTCCACTTGATATATAGGACCGATTGATGAATTCGTCGATGCTATGACGAGACTAGCCACTTATATGAAGCAATCAAATAGCAGAGAAACACAAGCACGCGGCATGCGAGAACTCGAAGCGATAAACGGTGAAAAAGGTATTCCTTCCATTTCTTACCTTGATTATGCTCTTAAGCCCGACTTTCTTCGCATATATGCTGATATTTATTTTTTCAGGCAATAGTATAAAAACAGTGCTCGAGGTTAGCACATTAATCATGCGAAAAAAACGAAAATTCTTTTGCACTAGTGAAGTAAAAGAACCTATAGTAAATAACAAAGTTTTATGCAAGGTAAAGTATTTTTTATAAATGATAGACTTACTTTATTTTTTTATTTATTAAACATAACTCATCGCTTTGCTCAGGATCGGGTTCTTCTGCCTATTGCTGGAACTTCCTGCAGGGATGCCATTATGTATTGGCATCCTGATTTAACAGAAGAACATTACTGCGTGGGAGCACTTGAAGCTAAAAGTGCTGTCCATATTATGGATACTGAAGGTATAATAACTATATAACATAGATTTAGAATATTACATATATTTTTGCTATTCTTATAATGACTTAAGCCACTTCACACATGGCCTACCAAAATAGGCAGAGTCTGTACTATGGTAACCAGACTGCTGATAAAAATACTTACATATATGAAAAATATAAACATCTGAGAACCTCCTCCTTTCTGAAGCCGTTTAATACTAAATACATTTATATTATAGATAAATCAAACCCCAGATACAAAAAAAAAATCATAGATTCTATTTATTTTATTGAAAATGAAGTTTACCTATTTTACAGGGATGTTTTATGTAAAATATTAAATGAAGTCGGTTAAAATGTTAAGTTATTTATTTAAAAACCTAGAATGTGCTTTTTTAATATAGTTACGGTGTGTTTTTAAAATATATTCAATTATCATATATTTATAGGTGAAATGTTCTGTAAGGGAGACGATTATTCAAAGCGAGAATATCTATTAGCATGTGATTTCTTTGAAGATCAAGAGGCGCCTGTTGCAGATCTTCTTCAGTATTATCAAGACAACGATCCTGATATTTCACCTAAGTTTGCCTAAAATTTATGAGAGATAATAATAAATTTCCTGTTTAAACATTTTAGTTTTGATTCCGGCGCTGGACACAATATCTAAGATAACTAAACTAAATGTAAAAACTGAAAAACGTAAGGCCCATGATCCAAACACTTTCTAAGGCCAATGATAAAAATAACCACCCAAAAATATTGGTATGTGCAAGTACCTACCAAAAACAGATTGGATAGGTAACTCTAGAAAACATGCTCCTACAAAATGCCTAACAAAGCAATAACTAAATCCATATTCATTCTAATAATTTCGTTATCATAAGCGATAGAATGAATAAGACTTACAAAATGAAATCGAATCTTTCAAACGAAATGATCTCATGGTATTATATTTTTACACATCAGTTTTATAATTAGTATTCCTGAATAATTTAAATACGTATGTACGACTTAGTACTCTTTTCTTTTTTAAAGCGCCATGAATAAATTTAAACCAAAGATTAGGATTCAGTTTGATGAGGGTATTTTAAATAAAATTAATGTAATGATTATAATATCTACTTAGAATAATTCCTCCAAATTTGATCAGCTGTCTACTGTCCTATTTTTTTACGGCAGTGTAGATAATTATGTTTAATGAATGGCACTAATTTTAAAATACTTCGTCATTGTCATCGATGACAATCTCAAATGTCGCTATTACGTTATATAAGCTAGTAGCTAGTAGCATTGACGTAATAGTAATATGTCAATGCTATTTTGTATCTTCTGTAATTTTATTGTCTGTGCTTCATTCCGTCGGCTAGAAAGGATATAGCGGGACAGTCGAATGAACAGCACATAACAAAAATAAATGGCAACACAAAGCGAATTTAACGCCATCTCTGTTCTTACCACATAAATGTTTGATCAAATAGAATTTGAAAAGTCGTCTCAAAATAAAATATATCTTTTACCTTTTATTTTGGGACTAGAAATGATTGAGACTTCCGAAATTATTCTTTTTTTTTATACTGCCTAGTATTTTCAAATTAGTTTGGAAGAGTCAGAATCATTTCCAGGCTCAGAACTTTGAATTAGTATATTCTTTTTGGTTTTAAAGGACAAAATAAAACAAATTGTATTTATATTTCATCTACCTATTATACAAACAATATATACACTTATGCTTGTATCCCCGAAGGAGTAGACAGAGGCATATTTAATACATGAAGATGATGGCGATTTTGTCAATTATTATTTTGGTCCCACACACGTAATCGGGAATTAAAGATGGTAAAATTAAGAGTATATAGAAATGGAAAGCTACGAAGGGAATGGAAGGAAAATTATTTTTATTTATACGGATGGATTGGGGAGTGTAATCAAAAGCTCAAGAAGGTCAGGGTCGCATACATGTAACTCAAACTGGCTATTGACAAAATTGCCTAAAATATTGTTACGAATATCCCGCCATCTATTGGCGACTGTGGGAAGTCATATAGAGCTACAAAATAAAGACACACGCCATCTGTTGAGACAACACTTAACTAAGTAGTTAGTAACCCGTTAATGGAATATTCTACGATGTATTAGCGGATTCTATTGTTGTGTAGAATTTACCACAGGTGTCGTGATTTTTCTGGAAGTACCGTTTCGCTATATAAAGCGTGGCATTGCGGAGTAGTTAGTTTAGTTTTCTAGTGAGTTAGTTTTCAAATGAGTGTCAAGGGAATTAACAGCGACTAAAGTGTAAGTGAATTAAGAAGTTTTGTGTAATAGTAATAATAAATTATTGTAATTGTGTTGTTGCTAGTTTCCCTGTGTATTTTGTGATCTAGTAAAATAAATGGTGTCTATTTCGGTAACAATCTAGTATAATTCTCTAATCCCGAACCTCAGCTCGTAACAATATTTATTACAAAAATCAAGATGTAAATACTCTAACTGCTGCTATTACATCAGACAACTTGATGACACAACTTTGGGCTTTTTATAGTAAATTGATCACAGCACATACCGTTAATATTATATTTGTTATTAATTAACGCTTTGCCACTCAATGTACTTAATAATGATATACCTACAAAACTTTATTTTACAATGAAAAAGGAAGTAAATATCATTAAAACTATTTAAGTTTTTTTAAAAAATACTTTGAAAGAAGAATGTGCAATCTAAATAAGCTTCCTCAGGATTTGTTTACATTAAGTGTAAAAATGTTGAGTTTGGTAATATAGTTATTGTTGCTCAACTCAAAAGGTTTACATATTTCATAATTATTCTTTAAAATTTAAATTCCATCTACAGACAATAATAAAATTCTGTCTAGATAGAATTAGGTTGTTAAAAAAACTATTTTTAATGTATTTTAGGACTTTATCACAAATTATATTAGTAGTCGATGCAAAAATCTTAATTATTATTTTCTTAAATTAATTAGAAACAATTTACAGTTGATATAATTTTAAAAAGAATCACGTGACTACGACCGAGGCACGAATAGTCACGACGACTTAATGTTAAAGGAATGTCATGATAGTACATTGTCAAAGTCTTCTACACTGTATCAGCCGTGTGCTACAATGAGTAAAAATTAACATTATGACGTCACACGCACTCTCATTTGTTCGGGAAGTGACACGCCATCCGTTTTCGGTACTGGGTACAAACATTTATTTTTAACTTGATTTTTAACTTTTTACAATAGCGATAAAAATGTCTAAAAATAGTTTGTATTAGGGTTAAAACTTATATACACACATCAAAAGTGTCTAGGGATCAAGTACATTTTTAACTATAAAAATACCCAATTAATATTTACCAAATCTGGTCTTCCAGACTGGCTTCTTACTTTAATTCCTAATGTTTAAGTTAACAACTTATCCCTTTATTTTGTAAAAAATAAGCAAAATTGCAATTTTTGCAAATGGTGGAAATTAACTTAAGTTAATGTCGTCAATTAAATGGCATTTTTTATGTGATACAATAACAAATTAACAACTTTTAGATTTTTTCCTTTACTTTTGCTGTCAGACTTCGCTTCTTACCAAATTTCATGATTCTAGGTCAATGGGTAGTACCCTATAGGTTTTTTATGGGTTTCTGAGAAAAGGGGTCTTGACCGACACACAGACAGATATAACAACAAATTAACGGCTTTCAGATTTTTTCCTTTACTTATGCTGTGAGACCATGCTTCTTAACAAATTTCATGATTCTAGGTCAAGAGGAAGTACCCTATAGGTTTTGATTTACTTCAGAAATGTTCAAATTTGGTCAAACATAAGGCTTAAGCAGCCATAATTATCTTATGACTGCGGTGACTTAGAAGCTTGATTTTATTGACAGCTTCAATTTTGGTATTAATTTCAACTTAATGCGTTCATGGGTTTCTGAAAAATAGCTCTTGACAGACAGATAGACAGACGGACAACAAAGTGATCTTACAAGGGTTTTTTTTTCATTTTGAGGAACAGAATCCACCATTTCCAATTCCACCATTGACACGAATCACACAATCATCACTTTAAGGAATGGCCACCCACGTTCTTTCTAACAAGTCAAAAAGTTGAAGTGCGGAATGCATGGCATCCGTACTCGGCAGTGCTCTTCTTTGGACCATATCCCAGGCGTGCTCACTTGGGATGAAGTCTGGTAATTGAGCAGGCCACAGCAGAACGTCGTTGTGAGCATCGGTAAGAGTGCGTGTTATGACTCTAGCCGTGTGTGGACGTGCATTGTCGTGTGTTAGTCGAAACGAACCACCCAACCGGCTTTGCAAAGGCATGATCACGTCAGAAACAATCCTTTCCGAATAAATCTGAGCATTGAGGTTGCCTCTGATCCAAATGAGATCGGTTCTTCCACCGATACAAAAACCGGCCCAAATCATTATTGTTCTCCCCTTCAAATGAATGAACTTCCTGACAAAACTTCAAATGTTCTTGCCATCTAGAGGTCCTAGAAACTCGAGGTCCGGTCTCAAACCGAAACGAGATTCATCTGAAAACTAAATACAACGCCAGTCTTCCTCCTCCCAATTTTGAGCAGTATTTTTGATGTACTAGTCCAACCAGCTTACAACATTCCGACGGCTCTCATCATCTATTTTCGTGTAAAAATTATGTCGTCGTTCCATATCAATGCAATTTTTTTCAGTTTCGATGCAGAAATTGTAATGGTTTTGTAATAATGGTTCACTTTTACAGGAATCCTGATTGATAGTTGATTTTCTATTTCGAATTGTATTTGAATCTATATTGAATTTGAATTAACACAAACAACATCCAACTATAGATTTTGGTTCTACCGAATTTACTCTCTTATAATGTGGGTACCGTTTGTGAATACATACCGCTATGAATTATTAAATCCTAGATTAGATAACCTGTATAATTTGAGATCTGAATCCTCACGAGGTAAACGCCAATTTTTGAGGCATTTACGTCTCGTGTTATCTTCCATGATAATATGAAATAATCATCATACAACAATTTATAAGTGGCTGTCACAAGATACATTTTTGGCAACGAGTTCAACTCAACGCAAAAGGGGAAAAAGTAGTAATAATTAGCACGTCGTTTTTGTTTCTGAAACAAGAAATTAAAAAAAGAGTACCTAGCCATGTTTTATTAAGTAGTATAAATGTTGCTGAACCAAATACAAATGCTACTAGGCTTCTCCTGCAATTTATTGACAGTGATTTATTTAAGTAACATGTGTTTAAGGAATACATTATTTAGACCAAACTTACAGAATTATAACAGTAAAGTTATTTCATAATTTTATTGTAAAAATAACTACTAAGCTTTATGAAATTAAAAAATCAACAAATGCTTGCAACACAGAACAATCCCCAGTAGGTATTGTCGCGATTCTGTCATTCAAGTCGTCTCCCCCCTGATCAAATGCATAGAAGGTAGCGCGAAAAATAATAAATCGCATATCGCGTGCAACCTCTCACAGAGGTGGGTGGTGATCGTCAGTGTTGCGAAAGTCGATTTATTTTATTTTTATTTTGTTTAGCAAAAGCGCAACAATTTTAAATCAGTAATTCCTAACTTTCATTAGGAAATGTGAAAGAGTAAATTTTGTCGATTTAGGTTACTTTTGTGTACCGAGAGCTGCTAGTCTTAAATTAAAAGTAATATTTTAGCACACGCGATACAGTAAAATTAAAAAATGAGTGATGACAAAGTAAAAATGAAAAAGCAGCTAGGTCTGCTCGAAGGAGTCGCTATAATACTTGGAATAATTTTTGGTAGTGGTATTTTTATATCGCCCAAAGAAGTCCTGAAACAGACTGGCTCGGTGTATGGGGCTCTCACAGTTTGGGCAGCTTGCGGAGGCCTAGCTACACTTGGGGCGCTATCTTACGCTGAACTAGGTAAGTTAATCTTATATTGGTATAGGTTTGGTTAGTGCAGTATTGCATACTTGTCTATTTTATTTTTACATGTGTCGCAAATTATTTACATCGATATTGTACGTCGAACTGGTATGAATTTAAGCGACCTTATGATATATATCCGTTTTGACTGTCTGCCAACCTGAAAGAAATGTATTTGGTCTCTTTGGTTGACTCTCTACTTTGTTGTTAAAAATATACTATATAGAAAAAGTGCCTATACTCATGTGAATAGGTTCATTGAGAAAAGGTGTGTGTTACCAAAAATGGTTTTTGCTAAATTGATCACAAATGCTTTGTTTTATCATTCACAAACTTTTAAACAATTCTGGATTTACAACGAAGCTTTAGATAATTATAATTTATAAGAAAGCTAAATGTAAGCAATATCCCTTACCTTCCATTACCTTCTCTTCTATCTTCCTCTCCGTTTCACGACACTCCCAATTTTCACATTCAGCTTTAATTCCCAAAGTGCCTGGTCAACGGCAATAGGCTTGTCCCCCAGGTGTACCAACAAATTCTGGTGAACCTTTGCTGTAGATAGCATGACTTTACTGTACTTTGTTAATCAGAGAGAACCAAATGCAATTCTTTCCCAGAGAAAAGAAACATTGACTTTTTCATTTGAGGTTTTCTAACCAAGGTAAAACCAACAGTATAAATGTATCTATCTTATTATTAGCAAACTTATTAGCAAAACCTTTAATTCCTTTCACTGCACTGCACTTAAGTAAATGTCCCTGGTACTTTCACTATGAGAAAAAATGTTATGTTAAGTAGGTATATAGTTATTGTACATAACGCCAATTGTTTTGTAAAACAGGTACAGCTTTGGCACAAAGTGGTGGGGACTATCACTATATCCATGAGGCATATGGTCCTTTACCAGCTTTCCTCTATCTCTGGGATGCCAATTTGGTCTTTGTGTAAGTTTGATTCTAGCTTTATTAAGGACATATTCACATATTTTGCAAATTTTATCAATTTATTTATGTAATAATAATAAAAATTTGCGCAATGGGTGCAGTTTGGCTCAACTTGAATATAGGATAATTTGTTTTTATTTTATTGCAAATATCTAGCCACCACACCAATGCGTTGCCGGGTAACTATAAAGAACCTAGAACGAACCTAGTTAACGTTATTGTAGGGGTAGAGCTGTGAATTTTGACAAATCTTAAGTCTTCAGTTACATCGTGGTTTTATGTGAAGTTTATATTTAAAATAAATAAATTAAAATAGGCCTTAATTGCTGACAGTTTAAGTACAGATAATTTCTATGCCTATTACTAAAATGAAAGGCTAACACAAATTATTTGTGTAAAGTTTATAATATAATAATATTAAATTCTTGGACCATGGAACATCGCTATCTAGACCCAAACTAAGCACAGCTTGTATGATGTCTTCTAAAATACAAATGCGTAAATATATATATTTTTTATAAATACATAAAACCACTCAAACCAATGCAAATATACATATTCATGCATACAAACATTGGCACTGAGCAGGAATCGAACTCACGTCCCCCGTCCTGACAGTCGAATGTACTACCGCCGCGCTTCGCCAAAGAGTTCATCAAAAATATTCAATGAAATGTCTCAATATTTCTTATTAATTATTTTAGAAATAAATAATCATAAATTTAAAACACCCAAGACTCGAAAATCCCTGCAATGATTAGAAAAGAGCTGATGATCTTGGACCTTTGACCAATCACAAATCAGTATTCGACGCAGTGCGTTTGCTTAGCAAAGGGTAACTTCAATATCGTTTGTGAATGACAAGGCTGGCCACAACGAACGCTATCAAAAAATTCCATATTTAGCATAGCGTTCCTTTCTCACTGACCACAGAATTGTATGTGAATACGGGTGTTAGTTGTTTTTGTTTGAAAGGTGACTTCATCGAGAGTTTTCTTAGATATAATTGAAGAAAATCTGTTCAGCCGTTCGAAGATCATGAGCTCTTTTCTATTTGTTGATGCAATTGAGTCGGGGTTGGGGTTATTTTAAATTTATGTTATAAATCGTAGCTGCTCGTCGAAACAAATGCATATTAATTGCGGTGCAAAAGCAAAATCGTTGGTCGGCGTTTCTTTACGTAAAGTCAAAAATAGTGAATATTTTCACAACGACATATAAACAATTCATTACATTTATTTATATTTCAATTTATACTTGATTATAAAGACAAATTGCTACAAAATAGTTTATTTTTTGTTATAGGCCGAGCACGAATGCCATAATGTCCCTAACTTTTGCCAACAATGTTTTGGATCCGATTTTCCCTGACTGCCCTATAGACCCTATAAGCAGGAAGTTGATTGCGGCTGCGACTATATGTAAGTATCTATGGACAATTTTTTATTTATGCCTTTAATGTAAATGTAATGTAAAAGCGAAGCTAATAATATAAGATATATGATGCGAACGTTCAAAACAGCGAAAGGTTAAAAGACTTGATCTGTGTCTGAACTCGAGTGCCGGATATTGAAACCCTCTGAGTATAGTTTTATTGAAGAATGAATTCACAAAGCAGCAGATGCGACCAGAAAACCTATTTTTATTTATTATGTACTAGCTATTTCCAGCGGCTTCGCTCTCGTAAAAGTTATTTTTGTATCCTATCTCCCTTTCTTTGTCCCTAGGAACGTGTATGCAATTTGCCAAAAAAAAACTATTTTCTGCGCTATTTCCTTTTTTTTTATTCCGTAAGAACCTTCTACAAAAAGTTTGAAAACATTAAAAAAAGATGAATGAAATCGGTTAAGCCGTTCTCAAGTTATGGCGTTACCGAGGGAAATTCATGGGGATTCATTTTATATATTATGTAGATAATGTTTCTTAATATGCACCAGCATTGCGAAGGAAACCGAATAAATATAAGAAGAACAGGAATCTTTGTTTCTATATAAACATTTATCTGTCGTCTCCAGCCATTAGTGCCTAGTGAGACGCTGTTGTAGGAACAAATTGTTTGCTACTAACAATCGGTATAAAAAACGTTTTCATTCATCACACCTTACTAACACCGATTTTATTCATGTAGGTAATAATTTGTGATTATAACAACTATGACATGGACATTTTTGAGGAAAATGTGAATAGTTTGTTTTTATGAGTTGGTTTTCATTATACAGTGAGTACTTTTCGGCCGACTATTGACAAATGTAACCAAATAGGCCGAATATTGTTCTGTAATATTCGTTTTATCTCCCATACAGTATTTTTTTAATTAGAGCAGTAAGTATGCCTTAGTCAAAGTTCCAGTCATGCGTGAAAATTTGCCCCAGGGTTATGTATTTTCATTAAATAGAAAATTTTCATTCCTAGGCGAAGTTGCAATAGCAAAGCTTGGTTAAATAAAACATGCAGACATTGCAAACCAACGCTTAGACAAATGTTTGATGACGTCTGGTTGGGACCGGCACGTTCGCACAATCCCTCTGTCAGGCAAATTATTGAGATTGAAATGAAATTGTAGTAAATACATTGAAGTGCGGATTATAGAGTTACATGTGTACGTAATGATTCGGTTGTATGATATTTGTTGTCCCGGTTTTTTTCCTTTTATTACCATGTGTCAATAAGAAAGGTTTAAAAACTTGAGTATGCCAAAATTGTTTAAAAAAAAAACGTGTGCGTCTCGGGATGCCCAACAGAAGTGATAACTTAAACACCAGACAGACTGGCGCCGTAACGCGTTCAAAAAATATATGGGATGACTTCTAAGACAGTTTTCCTTTATCTTCTATACATTCGAATTTTTCCATACTGACATTGTTAAATACTCTGTACATGTCCATATCCGCGTTTCTTACTTCTAAGGTTCGCCGTGATTTCCTTTTGATACGAAGTACTTAATCGCACGTTACACTAAGAGGCTCCGGTGGTGGCGACGTCGCGGCGGCATGGAAATAAGTGTTAGCGCAACGAAAAACGGCGACCGCGAGTTGATTTTTTTTATTTACGCAATATGTGGATTCTTGGCGATACTAGTGTAACTTCCTAATCAAATACAAGTTTTTATTGCGCTAATATTATACACAAAAAGAAAATAATTATAAGTTATGTATAATTTTTTTTTTTGGGGTAAAGGCAAAAAAGCAGACGGGTCACCTGATGGTAAGTGACTATGGTGCACCTCAAGAGTCACAAATGTTTGTTCTTATTTCACCAAAACTACTGAACCGATTGCGATGAAACTTTGTATGTAGATAGGTGGAGACCTGTTATTAACACATAGGCTACACTTTATCCCGACACTCTGTGAAACTGCAGGGCGCAGCTAGTCAATAATGATTTTAATTACGGTTAAAATTTGACCTCAAGGTGACCAATTGTTTTCCATAGATACGTCATTGTTTTTTTTAATGTTTGTGTATTCTTTATTTAATTTAGGAGTGGATTATAAAACAAAGCATTTTAGTTATATGAAACTAAAATATTATTTGTTGCAGGCATCCTCACTTTCATAAACGCATATGACGTGAAATTCACCACGAGGATACAGAACGTGTTTATGTTCACGAAGATAGCAGCGCTGCTCATTATTATATTTGGCGGTCTTATATGGATGGGCAAAGGTACGTACACTTACAATATTATGCCCACCTCTGTGGGCAACGTTAGAGCTCGTGTGCTCAATTTCCGATCAGTGCAAAATATTTCTACACTTGTCTACTTGCACTTATCTGGGTGTATTTATTTCTAGAAGTGTTTAAAATATAAGTATGTTTATCCGTGTTCTGGAAACTATAGTACAAGCTCTGCTTAGCTTGCATATTAGCTTGAATATATTTATTATTAACCCCCGACGCAAAAAGAGAGATGTTATAAGTTTGACGTGTCCGTGTGTCTGTGTGTCTGTCTATGGTATCGTAGCTCCCAAACTAATTGACCTATTTAAGTGCGTTTTTTTTTGTTTGAAAGGTGACTCGATCGAGGGTGTTCTTAGATATAATTCGAGAAAATATGTTCAGCCGTTTAACGATCATCAGCTCTTTTTGAATAGGTGAAGGTCTTTTCGAGTCGAGTCGGGGGGGGGAGGGGTGTTTTAAATTTATTATATCTATACATCTATACTATCTCTACAAATAAATAAAATTTAAGTTTCTAAATGTATCTGAATATTTACACGGTACCTATATACCAAGAACACAATTTAAAATTTTTTTGTCTGTCTGTATGTCTGCTAGTGCCGGCTAACTGCCGCAAGGGATGGGCCTATTTCCAAGGAACTTTACAGGTGTTATAAAGAGTACCTTAGGCTATTTTTACTTTTAAAAAATAATGAGGGTTCCTGCAAAAAATATAGACAAACATTGTACACGCGAGCGAGGCCGCGTTGGCACAGCTAGTCTTAAATATTTTTACTATATACATTCATTTAAGGCGACAAATACACATGTGCGAGAGTTTTGTTATCAATACTATTTTTATAGCACACTTGACCCCTCAGTTGAGAATAGGGTAAATATATACGAAAGTTAAGGAATTTGCTTGATTCTGCCACTCAAAACAAAAAACTTATTTAAATTGAACCAATTACAGGTATTTTGGAATTGTCAGGAGTAGGAGTCAGTCAGACTAAGTCAGTCATGAAGCTAGTTTCAATACGTAGATCCTATGAATGAGAACAGGCAAGAAACTCCAAGGACACTCTTTTTCAAAATGTTTAATGTTTGGTTTCTCCTTGCTCTGTTTACTAATATAACTATCCTATATTACAGCTTCTCCTTATCTGGAGTTCTATTAACAGCAAGATCACAAGAGTTGTTTATATTACCAATGTTCTGGCTTAAAATGAAGTTCTTTTCTTCCTTCCTCATTTTTTAACACGCTTTTATTAGATTCACTTCTAATGAGTTTATTAAAAATACTTTTATTTTACTTATTCAAATAATTTTTAATAAAATCTTTGCAATAAAATCCCAGTTCAATATTAACTTTAAAAAACGACAACTCCCGCATTGGAAATATTCCTGTGTCGCGGGGCTTTACAAACATTAATTAAACAATGGACACAAAGACTCGGGACAACTATTTGTGAATCACACACAGTTTTGTACAAATACAGGCTCCATATGCACAGTCAAATTTACAAAAACTACCTTTGTTTTTCCAATGAATTTCGTACAAAGCAAATTACACGAGTCCACTCTGTCAAACACCTCGTCCCTTTGTACAACACAAATAATATTAAAATGGTGCAGTAAAGCCCATCGCTCGCAATACAATAACGCCAGCGCTTCGCCCTGTCATTTTTCACAGGCTGATTGCTCTTTAGCTCTTTCAGGTAAAATGATTTTGATGGTTTTCGCATACGGTGCATAAAATACGGTACGGTGTTTAATTTAATTTAATTTATCTTTGAAGTGATTTTTGCTAATAAATCATTGTATACATATATGTATGTGATAGTGCGGTATCTGGCTCCACGCATGCATGAATTCGTTAATTATCATCTGATACTCACGCGCTATAGCCTCGTGCGGTCGCTCTAGATGAAATCCAGATTAAACCATACTCGTGTGACGGTAATCGCATCGTCTTCATTTGTAACTACTTTGCTGTGTTTCCGCCATTCCAAAAACTATTGGCCTCTCTGCATATCGTACTCCTAAACTGATAGCTCTTGGCCATTTACTATGCGTTGTATTGGGCATCTGAAACAATACCTTTAGCGAGCGATGTGCTTCGTGTGAAGAGCAATTTTGTGCAAAGAACATTTTTGCACAAAAATAAATTACGTTTTCGGACCAATTGGTATTTGTATATATTCCGCATCTAGACTCATAGGCGGTCCATTAAGCGTGCAGATAGGCTGACTAGTTGAGCCAGCCTAGCTCCTTCCAGAAGCACAAGCCTCCTGGGGCGTTCACAGGCTTCTGGGAGCGACCTCGCTCCCGCGAGGATACTTGCCCGTTGTGTGGCCCGTTTTTGGACCAATCGTGCATGTCTATAATGTTTTCAGAATGTTATGAATAGTTTATCTCGCCTGATTCCAATCCCTAAGACATAAGTACGAGGAGGTGCAACTTTTTTAATACTAGCGATCTAAGGTCGCCAAGAACGGCAAGTTCAGTTACTTGTCGGTCTTCTTTGCTAGCTTTATGTTGTTAAAAGAATGCTTATGTTCGCACCATTGAAAACTTAAGGCAGACTCTTTGTTCTACTATTTTCCATTGGAATACTGAGTTGCAGTTTTTTGTCAGACTTTTGAGTCTCAAAACTATTACAATAAAACTGCAATTGTAAACGGAGAGTAGTGACGGAGCCCGCACCAATAACAAAACAACGGCACTTGAAGGTCTATGACCGCAGGTGTCGTAGGTTATCAGATAGATATCCCAAACTATATAATTTAATTTGCTGTACCTAAGCTTAGATTTAAAGAACTTTATTGTTACTCAAAGAACTTTACAGTCCACCTATTAAGCCCTCTAAATCAATGACTCAAAAAGGTTAAGGAAACATTATCTTATGTACTTACATGAAATTATATTTTATACATATTATCTTTGAGGGACTCCTTTAAATTTTAAATTTACATACAAACGTATCAAACTCTTAGTCTGCCAAACAAAGAACATATATGACTTTGCTATTTTATTTTAAACGTTAAATTCTTAACAAGATATAGATTACTCGCTTGGAACATGTTAGACTCAAAATATCACTATTTTCAACGTGACTTTAAGCGTAAATATACAACACTATAACATAAGACCTTCTTCTGTTAAGGTATTCAAAATCACAATACATACACACTTCCATACCTTAATTCGCAAATCAACAACTACTTCACTTTTTTGTAATAACAAACAGTTAACTCCAAAAATCGTTGTAGTATTATAATTAAAAGGTGTGTTGATTGACAGAAAACTTTGCTTGTTAATTTATCACTGTTATCCGCTACATTTACCAAACCTTAATTGAATAAATTTTCACATTAGTTCATGTTTGAATGGGAAATAAATAGTAGTGAACTGTAATAATCAAAATTGACATAACATTGGGTTTTACAGAATCCATCCAGTAAAAGTTCCACTGCTAACTGTACCATGTAAAAAGCAGGTGAAAAAAAAAACATCAATTCACTGAATATTATTCGGGAAAAATTTAGTAACATATTAGCGAACAGCAGGTTTTCCAACTGATTTTTGTACCTCAACTGAGAGATAGCGGAATATATCCATGTCAGAAAAAGACTTTTAAATAGACAATGATACCATTAATTCGGATTACGGTAGAAATTGGATTGGAGGAGGACGTGTAATAGAATTACTGTCCGTTGGGATATTGTGCTTTCACAGCCATCGGTTTAAGCCGTGCGCTGTTTGTTATCCATAGTTAGACGACGCGTCGTCAAATTATGGCTAGCACTTAGGCTTATAAAGCAACAGATACTTACGACATATAAGGTACATTTAATTTTGTGTAAACGTTACAATCCTTAACACAACCGTTTATATTCAGACATGGTCACTTAACAGTTAGGTGCACATGCATATAATTTTTCCTTGTGGCAACCTTTGCTTTTCACCCTCCCGAGGGCATGATGTTTTCGAGTCATGGTGATGTCGTCTACAATTCATGTCATAGTCGGGGTGTGCCCAGATTCTGAAGATCTTCAAGGATAAGGTACCTTGCGTGGATACTAAGTATCAAATAGTAACCGGACACATCCTGGTCGAAACTTTTACGAGATTGAGATCTTGAAGGACCTTCGAACGCTATGTTTGCCTTTCTTTGGTCTACCGTCAATTAATATAATCGCCATGGAACTGTTTGTTATCAGGCGACCAAGGTAATTGAACACCTTTTTGCTTTAAGACAAATAGTAAATTGACCTTATCTTCCAAAGGTCGAGCAGCTTTAGCATTTGTTCACAAAGCCATTCGCGTGTTAGAATTTTTTTCTGTAAGCGACGCGATTTAGTTCTATTTATTTAAAAAGTTGTAAAAAATACATATTATATGGGCAGTGAGTGTGCGAGAGCCGCACGTTTTGTTTTTAAAAACTTAAAAAAAACTTCAGCAGAGAACCCCGGCGTCCGACGCCCTTCAGTCTTCACGCCCGTCACTTAACATGTTTTTAAAATTTTGACAATAAAATGTTTTTGTGTATGTTCTTGGCGTATTAATACTACGCACGCACTGGTTGCTAACACTTGCTTTAAAGGCGAAGGAAAATATTCCGGTCTGCCAAAACCTCCACTAGACCAGTTTGGTTTATTGCCTAAACCTTTCGACTAATATGTGTTATATTTTCTTTTAGATACAACTAAATAAATTAAGATAATAAGTACTACTATAAATACTAGTAGCCATTAATTTTCCACTTTATGTACTCATCCCCTACAGTCAAGTCCACACATGAATGTGTCTGGCGCACGTAGCTGTACCTAGATATTATTTAATTAGTATCGACCAATTTGACTGCATTTTTTCAATTAGGACCCTCTTTTGATGTCACCCCTTTGCAATCCAATACCATTAGTACTATTCAATGGAAGCTCTTTGATCTCGATGACAGACAGACAGGTGGCTAATTAGATATAGGTACATGCAAATGCAGTAGGTATCATAAACACGGGTGTTAAAAAAATATTGCTGTGAATTTCAAGTAGATTTTGCTGTGGATAAACTAGGCGATTTTAACATAATGCCTTAACTACTTTAACACTAGATTACGTTGCCAAAGTTATATAATTGGAATAAATGACCAGATTAATTACAAAACCAGTGTCGAGTCGAGTGTATTCCAAATAGATGTACCCGAAAACACTTATTAAAACCTTGGCGTACACCTTCTTTATACAAATTTAAAGGAAATTATGCAACTTTTTTTGCATCAACACGTGGCCGGACAAGAGTATGTATATATTTGGTCCCAACTTCAGTTTGTCATTCTGTGATTTCCACTTCGTACTTGTTTCACACGTGTCGCTCTATCGTTCACTAGCTATAAGAGAGTACCATTAATTTTCTTTATACAAGTAAGAACCGTCTGATAGGAAGCAGTTAGAGTAATTTTCTTTAGTACCGGCCTTGTTGTACTTTCCGTTAGTATTATTATGTGTATAATGCAGTAGTTTGAATTGTTCAGGACCTGATTGCACTTTGTGTCCGCTAATTGTATAATTGTAAAGTTTCCGGGCTCCGATGTTACACACGTACGTATTATTTTGAATACCATAACATAAAATACAGTATTTTAATCGGATCTGTGATTCTCGCCATTCATTACGTGGATTTCTGACCCAGTCAGTCCGATCAAGTTAGTAATCCTAACCGGCTCAATGGATTTTTCACGTCTCGTTACATGAATTTGCTTAACACTCCTTATTTCGTTTACATGTAATGATGCGTCACGAAGAACCAAAATAGGGCACAATAAGCAACGCATTCTTTTAATTATGTTTTGTTAAGGATTAGTTAGTTTATGAACTGAGCGTAATTAACATTGTCAGCTCTATATTGACTGAGCGAGCGAAGTACAGTCGAGCACGATGCGCTTTTATACAACCCTTAGAAGGAAATTAATATAGCCCCATATTCCAAAATTCTTTTTTAATACTGATTCAGTCATTCCTAAAATGGTAGGTAAAAAAAATTAAGAGAGGGGCAATAGACTAAGACAAGGAATGACTCAACGTCAATCAAATCAAATTTGAAGCGGTTTGTGTCGAAAAATTCGCGTATGTACGAATTTATACTGCGTTTTACACACACTGAAATCAATCTGCGAATTTACCACCCTTATTTAGATTTATTTTAACAAAATAAAATGCATATACGAATTAGTTTCATGAAAACTTATGGTCTACATAAAAGGACAGAATTTTTCTATTATTCACAGCCATCTATTAAATTATTCTAAACTCTTGTTACTAGTTAAACAGTGCTTCCGTTTTGTTTTAAGTGGCGTGGAATATTTCTTTCTGAAAAGCATGATTTGATCGAACCAACGGATCTCGTGAATTTTCTTGTCTAAAACGGTTGTTATTAAATTCGCGTATATATCAAGGATGACTGGCCTGTTGGTCTACTGGTTAGTGACCCTGACTGCTAAGCCAGAGGTTGTGAGTTCGATTCCCACCCAGGACAAATAATTGTGTGATGAGCATGATAATTTGTTCTGTGTCTGGGTGTAATTTATCTATAATATGTATGTATTTAGAAATAAAGTATGTTTATCAGCAGTCTGGTTACCATAGTACAGGCTCTGCCTAGTTTGGGATCAGACGGCCGTGTGTGAGATGTGTGGAGTTATTATTATTATTATTATTCCTCTTTATTCATCTAAACACTTATAAACTACTTTTTTAAATATGTACAAAACAATATATAAGATATATATATATATATTTAAAAATATAAAAAATAGTAGGTGTAGGTAGGTAGATAACCGGTGGTTAGGGCTCCAAAGACAGGAACCTCCTCACTATCCGGGCCGTCTCAAGGAGAACTGCCTTCTGCATCAGTCCCTTGATCCAGCCGTCTAACGCGAGCCTCCTAAGGTGTTGATCGAGGCTTTTGGCTGTCAATCCATGAGCAGATATGACAATCGGAACAATGATCGCCGAATCGACATTCCAAATATCGACAATCTCGTGAGACAAATCCAAATATTTTATTTGTTTTTCTTTTTCAACTTTCACGAGATTCTCGTCATGAGGAACAGCGATATCGACAATCATTGCGCGGCGCTCTGATCGATCTATCACCACTATGTCAGGTTTATTGGCAACAATAGTTCTGTCAGTGATGATAGATCGATCCCAATACAATGCGGCACGACCATTTTCGAGAACTGGGTCGGGCACATACCTGTAATATGGCACCTCTGAATGCACAAGATTGTATCTAAGGGCAAGTTGTTGATGCACAATCCTGGCCACTTGGTTGTGTCTGTAGAATGCTTGTCTTGTCCCAACTTATTATTATTATTCTTAAGGATTTTCCACAGATACATTATTTAGACAAATACATTTTTTAGACTGTGTCCTAAGATTTTGTTTCGAAATACTGGGTACATTTCAATTCTTATAGTTTCTTCAGTCTGACCTATATCGGTTTGGTCTGCGACATTTGGTTCAGCTGATTGCGTGACTTGAAGTAATCATAGAAGTTTAATTTTTTCCTGTATTCTTAAGTTACAGTCTTTATGTAGTCACGTGGCTTAGGCGGCACAGTAATCTGCAGCAGTCGTTCCATTAAAAACTTATATATGTATATAGAATTAAGTTAATTTTAGAGGGATTTTCTAGGTTATCCCCGGACCCCTCGGCAATCGACAGTGTTTAACGCAGCATGGTTTTAATCGATTCATACCTATTTACTATTTTAATCTGTGATACTTCCTCTATTGAGCGTATAGGAAGTTTCATAGATTAAATTTTGAGGGTTTAGGAAATCTATTTTTATACTAATATTATAAAGGTTTTATATGCAAAGTCTTTAGTTTGATGTTCCTGTTATAGTGGTCTCTCTGATCACAGAACGGACATACGGGTACGCGACCTCGGCCTCTTCCAGCTACTGCAGTGTCAGTCCCGTTTCCCCATCCGAGACTTGCGGTATCCCTTACCCTAACTCCGTCGCCCTATCCGTTTTTCTTACCCCAATTTATCTTCTTCTTTTGTCTTCGTCTGAAAACGACTACATTTCTAAGGAGGGTTGGCGTCCGCCATAAATAAAACAAACCAAAACCCTTGGTAATGTTGAAAAAAATATATATATACTAGATGTGCCCCGCGATTTCACCGGCGTTACTCTGATGCCATTTGAATATCGGGATAAAAAGTAGCCTATGTGTTAATCCAGGTCCCCAGCTATCTACATACGAAGTATCATCGTTATCAGTTCAGTAGTTTTTGCGCGAAAGAGTAACAAACATCCATACATCCTCACAAACTTTCAATTTTTTTTTCACAGTCAATATCTTCACTACGTATTATAAAACAAAGTCCCCCGCCGCGTCTGTCTGTCTGTTCGCGATAAACTGAAAAACTACTGAACGGATTTTCATGCGGTTTTCACTAATATATAGAGTGATTCATGAAGAAGGTTTAGGTGTATAATTGGTACCCGTGCAAAGCAGGGGCGGGTTGCTAGTATATTATATAAATGTATGTATAAGTCATAAAGTAGTAGTCATATTAGTGTGAACTAAGACTTACACAGAACAGATATTAAGAATATATGTATACAGAGCCTTTTAACAAATCGCTAGTGTCTTGAAAATTCCCATTACGGACACAACCGTCCACAACGTCTGCCCTCACGCGTCTGACCGACCTGTTCCGCGTTCGGGTGGCTCACGCCACGCGGCGGTGCGATGTTTCCCCCTCCCCCCTCGCCCGCAGTTTTATATTATAGGCGCAACTTTTAAAATATTTGATCAAATTACGTACTTTAAACGACAAAATTTATCTACTTTGAATATCAGAAGTGATAAAAGTTTTTTTTTTCATAAAAATCAACGTTACCTACTGCTAAATGTGAATTGGAAATAAAAAATCAAATTTTATTGTATTTATGCTTCACTATTTTGGTAAGGACTTTTTTGTAGAACTATTTAGGAGAAACAATCCCACCGTACATTATATTCGTGGAACTCTTACAGTTTTCCCACCGCGCGCCAGAATAGCTCGCAGATAACAGATTTTTTTCCGACTTACTTAACACTTATCGTTATATTTTGGCCAATATACACAATATCTTCATAAATTATACCCTATGTGTTATTCCGATATATAAGCTATATATTATTGTAAAGTTTCATTAAAATCCATTCAGTAGTTTTTGCGTGAAAGGGTAACAATATTTGGGGTTGACCCCAATAATAAGATTGAGAGATGACCCCACACACGGCTGAATAATCTACATTATCTCGAAATAATTTAGATAATTTAAAAAGGGGATGTTCCGGGAGACGAAAAACAAAATTTTGTCTTAAAATTATATATGTGTTAAAGTAGCATGCTGGTATTAGGTTCTTATCTAGAACATTTTCTATTTATTTTTTTATACTGGCTATTATAAAGTATAGATTGAAATCTTTTATTTATTTTATTTTTATTATTCTACTTAGAATTCCTAATTCAAATAAATTTTATAATATGGCTATACTCCATATATCCTCCATTATCAAAGTTGCCAGAGTGCTGTCCCTGTTGCAATAATAAGTGGTAGAATAGAAATCTCTCTTACTGATTGGAGTCCAGCGAGGGAAACGTGATTATGCACCTACATTCTTAGTCGATCGAACCCATTTCCGAACTTCCGGGAAGAAGGCGCCACTATTCCGCTTAAACTAAATGCTCCTTCTATGCATAGGAGATCAAACGTGCGGTACCTTTGTTCGTGATTGTACATGTGCGTCTTGTGAGAACTATACATATGTGTATCATATGACGGGTCAATTTGATGTACATTAACTGGGTACTGCAAAGACTAACTCGAATGTTAGTCGAATATTTGTTGTTTATTAACAGTTGTTAGTAACAACTGTTGTTTGTAGTGTAGTGTTGTTTAGTAACAACAACAACAGAACTGTCTGATAGTGTTATCATTGGGAACAAACGTTAATAGTACTTTAAAGTTATAGGTATGCCTGAAGCGGTTACTTTGTTTAATAAATTTATTGACATGAACATAATGGGAAATAGATGGTTCTAGAAGACAAAGGAGCTTATTAGAGGATTGATTATTTCTTAAACATTTATCAAGTTTAAAAATCATTCTCATTAGTTTATGTTTATATCCTTTTACCAGTAGTTAAACGTAGGTACTACATATTTTAATGTTGACCTTTATATGACACTAGCAGCGCCCCGCGGTTTCACCCGCGTAAGTCTCGATCCCGTGGGAATATCGGGATAAAAAGTAGCCTATATGTTAATCCAAGTCTCCAGCTACCAAATTTCATCGCAATCGGTTCAGTAGTTTTGGCATGAAAGGGTAACAAACATCCATACATCCATACATCCACACATCCGTACATCCATACATTCTCACAAACTTTCACGTTTATAATATTAGTAGGATAGTAGGATGTTGATTAGGTGAATTTTGTTTTCTAGAACACTTAAAAAATCTTTAATTTGTTGAATATTTCGTTAAACAGCATTTCACAACGTGGCCGCTCAAACTATAGATAAGTTAAGAATATACACTCAAGAGCAATGAATCCGGGTCACATAAAGATACCTGAAAATCTCGGTAGCTAATAATGTTAGCTTAGTGAAATAAATTGTTTAAAATACAATAAAATACTCCTTAAATAAAAGATAGATACCAGATATTATTCTATGTTTAGACTTGTTGTCACGGTAGATAAATGTTTATGTAATATGAAGAATAGCTTATTTACATAATAGGTTTTTACAATAAATATGATAATGACGGCTATGGAAGTGGAGGACCAACGCGTTAACATAATCGCCCAGACACGGGTCCGATATCTATATATGGATTGGTTTTGGAAATAAATCTAATATACAGAATATTTAGGGTCGTATAGTAAAACCTGTGAATAAAGTAAAACGCTTTAAAAATCATAAGTAAGGCGCTAACAATTTAAGGAAAACATACAATTTATTTATTAATTTTTTTAATACAAAAATTTTATTTTCCAACTGAAATGAACAAATGACAAGTTGAAATATAATTATGTTACCGGGAATTAACGCGATCACGTATTTAAAAGGTATTACATACCTTTGATTTTCCTGACGTTTCGACCAGGTTGCACTGAGTCAAAGGGTTTTAGGTATTTATTTATTTAAGGTTTAAATACGCGATCGCATTAATATAATTATATTATCATCGAAAGTTTAAAAGTTAGTATGACAAATTGAAGTTGAGAATTGTCGGATAAAATCCTATGTTTTGTAAGAGGGCAATGAAACACGGGGACTTTATACCAAGGATGTTAATGGAAAGTCCGATTTTTTTTTAAATGTCTTGATAAAAAATATAAACCATTGTCATGAAAATACGTAATATATTGTTTAACGTACACCAGGAAAATCATGTAGTACCAGAGAAAAAACAAATTCACCATTATTTTTTTTATATAATCAATTTTTAAAGCTAAATCAACTATTTTTCGGCTACTCATACTGCTCCTAAAATTTGACCACACCTTTTTTGTAAACACTCTGTATATTACAGTACCACGTAAGCAATTAAAAATCAGCTTTTGGTGAAGACAAAAAATGTCACAACACCTAATGTGTAGTTTAACAATAGTCTAACTTTTTTTTTTATTTGATCTTTATTATCTCGGCGGTAGATCGCATTTCTTTAAGGCTCTCTCTTCTACATAAATGAATTTCCTGTACTTTCCGGCAACAGCCGGTTCGCGTTGTAGGTATGCGACCATGATCTGCTCGAGCTATAGCTTGCACCCCCCCATCCATCCCTTTTAGCAATACTCCTCTACCTTTCCTTTCCCTGTAGGTGCCCAAATATAGGTGTGTCAAAGTGCCCCTTTGGCAGCAATAGGCTTGCCAGGTTCAGAGGAACGTCAGTGGGTCCAATTTATGATATAGTATATTATTATATTATAGTATAGTAGTGGGTATAAGTAAGTATGTGTAAATTTTGAGGATTAAAATTCTTAAAATTGAAATTTCTGAAATATACAATAACCAAAGTAAACCGTTAGGGACTTTGCTCTCAAAACATCACAGTTTGTATAGAAATATTTTATCTAACCTGGTTAGGTGGAGAACTACAATATGCATTGTCGTTTTGCAGGCTTATCCATTAAATCTTAGCTTTCTCTATATTTTTAGCAAGTTTCTATGAACGCCCATTTGTGAACACATATTGATTACTAAGCCTGTCTTGCTTCCCAGCAGGTGCGCAGCCGGTGCTCTAGTCCCCGAGCGACACTTTAAAAAGTCTAGTTTGCCATTTTTATACTTATTACTGTAATACAATCATTTCAACGTATAAATAATAATAATAACTTGAGACACCTCACACGGTCTTCTGATCCCATTATATTACTAAATACATACATTTTATAGATACGTTACTATGTCTGGGCACAGAACAAACGATCGTACTGTGTGATTTGTCAGCAGTCAGGATCACTAACAACAGGCCTGAATTAGATTGAATAGGTTTTTTTCTCCATTTTTTATGATCATTATAATTTCTTGTTCAAGTCAAGTTCAATGACAACCTTAGATCCTGAATACAGGCTGTGCTTCGAGGCAAATAAACTCTCTTGACTGACACGCACACTGCGTGCTAGTCAATCACGGATCGTAATACACTGCGTATTCTAACAAGCTAATGCTTTATAGAAGTGGCACTATCCTGCGAACTAATTTCGTCTTTATTATCCTTTGGGAGGTCAATGTCTATATATATATTAATATATGCATATAGTCTTTCTTTGGGAAAAAAAAGGGATTATTATCGTACCTTCGACGAAGGTTTATTCATCCTCCGCGCCTTTTCCCAACTAAGTTAGGGTCGGCATTCAGTCTAGCTACGATACTTTACATGAAGTGACTGCCATCAGACCTCTACAACCCCAGTACTAGGCGAAATCAATGTTCTGTAGTTAGACAAGGTTGTCGGACTTTTTAGGGTTCAAACTACCCTTAACAAATGCCACAGATGTTCGTTTGGCAACCGGGACTTAACGTGCTTTCGAGGCACGGAGGGCTCTCAATCTGTTAAGAATGGTTACCCACCCTAAAACCGAGTTTTTTTTTTGTTGACGAGGTGGAAGATCCGCCCTGGGGGAGGCGAAGGGGTCTGTCGGATTCTTACCGACTCTTACCCTAAGACTGACCTAGCTAGTATTACTTATACTTAACCTTGTAATGTACTAAACCTACTCGGTCACCACTTAGCCACGAGCCCCTTCGATTGAGCTGTATTATTTATTAGCAATAATTTAATATATTATAATTTTTTTAATTTATTAATAATAATTTTATCATACAATATTTTTTTATTGTTAAATTTTTATTATTTGTTATGCATTCCAACAGAATTGTATGACTGTTTCCTAATTACGGTCGAATTTCGACCTGACCGGCACTAACTCATTTAAATAATAATATTTATAGTTAATAATATAGTTATGTAATGTAACGTGACGAATATTATATTGTATTGTAGCTCATATTACACATCGCTATCTAGATCCAAGCTAAGCAGAGCTTGTACCATGGGTTTTAGAACACGAATAAACATACTCTGACTCATTTAAATACATGTATTTTTCGTTTTTTGTTAACCGCTACAAGATCTACAAAACCATCTGTTTAAATTGCTCTGCTTGAAAAAACTGTTTTTTCCCATTTCCCCTTATATTGACAAATCGCGATTACTAACTTATTAGCGGAGGCACAAAGATTAGTTCTGTCTCATTCTATTCCTACTGTGTAAAGGGATAGACGCTGTCTGAGTTACAGCATTTAAATCTTAAGAGAATCGTACTTATTTCTACTAATCTTATTCCTAACTCCTACTTACGAGTACATTCCAATGAAATGCATGATAATGTTTGGTAAAATTTTAATATTTAACACATTTTTGTCGTTTATGCCATCATTGTAGTAATAGTCTTGAAGATTTCAGAAGATATAAATTTCATATAAAATTATTTAGAGTTTTATTGTCAAGATGTCACACGTGCTAGGTGAGGCATTGTTATGTATTGTGAGGTTCGAACCTCTTTCGAGCCGGGAAGCTGGCTGGTAATATGATATTTAAATCATTTCGAAATGTGTTTTGAATTTGTATAGAGTCAGTACAAAAGAAGAATGAAGTTCCGTAACAAATCGATGAAGCCTTTATAAAGTTGTAATTATATACGCAGTTAGTTTAGTTGCCAGTATACGCCAATTATTCCACAGCCTTTTTCAATTGATCTCCTCTTACATCAACACCCTATCTCAAAACCTCTCAAGCCAAGCAAGGCTTTACACGATGTAACCAAAGCAGAAATATATTTTTAACTAGCAACCCGCCCCGGCTTCGCACGGGTACAAATTATACACCTAAACCTCCCTCATGAATCACTCTGTCTATTAGTGAAAACCGCATGAAAATCTGTTTAGTAGCTTTTCTGTTTATCGTGAACAGACAGATAGACAGACGTGGCGGGGGACTTTGTTTTATTAATATGTACCTATTAAAAATAACGAAATTTCATAAAAGCGCTTTATGTTATGCACGGGGTCTACACAGACCCTAAAATATGACCACAGCTGTAACACCCTCATATATTTTTATTTAAATAAAGTTTACGTTGTGATTAACCTATTCGGGGCTTATTATGACCTGTATTTATTACTTGCTTTAGGTGGCGTGGAGTACTTCGACAACGGATGGGCAGGCACTACTAATTCTGTAGGCGACTGGTCCGTCGCTTTCTATTCGGGAATATTCTCTTACTCCGGATGGTAAGTGACATTTTTGTAAGTCTGTTATCTTAATCTTGTTTTTTTTTTATGGGTCATAATGAATTCAAACCACCTGATGGTAAGCTAGAGTGAGGTCCAAAGACTGAAGACCACTATTATAGATACGGATGATACTAAAATGCCCCGCTAAAGGACCCCGGATTATATGTCGAAGGTAACACGTGTGCTGGTAATGCATTCCCCATTTTAATGGTGCGGCAAAGAAAGGAGGTCCCGAACCGTCTCTAAATACTTTATCATAAAGGCACTAAATATGTACCACAAATTATGCAACCCATATTAACTTAATTGCTTCGAAATACTTACTATTTATCCTGTTATGAAGCGTAACACAAAACAACAAGCAAGAAATTATTAAAAGTTTAAATTATTATTTTGCAACAGTTCTTTTGCTCGTGAAAAAATATGCTTAAAAAATTTAAAAAGTGATTTAGCATTTATTTACATTAGTGGATTACAACATTTAATGTAAACACATTTACAACATTGACTTATCAAGACAATGATTTTCTACCTCGTTAGGATCGTTAGTTTAGGCACAGATAAGATCTGAGTGCTTCTGATCTGCACTCTGACAAAGACTGATCTGCACAGATAAGACAATTAGAAGAATAAAGAAATACAAAAGACAGCTGTCCCATCCTTTTCTCGGAGCGATTCAGGACGTTTTCGACCCCCTGTCACTTCGTAGTGGATAAAGCTAAAAGCTTGGGCTTAAATACCTAGGTGTATTCCCAAATATCATTCAATTTGAAACTGGTCCTTAATTTAGTCAATGACTCACTCACCGATCATCAACATTCTAAGACCAAAAGATTAAAATTTTTAACACAGGGAGTGTTTAGCCCATAAAGCAAGAAAAAACTAAAACATACCCATAAAAAACATAACGTGTAAAAAAATCAAGTCTAGCAACGCAGTTTATCTACCGCAAAAGTGGTGAGATGTAGCTGTTACCTAATTAGTTAGCTAACAACATTTTATGTATGTTCCTTATCACAGGTTTGCTATCACACTCACGAGTACGGTTGCGTATCCGTGATGAGAATAGTGAAAGATTAATAAACGTTATAAAAGGAGAACATTCATAGCGTGCCCAAAAAAGGTGCTGCCTAGAAAGGAAAATGTCAAGGAAAAATTTAAAACATTTTTTTTATTATTACAACCAAAGTCTCAACCAAACCCTCCGACTGCTTTTGAATTTCAAAACAATATTTAGCTATCTGTCTGCCGAAAAATGACAATAATTTTTATTTGTTTTCTGGCTCTTACACCCGTCCACTGCACAATTAATATTGAATTCGGCATTCCGTTTATAATTACGCAGAATACCTGCCGCGCACACAAGAGTGTAGCGCCCCTACTGGCCCCTAGTACACTCCGTATAGGTATAAAAAGCGCGACCCTAGCCCTGCTTTAGGTAGGTACAGTACATTAATGTACTCTCAAACGCGCAAAACAATGGATTGATACTTCGTCTGGACTTGTTTTATTGTACATTATATCGTACTTCAAATATACACAGATAAAACGTGTCTGCAACTTCATAAATTCATCAGTTATTATCACAGATGACAAGTTAGCTCGTCGTAGCATAATATGGTCTCTTAGTCTATTTTAAAAGACGTTTCGTGGGTTCAAGCCTCACCGTCAGTTTATTTTTGTTAATTTTTAATCATTTACATTTAGTCTTTTCTAACTTTTGACCCCGTAACTTTTTAGAAGGTAAAATTATTTCGATTGTTGTGAGTTAGACGGGTGCAGTTTATTACAATTACATATTTACTTAACGGAATGTTGTCGCTGTTATTACACAGCTGCCCGAAAAAGGAGTGTAATGTTTTTATGGTTCATGTATGTATTTGAGTTGTTGTATTCAGCTTTATTATACTTATTAGTATAGACTTTTATTAAATCTTAATAATGGATCTCACATTAATTAATTAATGACCAAACGTGAATTGACATATCATCAAACGTTGACGTTTACACGATACGGTCAGTTTTAGCTGGCGATATGATGACCATTTCACCAAATGGTTGGACACATCATGAAGTGGTCAATTCTTAGATTTGTCCACAACATTATATACAGTATGGCGGCTGAATACCGCCACTTTCAAGTGTAAAAAAACTTTCTTGGTGTCTTTTAATTAGTAAATTTGTAAGTGATGTGTGATTTAATCTATAAGCGGTGTTTTAGTTATTACTTACTTTTCTGGAATGCAGTCAAATATAGATATCGAAGCGAGCGTGAACTTTATTGTCTTTTAAATGTGGCCGCAATATTACAAAAATATCTGATGAAACCGGATTGTGCTTAAGGATATGACCATAATCATAACCCAAATATTCAACACCATGTTCAGCTTCAAGCAACGTAAACAGCACGCGCCGTCGTATACTTAAAGAGATACCAATAATAGGCAATTTGAAAATAACCTCATAGAATTTTATTAAATTTATTTGAAATCGTCTTTGTAAAGTAACGTAACCAATGTAATCCTCAGTAATTGGGTATTACTCGCTACTTCAACAGTCTGAACCCAACGAGGGCGTGTATTTATTTGATACGATTTAATTGGCATTGATATGGTTCTAATATTGTTGGCTTCCATTTCTCTCACGCATAAAGTTATCACTTCTGTCCGCCGTCCTGAGTCGCACATGTTTTCTTTTATACTTGTTTTACACATCGTCCACAAACAGCTTTTTGGCAAACAGTGTACATTTCACTGGTGCGGTTTTTTTACATTTTGAATTGATTTGAGATTGACGTCTTTTATTCGATGTAGAAGGCTGTTCTTCACGAATTATCTAAGCGTTGAATGGCGGTTGAAGTTTTTTTAACTTATTTTGTACTCTTCTCGAAGTTCACTGATGAGTAGCAGAATATAATTATGGCGAAAATTTGTTGTCACCTGTAACTTTCCGGCAAATAATCCATGGATTTATGGTGGCTAAATTTAAAGTATTGTAGAAAACATGGACTAGCCATCTTCGAGTTCCAGCTCTTACGGTGTATTTTCTGCCATTTAGTTAATTATATCAATGCCTACCTTGGTTTTGTTATAATACTAGACAGTCTCGAACACTTTGATTTCAATTAAAGTTTTTAGTTGAAAGTAAAAATAATTTCAACAAACACAAAATCTAAGTAAAGGGTACGATAATAATAATAACTTCACACACCTCATACACGGCCGTCTGATCCCAAACTAGGCAGAGCCTGTACTATGGTAACCACACTGCTGATAAACATACTTATATATTTCTAAATATTGTATTTTTTTATTTATAAATATTTCTAAGTATTGAGCTTATTAACATAAACTATAAAATTTTATATAAACTTATTTTAAGTCGGCGCTAAACAACAAACTGATTAATTATCACAATTTTATATGTATCTACATAAGTAATTAATCATTTTATTATTTGGCGCCGACTCAAAATAAGTTTATATAAAATTTGATAGTTTATGTAAATAAGCTCAATACTTAAGACTTAAGGTTTATTTATTTTTTGCTTTTTAGTTCTTTTCGTCGGTTTAATTTTTTGTTAAAAAGATTTTTATTTTATGTTTTTTTTTCTTTCATCATCAGCTCAGCTACATGATGTGATGATTTCTAAACGCAAATACCTGATAAAGTAATGAAAAGTAAACAGAAACACTATTCGTTCCTACAATTTTCGAGGGTTTCTCTCAATTTTATCAGGATCCCATCATCAGATCCTGACTTCCTTGACATGGGACCACCCTTGAGGTATACCCTATCTAACCAAAAAAGAATAATCTAAATCGGTTCATAAATAACGGAGTGAGGGCTGAACAGACATAAAATAAAAAAAATAAAAAAACATACGGTCGAATTGAGAACCTCCTTTTTTTCGTCGGTTAAAAAAGCATCACCTTCTTCAATGTACTTTTTAGTGGAAAGTAGACGTATTTTGTTTTCAATATACATAATATGGGTAGTATATTGGGTAGGCTAACTAAACGCATTGCTCCAATGAGAGAGCGAGGTTTCGGAGTATACGAAAATATCATCGATGTACACAATTTTTAGATATTTGTTGATTTTTCAAAAATCGCTCGACTGATTTCGATAAAATTTAAATGGGACCACCCGGGCAGTATACCCTTGAAAACAAAAAAAAAGAATTTTCCAAATTGGGTCTGGCGTATTGTAATCGGTGAACATACATAAAAAAAAAGATTTCGACGAATTGAGAACCTCCTCCTTTTTTGAAGTCGGTTAAAAATATCAAACATTATTAGCGATCAAAATCATTTTGCCGTCAAATTGACGGCGTTGACCATTCTAGTGTTAAATCGATTTGACTGGCAAACCACTGTTTACCTATAGAGCCTCCTTATAAATAAAATTAATCACTGTTTGACAAGATTTAATGTTTTACCTCGATAGATAATTATACTAGGTACATGGTGTGCAAGGTGATCGTTAGTAGGTAACTGCAAAATATAGTTAATCATCCTTTGAAGTTAAGATGACAGACCCTGCGGTTTGCGTGCTAGATTCCTTAACAAAAAACAATAGTTTTGCATTTTGCATATAGGTTTCTTGGTCTTTTTTTTTATATTATACAATTACTAGCAACCCGCCCCAGCTTCGCACGGGTAGCAGAGACATCTTCAACAATCATCATCATATTTCAACCAATTTACACTAAACCTTAACAAATTATATACCTAAATTCCTCATGAATCGTTCTATCTATTGGTGATGCATGAAACCGCATTAAAATCCGGTCAGTAGTGTTTGAGTTTATCACGAACAGACAGACAGACAGACAGGAAAGGTACCGAGCTCTAAATGTATTCTGTTATACCAGTTCTGTTTATGAAGTGTGGCAGGCACGCCTCGATAATCACAATATTTAAATAAATCTCGTCTTTAACAGCACTCCTTGAGCTACTACTACTACTAATGTGCCTACATGTTATTGTTTAAAAAGGCGTCTACTTTCTCCAACCGTTCGACTTTGCAGTCACTGTGATGTCACGTGTGGTAACGATAGGTTTTTTACTTTATATATTATTTGAGTGACAGAATTAGGCAGCGGTAGTCAAAAAATATGTCTCTATTTATGTATTTTATTTCAATTTCGGAACTCCCAACTCTAAGGGCCTTTAGCTTTCTTCACTGCACTATGAAGCTTCTCGTATCAGTAGCTATAACAAGTACCAGTCACGATAGTCATTCAACGAATATTAGAAGCCAAACAATGATCGATTAATGGTCATACAAGCAATGCATCCCTTTTATATAGACAAGTTACTATTTAAGTTACTAAGTATTTGTTGTTGAGACTACTTCAGACATATTATATACAACACAATAATGTAGAAAAACAATTTAGAAGGAGCCAGTCACTGGTCGAATTGGAGTCGCCCGACTGAGGAAGCTTGCGTTAACCAGCACTTTTAATGTAAAACTGTTTTCTATCGGTGAATAGAGCTGCGCTATAGCCTTGTAGGCTGGTGCTAAAACGAAATGTTTAAACGCTAAGAATAAAAAAAAAACAGGCAAGGACCAGGAGGAAAATGTGGTTGAGGTTCCAATTAAAAAAAATAAATATTTTAAAAAACATGCAAAATGGTGAAATGGGGAAGAGTTTAGGGTTAAAAACGGCTTTTTTCAATTCGGGACGAAACGGCGGAATATTTCATAAACAAAACTTGTAAATAATAAAAAAAAATTAAACTTTTGTATTCGTAACGTCAAATTAACTGTCAAAATGGCGAAAACCCGATTTTTCAGTATTTAATTTGTTCCTCTCGTATAAATGATTTAATTTACATGAAAAATTGTAAAAGTATGTCTTGTTTTGGTGTCAAATAAACATGATTTTTTCGCAATTCAAAAGACGACTTGTTTTCCAGCTATGTAACATTTTTCGAATAAAATACCCATCTTCCACGAATAATTGTCTTGATATTTTTTTTGGATTTTGAAGGTTTTTAAGTATCATTTTACTCGTTTGTGCTACTTTAAAATTGTCGATGTGACTTCTTTCCACCTTGCCTGTTATTTTTTTTTTCACAAAAAATAATGATCTCGCAGCAGTTTAGGTGATAATCTGCTTGACACTGCATCGGCTGTAATGGGATTAAATCGGACATGGAATAATCATTTGTGTGTTACACATAATTCTTCTAAGTCTATGTGTGATTGAATTTTTGTAAAGTCCCCGTGCGTGACACAGGCATTTTTCTCAAAAGGTTGCGAGTGTTAGTAGGTACGGTAACCGCACACCGTCGGGTAGGTCGTCTGCTTTGTTTGCAAACTTATCCATCCATCCTTTTAAGTCGCAATACAATACAAACCAATTAGTTACTCAGTCACTATTCAGTTTCCAAATTTTAACTATGAGGGGTTGCACTTAATCGTTCATTTAGCTCAGACTGACGTCTAATTTATACATATTTTGTTGTTTGTGATAGGGGGAGTACTTCGGGTAGGGTTTCATTAAAATGAAAGCTCAATATGAGCGTGGGCATAGATACGTCATGACTACATTTTGAGTACAGCGGCCTTAGTGACGTGCGAATAAACTGCCGCGATTTTTTATTTCTGCTCCGCTGGTAACAGTAACTGTAACCTTTGATGTCTAGGTACCCTACACTATATAATCTATATATACTTGTATGATATAGGTTTTAATGCACGAGTAAACAAGGGTGTCAATAAGGGTTGTTATTAATTTCGGTCCGGTTTAGATTTGGGCCCGCGGGCCCAAACGATGTTAATAGCGACGCGACGCCGACGAGGGCGTTCTAGAGGGGGTGGGTGTGTGTACGTTATTTTATTGTAACGCGAGTACTGAGCTGAAAAAATCTGCATCTATGTAAGAGGACTATAATTTGACGTTTTTTATAACAGGTAATAAGAAACCTATCAGCTATAAAATCGGCTCCGAATGAGTGAATCAGAAATGAAGGGTCTTTTTCTATTTAAAATCATTCTATTTTAACATATATTAATAATAAGCCTAAATCCGCGTAGTAAGGCGTCTTCCGGTATTAAAATGTGTGGTGACCTCTTTTTGCCAGGAAATACTATTCTATACTTGTACCTTGTAGTAAGTCATTAAGTAACATTTAGATTAGACGTAACAAATAACTAGTTATTATTTTGAGTCAGTCTTTCTCATATCAAAAAGTATGTCTAATAACCCGTTTGCCAATTTGGGGCGTGTGTTTATTTGCTTCCTGAATAATAAATGAACAGGAATAAGTCACTGTTTTTGTTTTTGCCGGGCAGCCGTTTTTTGTGAAATCTCAATGCCATTGAAGATTATATTACACATACATTCTGCATTCCACAAGTTATTCTCAATAGATATAAACTTTTTAGTTATGTATGCATATACAGAACTCAAAAAATACTAGGTTTATATCTTACACGAGTTTAGTGGTATAAATTTGAGAATCCTATACCTTTGATATATTCCACCACAGGTATCTATTTTAATCAATGACGTGTCATCACTTTGACGTGACGCTTGAACTGGACCGCGACCGGTTCAGTTCAAGCGTCACAAAGCGTCTAACTTCCGTAGAAGTTAGACGTTTAGGTTTTATTTTTATGCAATCAAAATGGCGTTCATGACTCACTTAATAGGTTTTTCATAAACAAGAATTACAGCCGTGAGTTCTTTTTAAGATTTCAACAAGGTTCTTTATAAGTGGAAGGAACTAGTAAGTACAAACAAAACGACAAGTAGTCAAGTCTGTCGGGGATCCAGGGAGTTCCTTCTTAGGTTATACCTGAGCCCCTGTTTTAGTAGGTTCCATTCAGACATACCAACTACGCCGAGAGCTCGGCAAAGTTGTTATGACGACAGTAAAAAAGAAAAGGTTTCGAAACCCTCGCAACTTTAGTTTTAAAGTTTTTTTCCTTCTACATGTATAATGTGTCGGTATTTATTGTTTGAACAAGGATAAACTACTGTCCTTTGCCTTTTAATGTTACTTAGGCATCGACTTTTATAGCATTTTTCACATTGTTCGGTGACGTTTGGTTAATAGAGATGTAGTGATGATAAAATTGAACTAAAAATATCAACTTGATTACTTTTTAATTTGATCAATTAGGTAAGTAGGTTCGGCAATTCATGGCGGAGACAATATTTGTAAATATGATCCCAGACAGCACAACAGTGTCAGAAATATCCACGTAATTTCCCGGTGCTTTGTTTGACTACTTCTTATTTGTGGGTTGATAGCTGATACTGTTTAGTGAAAGAAATGCTATATTTTTCTCCAGTGATACGAGAGACTATACCTTCCAATATCCAATGCACTTGCCACGTTCAAGGGAAGGAAAGAGGCAATAGCGTTCCGCTATTATCTCGTTCCCGCAACTAGACCCTAAGTAGTAACCTAGACTTAATTACCCAGAACAATCTTCTTCGTTTTTTCGACATGTTATCACAAGAAACTGAAAAATGAACAATTAATGAAAATACGCAAACCATACTATGTAACAGAGGCCACATTTATATAGCATACATACAGACGTGATTTGACGGGATGACGGCCGATCCTCGATTAAAGAGTGTTGCTATTATACAATATATCTTCACAGACATGAAAATTCTTAAAACTTATCGATTATTTCTTAAATTAATTCTAACTGTTGCGAATATTCAATTATTTGGATAACGATTATGAACGTTATAAATCTAAAGCTAATCATATCGACGACGGGAGATAGCGGAAATGTCGTATCTCGGAAAATGGTTTAGATAGACAGACTCTTTATTGTATAGCAAAGAAAGAAATTAATACAAACTTGTATACGCGCGACACCAACGGGTGAGGGCGTTATAGAGGGGGTGGGTGTACAACGTTATTTTATTGTAACGCGAGCACTGAGCTGAAAAAATCTGCATCTATGTTTATTAACTTTTGGTATGTAGTTTGGTTTACAACGTTTGGTATGTAGATTCATACCAAACTAAAACGCGAGTACAATTGGCGATCTTATCGCGATTTGCGATTTCTTCCAGGCAACCATTGGATGGAAAGAGAGATTATGGATGAGATGAGGAGTTGCAGTGTACAATTAATTGAACACTTTAGATTAGATTACTTATGGTTAATAATATATACAATTGCGAGTTTTCTAAGAATATTATAAACTTAAAACTATAATCAATGTCTATTTTAGGTGGTCATACATGTGAAATGTACAGATACAACATTTTTTCTACTACTTCTTCGTCCCTCACCAATGGACTGGCCATCAGTATTATTTTTTAAAGGCAACACCTCTCGCAAGAAGAAGAGAACGGAAATGAAGAGATATTGCCAAGGGGCATTATTTCTTTATTTCCGTTCTCTTAACTCGGTTGATTAAAATTCACTATATTGAAAATAACATCCACTGGTTTCATTGAAATATACGTACATAAAGTCATACTTTTAATTACTGATTAAGCCTCTTCACAAACTTTCCGATATTATGTTTTATGTTTTTCCGACTGGCCAGACTGGTGGTTTTATTACCCTCTACAGATTCAACAACGTAGGTACCAATGTAAACATGGATTGTTTACTCTCAGAATAATTATTTCATCGATTTTGATCAATGACGAGTGATGCTGGCACATGGCTTTCGATGGAAATTAATAAGCTATGTTCTCTGTGTGTTACCAAATGTGTAGATCTTAATGCAAAATGTCTAGTTATTTCCAAATGAAATCTTACAATTTATTTTTTTTATGCTATAGGGGGCAAACGAGCAGACGGGTCACCTGATGGTAAATGACTACCGCCGCCCACTGGCACCTGTAATTCAAGAGTCACAAGTGCGTTGCCGCCCTTAAGGTGGGAGTAGGAGAAGAGGGGGAGGGGAGAAAGGACGTTAATAGGGGGAGGGGAGGAAGGACGATAATAGGGGAGAGGGAAGAATTAGGGCCTCCGGTAATCTCACTCAAGCGGCGAAATGCAATGCAAGCATTGCTTCACTACCGGTTTTCTGTGAGGTCGTGGTATCGAGCGGAGTCGAGCCGGCCCATACGTGCCGAAGCATGGCTCTCCCACGTAATATTATAAATATGAAAGTTTGTGAGGATGTATGGATGTATTGATGTTTGTTGCTCTTTCACGCAAAAACTATTGAACCGATTGCGATGAAACTTGATATGTAGATAGCTGGAGACCTGTATTAAATTTTTATCCCGAACGTGGGAGAGCCATGCTTCGGCATGTTTGGGCCGGCTCGGCCGGTTTGGCTCCGCTCGATACCACGGCCTCACAGAAAACCGGCAGTGAAGCAATGTTGCATTGCATTTCGCCGCGTGAGTGAAATTACCGGAGGCCTTAACCCTTCCCTCTCATCTATTCCCACTCTTCCCCCCTCTTCTCCTACTCCCACCTTAAAGGGCGGCAACGCACTTGTGACTCTTGAGTTACAGGTGCCCATGGGCGGCGGTTGTTATTTACCATCAGGTGATCTTTCTGCTCGTTTGCCACCTATACCAAAAAAAAAAATATATTCACACGGCTTCGGGACTTACGCGGGTGAAACCGCGTGGCCCAGCTAGTTATTTACCGAAAAGCCAACCTGCCTTGTTCTTAGTAATATGATATCAATTTTAACCAAAATAAAACCTCTTAATTCTTAATAAATTATTTCAATAAAAAAATTATCGTAAATAATTATAATTCGATCCGTTTCAAATACAATCAAGAAAACAAATTTCGCACTTAAAGGTTTACTTCCTTTAAAACTGTATCGTGTAGCTACTTTTAGTTAAGTAGGTACATTTCGACGGCGAAGTGCCAATAGTTTATAACTGACGAAATCAAGAATTTACGGAAACTGAAACAATTTGAGATAATAATTATATTAGAAAGAATGTGATTTAATGTATTTATTTATCATGAATAATAATAACTTAACTTTAATTATTTTGATGTTTTAATGCATTTTATAATAGTGTAGCAATGATTCAGTTATAGTGAAGGGTAATAAAAAAATAAAACCTTAGTTAATTGGTAGTTATTTCCACATATTTAATGCCATTTATTGGAACATAAAATAAACCTGGGAGATTTCACTAAAACATGCGAATGGTAGCATTAAATTCAAAACTCTAAAAAAGAGAATTTCTTGAAAAATGTCAGGAGATATTGATGTTTTAGATTTCTGTTTTTTTTTTATAGATGTACTTATAGATATAGATATAGGTATATTAATTGGTATAACTTGTGGCTCAGCACCAAAATAAACGGATTTTCTTTCTATCTTTCTTTCATATTGGAACTTCACCGTCCATTTGGGTTCGATTCCCATCCAGGACAAATAATTGTGTGATGAGCACGATCATTTGTTCTGTGTCTGGGTGTAATTTATCTATAATATGTATGTATTTAGAAATATTTAAGTATGTTTATCAGCAGTCTGGTTACCATAGTTACAGGCTCTGCCTAGTTTGGGATCAGACGGCCGTGTGTGAGGTGTGTGGAGTTATTATTATTATTATTTATCAACGTTTCAGAAATAGAACTGATTTGACACCACTGTTAACTTGACAGCTCTGTTAATTAAACAATGTTTAATTAACAGACCAGCCTTTCAGAAACCGCGTAAGTGTAGGTTTTTCAAAGTTTCGTGTTAATTAAAGTCTAGGTTCTTTATTTCTGAAATTAAAATAGTACCAATTTTTAGATTACCAGTTTTGATGACTATTTTTTTTTAATTTGCAAAATAGAAACATTAAAGTCAAAGGTTTATTTGGATATTTTTTCAATTTCTCCGCATCTCTGTTATCTGGTAAATGTATGAGCATATGTGAAGTGATGAATGCGAGTGACTGTTGCTAGCTCCGGTGAGGTGAAGACCCGTGGGGATTGTCACACAAAAACAAAAGTGACGGTTACATCATTCCATTTTTTAGTGTCAAGATGGCAAAGAAGCATGGTCCGGCTCATGATAGCGGTTACCAGTTTCTGTAAACAATCGCAATACTGGCGGAGTTCTCTGTAATTCACACCATCCCTTTCCCCATGGAATTCTGACATTACTACCGTTGAGGTACTTTCCAAATCGGCTGCCACTCCAATAGACATCAGCAGTGCAGTGTTTAGCCCCTCATTCACTTGTTGCAATGATTCATTCTATTCTACTCATCTTCAAGAACACAATATAATGCAGGTATTGTTATTGCTGTGTGAGCGGGAGTGGGCAGTTCCCCAAGTTCAGATTCCTAGTGTTTTAAATGTTCCTTTAATAAATGTTTATTATTTCCTTGTTAATACTAAATGGTAAAAAATAACAGGAAAACAACTGCCTACTAATGTCCATTTAAACCAGGAAAATTCCTTTAACGGTTTAATTGAGTCATAAATGTGTTTAAGTTTCGTGAATAACTCTGGCCACCATGTTTTCGAAGGCGTAATACATAGAACGAAGGTTAGTTAGGTAGGTAAGTTCTTAGTACCTTTTATGTGTAGAAAGGTGCGGCCGGTAATTGTAAACTTAATTAAAACATAACCTTCGAAGCTTAAAAGGGACTGACCGTTACTATAATAATTTATTGTACAAGCTTTCGTCCGCGGCCTCACTTGTGGGATTCTAACGAAAGGTTGATAGACCCGAGAGTGCCATATGCATTCTCGGGTCTATCAACCATTTTTATTCAAAAATGACTGCAACACCCTTTAATATTTATAATGGACATTTATCTTAAAAAGCAAAGAGAATATGAATGTATCTGTCTTTGTTTATTATTGTAATATTTTATAGAAAGCTTTTTCGGATCGTTTACTTAAAATGAATGTCGTTTCGGCTTTTACTATACTCCGTTTTTGTCGTTTCGTATCTAAATTTATTCATGCTCTTCGATCTTTGAAAACATTTAACACTTTTAGGAAAAATTTAGTAAACCATTCAAAATACACTTAGCAACATTTTAAATGTGGCTTTAAACGACGGAGCCTTGCTCAAAGCATCCTTACCGGTTCGTTTTGGTGGTCTTGGAGTTCGCAAAATTTCAGATGTCAGCCTTCCAGCATTTTTGTCTTCGGTCCACGGCACAGAAGAGTGAACCAGGAAAATTCTAACAAATACACTGGTTAAATCTGAAGTATCCTGCAAGACCGATGCCATAAATGCTTGGCAGATAGCTTGTCCCAATATTCTTTTACCTGTTAATCCATTCTCTCAGAGGCAATGAGACGCGCAGTTATGCACTTTAAGAAGGATTTTTTTAATTAACACCACATCCAATGTTGCAAAGCGCGCTCGTTTGTTGGCTGTGGGAGAATTGGAATCAAGCCTATGGATTCAAGCACTTTCATCGCCCAACAAATGCACCTTGTTGGACGATAACACATTCCGCCTTGCCACTTGCCTTCGTTTAGGAGCTCCTTGTGTTACTCCGCATCTTTGTCACTGTGGAGAAGCTGTCGACAGCCTCGGACATCATGGCCTTTCTTGTAGCAGAAGCGCAGGCCGTATATCTCGATATGCCAATCATAACGACATAATCCGTCGTGCTCTTGTCACCGCCGCACAGTGGGACAGAACCTTTTTTGATATAAAATAACATAAAATAGGTTTAATATCATAAAACTGTAAAATTATAATTCAATAAGTTAACCAAACCATGGTTTAATATTAAAATAATACATTTTTATTTTGTTTTTTTTTTTTATATTATTTATTAAACATTTGACAATGATACATTCATTATTGGATTGTATGTACTCTGGAGACACTACATGCCAAATTTCAGCGATTTACTTCAATCAACAAAAAAGTTACAGATTTTTGAGACGGTACGCACGGTTCTGTCCCACTGTGCGCCGGTGTGCCAGCCGTACGTGAACCCAATGGTCTGGTACGAGACAATGAAAAGAGACCAAATCGACGGGTGCAAAGTATATAAAGTTATCTACAAAATGATGATTTTTAGTTTATTGTACTATCGTTTTAATTAAACAATACTTTACAAGATGACATATTTTGTTTTGCATATATCACTTTATTTCAATAAAATTTCGTAAGTAAAAAAAGCCGGCTACGTATGTTCTTTCAAATACTACGAAGTTAATGCGACCAAGTAACGTTGGCCGCATTGACACGGGGCCGCGGGGCTTTCCCCGTGCATACACAAAAGGTCATCAGTCAGTTGACACGCGCCTCGCCGGTTTGATTACATTTTTATGTTAAATAAAGTTTTGTGTCTGATGTCTGTGGTATTTCGAGGGTTTATTGTATTCTTCATTTGAATTAGTAAAATGAATAAAGAACGACGGCAATTGTTGATGTAATTAAGCAGAAGAGGAAAACAAGTTACTATCATCAATTTATACACGAAATTTAAAGTTCCTCGTATATACGACCAACTGGCAGTTGACACAATAAGTATTATTTATAACACAATGTAGACGCAAACAACTGCAAAATCTCGTTAAATAACAAGACATTACCTAAACAAACATCATGTATAAATGAGTAAGAGTGTAAACATGTACTTTATTAATTAAGTTTACAGAAAAATCGAATCATTATTTAAAAAAAAACACACTCCTTAGATTTTTTCACTCTCCTGTAAAGTAGTTATTTTTCAGATATCTCTTTTTACTTTGCACCCGTCGAAATGCTATGTCATTACCGCCGTGGAAGATGGGTAGGCCTTGTGTGGAACGCAATCTGCGTTGACACCCTCGCGCCAACACATCTTCCAAGTACAGTTGATTGTGCTAGCGCTGCTGCATCAGCAGAAAGCCTCAAACGGCTTAAATACAATAATTTAATCGGTAACTATGTTTTTGAGCCGTTTGAGGTCGCAACGCTAGGGTGTGCTGTTCCATTTATAAGGAACTAGCTAAGCGACTGAGCGATACTTCTCGTGAACAGAAAGAGGGCCTTTTTCTTGCACAGAGAATTAGCATTGCCATTCAACGTGGCAATGCTGCCAGCCTCCTGGCCATAGGAATACAGTATATATTTTGACTTGTCATGGTATAAAAGTCCAGTAGAAGCAGGCGCCAGACGGTGGCGCGACGTGTTCCGCGCATCTCTCTGATCTGGAGGGACGAGTACTGCACGGTGTGGTCGCATGCTGATCAGGCGGCCAAAGTCTGCAGGGGTTCTCAGAAACTTCCATCCTAGGGTATCCCTCGGTCCCCTGCAATAGACTCACTTGTGACGGAACACCGTGTGTTTTTAATCGGTTCGAGTCCGACATACCACTTCACCCTTGGTGAGGTGATGAGCCGTGGGGGTTTCTACAAGAAAAAAAAAAGGAAAAAAGTCTACACAATGGCAGTTCAAGATATACTGGATAATTAAATATCTAATATATAAAATTCTCGTATCACAGTTTTCGTTGCCATACTCCTCCGAAACGGCTTGACCGATTTTGATGAAATTTTTTGTGCTTATCCGGTATCTATGAGAATCGGCCAACAACTATTTTTCATCCCCCTAAATGTTAGGGGTAGTCCACCCCTAAATTTTATTTTTTATTTTTTGGACAAAATTTTTAATTTCTATTTTTTCATGATACAGCATTAGAAAATACATACAACCCTGAATTTTCAACCCTCTACGATCAACCCCTGTTTTTTAATAGCGATATTAGTATTTTTACTTTCATTGGTACAATTTTTTTAAAGTATTTAACCCATTGAAAATAGAAAGTGCGATTGTTATAATCGATGTTTTTTTATGGAATAGGGGGTTAACAAGCAGACGGGTCAACTGATGGTAAGTGACTACCCCCGCCCATGGGCACCTGCAACTCGAGAGTCACAAGTGCCTTGCCGGCCTTTAAGGTGGGAGTAGGAGAGGAGGGGAGATGGAGAGATGGTTGGGAAGATGGAGAGAGGGAAGGGTTAGAGCCAACGATAACCTCACTCGCTCGGCGAAACACAATGTAAGCATTGCTTTATCGATATGCCGATCGAGCCGGCCCATACGTGCCGAAGCATTGCTCTCCCACTGTTAAACTTTAAATATGTCAGTTTAGTTAATGAAGTACTTGGAATTAAGAAAATGAATGGTTGGTGTTTTGTTATTTTTATAGTCATAGACCCCATCCCACAATAAGTTAGTTATTTTTTGACTACCGAAATATTCATTAGAAATAATTAATATGGCAAAACAACGTGTGCCGGGTCAGCTAGTTAATACAATAAAGTAAAAATGTAAACAGCGACCTTACGTTTTTAATCGACATTGATCGAACTTGTCACCGTTCTCTTTTTTGTTTGTTATGGTTCGACCAGTGTTACACAACGATGTTACCCAACATGTTATGTAAACTGCACTCGGTTCCACATCATCGGCCTATGCTAAGAAACAGGTACGTCTTCCACACTATTAACTTTGACCTTGCAACGGCTGTTGGAAAAATGTAAAACAATGTTAGGAGGTCAAAGTGTACTGAATTGTTGATACGTCCTGGGACGTTACTTGTGGGCTTTTAAGGTAGTGTCTCCTAGATTTTTTTTGTGATACATATATTTTTTTTAATAGGCATAATTATCTTTTTTTTTATTATATATTCAAAAATAATCAGCAATTAAATTAAAATTGCAAAAATACTATACCTATTCTCGATATAAAATCATCAGAATGTTCGTTCTAACATTCGCATATTTTGCTATTAGTTCAAATCCGTATTAGACCATAACATATCGAAATAGGTATTGTCTTCACAATTAAGATTGCGTTATTAAGTTATTAGTGAGGTTGAATTGTTTACGAAAAACAACCCTCATTTTTCGTATATCTAAGCACTTGCATGACAGGGCTTATTTATAATTTTAAATGCGTTTTATGTAGGTAGATACAATTCGTATGATTTCTACCTACCTTTGCATTAACAAGGAAGTTAGAATAATAAATAAAACTTACGTAACTATAATCTCATAATATGTCAATCACTCAAACAACCAGTATTGCAGTTAAAGTGGACAATGATACGAATCATCGCCTGCCTTTAATGATAATAAGAACGCTTTTTGTGCAAGGAAAAGGCCAAAGCGGGTCATGAGTCCGCTTATGCAAGCCTCCTTATGCAAACGTCCTTTAAAAATAATACTTCAATCAACTGATTTTGATTAGTACAGTTTTGGATAAAATATAAATTCTAACCATTCTAGTTTATATTAATTTTATAAATCAAATTTCAAATAAGTATATTTACATCCGAGATACCATTCCTGTAGTTTATTTTTGTTTCTGTTTTTAGTCATCACGCAAATGAAATAGTTAACATTATAAAAGCCACTACAGACTGGTAAGTATAATGTAATACTCAGTTGCGTTCAAAACTCATATATGATTAATAATTCCATACAGTATGATTTAATTTATACAGGATTACATTTCCATTGCACTACTCAGTCCTATTAGTTTAAATACATTATGTACCTATATAATGACAAATTAGGCTTGAAATCAAATACACTAATACGCTTGATATACTTGATAACAACACAGGCAGACGAGAGTAATATGCGGTGAGCGTCATAGACTTTGTTGCAGTCGCGGTTTACCAATGACAAGCGCAATTATATATATATCTGCTCTGCCGCACCGATAATTACTGTACTATCAAATAAATTAAGCCAGCAGGGGCACAATTCCTGAAGATGGGAATCACTCTTTAAAGATATTTACTCACTGCTTCATCGTTTTTTACTTTAAAAAACACGCTTTAATGGCTAACCGAATTAAAAACAGTAATACGGACTACCAATGTTTATAAATACAATATAGCGCTAAGGATATAACTTTAAATTACATACTGGATTATGCTGTTCACTGTACATCGGTTAACATAAGTAAAAATCTTTTAGCACACAAATAAAAAAAAATAATTAGGCAACATTAATACAATAAACATAGACCTGAATTACAACAGCCTTTACACGATTCATTCCCTGTAGTCACGTAGACACGTAGACGTAGACTATATAGATATTTTTGCGATCAAAAAAATAATAACTTCACCTATTTTTTTAAATAACTAGATAGTTTACTTTGATTTAATTTATTGTTTAGTTAAGTTTAAAGTAGACAATTAGGTTTGCAAAAATTCCCAAGCGTCTGAAAATTAGTACGAATGTTAGGAACGCCTTTATAAAGAAATTGCGAAAAGTCCCAATCGACCCTATGTGTATTTTTTTAAATTTAATGTCAAAGTTGGCAAATATGGCATTTTAGGTTTGCAATAATAGGTCAGTAAAAATTGTAGATCGTGCAATTATCTATAAAAATGTCCAACACTATTTTTCTAAGAATTATCAATTCTGAGTTAGAGCGATTCAAAAAGTTGAAATGTCGTATTCTGCATTTGTCAAGGAAGTACCGGGAAAAGGTCAATAAAACACAAAATGTTAACTATTCCTCCAAATTTATTGTACCGCCTTCAAAGTAGGCTCCTGAAATAATAAATAATCCAGTTATCAAAACATTTTCCGGAATCGACTCCGGTTCTCGCCGCGAATTCTCTTTGATATCTTCGGTAATTTGAGTTTTGGAAAGAGAAAAAGTCGGCCGTTATTTGTTGAGTTTTTGGTCAAAAAATCGTTCACAATGACTGCCTTGTTCGATGACGCCTTGTCGTGTCGTAATATCCAAGAATTTTCTTTTCATAAATTTGGCCTTTTCAACGAATTTGCTCTCCTAAACACCGCATTACGCTCCATTATGATTCTTTATTTACAGTCTGACCTTCTGACAAGAATTCCGAGTGCACAACATCTCGATAGTCAAAGAAAACAGTCAATATGATGACCTTGACTTTTGATCGACTTTGTCGTGGTTTTTTCGGTTTCGGTTCAGTTCGATGTCGCCATTTCGAAGCTTATTGACTAGTTTGTATGTCAAACTTGTAAACCCATGTCTCATCACCAGTAACAATGCGTTTTACGAATGTAGGGTCGGAATTGACTCGTTCTAGCATGTCTTCAGCAACTTTTACGCGATTGAGGTTTTGAAGAAAATTCAGATCTTTCTGGACTAGTCGAGCGGCAACGTATTTCATGTCCAAGCGATTGTTTAAAATGGTACGAATCGATCCGTGAGACACAGGAAGTTCAGCGGCTATCTCTCTCAAACTTGAATGATGATTTTCAGTCACAATTTCCTTCACTTTAGCGATGTCCACTTCAGTTGAAGACGTTGATGGCCGACCAGAGCGATGCAAATCTTTCAACAAATCTCGAGCGGCTTTTGAATGCTCTGTACCACTCATATGCACTATTTTTTTGATAAAGTCGATTCACCATAATTATGCTTTACAGAAAGCATAACACATTTTCAGCGACTCTGAACATGAAATTCCATTTGCAATGCAAAATTTGAGACGAACTCTTTGTCGATGTTTTTATTCATTATAAACATTGCAAACCACTCTTGAGATGAACTTACAAAATCGAGTACTTACTGAAAACAAACTAAGTGACAGATATTGCTCAAACGCGCCAATATAGATAACAGTTGTGCCAACTTAACACCAAAAAATAATTATTTGAATTGAATTTGGAATTAGATTAAATTATCAATTCCTGATACTTTGTTGACCACCTGTGAGGTAGTGCACTAAGGCCCGAGTTCATCGACATTCGTTTAAACGTTGATCGACGTGTGAAAACGGCCGTTAAATATTTAAACATAAGTTAAACATCATGCGTTTTTTTGCTGTTCACCAGCTTGATTTTAACTACGGTTAGTAAACCAAGCGTTTACGAATGATTGAATGAACGATGTTTATGCTACATAATACGACAGACGTTCAATATGAAGAAACGGCACTTAGAAAACATGCGTTTTGATTTGGCTACTTAAACAATTATGCAACAAAGTCTGGAAAGTACTGTTTATTGATTCTATTGGTTTATTTGTAGTTCTATATAACTTGGTAGGGTTTATTGACATTTCATGACAGTTGTCAGTTTCGCGTGGTGTTTTTATTTTGGTTTTACATACAAACAATTGCAGTAACCGAGTTGAGATCACTTGAAATTAGTTGAAATACATGGTAATATTATATGAAATTAAAAAAACTGTATGAATCTACTTTCATTTTGGTAGGTAGGTTGGTACCTATATATTATTATTGAATTATTTATTTAGATAAGTATTTGTCACTTTGTCACTATATGTAGTTAGGCATGTGAAAGGAACTTACTTGTCAGTAGGAAACTCTAATTTATCTTCAATTAGGTTTAAGACGTGAACTGCACTACATTTGTTTAGACGGAACCTAGTCTTAAATGAAACTTCATCATATTCTTCAAACATATTACGGCGTCGCTGAAAAACTCTGGGTCGTCTTGTAATCGTATCTATTTTGTCCAATTACTCAAGAAAGAAAGTTGAGATTGTGATCTTCTTCTATAGCGAAATTAAAGGCAGATATTTTCTAGCAATAATTCAACTCCTGACGCAAAACAACCAAACATAACCTTCAAAATCTGTCAAATTATGGTAAACGGCTGTTAACCGGGGTCCTTTTCCTAGATTAACATAATCGCCTGTTTAGAGTCTTTAAACGACGTTTATGCTGTGGTGAACATGAAATTTTTATTAATCGCCTGTTTATATATTTAAACATTGGTTTCAATGTTGGTGAACACCGCCGTAAGTGGGGTTTTTCAACGGGGTTACCCCGGTAGGCTTAAGATACGATCTATTATGGTCCTTTTTAATTAAATGCTATTGATTGTCTCAAATAAAAAATGGGTACTATTGGAAATTATGAAAGTAGTGTGAATTATTAGTACGTGGGGAAAATTATCTTCATTGAAGGAGTATTTCATTGTCTATTAAACACAAGTTATTTCACTAAGCTAGCATTGGTAACTTTTGAGATATGTCACCCGCATATTTTGCTCTCGAGTAGAAGGATAATCTCTGTAGAAAGTATAAATATATATATTTGAAACTTAAAATTACAAATTTTTTATTAGAAAAATTTTATTACTTTATTGACGAGTAGGTCAATAATATAAAGAAGGTAACCGACTTCAGCACTTACAGAGGGCCCTGAAAAGTGAAAATAATTAATTACAAACTTAATTAAAAACACTACAATACATGTGACACTTTTAATATAATAGATAACATGATTAAGGCATTGGGTACTACCTACCGTACCTAGACTGGCCTGTTGGTCTAGTGGTTAGTGATCCTGACTGCTAAGCCAGAGGTTGTGGGTTCGTTTCCTACCCAGGACAAAGAATAATCACTACATATTACACTAAACACATATTATAAAACAAAGTCCCCCATCCGTCTGTCTGTCTGATGGCGATAAACTGCAAAAGTAACGAATGGATTTTCATACAGTTTTCACGTACGGATAGAGGGATTCATGAGACAGGTGTAGATGTATAATTAATTAGGGGTTTGTATAAATTAGTTGAAATATGACGACGATTGTTGAAGATATCGAAAAAAATTACGACTGGAAGCTTTGCTGGCGTTCGCTGCGTCAACCAATAGAGTTGTATGAAAACAATGTATTACGAAGTTATTACTCATAATAATAGCTATTACAATATGGGAAAGCTGTATGTCTATCTTCTAAGATTCAAAATCAAAACCATTTATTTCAATTAAACCAATAATAGGTATTTTTGAATTATCAGGAGTCAGTCAGTCGTGAAGCTAGATGCCTGTTCCAATAGGTAGATTCTATGGAGAAGAACAGGCAAGAAACTCCAAGGACACTCTTTTTCAAAATGTTTTTTACAAATTTCTGGTTACATTGCTTATATGCGTAAATGAAATGTGAGGACAATGTAACGTACCTATTATTCTAAAATAGAAATAGACGTGCTAATTACTACTATACATATTTATGTAATAGCAGTCCGGAGATGACCAGCCCCGACCTACGGCACGCGTTCACGAGCATGACGCACACGCCATCCATCGTACAGATCAACCATATTGAAGGGAACCGAACGACCCGACATCTACGCCACCATCGGCAGGACTTCTAGGCGAGCATGACATACTCAGAACTGCCAAGCAACATAGGAAATTTAACTAAATAAGTGACTACACAGTTCTCTTCAGTGATTAACACATAATAGCGAAAAAATGTAGACATAATATGCTCTGCTACCCGTGCCAAGCCGGGGGGGGTTGCTAGTAGTAAAATAATAATAGCACGATATTTTATTCTGTGATTGGGTGTCATTTATCTATAATATGTATGTATTTAGAAATATATAAGTATGTTTATAAGTAGTCTGGTTACCATAGTACAGGCTCTGCCTCCGTCGGCCAGACGGCCGTGTGTGAGATGTGTGAAGTTATTATTATTACCTTTCGTTTGAAGTCTGAAGGCAGCTACTTGATATAATATGCATAGGCTAGGTACACCGCGGGCGGGTGCGCGGGTGCGAGGCTGCTGAGCATTGCAAGCCTAATGGGCAGAAGTTTCTAACGCCCGTCGCAAATGATATCTGATAATGAAGTATCATTATCAGATCTGATCTGGTAGTCATTATTGTTATTTCTACTGATTTTATTAAAATATTATTATTATATGTTCTTTTGTATGCCGTGAGGCCAAATGTAGTGGCGTAATGGCTAAGGCGTCGGACTTGCAATTAAGTGGTTGCAGGTTCGAATCCCACCCAGTGCATTACCGACGTGAACCCACTCCTAATACAAACATCTAGCTTAGCTGGAGGGGTTAACAAGAATACTTGTAATGTGTAAACCACGGTGCTACGATTCCTTATAAAAAAAAAAAGTGATACTAGTACCCCCATTCTGTAAAAAATAAAATAAATAAATAAAAATGAAAAAGGGTTTCACTATCCACCTCTTGCCTTCATCATGAGACCATCGTTACCAAACCCAATCAGATGAACTCTTCAAAGCGAATAACATGAGCCCAAACTCGAGAGGTTTACTAGTAGCCACTGAAGTTCCAACATCCATCTCCTGGCTCCAGCATCAGATCAGCTCCAAGATGCCATAAAAAAAGTAAAAGGGTTTTAAAAAAAATAACGGCTCAGTACCAGCATACATTTATAAGCAAATTTAATTCGCGTTTGGCAATTTATTTACACTAGTTGGACACAGGTGGTCTCTTTTTATTGTCATTGAATTTTCATCATGAGTTACTATTCATCATTTTAAGAAAAAGTTGGACTTCAAATTTCGTTGTTGCCAGTTGCCCAGTTTGTGCGTATGGTTACATTACTTTTAACAGAGTTCCGTTAAAAATATGAAATTGTTCTGCCGCTGTATGATAGCTAGGTATATTATAAAACAAATTTGGTTTTGAAATTCTAAGGTCAAAGAAATCATTACTTACTATTTAAAATCAGCAACCATCCCCGACAGGGACAAAGGAACGTCGATCTTGAGTGTTCCGTGTGCATATGTCGCAGTAAGATGGTTGTAGTCGTGTAACGGCTATAACCATGTTACTGCGACATTATAATTATATTCTTTATTGTAAATAAGCTGTTTAGGTACGATCACGGCTGGGCAGTATCGTGTGAACAGAACAGGAAACAATGAATATTTATGTAGGTTTAGACCAGTTTAGACACACTTATGTAAGTAATTATAAAATAGAAATAAAATTTCAGATAATATAACTCAACTCTTCTGGTTTGTTTATTAAATTCAAAGCGATTGGATTAAAGTTTTATTGCGCTGCTCTATAGCTGCGAACAAAGCTTAGAAATTTATTAAAAGAAATTTATTTGTTTTGTAAATTGACAGCAAACTCAGTTCCGTTGTGTCAGATGCATGCATCTCGATTTGTCTTTCATTAAAGTTTGACTAAACGCTAACTTTTAACTTTCGCGGTCCATGATTCAGAGGTATGCAATACCTATTTCGATCGCGTTAATTCTCGTATAAATACATACTTATATTGCTACCTATGGCTAACTTAAGAATAAGTTCTTACTATTTAGACGCTGAGTTTTTAATTTTAGTCCAGATCTATGAAAGAGATCAGTCCTCGACAGGAATTAGAATATTACAATAAAGTGGAAAATGATCTATCGATGGACCAACTGCAAGTTGGTCACAAACGACATTTAAGTCACAACTGAAATGTTTTTTTATAAAAAAAAGAACCCGCCGCGTGATTTCTTAAAATTTATTTCTTGTAAATCTTTTAAACCACGTCGACTTCAACCGATTTGGAAGGACTCTCATCAATTTTTTGATGTTCAAGTAAAAATAGTTTTAATTTTATTTAATCGACAAATTAGAAGGTATAGTTATTCTATATGCACCCAATAAAAAACATGTATTGAAAGAAAGGTAATAAAAGCTTATAAATATATTCTATTTAACTAGCCACAAACCAGCAAAACAAAGAACTTATCCCGTTAAATGAAGCAAGACGCCTCGTATTTTCAGATATCTTTATGTGACCCGAATTCATTGCTCTCGAATGTATTTGCTTAAAATACGTGCGTTTAATAAACACATGATATCGGAACTAACTATCGACATAATTGAAACAAGCCGATTGTGTTATCAGCAGCTTGCTTGTCATTGAGTTTCAAGGTAGTTATATGGCTCAATAAACGTAGGTGCTAGTTAAAATATGTTAAATGTTTTTCCACCTACGTTAAAGTTATCAATAATTCTGTGCAAACCCTGTAGCAGACAACAGACTGTTGCATTGCATAGGTCCTCTTTAAACCACGGATGCCATAGAAGGCGATTCAGAAAACCTAAAAGACGTTATAAATAACAACATCCAATTAAAATGTCACTGCGATCATGTTACTTACCCTGGTTTCACAAATGACAAAAAGAAATATTATGCCCTGTGATATCGCGGTTGAAATTATAATTTTCCAATGGACGCATGATGGTAAAAACAATCCTAAGATCGCGGCTTTATAACTACTGTAGGAAAAGTTAAAGGTAAGCTGAAGCATACCTTTGTGATAAGTTCTTTTTGTACATGTGTACTGCCTGTTAAATTACTTTTAAGAGTAGTTTATTTATTATGTTATATTATTTTTAAATCTGAAACTTTGTTTTCATATTGCTTATTATAAAGCTGCACCTACGATTTAAGAAGGAAGCAATGTAACCAGTGATATGTAAAAAAACATGTTGAAAAAGAGTGTCCTTGGAGTTTCTTGCCTGTTCTTCTCCACTGGATGTACGAATTGGAACAGGCAACTAGCTGCACGACTGACTTAGTCTGACTGCCTACTACTCCTGACTATTTATACATAATTTTTAAAAATATTACAATATCTCAAAAATAGACTAACCACTGCATGTGTTAAATGTAATACAAAATAATTTTGTGTATATATTCTACGAAAATAAACACTTTGAAAGTAGCGTTGAACTTTTGATATTTAGCTTTAAAATGATTCGTTAAAATATAGAAAGCTTACGACGGAAACACCAAAATTAAAATGGGTTTTTTTTTGACACGAGAAACTATTTGAAACTAAATTTTTCAAAACCGGTCTCACTGTCAGGTTTAGTCTCTTTCTCACACCTAGGTTTCTGTATTCGGCTAAGTATCTCACTCGCACTCTTTGTTCATCTATAACGTTAGTATACTAAGTTTATGGTCGTACTGAACTCATTATTGTTGCATGCTGTTTTTATTTATAAAGTCGAAAGATTTATAGATATATTTATAGATATATTTTTAGATATATTTATAGATATATTTATAGCAAAATTCTCGCTTTGATATTTGTAGTAATTTTTTTGTTAAAAAAATTGAAAACGAAAAATGACAAAAAAATAATTATTCGTACATCGTAGCTCCTTAATTTTTTATTTAAATGTGTATAATTATGCGCCCCAATACTCCTGTAGAAGAAAAGTTTATAAAACGAGTAGTTTATTTTACAAAAAATGTTATTCGAATTTTGGGATTTCTTATAAAAAAAAAACTATTAGAAATATTAAAGCATGCAACAAAAATGGGGTTCTCACCATACTGTATGTCGGACATTTCTGATTTACCGACTTAAAACTATTAATTTGGACTTAACGTCCCCTAAATTGTCCATTCGGAGATCCTGTGTGGCGACTTCCACACGGCAAAAACAAACAACATAGTCAACCTAGTATCTACTAATCCTGCATCGTGGTGTGAAAGTTCTCGCGCCGATTAGTATAATATATATACAACTTCCCAACATCAACCATTCGTTCAGCGGTCAGCCAGGCACGATTACCTCGCCTAGTCTTAGAATCCTCCCTTTGTGTTGCAGGGACATAACACCCGTTCCTCCGCATCCTGCAACTACCCACAGCTGTTACAACCTTTTGTACTGCTCGGATTTATTATATCTATAAGTTTGACTACTTTAAAACTTGAATCCTTGATTCTATTTCCACATATCATACAACTAGAAAGAATCGGAGTACTTAAAAGAAATAAAATACTTCTACTAAAACTATGACTTTTCAACTACTTCTGCCTTTGTTTGAGATCAGTTAACATTTGCACATAGTGCAAAATTGTATAACAATACAGGTTTTTCTTGACCTGGATATTAAACCGAAAATTTATTTCTACAGGAGTTACCTGAACTTCATGACAGAGGAGCTAAAAGATCCATTCGTGAACCTTCCCCGCGCTATCTACGTGTCTCTACCGTTGGTGACTGGTATCTATCTTTTAGCCAACGTCTCTTACCTGGCAGTTCTTGGGCCTGTCGGAGTGCTGGCTACAGAGGCTATAGCTGTCGTGAGTACTATATTATAGTTTATGATGTGCCCTCCTAAACAGTATTATCAGTGCAAAATCAAAATCATTTATTTCAACTAAACCATTATATATACGTCCAATATACGTCTATATTTCAGATAATACTCAATGCATGCTTAATAATGCAGTTTATACATATTTGACGCAGCATATAAAAGTGTGAAACTGATTTTCATACTGAAATGGGCGTTCTTCTTTATATCTTTGTAGGATTTCGCAACAGCCTGTCTAGGTGCGGTAAAATGGGCGATGCCTACATTGGTCGCTATCGCAATAGTGGGTGGGCTCTCAGTGCACATTATGGCGTCGTCTCGTATGTGCTTCGCCGGCGCCCGCAACGGTCACATGCCGGAGCTGCTGGCACACATCAACTTGAAATGTTACTCGCCATTGCCTTCACTCATTTTTCTGGTAAGTTTACTTTGAAAAGCCATTTTAATTAATATTAATTTGTGAAGTGTAGTGTGTGTATGAGACGAACCATTTACCGGTGAAGGTCATCTAATTCTAGTTAAAGAACTTGATGACTGTTAATAACTACTCTTGTCACACTCCTGCTTTGTTCCAGTTTACTCACTGACATCTTGCACCCAATTGACACAATTATTATGTTGGTTTTTGGATATGTTTACTGTGTACTGTTCTTAGTTTCTCTCACATTCATTTGTAGAACTTTAATAATAAATATAGTGTTCATCCGGTGACGTAACATGTGACAACAGTGCCCGCATTTAATTATCAAATATGCTGAAATGCAGGCCGTAAACTTAATTTCTGTAATAGTGTTAATTACTCAATTGTGCTAATATTAGTGACAATTCACGTTACTAAACTATAATATTACTAAAATTCTCTTATATTGCTCAAGAGTTAGAGATTACATCGAATTTAATCAATATATCATCACTAAATTTGATTCCGACATTACTTTTAAAATTGATGTATTAATTATTTTTTTAAATTATATTTTTTTTTGTAAAAACAATTGCTAAGGAAGAATAGCTACGTTATGACTTTATGAGAGCCTAATTTTAACTAATTTTTTCGGACATACTTTTACGTGTGTAAAGTGAGATGATACTATATTTTTGATTACATTTCTGAATTTCAGAAAGTTATCGAATCTTCAGTATCTTAAATTTTTCGTAGAGTCCAATTTTTGGATGAAAGAAAGGGAAATGATAGACTTCTAATATCAGTGTGGCGTATCGAGTTGTAGACAATTTATGACGTTTATATAGGAATTGCAGATAATCTTTGTGAAAGGAAAACATTATTAATATTTATTTGTTTTTATCTTAATATTAACACCTTTAAGTAATAAATAATGCAAACATGCTTCAAATATTCAGATATAACAATCAATTATGTTCTTAAAAAATAAATAATTGTTAACACCCATACATCCGTACATCAGACCTCTATCTTTGTATTGAATAAGTCTTCATTACAGAGTAAAGTATCCCCTCCGCCTTATTACAAAACACGACCTAGACAAAGAATTAGGTTTAAACCACAATTTACGTTATAGCCGAAATATGTATCAAAAGTTGCTTCCGAGGTAAAGCTCATCACACACGGTAACGGCACGGCTCCAAGCCAGCAATAAAGTGGTCATTCAAATCTGAGCTTTAAAACTAATGTCAAGACGCGCTTACTGCCCGGTGTCGGCTTTTTCATATTGACATTATGAAATATATTATACGTGACTGTATAGTGTGTGATGAGCTTAACCCTGCTACAGCGTATTAGTGGCTTGTATGATAGCAGTATCTATTCATACTTGGCAGTCATTAATTACTTTTCGAGTAACTATTTGCAACCTTATTGGGATATGCAAAACGTTACTGCTACGAAGGTGTGTTTTCGGAATTTATACTAATATCTTTATTTATATAAAAAAATTGTGTCACGTTGTTTCTCCGCGATGAATTCCTAAACTAATAAACCGATATTTTAATGAAATTTTGCACGCTGTGTGCAGTTTGGCCCAGCTTGAGAGATAGGATGCACAGCAAAGCGTAGCCGAGTAGTTAGTATCCATAAAATGATATATGACCAAAAAAAAAACAAAGTTACTGACGTATGTAGCTGGCAGAATAAGCATGCCGAAATGGCAATGGGCTGGTCACATTTTCTGAAAACCGATGGCCGTTAGAGCAAACGAGTCCTAGAGTGGACTGCAATAAAGAGAGTTTTTTGTTCGATTGTTTATTTAAACGCGCTAATCTCTGAAACTACCACTCGGATTCGAATAAACACAAGGTTTATGACAAGTTTTAGGTTTAGTAAGACGTAGTATTCATTTATTATTGCATATTTTCCTTCTTTTGTGCCTATTTATTATATTTCTCCCAGCTTTTGTAGATAAAGTTATTGTTTAAAAATATTATGTAGATATCTCATGACTAGGTCAACGTTACGGCTCGCGCTATCGCTATAAAGTTAATTGAATTTATTAAAATATATACTTCTATACTAATATAAAGGTGAAGATAATCTTTGAAACTATCAGTTGGATTCGAAGGAATATCTCGCATTACACTTTAGCTGAGAGGTGTAATGCGAGATATTCCTTCCTTAAATACTGTTTTTTTTTTTTTTATAAAAGACTAGATTGTATTAAGTAAGATTTGTTATTAAGTAAGTCGAAAAAATTCGTTCCTGAACTGCTTTATCCGCGTTCGCTGGCGTAATGTTTAGTGATACGTAAGTCCAATGTTCTACAAACATATTGATCCTTAGTACATCTCTTATACATAAGCTACAATAAGTAACAAACTATGTAACAAAATCACTTTTTAATGAAAATTAAAAAGTGATTTATGAGCTTTATATTAAGCATGGCATATTATCATCACCAACTAAAGGTACTTCATCATCAAGACAATTCTATGGAGATACACTTAGCCCTTTATACCATCTTATAGAGTATAGTCCCCAGTACGACACCCAATTTAAAAAATGATTGATACATATCTGAATTTTTGTCAGTAACTTCATTTTAAAGAGGCTACCAAACTTTTTTATTAAGACAATTGTCGAAGGTGCTGCTATTTTGCGGTAGCCGTAAAATGTGTCGAATTCGTGATTACTTCTTTTTTTGCTAAAACCCGGACGCTCTGTGCCAGGGGACAATTATAATTGTTAGATGAATCGTTAACAAGCTAAAAATTTAAATGGAATCGACCTTCTTTTTAAGGGGTCCGGGAAAGAATCTCGATTTCACCTGTGTCCGGATTTTTTTAAGTTTTTGTCCAGCGTCGGCAATTTAAGTGATGGCAGGCCTACCATGCGTGTGTTAGAATTTTAAGCTTATAACCTCAAATAAAATATATCAATTAATAATATTCCTTGCATAAAATTATCTAGATACTGTCACACAGGTTATTACAAACAGTAGTAGGATGGCGGTAGCAGGAATAAGTAGAAACAATAAATCAAACACAAAATTATTTATTTCAAGTAAACCACCCATTGTAGGTCAATTAAAAGTAAATTGTCAGGAGTGGGAGTCAGTCAGTAGGTTGTGAATCTAGTTGCCTGTTCCAAACGTAGATCCTTTGGAGAAGAACAATGCAAAAAACTCCAAGGACACTCTTTTTCAACATCTTTTCTTTACAAGGTACTTGTTACATTGTTTATAATAATTGTGTATATCATATATTCGAATAAACATATAATCGTATAAGCATTTTAATATATATGTTAAACGACAGAAGAATACTACTTAGAACAGTATCATACAGTAACAAATCATCACAACATAATTCTCTTATTTTATAATATAGGACATTAGTTTCATTATAGATCACCAACATTCAAATATATTAGAAAAAGTATAACAGCTTACGTAACTTAGTAGTGACTAAGGCTAAGTCCTCCCAGTTCCAAGGCTTGCAATATAATGCCCGATGGCCCGATATTGGACCCAGACGGGGTATTTATAACAATTCAACCCTTCAACAAAATAAAACCAACATACCCTACAATCGTATCTCATTGTTTTAAATGTAGACATAATTAAAATACAAATACCGGCCACTTTGGCTTTGTGTAATAACGGCATGTTGGCATTTATATATATTTTTATAGAATCTATTACGTGCATATTAACAGTTTATACAACATCGCTCGTCAAGAGCGTCGTGCGACAAGAGCGACATAACTAAAAATTATTGATTTTAGAGAATGGCAAAGTTTTGTGATTTCCGCTAGAGTATTTTGTTCTAAATATATAATGAACTTGTTGCTTTCTAACGAACGTTTGCACGAAATCGGCTTTGTATCTTTTTTCACCATAAAATATTAAAGATTTATGATCGTTTGGCATACTTAGTTCGATTCGACTGAATTTTGAATTATGTCGATATTCTCGCAAACAAGATTATGTGAATACTTTGGAGTATTGGATAATGAATTAACAAATTATTTTTTGCATACCGAAATAAAAAACATAGACATTAGAAATTCCCGCCAGAACATTCTTGAAAACAAGATGTAGTGTCGTATAGGATGATTCTTTCTCATGGAAACACGCACCAAAGTAGTATCCCGAGAGACCGCCAAATTTGTACATCTATTCGTAGTACTGAAAGGACCGCGTGGCTAGCATCTCGATTTTCGTTTGGTTATATTACATTACGCGTCATGGAGTGCTTTCTGTGCAATTTTTTGCGAAGTCCGATCGGTCTCCGAAAAGAGAAGTGAAAACTTTTTCGAAAGAGATATGGAAACTTGTGATTAAAATGCTTTCGCTATTTCAGAAATAATTGTTCTGAAATCGCGATAGCATTTTAATCACAAGTACCAGGATAGGGAATTATCAAACGGTTGGGATGATGCTATCGTCGACTACCATTCGCCCTGCTAGGAGTTTAATGTAAAAAAGCAATATTTCACTTGGGAGAGGTAAGTCTATGCAATTAATCTTGTACAATATTTATAGTTTATTAGTTTTTCATGATTATATAGTACTAGTAATCAATCGCGATTGATTGATTTGATTTGATTAATAAACTGAAAAACTAATGAACGGATTTTCATGCGGTTTTCACTAATAGACAGAGTGATTCATGAGAAAGGTTTAGGTGTATAATTTGGACCCTTGCGAAGCCGGGGCTGGTTGCTAGTTTTTTATTAAATTGTTTATTGACATTAGTGTCAAAACTTTTGATGAAAACGATTGCACGTGTTCTTTTAATGAAATGGATATGATTTTCCAGTACTATATCACATATTTATTATTCTTGCAACAGCTGCTTCCCATTATTAGAAAGTAAATTTTCATAATTTTTTATAAAAGAAATAATTTTTAATCGCATTTATTCAATTCCACGATTTTCTCGCTCCCCGCTCGGATCCTGGCACCTCCTTTTTGTCCTCTTAAAGAATCACTTCTTCTGTCGGACAGTGCTGTTTTTATACATATTGATAATTATGCGCCGTGTCCGACATGTATTTATCAGGAAACATAACCTTATGAATACAGAAAACGCAGCAGAAAATTTGTCGGACAATATCACCGCTGTATTTTATAAGGAATTAGGAATTAATATTGCAAAATGAACTTTGTATTTGCCGAAAAACAAAACATCGTGTATCCGATATATTTGCGTTGGTGGACAAGCTGTTTGCGGCAGAATTTTTGTCGGACACAAACGTTTTCGAACTTGTAAGTAAATTATGCGTCTAATTTGTTAAAATGGAATACGTAATTGTTAAAAAAGAAGTAATCACGAATTCGACAGACTTATGCGTGCTAACGCCAAAGAGCAGCACTTTCGATAATTTTATTGTCGTAATAAGAAAGACTCTTTAACTAGTAGGTAGACTCTTTAAAATGAAGCTACTGACAAAAATTCAGATATGTATTAATCATTTATTAAATTGGGTGACGTACTGACTGACGCCTGAGAAACGAGCATTGCCAAGAAGACACAAACTGTAAACGTCTCCACGCCAAGAAAATGTTACTAAAAGAGGGGAATACACTTAAAATTTTTATTGATATTCAATACAAACCTAAGAAATAGACGAAAATTTGCAAGCAGTAGGTTGAGAATGGTCTGGAAAACGTATGCATAATCCAGAAATATGGAGAAGAGCCCGCAAGATGAAGTTAAACTAAGCCTACAACACACAAACAATTAACTCTTTGGTACTTACTTATTTTACAAGTTAATGAAATTTATTTAACTAGATTATTGATCGTTTATGACAGGTTAAGCTATACATTAATGAACATTACATTAAGCTGGAAGATCATATAGACGTAAATTCGGTACGTTTACCCTACTGTCAAACCAGTACAATATCGCAATAGGTAAGGTGCAAAAGTTGCCTAAGTCCACCTGACGCGATGCAAAGTCGATAAGTCCTTTCATTAGAAGCAAATTTACCAATGTCCAGTGTTATTCTTTTATAAAATATGTGGTCATTTGTTTTATGACTGCTTTATTTTAATGTTGCGCTTGACACATCATCCACAAGTAACATTTTTGAAACGTAAAGGAAGGGCAGTGTAAAGTTTAATTTGAAAAAAAAAAACTCTTTGGCCTTCCTAGGATATAGGCGCCTTTGCCATTATACCCCTCAGATATTAAGACTAGAATTAAGTTGGTTGTATAAATATTTGCTAAGGAAATAATACCTGCGTTATTAGAGGTTACTTTTAAATAATTTTGCTAGACATTCTTCACATTCATGTTTTAATGCGTTTATGCGAGTGTAAAGTGGGATGGGAGTACATTTTGTAAGTAAAGAATAGTCTGAATTACAAAAAGTTGTCGGATCGTTAGAATCTTTAACTTTTCATAGTTCCATAGTTAGGTGAAGAAGAGAGACAATGCGCTACTGTGAGGACTTTTTTACTTTGAGCACGTCCGAAGTTAAAAAGGACAGACATAGTGCAGACAGACATAGTGCAGACAGACATAGTGCAGACAGACATAGTGCAGACAGACATAGTGCAGACAGACATAGTGCAGACTTGAGAACTTTCTCATCAGCAACGTGTCGTAGCTTCTTGAATACGTAAATGAGTTTCCTTCATCGCTTTGCTAGCAGTTCAATATGTAAGTTAAACTTTTAAGTTCAAGTCGACGAGTTTCAAGTTAACCAATATCGTCACCGAGGTACTTGATTGAGTTTCTATGATGGAGTTTAGGGCACGAACTTGTGTTTGTAAGGTATTCATCACGTGAGTGGGCTGAAATGTATAGTGACGGATCAATGATGACGCGATTGTTTGAGAGAGAGTGTGATGTATGTATTTAGTTTTATCTGTATTCAGATTGAGCAAGTTATCTTTTAGCTACGTTGCCATCTGTGAGAAATCGATTCACTGGCCCGTTGGTCTAGTGGTTAGTGATCTTGGCTGCTGAGCCGGAGGTCGTGGCTTTGATTCCCACCCAGGACAAATAATTGTGTGATGAGCATGATCATTTGTTCTGTGTCTGGATGTTATTTATCTATAATATGTATGTATTTAGAATTATATAAGTATGTTTATCAGCAGTCTGGTTACCATAGTACAGACTCTGCCTAGTTTGGGATCAGATTGCCGTGTGTGAAATGTGTCAAGTTATTATTATTATTTAAGTTAAGTAAAATACTTTCTTCTAGTTGTCATCATAAAAGAGGAAGGCTGTGTCATTTAATAACATAAAAGAGGAAGGCAAATTTGATAATTTTTCCATTAGGAAGTTCTAATTCGCAGAGGTCATTAACTGACGTTAAAAAGAGGGTAGGTTCTGAAATACTTCCCTGGGGAAATCCACTTAAATAGAGTTCTATCTGAGTACCACGAATTCCAAGGTGTTCTAGTTTCCTTAGCAAGATTCGCGTAGACTGTGTCAAAAGCCTTTGCCATATCGAGTAATATCGTAATTACTTTTTTCTTATCCTCAAGCTCTGTAACTATAATATCATTAAGTTGGTGTACTGCGTCATTGGTAGATCTGCCATACCCAAGCCGTATTGGTTCACTGCTAATAGTTTTTTAATTCCAAATACCTTGTGAATTGCTTATTAATAAAAAAAACGTATAGATATGTACGTGACCTTTATAAATGAGTTTAAAACACAATATTGGAGTTAAAAGACTGATTTCGTTTTTTATTGTAGGGCGTAAATATTAGGTATTTACGTATGGACGTATTGGACGTATGTATGGACTACGTCAGTAACTCAGTAGACACAGCTGTTCAAAAACAACTACTATGTATATTAATTTACCCAAAGAGACGATAAGTTTAATATCTATTTAATGTACTTCTTAACCGACTATTTAATTTATTTGAGAATAGGGAGTCTGATAAAATAGGCAATAGAACCAAAGCCTGTTAACATCCATAGAATTTCAGCGAGACCGAACATTGAAGACAAGTTAAAATAAGCACCTGCTAAAAGAAACATATAGATAATTAATTGTTGAAGTATTGCTGTTTCAACCAGTTTGCTACCACAGCCATACCGCCTGAGAAATAATTAAATGTTAAATCGATATTCTGTATGCACACTTCACATTTTTACTAAGCATGCTAATGAAAGACGCGAACGCGCAAGAAGTAATGTGTGATAAAAGTTTGTATTTGTTCAAATCGCGTCTCTGGTTTTAGACTGATTTTGATAGAGATCTTAGAATTCGGTTTAATTATTAAGTTTGAATGTTCTTGTATTCCCAGATGGTGATCTCGATCATAATGCTAATCCCGGATAATCTGACCTCTCTGATCACGTATTGCACCGTAGTGGAGGCATTCTTCACCACCCTCAGTTGCAGCGCCGTGTTGTGGCTCCGATACACAAAACCACACCTCGCCCGACCCATTAAGGTACTTGTTTCATTTAAGATTTAAGACATTAAAAATCTAAATAACTCTAGCAGCTGTCCTGCATTTTAATTAATTTTGTTGTAAATAATTTTATTTATTTTTCTTGGCCAAGAAGAACGTACTTATCAAAATGATGTCACAACCAATAATTTTGATGAAATATAACGGCAAAATACCTTCAACTTCAATAAAACTTTTGTGATTGACATAAAAATATTAATAAGAGAAAAAAAAATTAAATGTTATTGAATAGTAATAATATTTCTGTGTAGGTTCAAACCTGGATGCCCGTAGTCTTTGTATCTGTGAGTACTGTGCTGCTGATTGTGCCTATCATGAGCGAACCCTGGGCAGTGTTAGCTGGTGCCCTGATGACCTTGGCCGGTGTTCCTGTCTACTATACCTTCATTAAGTACAAGCCGAAGTGCGTTGCGGATGTATCAAGTAAGTCACCTATATATATAAAAATCAATGTCTGTTTATTTGTCCTCTATGCGTTCCGAAACCATTGATCATATTGTGATGAAACTATGGTAGGGTGTTCTAAGGACGCCCACGAGGGTGCCTGACCCAAAAAATCTATATTAAATAAAAGAAAAAAAAAAATGGCATTGCCACATATGCCGGGTGCAGCTAGTAGTCAATAAAAACACCATACTGCTAAGCATGGTCCTAAGTATCAAGCAGTGATGCAAATATTTAACGAGTTGCCAATTATTTTTAAAATATGTATTAATTCAGAACTCAAACATTTTTAAAACCAAACTTAAAGCCTTTTTGCCTTTTGCCTTGAAAAAAATGAGAGCAATAATTATGATATTCTGATATTTTAATGATTGTATTTAATTATTATGTATTCACACGGGAATTAACGCGATCACGAGAAGGTATTACATACCTCTGAATTGCCTGACGTTTCGACCAGTTTGCACGAAAGTTTAAAAGTTAGTATTGTATTTAATTGTCATTCATAATTTGAAATACTTTTAATAGCGTTCCTCTTGACATTATCATGATACTTTCCTATTATTATTTTTGTCATACCTGTATCACCACTGACTTTATTATCTGACTTTACCACGATATAGGTTAAATGACATTTTTGAGTAGTTTATGTATAATTTGATTTTCACAATTCTAATATGAAGAGTGTTACCTGGTATTACGTATAAATTGTTATAAATAAATGATGATGTTCAGCTATATAAAATCAAACACAATGTAAATTGTTTATGATTAAATAAATAAATAAACATTATTTGAAAGGTACGGTCTGCATCAACTAGAAAATCTGTAGAAGAAAAAAAACGGAAATCGGTACAAAAATACTAAGAGAAACCTACCATTTTGTACCAAATTAAATACAATAAAATAGAATAATCTTTATTCCACACCACAAAGTGGATGTGCTAAATACACCATCATGCTAATAAAATGACTATTTTTTTTACTTGAACTATGACATATAATTCAATAAACCATAAAATTTCAGTAAAAGCTCTATTTGTGTAACTAGTTCTGGAATGATGATGCTATCGATTTAAATAGAGTTACTTACATGTTTTTATAGCACACGGGGTAATATTAATATAAAAAATGTTGTCTGCAGCAAAGTTCACCCACGTCTGCCAGAAGCTACTTATGTCTGCTGTTGAAGATAAAGAAGAATAAACATCTAAGACGTACGTCACTGCTGAATCTCGCTCTCATACCGTATAATTAGTCAATAAGTAGAGCCATCTACTCGTATGTCAATATTATATCTTTATATTAATTATTATTTATTAATCTACTAATGATTACACAGATTTCCGAATGAAATGAAATCTTGTTTTTATAATGTACATATGATTACAAACAATCAATGAAAATTTATTTGTAGGTTTTCCATGGCGTGTAATGTGTTGCTTGTCACAAATTATATTAGTCTTAAAATGGCGGTGATACATTGCTTCATCATTGTCGAGAGTAAAAACTCGTAACTAATGGTGTCTCGGTTAGTAAGGAGTATATATGCTGAGGACCTTGGATCATATATACCATAGACGTTTGATCGGCGCTCAAAACATGCCACACATAACTAAACTGTGCTTAAATCTGTTGTAAGCACAGTCAAACTATCATTCGCTTCGCGCCCGCGCTAGCGATGTAACGTTTTAAGTGTAGCCGAAAAAAGCTTAAACTATGCTTTAGAAATGCAAAGAAGGCATGAAATGTCGTACTTTCAATAAGTATACAATTTTATTGATAGCTTTAACTTCTTTAAGTATAATAATGACACCAACAGACAATAATTTAAAAAGTCAGTTTTTTTTTAAAATACTTAGATAGCTTGCGCACCTGTCCCTTTCACACTAGTATAATACGCTCCTTTGTGGTAAGTCATAAACTACGGACGCGTACATTGCAGTTTTTGTATGGAACTATTACAACATATATTCATATGTAACATTCATTGTATGGCCTGGTTTATTATCACGTTGGCATATATCTATGGCCGTGGATCTATCGAGTGCCACTATTTGACGCAATTTTTTTAGGAGATCGTGTATCTATGGTATATTTGATCTATAATGAGGACGTATAAATATAGAGTTTTAAGGTGTTTGCGCTATCTACAAGAAGTCCTAACTCAACTATGTATTATGTTATTACTAGAAATAATAGTGTATAGTACATAGTCTTAAACCTAGGTCTATTGTCTCTTGATGAATTCATGATGGATGGATGTATGCTTGTATGCGATCACATGCATAACTCTTTCCATAGATACAATTAATGTTTAAGGAATACAGTAAGTTGTGTTATGCTCGATACATTTTTGATCTACGACATAGAACCCTGCTAACGTTCTATGCTTCTAGAAGAGAGGCTACCTTATTTCTCACGTTCCTATAGGTCTGGGGTCAGAAACGAATTCGAAATGAATTTGGATAATTAAAATATTTCCGTTGAGTCTAGAAACCAAATTAAAGTAATAAAAACGCCCCTCTCTGCTTTTCCACGTAAGCTGTTTCAATAGAAAGGGGACGTTGACACTAATTACTAAATTGTTACGTTATAACTAAATGATAAAATTGTGGTGTTTAAAAACCTAAAACCACGTTCTTCTCATTTAAAAACTATAATAAATTTATTAAATTAATTTTATTAAAGTGCCTAAAAGTCGCAAACCCTTGTATTACGTTCGTGCGTCGCACATCTGAAGCAACACTGACAACGTGTTCAGATTTCAATTGGATTCTGTACGAAAGTATGTAATTACTAAAGCTAATTATATAATAATATAAAGTATCATTCATATTCAATATGTATTTATTCATTTGATTTTTATCTATAATTAAAGTCCTGCTATGTCAACCGATACGGTAGTTGACCGCCATGTTAAATCAGTTTCTCTTTACTAATTGTCAAAAATATAGATTCTGTGGAAACAACAACTTGTGATGTGATACTACTATCGTCACATTATTCACATTTAATGTTTTTATTAGACAGTGTAAATAATCTACCTTTTGAAGGTCTTCTATAACACTTAACTTCATGATGACTAGGAAACTACGGTATTTGTTTACTTAATTAGTAGAATTAAGTAACCCCAATTACATGACCTGGTTATGGAATTTCTCATCGTAACCCACTTGGTGTGTCGATTGTATGTACAGAGCATGCATGCTTTCTTCTCTGCTTGAACTAGTTTAACTAAAATCACTCAAGACTGATGCCGATTTATAAGATTAACATCTTATAAATCATTTGAAAAATATAATATTGTTAATCTCTGGCATCTGGAATTTTAGGATCTGGCAGAGTTTAAACTCTGGTTTTGGATGTTAATCCCTCAAGGAATTTATCAAGAAATGACGCGATAAAAAGAGGTCCGCTGGTTATTTAATATAAAATACATAAAAACCTTGCATCAACAGATTTGTTGAGGTGAAAAGTTCGTTCGCACGTTGGGCACTTTTGGTATGGAAAAAAAAACACGTTCAGGTGAGATATATACATGTGTGTATGTATATATATATATCTATTTAAGTTATGGTTTCGTCACTTCTGACGTGCAGTCCTACGACTGACAATTTTTTTTATAGGCATTGCTTCTTATGTTTGTTAAATGTTTTAATGTCGATCGAAATACAAATCCAAAAATTATATTTATATAAAACTTGATATCTCTGATCTAAAGATTGAAGATTGTGAATGAGTTTTAAATATTATTAATATTGGACAGTAGTCACCGTAAAGAACTTCAAGTTGAGAGGTTTTTAAGAACTCGGGGTTCTTGTAGTGGTATTGTAAATACCGCACCTGCACCACCTGTCAGTAGTATTGTAAATACCGCACCTGCACCACCTGTCAGTGGTATTGTAAATACCGCACATGCACCACTTGTCATTGGAATTGTAAATACCGCACCTGCACCACCTGTCAGTGGTATTGTAAATACCGTACCTGCGCCACCTGTCAGTAGTATTGTAAATACCGCACCTGCAACACCTGTGATTGGTATTGTAAATACCGCAACTGCACCACCTGTCAGTGGTATTGTAAAAACCGCACATGCACCACCTGTCATTGGAATTGTATATACCGCACCTTCACCACCTGTCAGTGGTATTGTAAGTACCGCACCTGCACCACCTGTCAGTGGTATTGTAAATACCGCACCTGCGCCACCTGTCAGTAATATTGTTAATACCGCACCTGCAACACCTGTGATTGGTATTGTAAATACCGCAACTACACTACCTGTCAGTGGTATTGTAAATACCACACCTGCACCACCTATCAATAGTATTGTAAATACCGCATCTGCACCACCTGTCAGTAGTATTGTAAATACCGCACCTGCACCACCTGTCAGTGGTATTGTAAATACCTCACCTGCTCCACTTCTCTCTTACTAATTTTGCATAATATCGTCAAATGATGTAACCAAATATAGTTGGTCATTTCATTTATCAATCATTCAAAACGACTAAATTTCGGAATGTTTTGGAAGCTATCCAAAAAGATCTATTATTAATCTACATATATACAACTATATATACCTACTTGTGTAAGTTAATAATGTAGCAATCTTTTTTTGTTTCTTAAAAGTATTCCAATATTCTTATACTATAAACGTGTAATATTAGACCTTTGGAATACTTTTTCGAAAATGTTAGAGTGCACCAGTCGTCAAAGAAAATCGAGATCGAAAACCATTCTGATTGCATACCTTTTAGATTTTCTTACACGATTGATATAGATATAAAAGCGACTGATGTTTTGAAAATTTTAAATTGTGCCTTAGTCTTGTCAAAAATCCCTTACCTACTACAGTCGTGTGAACTTGTGCCAAAGTAAACCTTTAATTAACTACACTGTTCGGCTGTATTGTTCTCAATTTGTAATGAGTATTAGCTCGTATTTAAAATCCGATTCAGAATGTTAAACACTAAACCCTTGTTAAATTACCATATTTATGTTAATGTATTGCATGTTATACTTAAGTATGTAATATGCTGTATGGTACGCGTATTTGAGATACGATTTTTTTATTAGGTCATGGAGACGATCGAGGTGTACCTATTATTTTTTTGAGGTAACACCGCCGCAGGTACAGGCAACATTCAATTGAAAGTCAGGGTGCTAGACCGGGGTTGAAACCGCCGTTGTGGGTGCCAATGATTCTCTCTACTCTGCTATATAATGGCTATGTCTTTATGTATTTTTAAGTTTTTGTGCTGCATATATATGTATAATGAATCATTATACCCTGAATTGTAGAATATTCGTCGAACGCATATTTCACTGCAATTTCACTGGTAACATTGTGCATCGGATTTGACTCAAGTCTTATCTAAATATTGTTACACGCCTGCGTGAACGCAGACAATTTAATTTTAATCAATTAAGTGTACGGCGCATTAGCCAACTAGTGATTTGATGTCGATAAATGTGTTTTTAAAACCTTTTTAATTATATTGTAATATGCTTACTTTATATAACTATATCCTATTATATTTATAAACTTGATAAAAATTTATAATGTATCTTACTTGTCAATGTACATATATACTGTTATTTTTTACAAAAAATTAAAATCTCATAATAAGACGAAAAATTATATATTTCTATTACACTTTTCTACTTGAGAGCGATTGTAACGTGTTTATAACTGATCGTTCTTAGATTATACTACAATAAATTGATAATATTAGTACTATAAGTGTGAGTGTGTGTGAACTCGATATAATGGAGTCCCCGAACCCAGTATAAGTAGTGTTTAGTGCACGTATATGTAAACTCAGAGGCTTGAACTTAATGTAGATTTACACTTATGAATACAGAAGCAGATAATTCTAATGATAGTTACTCTATTATTAGTACTTAATACATACGCGCTATATCAAACAGTGGCTGATCAATTCATTGTGTGTAGCATAATATATATTTTGCCACGACAAGTGTTGCACAGTAATTAATAAACATTCAAGAAATGTGTTATTAACACAGCTATTTAATGTTAAATGTTAGGTTATGATTAATTTAGCGTGTCATTTATATTGCTAAAGGCATTTCGTGTAGGTAGTAGACATCCCCATATATATATGTGCTGTCGGCTGTGGGTATGGCGCGAGCCATTACAAGCCGCCGCGCCGTAACCTACACCTCTTCCTTTCTCATTCCTTTGTACAAATGAACACCCAATTTACTGTCAAACGGCGAATCACCATTGTGCCTGCTACGACGCTAAAGTCAGTATAAACTTAGTGTACATTAACCCTATTATCTGAGGGATAAACGTGTGTAATTGGTTGTCTATATATTGCTTTATTGCCTAATACTGTATAGCTGTGTACTATAAGTAATATTAAGTACAGTCATGTGCGATGAGAACTGAGATACCGGTGCGGAAATGTATAATGTTTAGTGTCTAGGACTTTAGGTACCTAGACAACATTGACTGATATCAGATAATATAGTTGATAGACGTTTCATTTGCTTCTGTATCTGTAAGCTAAATTCTATCCAGGGACTGTTGGTGTTGTAATTTAATATGCGCATTTTCAGTATGGGGTTAATTCAAAAGTAATGAATGAGCCAAGAAAAGCGAGTGTCCAAGATATTTAGAACTTGCGCGTTACTAAAATAAGAGGCAGCTCTTCAGTCGATATTTTAATCGTTTCAGGCACAAACATAGTCTGTTACTTTGCTAATATTATAACAGACAGAGCCTAGTGAAGAGATTTATGCAGATATAAGCATTTAATGAGTGTTGTATGAACAAGATCACACCGGTTCTTCAAGTGAAGTAGTTTTGACTGAACACTGGCATCTACTTCATTTTTGTGACACATCTCCCTGAAAATGTACATGAAACGTTTCTATTTACTAACTCTCTGGATAGATTTTGCAAAAACCATCCTTATAAGTTATGGCGAAAACGTAAATATATGTATCTTTAACGTGGTAAGGAAACTATCAAATAATCACCTAACTTTAGTCATCGTCTGCTTAGAAAATAAGGTTGTTTTTTTTTACATTTTATTATAAATCAAATTATGTATGATGTGGCCATATTTATTAGTCATTTTATAAATTGTAGTGTTCTTTACTTGTTTTAAAACTTGTCTAATATGATCATCATCCTCCGCGCCTTTGCCCAACTAAGTTGGGGTCGGCTTTCAATCTAACTACGACACGGCGGAACTTTGATATTTTACGTGAAGCGACTGCCACCAGACCTCCACAACCCAAGTACTAGGCGATATCGAAGTTCTGTAGCTAGACCAGGTTGTTCTCGAACTTTTTTAGGGCTCCAACTACCCGTAAAAACTTGTCTAATATAAGACGTACAATACATACAAATAATAGTAAGATATTTGCTAAGTTTAACGCTTCTAAACCAGTGTTGTGATATCATCACAATCTTACATCACACTAATGGATCGAGAGCAATGTGTTATTTTAAAATGGGACACTGTAAAGAAATCGAGAAAATCATCATTTTCTCAGGCCCTTCACCGGCAAAGTAATGTAATGTATATAATTTTAATTCTTTCACAATGTCGATACGAAATCTATTAAAGATCAATTATTGTGAAATTAAAAAAATATATGTATACCACGACAATTTTTGGATTTAATTTTACGTGGGGTACACTGAAAGTTTTGCGGAACTCATTAATAATAGAATTTACATGTAAAGTAATATATTTACTGCTTTTCGAAGTGTTCTCCATTACATTTTAAACACTTTTTCATTCGGTCAAACCATTTTTGAAAACATGAGAGCCATTGGTTTAAGGGCATGTTTTCACATGGAAAGCTATCACGGATCTTTCATTTTTGGGAAAATAAAGAAATCGCATGGTGTCAGATTTGGACCATGTGCGGGATGGCTCTACCTTTTCAGAAGCCAAAAATGACTATCTTTTTCGTGATGGGCGCCAAAGCATTGTCATGGTGCAATAGGATGCGACTTCTTGCTCGTTTTTCTCTAACTTTTTCAAAGACCCTGGGCAAACAAATAGTGGTGTATCACGCAGTATTAACTGCGTTTTGTTCTTCAAATGGTATCATGCAGACAGGACCCGTCCGGGAGTAAAAACGCACGAATTTTTTTGCCTACGTTTCTCGCCTGCCACCTTCGAACACCCATACAGAAGACTGTTGCTTTCTTCTCGACATGTAAAAATATATTCATGTTTCATCATTTGAACGTCCGTGATCGTACTTAACAAAAAATTTTTACACCAATCAACACGATTCCGTTTTTGTTCTGGGGTGAGTTCTTGATGAATCCAGCGGCAACAAAGTTTTCTAACTTTTCAATGATGTAAGATTATTTGAATTTGGTTATACCAATCCCCAAATGTCCTCAAATCTCCTTGATACCCCGGTTTTCTGCAATTGGTGGCCTGACAGTAGACACGCGATTTCCCGCCAATTTTTTTAAAATCAATGATTGAGTTTCTCGAAATTCAAACTTTTATCTATGAGCGGCCAGGAGCACAGAACTTTCAGTGTGCCCGATGTAATTCTCATTTAAAAACAAACAGTATTATTGTATTGTATTTTTATCGTTTTCTCGTAATTGTTTTGTTGAATCTCTTTTTAGATTTTTTATATAATATATTATGTTCAATGAAACGTTGTAATTGTGTGCCAATTTACTTTTTGATTTAGTTTTTAGTAGTTTTTGATTTTTTATTAAAATGTTTTTGTAATAAATATTGCGTTTTATTACTCGTCTCGGTCATCTCACCATATATTATACATAGGTACACTAACGCCTATATCTCCGAAGTCGTTAGCAGAGGCGTCGAGCCTCACTATACACTCATATTTAGTCAACTATACCTAACTTGGTCTTATTCACGTAAGGGGCAGGGCAGGCCTATTTCCCTTCACCGGGCACTTGTGGAGTTAATGATGGAAAATTGCGAGTATAATGAAAGGGAAAGGTAGATAAGAAGGGAAGGGGCAATGGAAGGAATACGAAACGATGATTGCTTGATGAGACGACAATTGCTTATACAGATGGATTTTGGAGTGTATGCAGTAGTTCAAGCAGCTCAGAGACGCTGGCATACCTCTTGCTGGCTGTTGCCGATGCGTCTGCGTCTTGATCAGTCACTTAATGGATACGTAACCTTTACAACTAATAATAAAAATGTTGCAAACATTTTTATCATTAGTTGTAAAGTTTACATCCTTACGATAAAAACAATACGAAACGAACGAGGCTCTGGCGCACGCTTTCCCCCTCGGGGGCGGGAGGTCAGAGGGCAGTTGCTCCCTTTATTTGCATTTGCCGAAATCAGTATAAAAAATCTTAAAAGAAAGTATGCCACGGATAGGGCGCAGCCGGAAAACGGCGCGCAGGAGCTTCGGCTGACTCCGTAGCAAGTGTGTGCGTTCGCGCAGCGGAATGTTGTTGAATTTAAAGACTTTAATTATGCAGATATTTAGTGTATGACGTCGTGTAATTGTGTATGGTAAAAAAAAATTTGTGCATGCAGCCATTGTGGAGAAATTCGCTAAAAACTGATTCCGCTGGGCGAACGTTGTCCTGGCGGAACGTTTTTTAATCCATGGACTTAGAAGAAAAAAAACGTGTCCAAAAATTAGTGTGTATTTGTGTGTAATTGTGTATGTATGAATAAAATTAGTGCATGCATAAACTTCGGAGAAATTCAAGTTTCCTCCACGCGTTTTGAATTTGTTTATATTTGTTTAAAAAACAGATTTAGAAAAAATCGTAGGGTTTAAAAGATAAAAATATAAATGTAAAATACGCTTATTAGGTCTTAGTTCGTAAAGTATGCACTTTGGGGTCTAGATTTTTACGTTTATACAAACCTTGTAAGAGTGTGCAACATGTTGCCAAGTATCAATGATGTTCCGTTAGTAATTAAAGAGTTATAGGACAATTTACCATGAATAGACCACTGTTTACAAAGCAGTCAAACATCACGACGTTCTAAAGGAATTGTATAGTAAAATGTATTCCTATAATTAGTGTATTAATTCAACTACTCACATGCAAAATTTCATCTCATTAAATTCAGTAATTTAAGAGAAACAATTAAAATACTGACAAAGCATCGAAAACCTACATAACCCGACCAAGTTCGGATGGCTACAAAAAAGCGGCCGTGCCATATATCTAAGTAACGTTCTTAACCTTCCAGTATAGTATTTATTAATTTGGTACAGTTGCGTACACAAGCGTTAGGAAAAAATAAAACAATTGTATTTCGTTTTTTTTCATTTATTTATTTATTCATTCATTCATTTGCGAATATGGGTATACATTTGCAGATCTTAAAAGCTCATAAAATTTTCTGTACTTTTACCATATTCTACCATTAGGCATGCAAAGCGATAACAAAATAATTAATTGAGAAATTTATTAAACTTACATTAAAATTATCATATTATGTTAATTAAATAAACTAATATTAATATAATGTCAAAAGTGTGAATATTTTAGGGAAACAATAATTAGTATTCAGTCATTCAAAATATATGTCGTATGATAATAAAACGTCAACAATAAAATAACAATGTCCTAAAGAAACAACAATTCAGTGTGATACGAATTGTTGTTTCTTGAATGAAAAATATTTTTTTAATAATAACGCCACTATCTACGATAAAAATAAATCTTCAATTAACAAGTGCTTCTCTAATTAAACATCCCTGTACAAAAATATTTTTAATTACATGTAATAATTATGTATTTATTATTTATTTCTCGCCACCTGTTACGTAGAAACCCAAAAATTGGCGAAATGTGGGTGTCACAGAAATGTCACACCTCTGCCTACCCCTTCTGGGACAACAGCCGTGACTAGTCATGACAATCTCTGGGGCGCGCGCCCCAGTAACGGCAGAACTTGGCATACAACTCATGTGCGCGCACAGGCGCTTGTATTTTGAGCGTATCGGGAGCGCAGCTGAGGCGCTTGTCATGACTAGTCTCTTGTTCATAAAAACTTAACGTTAACAAACGCTTGCTAAACATACTCTGTCATTTATTAGAGACAGCAATAGACTTAAAATGCATACATACAAAAGTCACTACCAGTACAACGGTAATAACATAGACGTAAGTCTCAAGCGCCTACTTAAATAAAGTACCTACGTAAATAGTACTTACTGTCATAGTCAAATACATTTAAAAAAGCAGGTGTAGAAAAATAAATGACCTATAAATTATATCGAAACAACAATTGTGTTATCACCTGTACCAATTCAATACCGGTATTATACTGTAAGTTTTAGAATGTTACCTAAATATATTGCACGGCCGCTTTTTTGTAGCCATCCGAACTTGGACGGGTTATGTAGGTTTTCGATTCTTTGCAGTATTTTAATTGTTTCTCTTTAATTACTGAATTTCATGAGATGAAATTTTGCATGTGAGTAGTTGAATTAGTACACTAATTATTGGAATATATTTTACTACGCAATTCCTTTAGAACGTCGTGATATTTGACTGCTTTGTAAACAGTGGTCTATTCATGGTAAATTGTCCTATAACTCTTTAATTACTAACGGAACATCATTGATACTTGGAAACATGTTGCACACTCTTACAAGGTTTCTATAAACGTGAAAATCTAGAGTCCAAAGTCCATACTTTACGAACTAAGACCTAATAAGCGTATTTTACGTTTATATTTTTATCTTTTAAACCAATTTTTTCTAAATCTGTTTTTTAAACAAATATAAACAAATTCAAAACAACGTATGTAAAAATCTACAGCTCTCTATATAAGCGCTTTATATAAAAACTAGGTAACGGCCAAACGTTCGCGTGGCGGAAACTTGAATTTCTCCGAAGTTTATGCATGCACTAATTTTATTCATACATACACAATTACACACAAATACACACAAATTTTTGGACACATATTTTTTTTCTAAGTTCATGGATTAAAAAAAGTTCCGCCAGGACAACGTTCGCCCAGCGGAATCAGTTTTTAGCGAATTTCTCCACAATGGCTGCATGCACAATTTTTTTTTTACCATACACAATTACACGACGTCATACACTAAATATCTGCGTAATTAAAATCTTTAAATTCAACAACATTCCGCTGCGCGAACGCACACGTAGCAAGTGGGCAAGGCGTGTGCCGTGGCGGGCTCTAAAGACGTTATAAGTTGACGCGCTCTAGGATCAAGGCGGTACAAGATATTTCCAAGTGCCGCTGTGTAAAAGATCCCGAGGGCAATGCGAGGAGGGGAGACTGGGACTGACAGAGGCCGGGGTTTCGATTTCCACCTGAGTCTGGGTGTTCTTTGTGTCCGTTGTTTGTATGTTTGTAAAGTCCCCCGCGACAGGAATAATGCCTAATGCGGCAGTTGTCTTTTAAAAAAATGAAAAAAAAAAGGTGAAAGAGAGATGGTGCTTTTACTTCCACGAGCTGCTGAACAAGCAGCATATAGAGGTTCAGCCAGTCGACCTCCCTCCATCTCAAGGATTGGTGCCCCTGCCCTGGTAACGCCTTCAGAAGTCCAGAATGCTCTTCGCCGCATGTTGAATCGGAAAGCTTTTGGAGCCGATGGAGTCCCCATCGAAGCCTGGAAGGGTCCTCGCGGTGTTAACATCTTATCAACTCTTTTTAACCGCGTACTCCTTACCGGGCAGATCCAAAACCAATGGAGGCTGTGTATTATTACTCCAGTCTTCAAAGGTAAGGGGTCGTCGGGACAGGAGTGCGGTAACTACCGTGGTATAAAGGCTATGTCCCACACCATGAAGATCTTCGAGAGGATAATTGACTCCCGGATCCGGCAGGAGCGCACTATTTCGGAGTGTCAATATGGGTTTCGCCCCGGTCACGGGACCATGGGCCCAGTTTTTGCCCTAAAGATGGTCACGGAGAAATACAGGACGAAGAATACGCCTCTGCACTTTTTATTCCTGGATATGCAGAAGGCTTTCGGCTGTGTTCTTCGTGCGGTGATCTTGTGGGCACTGCAGTCCAAAGGGGTTTCAGAGACCTATATTAACAGCATCCGGGACTTATACCGCGATTAAATTTTTTTTTTATATTATAGGGGGCAAACGAGCAGACGGGTCACCTGATGATAAGTGACTGCCTCCGCCCATGGACACCTGCAGCTCAAGAGTCACAAGTGCGTTGCCGGCCTTTGAGAAAGGAGTACCTACGCTCTTTTCTTGAAGGTTTGATTCCAATTTCTTGGTTCGGACCGCTGTTGGCCCTTCCCCATCACCGTTGGGGTTCACCAAGGATCAGTCCTCAGTCCGTTTCTGTTAAGAAATTGTTTTCAATGTCTTGCAACCTGTCACTTTAATTGGTGATTTATAAAAATAAACCGACAAGTCTTATTAAGTTCAGAGTGCTAAGACACCAATCGATCGATCCCATCGACCGACTTCCATTGATTTAGCTTTTTCAGACCGATTGGTGTGGTAACAACTGATGATCGACGAAACCTGATCCGTTTTATTAGCAATCGATGTGTGACGTGGCAGTGTGGAGGGCCCCATCCAATGAGTAAGCCACGGGCCTCAGATGGTATAGGTACGCCACTGGATATAGCATATAATTATATTTCAAATATTTGGTACCGCTTACTATAAATATAATTATATTATAAGGCGACCATAGCTTTACTTAGGTAATATTTAGGTATGTGCCACTAAAGTGGTCCCTGCCTTTTTTTTTTAAATGTTTTACAACTTTTTTACCCTATAACAAAAGGACCATTACCTACCTTATTTTCAAAAAATAAACTCAAAACTACTTAGTAATAACATTGACCTATCCACTATTCATCATAATCTTAAGTAAACATCAATTTAAAACTTCTCTTGAAATACTAACATTTTACTCCTTTGTTAGCATTAAAGCTCTTGATACGATATTTATACTTTCTAAGGACTATTTACACATAAAGTAAATCAATAGGCCTGTTGTAAATTCTTAACAGCCGAAACTTTCATCACTTTATACTACTACATAGTTCGAATATCAATAGTTATATACCAAAACTGTTAAAATTATAAAACCAAATTGATTATTCATTGTTATAGGGAGCATGCACGAACTATAGGTGGCAGCACAAGGCTGACGCAAGAGACACCCGTCGGTCGTCCGTTCAAATTAAAGAAGAAACTTATTACTTGATACACATGTCATGGTGCTCTCGTGATTAACTTGAATATTTTGTTTATATTTTAGTACCAGCTGGTCTAGCTGTGCATATTTATATTGTTTTGCGAGGTATCTTAATTCTATTTCCAAAATAAAAGTAACTTATGTTACTCCTTAAAACAACATTCCTATCGGCCAGTAAAAGTCCCGTGGAAATCGGTCCACCTGTTCCGAAGATTACCTGAACAAACAGACAGACAGATAAAAAAATTTACAATTTTTTTTTTATATATATATGTATGCACCGTGTAAACATTCAGATGCATTTAGTAAAAAGCTGTTATCATGACTTTACAAACAGATACATTTATTTATTTGTATATCTAAATAGTAATAATATTATAAAATATGGGTTTCGGCCTATCCCCAGTCCTATACAAGGTGGCAAAAACATGTTAAAATGCCAAATACTCTTTCAATCCGGGCATGTTTGGGATGTTAGTGTCAAGAAAACGAGGCTTTAATAACTGCGATAATTGTTGCTACCGTTTATGCGGTTAACATAATATTATTTTCATAAAACATTATAGGCATCTTTGTAAACGCAATTTAAATATTTCAAACGTATGTGTACTTACGTACGTTTGTTAACTGCGTTTATCCATTTTTCTCGTTTTGCACATAACCATGGCATGTGAGTAGATACTATTGGATGTAAAATATTAGAAGTTTACACCAATCGATTTATTTCCATTTTTGTTTGATGTGTTCGATTCGCATCCATACATACAACAAGACATTCTATTAAAATCAAGTGTTATTTTTGACTATTGAAGTACATTTATATCGATGTTTTTAACAAAAAAATTGAACATTTTACAGTTTTGAAAATTTGCGAAATGTAAATGAAGGGGCAGAGCCTTCGTTGTGCACGTTCCCTATTGTGCTTTTAGGCACCTTTCCTTACAAAATTAATGTTCAACATTTACACATCCCTCTAATTAATTACTCATTATTAATTTAAAATTTAACACACAATGCACTGAGTACTAAATACAACCCGCTGTGGTTGCTGTGGCTGCAAGACCACATGACCAGAAACTATAGATCTATGAATACTTGCCTCGTTCGTTATCCAAACTTAAGACCATTTCTTAACTCACTCAAAAATAATAATACAAACATAACAAAACAATATCATCAATCACATGCTAACTTGAGGATTCCGTATAACTTAAATTAATTAATAACTCCGAATTGGCCTGTTGGCCTAGTGGTTAATGACCCTGACTGCTAAGCCAGAGGTCGTGGGTTCGATTCCCACCCAGGACAAATAATTGTGTGATGAGCACGATAATTTGTTCTGTGTCTGGGTGTAATTTATCTATAATATGTATGTATTTAGAAATATATAAGTATGTTTATCAGCAGTCTGGTTACCATAGTACAGGCTCTGCCTAGTTTGGGATCAGACGGCCGTGTGTGAGATGTGTGGAGATATGTGTGGAGATATTATTACTTTGATTCGCACCATTCACATAGGGTTCTTTAAAGATACACTTTAAAGACCCTCTACACTACTCGCGAAGTTGCTCGAAGTTGTGCGGATACGAGATTGTAGAGTTCCTTATTTATTTTCTTTATTAAGTTGTGTTTTAATTAACATATTTTCTGTGAAAATACGATTATTTATATTTTCTTGGCAGATAACTGTGAAATATGTCTTTGCTGTATGTGGATGTCACTACTTGCCGTCACAAATTAATCATACAATATATTATACTTAGGTATGTTCGATCATGGACACGTCTGGCATTAGATTTTTGGGTCTTAGGCTCTTTTGGGTTTTAGATTCGGGTCACCTGGTGGTAAGTGACTACCGGCTTTTAAGGTGGGAGTACGCTCGCGCTCTTTTCTTGAAGGTTTGAAGGTCGTATCGGTTCGGAAATACCGCAAGCGACAATTTGTTCCACATATTGGTTGTGCGAGGCATAATGATGGAAAGAGGTTATACAACGGACAAGGAATGAGGACAGAGGGGAACATTTTTCTTCTGATGATTTGTATTTTACAGAAACCGCTAGACCGCTCAAGAATGGATCTGTACCAAGCAATGTATTTAACCTATGCCTAACATTAAAAAACGCAGTTGGCTTATCATGACTATTCGTCTGTTCAGCACCGACTGTAAGAAAATTTGACAGACCGATAGATTCCTTTAATTTTAGTGGTTTTTGTTGGTTCCAGCATATTGAACCGACTGTAGTACATATTCGGTACATTTATACAGGAAAACGTGAAACATGCTACTTCCCCACTGATATGGAGGTACAAACAAACCAACAATCAATCAATTATCAAGTTTATAACTTGTTCGCTTGTTATTTTTAACTATCGAACCAATTATTTAGTAGAAATAACAGCTTAACAAGTAGGTTCGAACATTTCAGTGACGGTGGTCGACAAGCAAGATGTGGACCACGGCGTTGTTTTTGTTAACTATATTTTACTTTAAGCAGGTAAATGAGTATGTGTATCTAATTACTTCCTTAATTCACAAATCAGTTATGTTTTAATGCTAATTAAATTGTAGTCTTTAGGCTCCACAGAGCGCACTGGGCTAGGTCGTGGTGTACCGCAAGAGCATTCCATACAAGTCTTGGATATCATTACAAACGTAAATAAGTTATAACGACACGGCTTGACTTGTGGAGGGACGCTTGTTATGTCCCTCCAGCATAAACAGGGCATCCTCCGCCGAGGCTAAGGGATCGTGCAGGGTGGACCGCGGCGGCGCGGTGGTATATATACCACAGAAATGTAATATATACTAATCAGTAGTTCCTACGTTGTTCGATTTTCTTGGCAGATAACTGTGAAATATGTCTTTGCTGTGTGTGGATGTCACTACTTGCCGTCACTTCTACAAAACAAAATTCTACAAAAGTTACACAATGCAAAGGTCCCTTACTGGTTACACTGGTCCTTTATCCTGTGATTAGTACCTCCTTCCTTCGGTTCAACGATTTAATTCCATATTGTTATATATTATTATATATATGTTATCCATATTAGGAGCGTGCCGAGCTCTTTGGACCGAGTCCGAGTAACAAGAAGCGCTTTTTAAAATCAAACTAAATATCATTCAAACCTACAGGTTGATGCAACGCGAGCACATTTCAACAATCAATCTAACCATGAATTCACAACACCGCCAGACGAGATTCTACCTATGTTGCCCGACGAGGGGCTGCAGGTATCCACCATCATCTCTGGTCTTATGCCGGACAAATTCGGAGAAATGTTTAACTTTTTAGACGGAGATAGTTTTGGCATAGGTGAGTATCAAAGGATACATTTTAACCAAGTTGAATAAACTTAAGGCGGACCCGTATATGTTGGGGCTTTTGTGATAATTAAAAAATACTGATTTACAAAGTTACTTTGGTGTATGATCAATCAATCAATTTGATTTTATAATTTCAATTATAAAATCAGCGTTTCAGGATATGTACGCAGTCACGCCAAGGAGTAGCGCCCCAGTTCCAAGCGGTTAAACTCACATGAAAACAAGCCTTCAAATAACTAATGGGCCACTCTTATAAACTTGAGTCAATCTCAACTAGTGTGATGTATATTGTTAAGATATATTGTTTAAAGTCATCAACTTGTTTCGGTATATTGTTTGGTAACATAATTCATACGAAACGGTGTCTTTCATGCAGCCGACAGGGTTTCTTATATATCGGCTCTATTTACCAGCAGTACATACTCGTACATACATACACACATGTCTGTACCCCCGCAGGGGTAAACGGAGGCGTTTTGAACAGCCACATTTTGCCAAGTATAATTTAATCCCATTCTCGTAAAAAAGATCGGCAAATTGGGAGTATATTGATAGGGAAAGGTAGGCAAGAATGGAAGGATTGGGAAATGTAAGCAATAGGTGAAGAAGGTCAGGGTCGTCGGCTACAATAACTCGAAGCGACTGCAGTACAACACTACGCTATTAGTGCTCGTTAACTCGAAGTGACTGCAGCACAACACTACGCTATTAGTGCTTATTAATAGGTTGCAATTGATGCATGGGGAGGGAAGGCACTTCTCAGCTCAAACGTGGCAATTGCCATTCAACAAATGAAGTTAAGTAATTAAGTAAATTGTGAACTTCACCTTTTTCATGAACAGACATTATTTTTCTCGCAGTTAGAGAAGTTTGTAACAGATGTGTAACCCGTTTTTTTTTTAGGACTACCGCTAGAAATCTAGTTTACAAGCGCAATACACTATTAGATTTGCCCCTTGTAGAAAATTATGATTGGGCACAGTTCGTTAAAGTAACTTTGCATTGAGGCTTTTATTAAGTATTTTATGGACGCTATTTTAACACACAATAATCACAGAAATTGCTTATGTTGTAGGTCCGATGCACGAGTTTGTATATGGCTGGCAAGCCATAGTCAACACGATGAGCATGAAGAACAATGTAGAGGTTCGGAAACGCGCTGGTCTTCAGCGTTTCGCTCTCGCGGGGATTAATGGTATAACACTGATCTCCCACATAGGAGCCACTGAGATTATGATCAACGGAACGAGAACTTATTGCTTCGGTGGCGTGTCCCGACCGCCTGGCAGACGAAGCGTGATTTGTAAGGTACATCATTTTGTATGCTAGATCATACTCTGGTCTTTTATGGCATACTAGCTTTTGAGCGTGACTTTGCTCTCGTTACAATAGATTACGCTTAACTACGTAGATTAGATGCTCGACGTTCAACTAAATTGTTTTTTTCTATCCAGGGAACAGTACATTTTTATTCTTGTAATATCATGAATTGAGAAAAAACTGACAAGATTATTCCTATAAACAGATTATTTCCTAGATATGCTAAGGTGCAGTTTGTTTAGGGTACAATATAGAAAAAACTGGTTAAGGTCATCCTGTAAAAGTAGGCCATCTTGTGGAATATAATACTCCTTAAAGGAGGGGGCCTATTATTAATCCCTGGGGCACCCCAAAAGTTACAATTGTAGATTCAGATTCAAAGCCATTGAAATCAACTTTCCGAGTCTTATTAAAAATGTAAGACATGAACCAGCGTGTTAAGTTGCATCGATTACCATTGTAGGGAATTTTTTCAAAGAGCAATTTATGATCTACCGTGTCAAAAGCTTTTTGGAAGCCTGTGTATACAAGGACAACTTGAACTCTTTCATCCATATTTTTGAAAAGGTAATTGATGAAGAGCATGAGGTTAGTGAGGTTGCGCCTCGTTTAACAAATTAATCCATGTTGTTCAGAAATAATAATATTATGAATGTGGGGGTATATTTATAGAGGGTCCATTATAAGTATAAACCTATGTCCAGTAGCTGGCTTTGCTCATGGCTTACATATTATGTCTACTACAGAAATATAAGATTTAATTTGCTTTCTAATGGTAAGAGAATAAAAAAATAGGCAGTCATGGGACTGCCGACAGAAGTGAAAACTTAAACGAAACCACGAACTTGTTACATTAGACATTAGTTTAGATTAGCGCCCTCTAGTGGATCTATATATGTATTATTAGCATGACGGTCACGAGTTCAGTGCTTTTTCCCCATAGCAAAAGTGCACAAACGAGCCTAAAGAAGTTTTCACTCAAAAAAAAATCGGTTCAGTAGTTTCAGAGTTCATCGCCTACTTATAGTAGGTACTCTTAAAATATTAGTATTGAAGAAGATTAGTATACATAGATATCTAAATAACAGACGTTGATTTACATGTCTACAAGTTTACAAGTGACTTGGTTTGGTATGTTTCAGGGAGCGATGTACCAAGAAGGGCGATTCAGTTGCAAGGTGGCATATTTGCGGTACCCCACAGTGCTGGGCTATAAATACTGCATCGACAAGCACGCTGCTGTCAACTCAATTGATGGAACATACAAAAGTTGGTTATGTCTAATCACTATCACAACATATTATAAAACATAGCACCCGCCGCGTCTGTCTGTCTGTCGGTTCACGAAAAACTACTGAACTGATTTTCATGCGGTTTTCACCAATAGGAAGGGTAGGATAGGGTTTCACCATGAGGAAGATTTAGGTGTATAATTTGTACCGAAGGTGTGAAGCCGGGGCGGGTTGGTACTATATTACAAAACAAAGTCCCCCGCCGCGTCTATCTATCTGTCTATTCGCGATAAACTAAAAAAATACTGAACCAATTTTCATACGATTTTCACCGATAGACAGAGTGATTCATGAGGAAGGTTTTGTGTAAAATGGCGGAAATATGACGATGATTGTTGAAGTTATCGGAAAAAATCAATATAATATGCTCTGTTAGCCGTGCGAAGGGGCGGGTTGCTAGTATATTATAATCATAACAATAAGATGAAAGGATAGTTATTCCACAATTAATACACCTTCGGTTGGCGGTTTCATCACCAACTAAACCACCTGGGCTATTTATTTGTTACTATTCAAATATTTTACTAATTTGGAGTAGATTTTTTCCGATGTTTTTACATGTTTACAATATGCAAATTCTTATAAGCATTAAGAGTTGCCAGTTCCGTTAGCAACCTAATTTTCCATATGTTATTGTCAGTGTACATTTTTATACTTCCAATAGGTCGTTTAATTGTATCTATGCTATTTAGTACTCTAAAGCTTATCACACACTATACCGTCACGGTGACGTCACGGCTCCACCCCAGCAATTAAGTTATCATTCAAATCTGAGCTTTTAAACGTGGTCATATAATACATTACATAATATCAAAATAAAAAAGCCAACGGCGGGCTGAAAGCGCGCTTGCTGCAACCATACAACTCGACTCGCAGTCGGCGCGCTGAAGCTCGCGGTCAGCTCGCTTACAGCTTATAGGAAACATTACATCTCTTACCTTTTCTACTATTTTACATATCCATTTCATTTCGTGAATGACGTCATTGCCATGTCATTTGTTATTATTCGAATTATTTGAAAGGTATCAAACATTATTCGACCACCACTTAACTAAAATATCGGATCGGATCAAACTAAGGCGGCAAGCAAGCTCCTGGCAAGTTGCTATAAATGCCTATTAACATTAGCCACACCAGAGATATAATATATTTTATCTCACACCTAGCCTAACGACTCCACCAACTTTGTACTGAGCCACCACTATCCGATTAATCTTCATAATTTCGTTCACTTATTTCAGTATAAGATCTACGGTGCCACGGCCAACAATTTTTGGCAAAAACCCCGCAAAGTTTACTTGCTCAAAAATCCTGGATAGACTGATTCAGCTTAAACTAGAGAACTCTATTCTGTTTTTATGTGTCAACTTATCACAGTAATAATAATATTACGCGTAAGCCAAGTTATTATCAGCATAACGACTTTTCTTTCAGAAACCTACTGTGCAAGGGGTGAATCAATACCCAAGTTTCATTACGACTATATTTGCGAGCGTAGAGACGTTAAAATAAAACGTATCAATTTGACGGATCCCAATGAAAGATTTAATATACGGAACCCCGTTGTACGTAGAGCTGAATATTATAGGGCTCCTTACGATATATTAAAAGCCTGTCCGGATTGGTGAGTTCGTTTTTATTATTTACTAGCCGCGCCTCGCGGTTTCTCCCGCGTAAGTCCCGATCCCGTAGGAATGTCGGGATAAAAGTAGCCTATGCGTTAATCCAGGTCTCCAGCTATCTACATACTAAGTTTCATCACAATCGGTCCAGTAGTTTTTGTATGAAAACATTACAAACATAAACATAACATAACATTATAAAGAGGAAACATTTGTGATGTTTCCTCTTTATAATATTAGTATAGATTAATTTACTATATATAAACAACGTGGCGCAAAGGATATAACTTTAAATTATATACTAGATCATGCTGTTCACTGTTCATCGGTTAACATAAGTAAAAATCTTTTAGTACAAAATTAGTATCCATCCTAAGTTTATGTGAAATAGAGTAAGTAAGGTGCTATTCCTAATCAGACATTTCATAATTATGGTCTATCAGAAAATACATAATTCTGCTGCATCTTGATCTGTGCAAAGCAGTTTAACAATTACTTGATATCCGTTGTAATATATGAGGCGAAGACGATATGAGACAAGCGCTGTGATGATACTGATGATGCATAAGTAAGGCGCCGATGCTGCCTTCGTACAATAGGGAATATGCATGTATTTTTTTTCTCGTTTATTGACTTGTTCCATCATTCTACCCTAATAAAAAAATTAAATAACCTTGGCAATGTTCAAATTCATTTTTAAAATAACAGTGAAAACATCGATGAAATTTGATCTGTTTGAACGCCGCCATATTTCGCGGGCTTTGGATGACGTCACATGCCACGCTCAGTGTTTGTTTCATAAACTTAGTATAATTACTTGAAGTGTTACAGTAATTTTATACCGATTTTCAGTTGTAATTACTATTAATTGTAATTAATAGACGATGGATAAAGTTAAAAAACCATTTTATAGGTATTGCCTTGTCCCTAAGTGTAAAAACACTATAAGAAGTACACCCAATACAGTAATTTTTCCTGTACAAAATAATAATGTAAAATACGAAAACAATGGTGTACATTAATGAAAAGAGATTAAATATCTTCAATATCGTGTTTATATTGTTGTGAAGATCACTTTAATGTAAGCATATTACAATTTAATTGCTAGTATAGTATGAATTAGTCAGCAGTCAGCAGTAAGTAGGTAATTTATGTTTGTTTTAAATATCAAGCAGAAGGCAACTTGCTTGTCTACTTAAACTAGGTAACAAAAGTCCAATAAAACTTCATGAATATAACGAACTATACATATCTTGCCTATCCTTTAGATTATAATATAACAAGTATTATAATAATTACCTTGCGGCTTTCACTCCTTTGACCTCAGCGGACGTAAAATCTGGATTTGATGCAAAATATATAGTCATCATGAATGCATCTATTTTCGGTAGATTGTCCGATTTTGCTTTGACAAAATTACATTCAGTCATCGTCCTAGATGATTTCTAATATCACTAGAATGCTTAAATTTCACTAGCTGAGGGCTAAAACCACAGGAACACCTATCTTTCTCCGTAACACTACGAATATAGGCGCTGCTAGATGACAGGACGTAGAATGTGACGTCATGTTTTGTTTCGATCAATAGTGAAGCGTTTTGCAAAGTTGAATTTCGCTCCCTTATTTTGCATATTTTAATTAATATTTTTTGCAATAATTACGAACTAAATAAGAAAATAATTGTTTAGGCATAATATGTGGACAATAAAGATTCAAGGGAAAATTAATCAAGTAAATTTAAACAACATGTTCTTCCTCAGCGACTGTACCGAAGTTGAAAGACACAATTTAAATAATCCCGAAATATTTATGGCTTTCTTTTTATATTCTTCCGTCAGGTTTATTCTTGTAATCGTTTGACTCAGGTACGGCTGTAATCTCCAGCTTTACCAAGATATGGAACACCAAGATACTCCAATGGGCTTACTGGATGCCAATGAGACTGCTTTTGTCGGTCACGGTGGAAAGTACTGGCTCGCACTATATTACGCACAGGTAATATTAGCCCTATAGGTTGTAACGAAGGTTGATAAAAAACCTGGTTGTACATGTTGATGTTTTCTGTTTTAGCTATCTACGTATGCCATTTACTTCCAAGCTCATGGAGAATATCCGTGGCAGTCAAATAGACCTATTATGTCAGTCGACAAAGGTAATATTATCATTATCAAATAAATCGATAAAACCTTTCAGAATCAAAAATATTCAATTGAATATTTTAAGTCTATGTTAATTAATATATCTATTATGGTTGAGTTGACGAAATTTTGTGTTACCAGGAAAAAAAACTGAAAAATTTGGTTTCCTTCGTATTTAATTACGGTCGAATATTGATCTCTGGGGGATCATTAATACAATTAATTTATTGAAAACTAGTAGCAGATAAATATAATTTTATTTTCGTAAATTTTAGGTGGAATCTGGGAACAACTGCTCAAGGCAAACATAGGCCCTGATATGAATCTTCATTACAATTTGAACGGTATCTACAACAGATATCCAGGATCTGTGTTCCCTGATAACATGAGGAATGACGGCCAGGTAAGAAATGTACAAAACACGTCAGCGATGAGTTTACCGCATTGCTAAAATACCTCCGACTCGAAAAGGAAAGGAATATTCACCTACTTACAAAATGCAGGGCACTTTCAACCGGTCTAGCAGTGGGCGTCCTATGGCTGAGAATGTTGATAACTGTTTATAAATTTTATTGTTGTTGAAGGACATGCTGCAATTATTTGTATTAAATACGTTTATTTATTTGTATAAACGTAACATTTAACGACGTATACTTACATACTAATCCTGTGATTATATAGGTTCAACCAGCAAACTTCCGTTCAGAATCTCGGGATAGTGGTGGTTCAGAAGATATCATGATTGGTAATTCGCGTTTAGAAGGTACGTTCTGAGATGTTTTCGAATGCTAATATGAGTTTCTTTTTTTACGAGTACGCTTACACGTTCACGGTTGCGTGGCCGTGTTCAGCATGACATTTTGTGTAAGTACACGATGTTAGGGGTACCTCTGGGGAAAGGACATTGGGTGCCTTACTTTCCATGCAGAAAAAAATACAGTTTCCAACTAATACCGGAATTGATTGAAAAACTCTAATACCACGAGCGAGCCGCGGGCGGTTGTATATTAGCGCAATAATCTCTTTTATCACTACATATTATAAAAACAAAGCCGCAGCCGTGTCTGTCTGTCTGTTCGCGACAAACTCAAAAACGACTGAACGGATTTTCGTGCGGTTTTCACCAATAGATAGAGATAGAGATAGAGTGATTCATGAGGAAGGTTTAGGTATATAATTTGTTAAGGTTTTGTGTAATTTGGCTGAAATATATGTGTGTTTATGATGTCTCTGCCACCGGTGCGAAACCGGGGCGGGTTGAAAGAAAGAAAGAAGAAAGAAAGAACGAAGAAAGAAAGAAAGAAGACAGAAAGGAAGAAAGAAAGAAAGAAAAAAATATAATTTATTGCAAAAATATTAGCGTACATTTTTTCTATGTTACTGTCTATATTTAAAATACACATTGAATAAGGTAAGGGAAGATTAATTCGCATTGAAAAATTATTTTAGTGCTGGATAGCCCATTTATCGAGGAAGGCTATAGGCTATATAACATCACGCTACGACCATAAACGCAGGTGAAACTGCAGAGACGGCTAGTCTTTTATAAAGAATAACCACACACGAATATTTATTCTTATTTTTTTTAATCGATGTTGATTCTACTTAGTGACCTTCTGGAGCGGGTCTCAGCATGGTATAGTTTGCCACTTTATAGTGGTAGTCCTACAACTACGCACGACTACTTATAGTTATTTCATTGGCAGGTGAAGACGTCAAAGCTGGCCGAAACTTGATACACAACGAACAAATCGGGCCTTCATTTGATCATGGCAAAAATGTTTAATGTTTGCATGAATAACATACAAAGGACAATAAATTACTTTAATGTTACATTTTTTATTGAATGAAATACCCAGTAACTTTTCTTAAAAAGTTTTGAATGTGATCGAACAGCTTCATTGTAATGGTTGGGCAGGTTGGAATGTATAGTTCTAATGGGTAAAGAACGCGGCGCGCTTCTGCCCCGTCTGCTGTCTGCCCACTGTTAGGGCTTTGCCCAGAATTACTACTACTTATTACTACTAGTAAGAATATTGTAATTTTTTAATATCAGATTTACTACCTATAGTAAGAAAAATTATTTTCTATTCTATCTTTGCTATAAATAATATTTTATTTTAACAAATTAACGTCGACAAAACAAAAGACTATCGGAAAGTGATCAGACATCGATAGTGCAGCGAGGGAAACTGGACACTGCGAGAATTTTGGCTATAGAATTCGAACCCCCAATCTGTGGAGGGTGAAGGGAGTTTCCTTCGCTGCACTATCGATGTCTGATCACTTTCCGATAGTCTTTTGTTTTGACGACGTTCATTTGTTTTGTCAGCGTTAATTTATTAAAATAAAATAATATATAAAATTATTTTTTATTAAATGTTCACTAACGTTTCCATTGTAACGTTCACTACTTTAAACAATACATATATATATATATATATATATTTGCTATTTCAACTGTTCGTTAACTGTTCGTCATTGTTGAAATAGCAAAAAAAAAATGTAAAAAACTTTGCCAACCAATTATTATTTTATTAAAAAAAAAACTAAGATCGAACAAAAAAATGTTGACTGAACAATGACGAACAGTTAACGAACAGTTCAAATAAGACAAAACAATGTAAAAAAACAACTTCTCCACTCCAACTAGAGGTAATTTTTTATTTTATTTAAAAAAAACTAAGATCGAACAAAAAAATTTTTGATCGAACAATGACGAACAGTTAACGAACAGTTAAAATAGCAAATAAAAATGTAAAAAACGACTTCTCCCCGCCAACTAAAGACAGCCTCCATTTGGTATTGTCGATGTTCATTTGTTTTATTCGATTGATCATTCTCGACAGGACAGACAGAACATAACTTTTCTTACTAGTAGTAAAACAGATAGTAGTAAAACAGGAAATAATAAAGTAGGCAGTCAAACGGATAACTTTTGCCCCTACCAAAGATCCTTCAACGCGGCTCAAGAAGTTTTCACTTCAAGAATTAAGTAAGAACTTCAAGTCCGATTTGATAAAATAAACACTATTTTTGGGTTGTTAAGAAATGTTTCTTTAGAAAGTATTTTATATTAGAAATTATTTTTATCAACGTATTAATATAGTGATAAGATTTCCATTTATTGCGCTGTTTTACACGGAAAAGAATGACTATTATCTATATTATTATAATTTTATAAAATTTTATGAATTGGGTTTACAACATTACTTTTATAAATTTTCGTCCATGATTTCAACAATTCCCTCATTATTAAATACAATAAATATGATTAATGTACATTACAATGTAAGTATATTATTATTGATCAGTAATAAATTTACGTACATAATTATTGAATAAATCCAGATAAAACCAGAATTCAAAACACTTCAAAGTTTGTTCTCAGAAAACATTAGGGAATTGAACACATTGAAATTTCAAGTGTTGGAATAAATTCTTGCATTTTAACATTGAACTCTGCCCTTGCCTTCTTATTATAAAGAATATAATCGCAATTTTTAATTAAAATACATCGACACCACAGAATTTTTGCATCTGCGTTTGTCAGAAATATTCGATACCATCGATGAAGAAAACGGATGGTTTGGTAAATTAAACATCTAAGTTCTTGGAGATCTTTTACAACTCCCATCGGTAGGGAAAATTCGCCTTTCATACAATTTACCTATTTCATTTTCATTTTCCAACTCTGTGGGAAGATTTATTTAAATACCGAGAGTTAACGCAACACATGAGGCGGTTGATGATATGGTGTTTGTAGAAATGCTTCTACGAATACGACTAGGTATCACTACGCAAAGAGGCTGATTTATATTACCGGAACGTTTGATTCCACTGAAATCAGATTCAAACGAAGGTAGATTACATGAAATTGCTAAATGTCTTAGCCGGCTTCCTGTCGATACGAGAAACATGTCTAAGCAACTAAATCATTCCATGTTGCAAGCTATCCCCCATCCGGAAATTAAACTTATTGCACACACAGATACTGTGGATTGTCCTAGGTACCTTGCAAAAGAGATCGCGACTAAATTGAAAAGTACGAGGAGGATGCATCTGACAGGGTTAGAAAAAACTATACTTAGTTTAAACTTAGTAAATATAGATGTTTCTTAGGATGTTGTTAACGGTGCTATAGGCATTGTCGACAAAGTAGAATGGGATTCTAACGATAAAAATAAGGCAAGAAGAATTGTCATTATTTTAATAACGGCCTTAAACATGAAAAAGCACCTGTTAAATCAAAATTTGAAATAATCAATAAAACATTCGTTCACCGTGGACAGTTTACAATCTGTGTCGCGTAATCATCTAAAAATTGAAGATATTGCAAAGGTGAAACAATATATTATATTGTCAGAATTTACAGAATTTTATGATGAAATACTAGAGCTTCCAAAAAAGGATTTTCATAAAATCTATTTATTTCTTTAATTACAGTGTTACCTATTTTGAATTTTACATGCCATGCATAAAATAAAAGTTTCGTAATGGAATTCTAATGCATAGGTTACATAAAATGTGTGAAATATTATTGATTCTAAATTAAAGTTGTTTATTTAAAAAAATAAATTTTATTTAAAAAAATATATCTGTTCTATTTGTTTTGGTGGTGAGTAGTAATATATGAAAGTTTATTTAGTTATTGTATTAACATAGTTGATTTAAATTAAAGGTATGTCTGTCTGACCCATAATATACTAACGTCTAAGTTAATGGTCTGACCCTCCACATTAGATGTTTCACATCAAAAATTAAGTTTTTAAAATAAGGCACTTTAATGCTGGCTGATGGGCTTTTCGCAATATTTGTAAAAACGAATTTCAAATTCAATATATTATCTTTATTTCATAAAATTGACCATCAATTATTTGAAATCGTCGATTTGTTAAATAATTAATATAATTATAAATTATAGATCAACACATACAAAGTCACCGGAACAATAGTTTGCTTCGTCAAATGTAAAATTATTAAAGAAAAAAAAATGGATACCATAATATCACATCTGCGGTCTGCCTGTTTCGATCTATAACCGACCGTTTCCAAATGGTTGCGCATTGTGAGAAGAAATCGGGCAAACAAACTCACTTTCACTCTTTTAAAAAAAGCAGACAGTTTTAACAATATTAAGTAAATATCACATAATTTTGTTGTGTGCTATTATGTTTTTAAAATTACGAGTAAAAGTCAATAAACTAAAAATGAATACGACTATAAGGAAACTGAAAATAAAGGAAAAAATTAAAAACAAGAAAAGAAAAATATAAGAGATGGAAAATAAGAAACGTATTAGCTCACATTAGATTTCATTAAGTACATGAAATAGCGAATCCAATACAATTCCATCTCAAGCGTTTTTATCCTGAATATAATCCACTACTGAGTAATAGCCCTTAAGGCATAGCTGTCGTTTTACTGTGGACTTAAACTTGTTTAGACTTAACATTTGAATATTATGTGGGTGTTTATTATAATATCGCACACATTGACCTTGAAACGACTTGTTAATTTTTTGGAGCCTAGAGGTAGGTACAACAAGTTTATGTTTATTACGCGTGTTAAAAGAGTGTATATCACTTTTTTTACAGAAGTGATCTTTATTTTTATGAAGGTAAATTAGATTTTCATAAATATATATGGCACGCTACCGTCATTATGTTAATTTCTTTAAATTTCTGCCTCAGTGAATCACGATTGCCCTAGTTATAAATTTCTCGAATAGCCCTCTTCTTCAGTACGAAGTGTTGTCGCCACCTTATAAACTCTTATTTATTTTATTAAAAATAGGGACAAACTATAATAGATGATAACACAGTTTACTATTTAATAAAAATAAGATAATAGACATTATTTTGACTGGTTATGCCGCGGCAATAAGAAATGGTGGATATAAGATGAAAACTTCACTTGAGTGCGAACAGAGGTACGAACAACTTGGCAGTTACTGTTAGTTAGTGATTTTCATAATTTATATCAGTGGTTTAGAGACTGTTTCTTACAGAAGATAAATTGAATATGGATGGCATTCCCCCACAGTAGAATATCATACGACATTATACGGTGAAAATAACTAATCTGGCTGTTTCAACATCAGTCAGTTCACGAATTTTTCTGATTGCGTATGCTGCTGAGCAGCTGAGCTGCTGAGCACAGTATAGGAATCGTGGGTGTTGAATGTTTAGTGACATCAAGTACTGATGATCATCGAAATTCCTTGATGTTTCACATCAAAAATTAATATTTCAAAAATTATCCTTTTATGTATAGTATCTGTATAAAATGATTTCTATGTTTCACATCTACCAGGCGTCCAGTGACGGCTCACTTTTTTTTTTTCAGAATTTCTAATTCATTGACTGTTTACCGGTACCGGTAACTACCAGTAGAATTTTCGGTTTTAATCGTTTTTCGGAAATTTTCCTAATGGCAACACTTGACTATTCGATTTATCATCTGTGTCGCTGCCTGACATCTTTCTTTGTGCAATTTCTATAGGCTCTCGTGAAAAATCCCGTTATTTCGCTTTCGTAATTCATTAAACAAAGGTATTATCTGTTTGCGAGTGTCGACTGTTATTTGTGGAGCAACAATTAAAATTTAACGGGTGTTCCGTGACACGGTGTTAATAATTTATTTTCATTACAAAATTATCGATTTTAGTCATCTCGTCCAAAGGAATTGTTTTCATGCAGTTTATTTATTAGTGCCGTCGGGTGACTGGCGATCGAGCAACATTTTTCGGGTCACAGTCCAACCTAAGGTGAGTGGAGTGCGTAGCGGACTCTGAGAGGTTGTCAGCCTTCCTCGTCAGACTCCTTTGTGACGCAAACCTTAATTCTTTAGCGATTCGTAAATGAGGTGATCCCGAAGGCATCAATCACCCGTCGCTGCTTATCTGTTGTGTGATGATTTGTGACAAGTGATGGATGCAATACATCAGTGATAAGCTTGTCATACATAAATTATTGGTTAATAGTCGCGCGCCACAGCTGCTGCGGCTGTGTTGCCCTTTCAAGTTACTAAGATCGCATATCTGTGAGTATATAACGTGAAAAAGTAATTACATCGTTCACTGAACTGTTCCATATCAGAAGAGAATCAATCATTTGTCTCATCACAACCTCAAGCATTGTTACAATGGTAGGCTAACAATAAATTTATTTTCTCATTTATTGAACAAGATTATACAATTTGTAGAATTGTGGATACCTGTTATAAATAGGAATAATATGCACTTGCAAGGATGAACCTTATGACACCACATTTGATTGAGTTCATTGTATAGAATGTATTGTCTTGCAAAGATGAATGTATTACTAATTTTGCTTTTTAATTAAACAAAACTGACTGTTATTTCAATTGTATATATAACATATCAATAACCATTTACGTCACTGTGACATAATTGGTGAAAATAAAAATGTATGGGTTTTCTGAGGTATTAGTTTTGTGTACTTTACACATGAGTCATAAGTTCAATATGTTAATACAATACATACATAATACAATAGTGGAAGCCTTTCACATTATTTCATATTTTAATGATTGAAATTGGCATATTGTATGCGCTAACATCAAGAAGTATAGTTAAGCACAATAGAAGACACCTACTGTGTTGGTCTGTGTACCTATGAAAAACTGACAGGACCAAATAAATACTAGAAATATGTACTCTTGTTGTGAAATGTACTTTGTCCAGGCTTCCCATTATCTTGCATAAGTAACTTACAGTATTAACTTCAATCAAACATATTGGTCAAATTAATAATCTAAAAAAATAAAACTCACTGTGTGTAAAGTATCTTGTGAGAAAAAAGTATTTCAAATGGTCTAAATATTAGTGCATGAGAGGAATGTGAAATTTGGAATACATAAAGATTATCTATAAAAAGCACTTAAAGTGCAGAAAGCTTATATTTTTAAACAATTTGTGCTATGAAGTTAAAAATTATATAAAAGCTTTATAGCTTTAGGTAGCCGTTTTTATATAATTTTTAACCGACGAAATTAAAAGGAGGTTCTCAATTCGACCGTATAATATATATTTTTTTTATGTCTGTTCAGCCCTCACTCCGTTATTTATGAACCGATTTTGATTATTCTTTTTTTGTTAGATAGGGTATATCGCAAGGGTGGTCCCATGTCAAGGAAGTCAGGATCTGATGATGGGATCCTGAACAAATTGAGAGAAACCCTCGAAAATTGTAGGAACAAATAGTGTTTCTGTTTACTTTTTCAGCCCTCACTCCGTTATTTATGAACCGATTTTGATTATTCTTTTTTTGTTAGATAGGGTATACCTCAAGGGTGGTCCCATGTCAAGGATGTCAGGTTCTGATGATGGGATCCTGAAAAAATTGAGAGAAACCCTCGAAAATTGTAGGAACGAATAGTGTTTCTGTTTACTTTTCATTACTTTATCAGGTATTGCGTTTAGAAATCATCATCATTTTTCATCATCATCATCATGATGATGAAAAAAACCATAAAATAAAATCTTTTAACAAAAAATTAAACCAATGAAAAGAACTAAAAAGCAAAAAGTAAATAAACCTTAAGTCTTAAGTATTGAGCTTATTTACATAAACTATCTAATTTTATATAAACTTATTTTGAGTCGGCGCCAAATAAAATTTTGATAATTAATCAGTTTGTTGTTTGGCGCCGACTCAAAATAAGTTTATATAAAATTAGATAGTTTATGTAAATAAGCTCAATACTTAAGACTTAAGGTTTATTTATTTTTTGCTTAATTTTTTGTTAAAAAGATTTTTTGTTTACTGCATCCCTATGGATCTAGTATATATTTTGGACTGTCATGGTACAAAAGTCTATACAATGATAATTTACAGTTGACAACAAAGTAAAAGAACTTCTGGAGCTCAAAAGATACAAAACCTGTGCAGTAACAAGAATCCTCACCAGACACGGCAAACTGAACAAACATATATGTTCAATGTAAATTTAGGTGAGAGCACAATATGCAGATTCTGTTGAGAGGCAAAAGAAACTGCAATGCATATTCTATGCTTTTGTTGCCCACTAATGCGGTACCAAAGTATTGACCCAGAGTTGCACATCATGCAACCGCAGGCAATACAAACAATCACTGCTGATAGGATCTGGAGGTGTCTCGAAGCCATAAGTTAGCAAGAGTGCGCTACAAAAGACCAGAAATTGTTAAGGTACCACTAGGCACTAAAACACAATAATAATAATAATAATGACAGTTTAAGTTATACTGGTCAATGCAATAAAATAAGATGGCCAAAACAGTAAAAAATCAACCGACAGTTGATCACTAGTTAGTGTACAAAGGTGTTTTTCCAGTAAGATTATAAATACAGGTCTTTCTTAATAGTTTGGCCTGCATACCTCAGTTTTGGCCACTTTGTGTATTGAATTATTTCTGCACAACACACTTCCATTATCATAACGTCTCTATAATGAAAATTCTACCAATAGCGAGGTTGTGAAGAAAAAGGTGATATGATTTTTAAGGGCAGATAATTTATATATAATATATAAAAAAGACCGACTGATAAATACAGAAATTAGTGCATTTAAGCAAACAATCACACATCTCTGCAGCTTTACTATATTAGTATAGACATGTCAAACTTCCAAACAGGTTATTTTTAGGATTACAAACAGTTTGATAATCAAATTGCAAATGGCAATCTATTCTTATCTATGTATATGTTATATATTATATATATAGATAAGAATAGATTATCTCTATATATATATATAGGAATAGATTGCCATTTGCAATTTGATTATTAAACAGTTTGTAATCCTAAAAATTACATGTCTATACTAATATAGTTAAAGCTGAAGAAATGTTTGGTTGTTTGTTTAAATGCACTAATCTCTGTATTTATCAGTCGGTCTTCTTTATAGATGTAGTTCTAATTCTATCAGAAAATCTCTTTCCCAACATACTCCTTTCCATAGCATACTGGCAAATTTCAAGTTTTTTTATTTTGGTCTTGCTGTTTTCGTAGACGTTTCGAAGGATTCTGATTTACTTATTTTAAACTCCTTCATTTTTAAGGTTTGTAATGTTCCTAACTAATACATACGATAAATGCAAAAATGAAGCTTTTATATCTTAACTCCTCAAACAATCATCATGAAACTTTGCATGTACATTGTCAGGGGTACACAAAAGGACATAGGCTCTCCTCACATAACATTTCATCCAATTTCATCCTGAAAAAAAGTACCTACTGTTCTTCAGAGATACCTGAATTTATTTACAACATCTGCATGATGTGAGCGAGCCACAGGCAATAGCTAGTGATTGATAAAAATTAGCCACTGTTTACTATACTTCATTTTCATTGAACAACCATGATTCCTCTCAACTTAAAAGTCATTTAACTGAAACCTGAGCTTAATTAACTGAATTGATTCCCAGTTCTTCAATTTAATTTGCTCACTGCTTACAACTTACATTGGATACTTAAACTTAAAACAATATATTATTTTAAAACTCATAAATAACATCTTTAATCCATTGGTTATAATTTCGGAGGACTCTTCCCAAATCATTATTTGTACCTACATTATTTTGATAGTATTGTACTTTCCTATTAGTGACAGAATATGCCTGTTAGAAAAAAGTTTTACTGTAGGTAGATGTGTCAACCTCAGAACTATTGTAAAAACTTGTTTCATCACATCCTGAATTAAACAGATATAAAATTTTCATTCTACAGTTTTTCTCCTTTAACATGTTTGAAAGTGGTTGACCAGTTAAAACTTTGTCAGTAGTGATGCTATAGTATAGTATTATGTTCCTAACACCCTTCTCTAAAAATAAGCAATTGGTTGAAGAAAACAATGGTACAAAACAGATGTATCGAAAATTCTATCAATACATCAATTTGGTTGTTTGGTTTCTCATAACTTTGAATTGCATTGCTTTGGTTCCAAGAATGCTTTGGCCTTCAATCTGTATTGTATATACAAAGTTCTGGGTGTGTCAAGGAAGAAAGCAATTTATATGACATTTTGGTTTCATTAGGTTAATGTGTTTTTTTTTGTGTGGAAACCCTCACAGGTCATCGTCACGTAACAGTAAATACATAATACATAGGTTAAGGTAAACAGCTAGCACATTTTATAAAATAAACCCTATCTGCTTTGTAGCCTATTTTGTAATGGCAAAAGGCCCATAAATATTCCATTCTCTGCATTATCATCAGCAAGGGAACATACAATACATATGTTTTTAGGGTTCTGTTCCTCAAGAGGAAAGAAGGGTACCCTTATAGGATCACTTTGTTGTCCATCTGTCTGTCTATCAAGACCCTTTTCTCAAGCGTCTGTGGACGCATCAAGTTGAAATTAATACCAAATACACAGCTTCAAGGCATAGGCAATCCGAATTTACATCCTTATGGCTGCGGTCCCTTAAAACTATAAAAATCAAGTTTCTAAGTCAACGCAATCAAAATATACGGCAATTTAAGATTTAGATTTGACTAAATTTGAACATTTCGCAGGTAAATCAAAACCTATATATTCCCTTTGACCTTTTTTTTTTTTTTTTTGTTGACGGGGTGGAAAATCCCTTCGGATCTCCGGCTCCTCGGGGACACAGGAGCCAGGAGTATGTGGTGTTTCCACTAAAAACCACCCTGACAGCCGATCTCAGGCGCCCTGCTCTGGGGAGGACCCGGACCATATTATTTCAGGTCCACCCCGGATCGACGCCGCGCCTAGCCAAGCCCTATCCCGGCGAAAGCAGGCTTCCCCACGCCTATCGGCCTAATCAATGTGTGTAGCAGCCCGATCGTAAATATGCGATCGGGCCGCCATCCTATCGCCTACCGCAGCAGTTAATTTGCTACCAGAGGTCCCCACTCTCTGGCAGCCTGCGGCCCCGTCGACGGTTGATACCGCCGCCGACGTCCTCTACGCTCGGGATCGGCCCTCTCCCGATCCCGTTCAGCGGTCTCTTTCTGGAGCATTACAGCTTCACAGAAAGAGACCACTGCACCCCAGCCCTCCTCATCCGCCAGCATGGCAGCAATGATTGCTGGCGGGGACAGGTCTCGTCCGATTTGGTCAAATAGGATCTCGCGTTCAGACGCCCACGCGGGGCAGTCTTCCAGCGTATGCTGGGCGGAGTCCCAGTCGGCTGCGCAGTGGTGGCATTGTGCCGTCTCCTCGCGTCCAATCCGATTCAGGTACTCACCGAAGCAACCATGCCCAGTGAGTACCTGCGTCAGTCGGTAGGTGACGCGACCTCCCTCCCTACCTACCCAAGCTTCGAGGTTAGGCAGAACGGCACCGACAGCGCGTTGGCGCGCATTCCGCGGCTGCTCCAATCGCGCGCGCCACTGCACCAGTGCCTGTCGGTGAGCGTTCCGCCGCATTTCGAGCTCGTCCTGGTCTTCCCCACCCTCACCCCGGCGGATCGCGCAAGTCTGATCATAGACCCTCGCGTCCATATCCGCCAGGATATCAAAAGGCGGGAAACGTGAAAGGACTGTTGCCGCCTCGGACGAAATTGTGCGGTAGCCTCGTACGATCCTAATGGCCGCTACCCGCTGCGCTTGATTGAGCTTAGCTCGGCAGCGGGAGGAGGCCGATAGGCGCTTGGCCCATATCGGCGCTCCGTAGAGGGCCATGGATCGTATCACCGCACAGTAGAGGCGGCGAGCTTCCTCCCGCGGACCCCCTAGATTAGGCAACAGCCTCTGTAGGGAGCCCGCCACCCTGCGAACTCGAGGGATCATCCGCTCGAAATGCTCCTCGAAGCTCCAACGGCTGTCCAGGGTGAGGCCGAGGTATTTAATTTACCGCCCGACCTCGACCTCTGTTCCCCCCACTCTAATAAGCGATCGGGTGGGAACTGCACCTCTGCGTTTCCTGTGAAACCACAGGGCTTCTGTCTTATGAGGTGCAACCCTTAGACCCAGACCACTGATCCCTTGGACGACACAAGCCACCCCTAACTCGGCAAGCTCCAGTACTTCCTGGAAGCCATGCCCCCCAGCTAGTACCAGAGTGTCGTCCGCGTAGCAGACTACACTCAATCCTGGGGGAAGGCTGGTCCTCAAGACGGCATCATACGCGAGGTTCCACAGAAGAGGTCCTAAGACCGACCCCTGGGGAACCCGGCATGTGACCTCCCTTCGACAATTCTTCGACCTTCTGGATCGGACAAAACCTGTACTTCCTCTTCCTCTGGCCAATCCGCGACGATGGCTGCGGCAACGAGCATATCTCGGTTCATCCGCTTGAGGGCCCATCGTCGCGGAGGGCCGTTACTGCGGCGGTCCGGGCCTGCGCCTGGGCGGCGGATGGCCACATCAAATACGATGTGTCGGTGGTCCGACAAAGTGACCACCTCCTCCGCCACCCTCCATCCTGACACCTGGTCGATGACCGAGGGAGTCGCCCACGTCAGGTCGACGATCGACTCCCCCTGCCACCGCACACAGATCACCCCACTGTATGGAGCGGGCGTTGAAATCACCTAGGACAAGTACTGGACGGGACAGGAAAATGCAAATGCAACTCCTAAGTCCGTCCAAGTACGCCTCGAATACGGGGAGGCCGCAGTTTGGAGATATGTAGCAGCCCACAATGACCATGGGGCCCCACTCTACTGCCACAAACCCCAGCCCTCTCTGCAGAAGAGTGCAGTGGAGATCGTTCTCCACCCCTGCCCAGTATATGGTGACGGTGCCGTCATCAGAACCAAACCACCGGGGGTGATCCGGGACGTAGTACGGCTCAGCCACCACCGCTAGGGCAACCGACTGCTCAGCCAGCGTTTGCATAAGCAGATCTTGCGCTGCGCGGCAGTGGTTTAGGTTGCCCTGCAGAACTTTCTGGGAGTGCGAATTTTAGGCCTCCATTGCCTCCTCTGCCGGATGGTTATCCGGCTGTGTCAGGCTTGTAGCCGGCGGCGACTGACTTATGCCAATGTTCGCCAGGGCTGGGGCGGGGGTGATCTGCGGCCCCCTTTTCTTTTTCTTCGGCGGGGAGCATTTCTTGCTCCCCAGCCGATGATCCGCAGGACGGCCTAGGTCCGAGCAGACCGGGCACCTAGGTGCTTTTGCGGTGCATGCGCGCGCCACGTGGCCTATACTGCCGCACGCGTAGCACCGCGCGCCACGGTCTGTCTCGTTCTGACACTTAGCTCTTACGTGTCCCAGTTCGAGGCACCGGTAGCACTGCAAGGGACGAGCTACTAGTGCCTCCACCCTGGCCGAGACCCAGCCCACTTGCACCCGTTTGGCGTTCGCAATTTTGCGTACCGCCGCAAGCGGGCAACGGACCCATGCCGTGCCTAGCCGCGACGGGGAAACACGGATGTCCCCGACTTTGACGTCAGAATCGAGACATCCTCCCGCCTTTGCTACGGCCTTGGCAACCTCGGCTTGTGTGATGGACTCCTCCAAGTCCATCACCCGTAGGTCTCCTGTCCTACACGGACGCGTAATAATGGCGTCCGTGCCGGACAGCACCTCCCGTAGGCGTGCCCCTAATTTATCTGCCAATGCGTCGCTGCCCTCACCAGGGATCTGTAAAATCAGAGCCCCGGTCATGGCTCGGTTGGTGCGGAGTCCACCTGCAATGCCGAGATCACCAAGGCTAATGTTGGCCTTAGCGACCTCCATTAGCCTGGCTATCGTCGTCTCCGAGCCAGGTGGCACTGAGACACTGACAGCCGCAGCTGTGGGAGGCCGTGGCACAGCTGTTTTCTTCCCTTGGGGCCCCGTCGACTGGGCCGCCTTTTCCGCGGCCCTGGCTTTCTTTCGACCAAGGGCCAAAACCCACGACTCACTTTCCGGCGGGGCCGTTGGTTGTTGCGGCCTCGTTGTTGCCACTGAAAGCGGTGCCGGTGCTGGTAACTCCTGGGCAGCAGGCTGTGCTTGCTTTCTCTTCCTCTTGTTCTTCTTTTGGCCGTTGGCTGCCGCCGTCACCGCGCTTGGGGCGGTGATTGGAGGAGACAAGGTGTCTCCTCCTAGGTGCTGTTCCCCTAGCATCATCGTCCGGACCTCGGCCAATACGCGATCTATCAGGGCCGCGTATTGCTCCCGGTTTGGTTCTGTCTGAATCGCCGGCCCCCTACTACTTTTCGGAGACACGGCTATGCCACTGTTGGTGCCCCCGCCGGATGCCGCACGAGTATTTGGGTGTGGCATAGGGCCGCTGTGACGAAGCTTTTCCACCTCCTCTTGTAAAGAGGCCATCTGGGAGCGGAGCGCATCATTCTCACTCCGTAGCCTCTCTACTGCCTCTGTCAGGGCCGTCGTGTTGGCTCTCCTAAAGAGTTCCGACACACCGGCCCTGATGTTGGTCATGGCTTCTTTGGCAGCGACTCTTTTGCTGCCCCTGAGGCCCTTCGTCCCTTGAAAAGCCTTCTCGACCGCCGACAGAGACTCCTGGATTTTAGAGTCAACGTCGGCGGCGGGTCGGCTTTTCAGTTCCAACGCGACTTCCTCTGCACGGGACTGCTCCCCTCCTGAGGCAGATGGGGAAGTGGGACCCGCCGCGCCTTCGCGCTCCGTCTCCGTCCCCGTCTCCGTTTCACTCCCTCCGCTCTTCCTGGCATTTGCTGCGCCTCTTGGCCTCGCAACCTTAGTGGGCCGGCTTTCCTCCGCCGGGCCCTTCGGTTTGCGCTTACGGGCTTGGGACGACCGCGAGGACACAGAGAAAAATGACGAAGCGTCACTATCCTTTGAGTCCCCCCGCCGCCCTCCCATTCCTTGGCCTTCCGTAGGCTGTGAAATAGGGCACTCGATCGTCTGCGCCCGCCTACCCCCTCTTCCTCGCTCACCCGACTGGGCGCGAGAAGACGCCGGACCCGGCGTCCTGGGACGCACAAAACTAGGCGTGTGCGCCCCACTTGTTGTGCCCGGACTCGGACATCTCTGTGCACGCAACTGTGCCCCCCCAGAATACGGTGGGCTGGACATTCCGATCTCAACCGGAGTGCCGAGGGATTCTCCGACCGCGGCGCGGTCGGTACCCTCCTGGGGTAATTTTTTCTTAATAGTCGCGTCCATTTTGGTTTTGCTCTTTCGCGTGAGCTTACGCTGTGTTGCCCTAGTGACTGGGATACCCCCCAGCCGTTAACCTCCTCACCGGGCTTCCTCAGCTTGGGTTAGGGGTGATTTTTTATAAAGGTTTTCTTCCTCGTGACCTTCTCTACCCTCCTCTCCGTTGAAGAAGGCCCCCGCTCCCGATTGCTCGGCGTTTACGGGTTGGGCCGATCGGTTGCCGGAGTTCGGCAGTGATTACCGCCGGTTGCTCCATGCGGAGCTTCCGACGGCGATCCCGTCGCCCCGTGAGACGTCGTCCTCCGATGTAGCCCTCGCTCGTGCCCTCTGCGCAACAGAGGGACACGTGGAGGGAATATCTGGACATACGGCTTAAGCCATCTTGTCCGTGTGATTTTTTATAGAGGTTTTCTCCTCTTGGCCAGTCTCCTACGTAGGTAAAAGGCCCCCGCTCCCGATTAGTCGGCGTCTGCGGGTCGGGCCGTCCGGTTGCCGGTGTTCGGCATTGGCCGCCGTCAGTCGCTCCGCTCAATGTGAAGATTCCGACAGCAGTCCCGTCGCCCCTCTCGTGGCCGTAGGGCCACCCTCCCCGTGCCAAGAACCACGTTAGCCGCGCCAGTAATGTAAAATCGCGTGTACCACCTTCCGCGTGCAACTGCTGGTCGTCGCATCGGACGCCGTGGTGTGGTCTTTGGAAGGCATTCCCTTTGACCTAGAATCATGAAATTTGGTAAGAAGCAAGGTCTCACAGCACAAGTAAAGAAACAAATTAGAAAGTCGTTAATTTGTTGTTATATCACATAAAGCAAATTGTTTTTTGATTACAAACTTATATGTTGCGGTTGGAAAGTTGACTTTGTCGTAAATCTATGTATGGGAGAGTATTTTAAGAACTGCAAAGTTAAGTTTGTCTTTCGGAAAAGACGAGCAAAATCTTCGGGAATTGATTCTCGAAATAAACGTACTGCCTACATACAAGTTTCTTACGGTACCCTCGGTTGCGCGAGTCAGGCTCGCACTTGTCCGGCTTTTTGTAATCTTTGGAACACCAAGGTGAATGCATCTGGAGACGACCTTCACCTGTCCAGAGTTTTATTGCAATAGAGAGAGCATCCCTTTTCTGGAGTAGAGAAACAGGTCCTATTTGTCAGTCGACATTTATTACAATGCTTGAGTTTACACATTATACGTATAAGCAAGGTGCTACATAACTAGCGTTCATTACATTATTCATAGACTTTGATTAATGTGTGATTTGTTTCTTTGCAGAGTGAGCCGTGTCTTGGGGGAAAAGCAACCCGGGCACTACGGTGGCCCCAGATACACCGGCTCCAGCGCCCCAGCCTCCGGGTAAGTTATATTGTATCATAAGTAGGGCCCAGATTAATATGTAAATACATATTTTCTTCATAGATTATGGTATTTTGATTGAGAAAATTAATTTTTTATTTTCCATAGTTTTCCATATTTACCTAAACAATTCCATTTTAAAACAAAATAATAAAATCGATATTTTAATAATATTTAATGAATAGCATGTTGTGTGGATCAGTAGACGGCAAACTAGACGTAGCCTACTCGCTTACTGATTTATGTAAATTTAAATTTTAAGTATGCTCCAATTACATCCTGTGATGTGGATAGATCTTTTAGCCGGTACAAGTCATTTTTTCGTCCGAACAGGATGGCTTTTAGTTTTGAAAATTTTAATAAACATGCGACTATTTACTGTAATTCAAATATCTAATGTAAATTTTACTGGAGCGGAGTAAATTTGTATATACACTTTGTTGTTTTGTAATAAAAAGTGTTATTTTTATAAATATTGCTTTTTACTACATATTTATCCCATAGTTTAGATATTTTAGACAATATTATATGTACATATTTTATCAATTTTATTACATATTTATGTGAGCCCTAGTCATAAGCAGTAATTTTACATCATTTGACCTATTCCCTGAATCAAATGTCTTGGTGGACTGCTAAAGGCGTCTTTCAGAAACTATTATTATTGATAAGTCCTATGGTAATTTATCAATCTCAAATTCATCATCAACACAACACATCACAATCAATAAAATGTATGGTTTTATATGAAGACTAGCTGACCCGGCACACGTTGTTTTGCCATATTAATTATTTCTAATGAATATTTTGGTAGTCAAAAAATAACTAACTTATTGTGGGATGGGGTCTATGACTATAAAAATAACAAAACACCAACCATTCATTTTCTTAATTCAAAGTACTTCATTAATTAAACTGACATATTTAAAGTTTAACAGTGGGAGAGCAATGCTTCGGCACGTATGGGCCGGCTCGATCGGCATATCGATAAAGCAATGTTTACGTTTATTTCGCCGAGCGAGTGAGGTTATCGGTGGCCCTAACCCTTCCCTCTCTCCATCTCCCCTCCTCTCTACTCCCACCTTAAAGGCCGGCAAGGCACTTGTGACTCTCGAGTTGCAGGTGCCCATGGGCGGCGGTAGTCACTTACCATCAGGTGATTCGTCTGCTCGTTAAGCCCCTATTCCATAAAAAAAAAATCGATTATAACAATCGCACTTTCTATTTTCAATGGGTTAAATACTTTAAAAAAATTGTACCAATGAAAGTAAAAATACTAATATCGCTATTAAAAAACAGGAGTTGATCGTAGAGTTGAAAATTCAGGGTTGTATGTATTTTCTAATGCTGTACCATAAAAAAATAAAAAATAATAATTTATCTAATAATAAAAAAAAAAATTAGGGGCTGACTACCCTTAACATTTAGGGGGATGAAAAATAGATAAGAGCCGATTCTCAGACCTACCCAATATGCACACAAAATTTCATGAGAATCGGTCAAGCCGTTTCGGAGGAGTACGGTAACTAACATTGTGACACGAGAATTTTATATATAAGATTTTAAAACAGCTGTTTTAAACTGAATCAATCAGATTTCGATCAAACAATATTGTACCATTTATGTGTAGTATATTTTGTACATTTCTTATGCATGTAGCATATCTTCGTCTAACAGATTTTGTACCACAAAGTGTCATATAGACTATGCTGTCTGGCGGAGTGAGTTGGAGCGTTGTCGTGGTGCTTCTTGAACGCTTTTGTGTAACATTTTCCAAGACAACTGGTAGACAATGACTGACATATATGTCACCTACAATATCTAATCTGACACATACAATATGAACATATTAAGTTAATTTGCTAAATTGCCTGGCAGTTCTAAGGATGTCATGCTCGCCCAGACGCCCCGCCGATGATGGCGTATGTGTCGGGTCGTTCGGCTCCCTTTGATATGGTTGAAGTGGACGATGGCTTGCGCGTGTGTCATGCTCGTGAACGAGTGCCGTTGGTTGGGGCTGGTCATCTGCGAACTGCTATTACTTACATATAGTAGTAGTTTGCGCGACTGTTTATAGTTTAGAACAATACGTTACATTGTTCTCACATTTCATTTGCGCATATAAATAAGCAATGTAACCAACCCATTTGTAAAAAAGAGTGAGTGTCCTTGGAGTTTCTTGCCTGTTCTTCTCCACAGGATCTACTTATTGGAACAGGCAACTACCTTCACGACTGACTTAGTCTGACTGACTACTACTCCTGACAATTCAGAAATACCTATAATGGGTTTAATTGAAATAAATGATTTTGATTTCATTGATTTGATTTGACATACCAATCTGCAGTAACAGTCCTTTTATCTTTTAGAATGATTGTTGCGAAATGATCCGTCCGTCCAAAGAATGAGGCAATCATCTTTTTCTCTTGACTTCTGCCCTTCTTTACTTTTGTCGGCAAATCTTCGAATGGTAACATACATTGCGCAAATTGTCTTTTGGTTTCGGGTTCGTAACAATATATACGGCATTCGAGTTACCTCTGTCATACATTTTAAGCATTGAGCGGCATCAATGCAAACGACGGCGTTTATCTGTCGTCAAATTATGAGGTATCCATTTAGTACAAAACTCTCTGACGCCTAAATGGTCATGTAAGACTTTTTGTACTTGACTCATACCAATGCCACTAAATAAATCAATCAATAAGTCGACTAAATATGCAAGAAATGCATTGTTAAGTGTAACCTACATTGTTGATCTATAAAACGAGGTTAATAAATGCTGTAGTAATACGTTTGTTATTGATTGATTGAACACTCTCCTTTGCCCAGGGTTCACTGCGAGGTTTTTTAGCTAAGCACCCTTATTTATGACATTATATTGATGGACAAAAGTCATGGCAGACATCTTTTAGTAAGTACAAGTACTTACTAAAAGATGTCTGCCATGACTTGTGTGGCGTGCATTCCTTGCAATTTCTTTTTCAGTTTTTTCTTTTTCAGTTTTTTCTTTTTAAGTCATACATTTCATTTTTCACTAGCTAAAGGGTGAAAACCATTTTTAACATATTTTTAGGCTATCTGTAAGTCTAGTATTTATTTTTGTGAGGTGAGCGTTGCTTCATCTTGGTTTTAAAATTTAATTAGTTTTTCTGCTTGTTCTATATAAGGCACAAATGTAATATAATGAGTTTTGTTTATTTTAAATCGCCTGTTTGTAAATCCATGTGGTTTTACTTGTATTTGGCACTTTTATTTTTCTTTTTAAATTAGATACGTGGATTGGTTAGAATTCCACATCGAGTTACTTAATAGGGAGCAGCTTTAGGTAATTTTTATTATTTTATTTAAATACGCTGTCTGGGTTTTCTCTACTTAAATAGGTATGTAACGTATTATCTAGCCTATACACACCAGAGCATTGCGAACGTGAACTGGGAATACCTATTTGCCCATTGAGTCATAACTAAGCCATAACAGGTGAATGTTCAATTGATTTTCACATAGTTGAAGGAACATTTTTTTTTATGGTATAGTGGGCAAACGAGCAGACGGGTCACCTGATTGTAAATGACTACCGCCGCCTATGGGCACCTGTAACTCAAGAGTCACTAGTGCGTTGCCGCCCTTCAAGGTGGGAATAAGAGAAGAGGGGAAGAGGGGGAAGAGCGGGAAGACGAAAGAGGGGGATTAGAGGCGAGGAGAAGGGGGAGAGGGTAAGGACGGGAATAGGGGAGAGGGAAGGGTTAGGGCAACCAGAAAATCACTCACGCGGCGAAAAGCTATTCAAACATTGTTTTACTGCCGGTTTTCTGTGAGGCCGTGGTATCGAGCGGAGTCGAGCCGGCCCATACGTGCCGTAGCATGGCTCTCCCACGTAAATAAAATAAATAAATGTTTAGTTGCACATATTCTTTATACTCCGTTAAAACGTGAATGAAAACTGATTGATTTAGACTTCGCTCATCATGGTCTATAAGAGAACGTTGCATGATCACACCGCACACGTCTTTACATAGTATGTCATACGAGGTGATGACGCAATGTTCTAAGATCGCTCGATCGATGATAGGAAATCGGACAGTTTCAACGAAAACGTATTATTGGACATTGAGATCAAGGTTACGGAGGTTGAAAACTTCATGTAAAATTTCGACCGACCACCTAACGGTTGTGTACGGTTAAGTACCCACAAGAGAATGTACTGAAGGCTTTCGCGTTAAAATTGTTATTTCGATAGGTAATAAACCTCATTGCAGTGCAACTGCAGAAAAAAAGCTTTTTTTTAAATTAAAGGTCAGCTTGTAGTTAGGTAGGCACAGCAGAAAATCGTATGATTCATTCATTTATTTTACTTGCCCTCTCTTAATTTTTACAATTTTCAGTTGTCCACTGCTTTGATTTTATATCTATAGGTATTTATATTCTTAGAGGGCGGATTGCAAGAGTCCATAGCATAGGATATAGTAGTTTAGATTCCTGACTCCCAAGATGTTTTCTTTTACATATTTAGAATGTTTTACCTATACTCCGTCATGTAAAACTTTGGAATTCTTGTTGTGGAAACGAAAATTAGGAAGACAAAAGCTATCAAATCCTGAAAATAATCATTTTTATGTAAATAATTTTTAAACTTCTTTTAAAACGAAATATTTGAGTGTATCAATATACATACATACACGCTACCCTATTCTGTAAATAAACTGTACGTAACTTATACTTAATTAAGATACCTAATTGCTATCTGTGACCGAGATTAGGAAGAATGTATACCAAAATAAAAGTACTTGAACATTAAGCGTTTCTCCGGTACTATTTTAATACTGAACCACTTGTGCATCGAATCTCAACAATACTATATTGTATATGGTGTAAGATAAAATCGATAGTTCTGTTGTACGTAACCATTTCACTACTGTCTTACAATAACACTTAGTCTAGTTATAACTATATACTAGCTGCGCCCCGCGGTTTCACCCGCGTAAGTCCCGATGCCGTGGGTATATCGGGATAAAAGTAGCCTATGTGTTAATCCAGGTCCCCAGCCTACAGCCAAGTTTCATCGCAATCGGTTCAGTAGTTTTAGCGTGAAAGAGAAACAAATATCTATACATGTAAACATCATCGCGAACTTTCACGTTTATAATATTAGTAGGATTATAATATATTATATGACTAGATTAGTCAGTAATAATATCGACGCGAGGAGAGGTGTGGTTTTTCGATAAAAGTTTCAACAAATTTAAACAGATCATACGTTACGAGAGTTACCTTATAAAATATTTTTTAACAACATTAACTTAGCATTAATGGGGCCCTATTCCGTGAAGAATCTGCACTGTGTTGACCTACAGGGCGGCAATTGTCTGTAATATGTTTTTATTGACCAGAGACTTTACAGTCTCATAGACAATAATCGAAAGGTGCTACGACACAGATCTCGAGGACACGGTGATGTCGCCACACAAAGCCCTCGGACTTCTTCATTAAATTCAATGGTTCGGGAGTAGGTTCCATAATAGAGTCATTGTATGGTAACCAGATTCTTGTGTTATCCATACTATTCACTTTACGCTACATATTTATCGATTTAGCGACGGACTATGGATTCTACAGGGCGACCGCAATATAATTTGGTCAAAATTATTGACAGCCTGAAGAGAGACCTGGTCTCTCACCAAAGAGGCCACATTTACACTGTCAAAGTTAGAATGCCTCTCTTAGAAAATATCGCGTTTATAATTTGTAACATTAGCTCTGTGTTTTGGCTCGCACAAAAATATAATTAAGTTTAACTTTATTAATAAATATATATTTTTTTATTAGATTAATTTAAAAGTATAATAAAGCCAAACACTTTGTAGCAATATGCCCAACCGAGACATAATAAAGTATCTTTTAAGTAGCTTAGTATTCATCTTCTCTATCAAGCACCGTAAGCCTAAACGCACAAAGACTTAGGGCTACCGACGCCATTTCAAACGACTTACAAGTTTCAATGTAAAAGGTAACTCGTTCTCACGTCGACCATCGCAGCCTTCAGCGCCTGCCCCTGCGACTTGTTAATTGTCCTGGCTGAATATGGCGCTTATGAAGACGGTATATATACATACATATATTATATGATGTGGTCGAGAATTGGAAGTAAAGCTGTATAAAGATTTATTCGCCAATGCCTGAGTTTGGATAATCTGCCTCAAAAATGTGTCCTCGCTTTTTTTTTTATAGTATTGCGGTACTCAATATGGGGTGGCCTTAAGTTATGAAGTACTTACGGTTATAATACTAGTAACAAGTAACTTCTATCTTCTATATTTGAGATAGGTTGTTTCTCTGTCCGAAAAGTTGTCATTTACGGTGCAGATATTCACTTTTTAATGGACCACCGTTAATCTATATTAACGTATAATATAATACAGATATGATTGTTTACTGCTAATGGCAATGGTGATGATGAGTGAGTGTATTGACGTCACCACCATAAAATAACAGAATGTCATGCTCTCAAACAGAATTGCAAAAGTTTAATTAAATGAAACTACTGCAATTCCACACCATCTCCTCGTTATAACAAGGAGCTCTCAACCTCATTAACACCTAGTGCAGAAATAATGAATTATCAATCAACGCGGACAAAATTGCGATAATTCCATTCCCAAAGATAAGAAACCTAGAACAATTGTCAAATCCAAAACTAAACGGCAAAATTCTTTCCTTCTCTAGTGAGTTTAAGTATCAGTAGGTAGTAGTCTCACGCAAAAGTTAACCTGGAATCTTCACCTCACAAATAATTGATAAACTGTCGCATGGCTGGTGTCAGATGGGGACTCCAACCCAAGACTGCATTATGGCTGTACACGGCGATTGCCAGGCCAATCGTAACTTACGGAGCTGCCATCTTGTGCAGTAAAGTCAGCCAAATGACTACCTCAAATAAATTAAACAGCCTACAACGTACGGCTTGTTTAATAGCCACTCACGTATGGCTTGTTTAATAGCTACTGGTGCGCTATCTTCAACACCGAGGGAATCTCTAAACACACTACTGAGGCTGACTCCGCTCAGCATCTATATGCAAAAATAAGTTACCAAGAGCATATGCAAGATATGTACACAAACGAAATCAAAGTGGCAGTCACGGTTACTAAACTCACAAAAAAAGTCGGTTTTCGAAATATGCCAGCGGATGACATGCCAACAGAGATAGACTTCTTAAAATGGTATACAGACATAGCACAGAAGGGATACATGGCTGAAAGGCCTTTAATACAATAAAAATGCTAGTTACGAGTGGTACACCGATGGGTCTATAAAAGGCCTTGATGTTGGTGGTGGCTTCTGGTGTGTGTAGCGTCATTTTAGAAAAAAAAGGCCTCGATCTTTCGTCCAAACTCTTAGCAAAAAACAGATGCGTGGAGATAAACCTAGAAATAAATGTAAGACAACAACCCATCATCAACTTAGACATCCAAGCGGCGCTATCGGCTTTAAACAATTTTGAAACTAGCTCAAAGCTAATACAAAATTGTAAAGAAAAGCTGAACACACTGTAAAGGAAAGCTGAACACACTGTAAAGAAAACCTGAACACACTGTAAAGAAAGCCTGAAATGTAGTCGAAGTATCATTAGGCTCTCAACAATAATAATAATAACTGTGATTGTATAGACTTTGCGTTACATACCATGACAGGTCAACATCTGAACTGAAGGCCTGTAGCTTCTTGTAGCCGTTTTCGCATAATCTTTTCACTTATAATGATTAAAAAGTTTAGCTTTCGGCACTGCCACGCACAAGCTGTAAGGATTCTTAATTTCACCTTTATGTACGCGCGAATTAAAACTGCTTACAAAGAAATCTCATTACCCATCAATATATGTAGGTATAGATATATCTTCACGTAGTAATATTACTATAATTATAATGTTGATAACTTGTGGCAAACCCGGTCATTAAGGATTATGAGTGGAAAATTTATGTACAATTGTAGAAAGATCTAGTGATTTTTATTACATTGGTTTTTGGACATGATGTTAGGCATCATTTTAATTTCTAGATCCATAGCCATTCATTTTACTAAAATCTTCAATGTATCTATATCGTCAATTCGAGTGCGTTACACATTACATTGTATGTATAAATTTAATATCCATCCACTCGAGATAGTTATTTTTAGTCAACGCTTAGATGTAAGATTCATAATCAATTTGCTAAATGTTCCATATATTATTTTATAACCACGAAGGTAACATTATCATTATTTCATAGAACGTAACGAAATTACCACTGGATGTCTGCTTGCTCGTGAATTGATTGAAGTGTCATGGCGTCTATTTTATTGCTCATTTGAGCGGGAGTCAACTCGCTCATGCGTCTACGTGGGCAGGCAGCAGTCCATACAGCGGAATCTGCTCGTTAAACCGACTTGACGTGTGGGCGGCACCAAAGGCCTACACTACTACACTCTACTACTTATCGAAGCGTAAATATAAAAAATCTCCGACCATCTCTTCATTCTAACACTACAAAATGTTAACGTACTGTACCTATCGCTTGGATGCTTGTCTAAAAGTTTTAGTTACGCATTATGCTCCGAGGCGCGTGATATCATTGTTTTGAATATACCAGCCAATATTTGAACAAGTGTACCAACTCAATGTTATCTAATAAAATGTATGGGCCTTGAGTGAAGCGTTTTGATTTATTGTCGATCTGTCTAGCAGTATGGCGTAAAATTTTTATTGATCCGAGATTTGTTCAGTAAGTAAAATCAAAACCATTTATTTCAATTGAACTAATTGTAGTTATTTTTAAATTGTCAGTAGGTAGTTGGTGTCGCTCAGACTGTCAGTCGTAAAGCTAGTTGCATGTTCCAATACATAGATCCCATGGAGAAAAACAGGCAAGAAAATATTCAACTTATTTTATACAAGTTTCTATAGTAGATAACATAGTGATAGTACATATGTAGCTGTAGAAATGTGAGGTCAATGTAACATATTGTTCTAAAATATAAACAGTCGCGCAAACTACTACTACTACTAGTACTATTATGTATTCTGTGCTACTACTTACATTTTAGTTGTAGCAGTAGGTAATGGTACAGTAGTTGTACAACGCATTCATTGCTCGAATCTCTGGGGAATTTCTGGGGGTGCTGGTTAGAGGATAGGGACGACAGGGGTCAATAGGGAACACACGATATTTTTATTTTTGCTTGTATTTTAAGAATTAATTTAATTATTTTATAATTCTTTGTAGAATACACCTTAAGTATATAAAAAATTTAAAACAAATTCATTTATTGCCAAAATAATGTATTTTAAACTGAAAGGTTATATTTGCGCGCGAAAACGGGCTTGCAGCTCAGATGCCAATAGTGTCGGTCGCTCTTCATGAATAATTTCCTTTGCATTGTTGATTCCGACTTTCGAGATATTTTTTGTATGTAGTAGTAAAATTTCACCTTCCTGATCACCCATCAACATCAAGTAGACTCAACAATGCCACCAATATGATTATTATGATGATTTTTGCGATAAATATATGGGACTAAGCTAGATACTTACTTGATACCTCAACTTAAACAATCACAATGGTTGAATCACTTTGTTGATTGGTGATGAAAAAATCATGTTAATATTATTAGTAGTAAAGATAATATCTCAAGCATTGACTGTGGAGAATGCAACTATCCACTTCAAACACAAACATCAACTTGAACAAAGTTTATGGGTAATTTTAATGACACAATTTTCATAAATATTATGTTTGTATCTTCCCTATTAGAAAGGTGGCGTGCAAGTGACATAGGTTTTTAACTTTGACTTATCGGAATCGGAGTAGGAATGGGAATCGGAGGCTAAGTCATAGCCGTCGCCACCGTGAAGGGTAAACGTAATAAAACCATAACCAGAACACAATAATTAGTCTTTCATCAGAATGCAATAATTCAAATATTAATTAGGTTTGTGTGTGTTTATGTTATGTGTATATTAATAACACAATCATAACATACGTAAGTACCTACTCTACGATAGCTAATTTCTTAGTTTTAAATTTTATTGAATAGTGGACGGCGCAAGGTTGATGATGAGTAGTTTAGTTTAGACTGTTTAGAGACATTTTGGTGCTGATTCTATTGTACACTCGACTAAACTAAAACCTGACTTAATTTCTTCATATGAAATCAACCTAGTGTTCTTCGTTATAAGGTCTATTTGTTACTAGCATCTATTTCTCAGCGCCGCTAAATTTCACTACAACCTGTCAACGTATACTCAACTTTATTTCCACGCAGCGAGAGTCTTCATTTATTCAAACGCTGTATAATTACCGTATAAAACCTTGTTCAAAACGAACAAGGATGACGTGTTTTTAATCTACACCTACGAAGACGATCACTAAAAACACAGAGCAAAAGAGATGGCATTCAACGGATAGCGGCTCTCGCTACGTGGTATTAAAGTTTATTTAAGCGTATCAGACTTTAGTCGACAAATAAATTGCTTATTTCGATAGCGACATATGTTACCTACTTGTTTCAATTTGAAATAAGACCTTGTTTCTAAGTGTACAAGGTTTACTTCTTATATGAAGAAAATTTAGTGAATTTTAATTTAGCGAGTGAAGTAACAGAATTGGGACCAATGTGTTAAGCTTCTCAGTTTAACATTTACACCTTTGTGTATAGTATGCTGAACTGAATTTTTTTGATCATTCAGCGAAACTGATAAAAGTGTAAAACCGTGTCACATCATAATATCGATCGACGTTTATGATAGCGAGGTCATTAACGCTATCCGGCCGTCTCGTGATACGAAAGGGCAAGCTTGTTGGTCGAACGGTTAAATGCACTTACTTTGATAAAAATCTTTTTAACAAAAAATTAAACCGACGAAAAGAACTAAAAAGCTAAAAATAAATAAACTTTAAGTCTTAAGTATTGACCTTATTTAAATAAACTATCAAATTTTATATAAACTAATTTTGAGTCGGCGTCTTCGTAGGTGTAGATTAAAAATACGTCATCCTTGTTCGTCTTGAACAAGTTTTTATACAATTATACAGCGTCTGAATAAATGGACACTCGCTGCGTGGAAATAAAGTTGAGTATACGTTGACAGGTTTTAGTGAAATTTAGCGGCGCTGAGAAATGGATGCTAGTAACAAATAGACCTTATTACAAAGAACACTAGGTTGATTTAATATGAAGAAATTAAGTCAGGTTTTAGTTTAGTCGAGTGTACAATAGAATCGGCACCATTATTCTATTTTATTAATATTTTTTATACTAACATAGAAAAATCAATGTGTATGGCTTCGATTCCCACCCAAGACAAATAATTGTGTTATGAGCATGATATTTTTTTCTGTGTCAAGGTGTAATTTATCTATAATATGTGTGTTTATTTAGAAATAAATTATCTTTTAAAAAAGTATCACCGACTTCAATGTGCTTTAAAGTGGAAAGTAGATGTATTTTGTTTAAATATAATATGGGTAGGCCAACTAAACGGACTGCTCCGATGAGACAGCGGGGTTTCGGAGTAAATGAAAATATCATGGATGTAAACAATTTTTAGATATTTGTTGATTTTTCAAAAACCGCTCGACTGTTTTCGATAAAATTTAAATGCAACCACTTGGGCAGTATACCCTTTGAAACAAAAAAAAGAATTTTCCAAATTGGTTCACGCGTCTTCGAGTAATCGGTGAACATACATAAAAAAAAAATTCCGACGAATTGAGAACCTCCTCCTTTTTTGAAGGCCGTTAATAAGTATGTTTATTAGCAGTCTGGTTGCTATGGTACTAATAGTAGGCTCTGCCTAATTTGGGATGTTATTATTACAATGTTTGTTTGTTCGTGCGTATTTTATGCGTTGCCGTACCGTTCATCCAACCATCTTGCAATTTTGCATATACCTTGCCAGAGATACATAAAAAGACATACGATACCTTTCATCCAGAATAAAGGGCTGTTCAAAAGGGATGCAAAAGCTAGCACTGAAAAAAGGTATTTCCGGACCGATATGACCTTCAAACCTTCAAGAAAAGAGCGTACTGCCATCTCAAAGGCCGGCAACGCACTTGTGACTCTTGAGTTGTTACCATCAGATAACCCGTCTGCTCGTTTGCCCCTTATAATATAAAAAAAAATACTAAATTATCTGACCTGACAGACGTTTTGCCCAAATGTTGACTTTTTGTTTGGGTGGCCATTTTTTTTTAAATTATAAATGGAATAGGCGTTCGTCTCCCGACACACCTGATAGAAAGTGACGATGAAGACGAAGATGGTACACGCCTATCCAAGAGAAACCTATTCACTCTACGTTTGAACGTTGAAAAATAGACGCAGGCAGCTCATTCCACACCTTGGCGACTCGAACCAAAAAGAAGCTATCAAAGCGTTTAGTTGGACTTTTTGGTGTTTCGACAACGAAAGGACCTCTGTCTGCGCCTAGTAGTCCGATAAAGGAATAGTGAGGGTTCAATTAACTCGAAGAGAGCCATCGCACACTCACCAAAGTGAATATAAGATATAAAAACCGATAAGCAGGCAACGATTCTCAAGGCTATAAAACGTGGGAGAGCTATACTTCAGCACGTATGGGCGGGCTCGACTCCGCTCGATACCACAGCCTCACAGAAAACCGACAGTGAAGCAATGATTGCTTTTCGCCGCGTGAGCGAGGTTACCGGAGGCCCTAATCCTCTCCTCTACCTCTAATCCCCCTCTTCCCCCTCCCCCTCTCTTCACCTCTTTCCCTACTTCCATCTTAAAGGCAACGCACTTGTGACTCTTGTGTCACGGCGGTAGTAATTTACCATCAGGTAACCCGTCTGCTCGTTTCCCCCCTATACCATAAGAAGGTAGTTCCCTATTCGTCGTCAAATTAACTCGTTCAATCATGGAACCAACCACTCATACCCAAAAAATCAAAAACAATGTTGGCGTAATTAATTACGCTAGTTACAAACAGCTGTTTAAAGCTACAAGCTTCTTTTATCTTATACTTTTAGTACACGCAACAAGTGTGTATAAAACTATGTTCTAACAAAATGTATTGTCATGACAATACATGACATGTCATGACTCGTATAGGTTGTATACACTACTTACAAATACATAATTACCATACCTATACGTTACCAACTCATCGCTTATGATGTCTTTTAGCAGTCGTCTGAGTGGTAATCGATAATGTCCTTGGTAATATATAAATACTTGCTCGGTTTGTTTTACATTCTTTGAGAGAAGTAACAACCTAACAAGGAACTCTTATAGTTTTGCCATGACAGTCTGTCTATGATCTCCGACCTCCATGAGTGCTGGCCTGGGGGTAACGGGTAAGACTGAGCGTTACCCTAGCAGAAGCATGTCAGAGACCGTAGCGCGACTCCGACACACCACTTCACCGTGAGCCTCGGTGAGGTATGACCCGAGGGGGTTTCCACACATAGAAAAAATGTACGTCCGTCCGTGGAGACTGTTAGTACCAGAATTATTGATCACGCCGACAAATATCCATAAGACCATAATATATAAAACGGATTAAGGAAGAAAAGTATCACGGTCAAGAATCAAGGTCTTCCGGAATAGAGATCCGCAACATACCACAATCTAATAGTGAATCCTACGACCACCTAACCCAGACTGTACGTAATATCGGTGAAGCAATCGGACTAAAGATCTCAGAATCGGAGCTACGGGATGTTTATCGCCTACCGGGGAAATATTCAACTGCGGCTCACACTCCACGACCGATCATTGCGGAATTTAACACAGTTCAAAAGAAACAGACCATTATCTCCGCCGCTAGAACCTACAACAAGGGCAAGGGTAAGGATGACAAAATTAATACCACACTGATTGGTATCTCCGGACCACGTACACCGGTTTACATTGCTGAGCAACTGCCCTCTAATACCAAGAAGCTGTTTTACCTAGCTCGGGAGTTTGCCAAAAAAAAAAATTACAAATTTTGCTGGATCGCTAACGGTAATATTTTTCTGCGTAAATTGGAGGGCGAAAAACAATTATTAATAAACTCAGAAAAATGTCTTCAAGATGCAGAAATTAGTAACAAATGACTAGTCTATTTTAACTACCATCTGATTTACTATTGTTTTTTTAACTATTTGTCAAATCACCAAATTTTTATACTACTTGTTTTTAAATGTATACTCACCCTCACACTATATCAACGTACTATCACACACACATACACCTTGCCATACGTACTCAGAAATAAACAAAATAATCTAATCACACAAACACAACAGCAACTAAATCACCATTATACCTTATTGCTTTTGAAAAGTAAGCTTAAGTTTACATTTAACACAACAACAGTCACACACACATACATCACATTATATCAAAAGGAATATCCCAACTTAAGTAAGCAACATAATACAAACACACACACAAACAAGCTCATGCTTCTCTTAGGACACTTACTAATCCTCACTAAAGTGCGAGATATAAACAAATATACCCCTCTAACAAAAATAGACTACTTAAGTAAATCACATTCTGTAAATTCAGTTATCTCCAATGGCTATAATTAACAATATCAACAGCGAACTTGACTCGCTGAATGTAGGCAATACGTTTATGTGTTGTCCTGATGACTGCCTAAATTTCGTAAAATCTATTAATAGGGATATTACCATTTTTCACATAAATATACGTAGTATAAACAAAAATTTTGATGAGCTTCAATTATTATTACATTCAATAAAAATTGAATTCGATATAATAGTATTAACTGAGTGTTGGCTCAGTAAGGTAACTACTAACTTACCTGTGTTAAAGGGGTTTGTATCGTTCTCTACTAATACTAACAGTAACCAGAGCGATGGGGTTGTTATTTACGCAAGGTCGAGTCTACAAACATCAGTGAGCGAACCTAACTTCATTGGAGGCTGTTGCCTTGTCTGCACAACTGAAAGTAAAAAAATGGCCATCGTAGCAATTTACCGATCTCCGAGTCACAAAACGAAGGAAAGTTTTGAGATGTTTTTAAACAGTTTGAATAACACCTACTCCAATCTCTCTTGCTGGCAGAATATTGTGCTGATTGGCGACATGAATATAGACATAAAACCTGATAGTATAGATGTACGTAAAGATGAATATTTGACTCTAAATACATCTCATGGACTCTTGCCAACACACCAATTCCCCACTAGATTAAAAAATTGCATAGACCACACATTTATCAAAACAGACTTACCTGTCACTACATTGGTTATTGACGCACATATAACGGACCACAAACCACTGATTTTAACTGTCTCCGATACTAACATAGAACGAAAAAAAGACCGTTTCACTACGCACCTAAATTATGAGGAGATAAGGGCGGAACTGGCCAGCACGGACTTTTCAAATATACTCAACGACGATGACCCAAACACATCAATGTACCTCTTCATCAATACAATAACGTCAGTAATAACCAAGCACACTGTACAACACATAACCCCTAGTAGACAAAAGCTATTGAAGCCGTGGGTAACGCCAGGCCTCCTAAAGTGCATAAGACACCGTGATAAATTACACGCACGATCAACAAAAACACCAGATAATCTAATCCTTAAAATCACATACAAGCGCTATCGTAATTTTTGTAATTCTTTACTTCGAAAATTAAAAGTAGCCCATGAAAAACTAGAACTTGAGAAAGCAAGTAATAACACTAAAGCTCTGTGGAAAACCATAAAAAATATAACAAATACGCGCAAATTCAAGTCAACTCCCAGTGAACTACTAAAAATATGTAATACTCCTAAGTCCTCTCTGAATGAAGTTTGTTCCACCCTGAGCAGTGTGGGTAAAAACCTGGCAGACAAAATTTTATCCAAATTCCCTACCCCCTTAAGTCCAGTCGCAGAAGCTGTAAAAAGTCCCCATCTTCCTCCCTGTAACTCTCTTGGTCTTCTAGAGGCAGATAAAGCTGAAATAGAGATGCTTATACTCCAACTGCGCAATGACTGCGCTGTAGGCTGGGATGGAATCTCACCTTTAGTGATTAAACAAAGTCGGGAAACATTGATACCTCCATTGACCCATATAATAAATAACTGTCTGAGACAAGGCATATTTCCGGATGCGTTAAAAAAAGCAATTGTTCACCCAATTTATAAGGCTGGAAATAGAAACTGTGTTAATAACTACAGGCCCATTTCAGTCTTAACCGCATTCTCCAAGGTCTTTGAAAGGCTGCTTGGCAACCGCTTAAAGAATTTTCTTGAGAAAAATAACATCATCTCAAAGAATCAGTACGGTTTCCGCTCAGGAGTGTCTGCTGAAGATGCAGTCCTGAACTTAACGCAGTCGGTTGCTGAGAACCTGGACAACAGAACCAAGTGTCTTGGGATATTTTTAGACCTCTCCAAAGCCTTTGACACGGTTTCTATTCCCAAACTTATATCAAAACTGGAGCGTGTAGGCGTAAGAGGAATTGCTCTCGATGTTTTTAAAAACTATCTTTGTAATCGTACCCAGCGAGTTAAGATTGAAGAATACCTGAGTGATGAAAAACCAGTCTCCTACGGCGTTCCCCAGGGAAGTGTATTGGGCCCTATTTTGTTTCAAATTTATGTGAACGACCTTTGCAACATGACACTCCCAAAGACTAAAATGTTTGCATACGCGGATGATACTGCTTTAATAGTCTCCGGTCCTACCTGGAATAGTGTCAAAAGTAGCGCGGAATTTGCATTAGCAAAAGTAATAAAATGGCTCAATATAAATCTTCTTACATTAAATGTACAGAAAACATCTTTTATCCCTTTTTCACTACTTAAAAATGCTTCGCCGGGCCCCTCGTTCTCTGTAATAGCACATATATGTCCCCAACCACAAGCTGCATGTTCTTGCCCAAGCCTTACTAGGTCGGAGGATGTACGGTATCTAGGAGTCCAAATTGACACAGCACTACGATGGGACAAACATCTAGAAGTTCTCACCACCAGAACTATGAGACTGGTCCACATTTTCAAGTCACTCAGATCTTCAGCAAACCCTGACACTCTTAGGATGGTCTTTAGGTCGCTGTGTCAATCAATTATAGGGTACTGCATTTCCGTTTGGGGCGGAGCTAATAAAACCAATTTCTTGGTTGTGGAGAGAGCTCAGAGAGCTATACTTAAAGTTATGTCTAGAAAACCTTTCCGCTATCCTACAACTACTTTATACCACGAATGTAAGGTCCTAACGGTCCGACAGCTTTATATCCTCCGGTCCATTCTTAGGAGACACACTAGCGTCTCTCCCTCTAATCCCAACAAACGGACGAATTTTCCTAAAGGCACTCGGCATAGAACTACCTTCGCTAAGCATCAGTTTTATATTATGAGTACTCACATTTACAAACAGGTCCACAAAAAGCTCAACATTAGGGACTTAAATAGTAACCAATTAAAATCAAAACTAACGGAGTGGCTTCTCCGACAAGACTATTCTCAAACAGAGTCCCTTCTAACATACATCGCCTAACATTATACCAATCATATGTCATATATACACACACACACACACACTCTCTCTCTCACACACACACACTCTCTCTCTCACCACCCTTCCCCACACAAACACACCCTTACACGTAGGACTCACGCACACACCCTTACACACACACACACTAAACTGGTAGAGCGACTCTGCCCACTTTTGTAATATGTAGTTTTCTAAAATAAGCGAAACACTGTCTCTTATCATACAGGTCGCCCTAGTGTAAGAGACAGGGTCTATAACGTTTGTTAACATTTTCTTGACTAACTAATCTGTCGCATCGCATTCTACTAAGATTTTTACCAAAATGTTTAAATTTATATTTTTGTTAACTGTATATCCTTTTATTGTGTGTTAATAAAGATTATTATTATCACGGCCTAACTTGGCCGTGATACTTTTCTTCCTTAAGCTCAACGCCCAACTTATAAAATGTTGGAAAACTACCCTCTTGGCAAAATTCTTATAATATATAAATCCTAAAATCAAAACATACACACATACGTAACGTCAGGACTTTTATTCCAAACGGATTCAGAGGCACCCCAAACATAGCGCTTGGGTGTTCCAAACATTGAAAGCTTCAATGCTTGGAAGAATATCCACATTTCACCTTTTAGATCGTATACGCACACGTGACAGGGGGTGAGCGCATCGCCTTTGAAATATGCAAGTCTTATGATTTTATGTAGATTCCCTTAGTAGGCTTTAAGACATCTACAGAAAGATATGGGTTTCCTCAATTCTTTTTGACCCTTAAACCGTGAACTCAATTAACTGTTGGTCTAGTGGTTAGTGACCCTGACTGCTAAGCCCAGAGGTCGTGGGTTCGATTCCCTCCCAGGACAAATAATTGTGTGATGAGCACGATAATTTGTTCTGTGTCTGAGTGTAATTTATCTATAATATGTATGTATTTAGAAATATATAAGTATGTTTATCAGCAGTCTGGTTCCATAGTACAGGCTCTGTCTAGTTTGGGATCAGACGGTCGTGTGTGAGATGTGTCCAGTAAAATAATAAACTTCTAAGTCTGCATGTCGTAACGAGCGACTACTGAACCCTACACTGTGCGTGTCCCGACATGGACTTGGCCGGTTTTTAACTAAAGGGTGATATTATAGGCATCACATGAACCTACAAAAAAAGCCAAGTCAAAAAACCACGGGCTTCCCATACCTACCTACATATTATAATAATGTGTTCTACTACATCGACATCGTTTGAGTACTGTAGTCATTAGCAAACATTAGCAAAGAGTACTCATTGGCTTATGTGAAGGTTGTAGTAGTATGATGCGGTGACACTCGCAAGCGTGCACTATAGTCATAATCTGCTTATAGGAGATGCCTCACCGGTGTACTGCTTGTGTGGTGTTTACAAACTGGCCAACAAAACAAATTTGTTTACACGTTCAAAAGTAGTGATAAGATTGAAACTTAAGTATATCGTTAGTATAGTTTGTTATTATACAAATACAATAACAGTAAACATCACACACATCACAAACTTTAGCTTCGTAGGTAATCAAGAAATGAGTGTGGGCGTGGTAAGAGATATAACTCTCTAACTTATATTTAAACATATAGTTACCAGGTCATACTAGGTTAAGTAAGCCATTAAGTAACCGTCTAGACATACTAGTAAAATATGTAAAAAATGGTCAATACGTTATCACTACATATTATAAAACTCAGTCTAGAAACTACTGAACGAATTTTCAAGCTGTTTGACCAATAGATAGAGCGATTCATGAACAAGGTTTTGGTATATAATTTGTTAAGGTTTGGTGTAAATTGGTTGAATTATGATGATGATTGTTGAAGATATTTCTGCTACCCGTGCAAAGCCGTCGCGGGTTGTTAGTTTGTAAAATAATTTATTACATGTGCCGGTAAATATAATTATAATAAAATAATATTATAATTGATAACTATTGATAAGTAACTAGGCTGTGTCCGTTTCTCCGTTGGATGAATCATTGTTACCGGATGGACCTAATGTATAATGTATAAATTTCATCCAAAACGATCCAGTCGTTTTAGCGTGATAGTTTTAAATATACTGGGTAACTCTCACATACACAGCACAACTGCTGGCTTCCGCCGGTAACTTCGTCTGTGTAAATATCTGTATGCCAGGATATAAACTATCTCGATTATTCTCGATTGACTATTGTAAACTTTATTCAAATCCGTTAAGCCGTTTTTGCGTGAAGGAATGAAAATTTCATTAAATACTAATTCCAACAATTTATAAGTGAATTAGTATGTTGTTTACTCTCAAAACACGCAAACGAGTAGTGTCTGAGGAAAGTTTGTAAAATCGTGAAACATGAAACTATCATCAATTGGAAACCAATTTAGAATTTTAACACGTTTTTATTATTTTCACCTGCAACTACTTTTAGAACCGCAAACTTAAGTTTTCTTTCTCTTCGAGAATTCATTCCCGAGATGGACGTACTATCTACATACTAGTTTGTTTGCGTACGGAACGCTCGGTGCGCGAGTCAGACTGTCTGGATTTTTGTAATGACCTCTACAATACGTACGTACATACGTCTTATTGTTACACTTCATATAACTCGGAAATCAATATTCTGAGTAACTAAAGTATATAATTGATTAAGGTTACGACTCACGACAGCCCTCCAAGTGCCCCGCCAATAAGTGAGTACTCTTTATTGTATACATAACACATATATATTATTGTTGAATGCACAGGTATTTAAAGTTATAAGTTTTCCGATGATCTCAACAATTTTGAATGTGTGTCACGTAGAAACCTAAAACGTTCTTTGAGAAAAGAGGGAGTGAATTGTTGGACATTGGTCCCAATTCTGTTACTTCACTCGCTAAATTAAAATTCACAAAATTTTCTTCATATAAGATGTAAACCTTGTATACTTCAAAACAAGGTCTTATTTCAAATTGAAACAAGTAGGTAACATATGTCGCTATCGAAATAAGCAATTTATTTGTCGCCTAAAGTCTGATACGCTTAAATAAACTTTAATACCACGTAGCGAGAGCCGCTATCCGTTGAATGCCATCTCTTTTGCTCTGTGTTTTTAGTAAGCGTCTTCGTAGGTGTAGATTAAAAACACGTCATCCTTGTTCGTTTTGAACAAGTTTTTATACGGCAATTATACAGCGTTTGAATAAATGGAGACTCTCGCTGCGTGGAAATAAAGTTGAGTATACGTTTACAGGTGTTAGTAAAATTTAGCGGCGCTGAGAAATACATGCTAGTAACAAATAGACCTTATTACGAAGAACACTAGGTTGATTTCATATGAAGAAATTAAGTCAGGTTTTAGTTTAGTCGAGTGTACAATAGAATCGGCACCAATATGTTATAAAGTAGAGAGAGAATATGAGTATTCCCACGAAGGCGAATCGGGAGCCACTTGAGCAATTTGCGGCTGTCCACTGGATAAACCAGTTTATTTTGTAAATAAAATTAAAAGTATTTTTATTATCGTAACTAGCAACCCGCCCCGGCTTCACACGAGTATCAGAGACATCTTCAACAATCATCATCATATTTCAATAAGTTTACACAACATCTTAACAAATTATACACCTAAACCTTCCTCATGAATCACTGTCTATTAGTGACAACCGCATGAAAATCCGTTCAGTAGTTTTTCAGTTAATCGCGAACAGACAGACAGACGCGGCGATGTAGTGATGTGGTATAAATTGAGGATATCCATACTTGTTTGGACGAACAAGAAAAAGGCTGGATTTTGTTTATTTATTTAAAGTATTATTTAACAGTATGGCGTATGCAAGCCGTCTTCGTATATAATATAATAATGTGAGTAAACAGAGAGAAAATATATATTATATATATTTTGTCTCGGGCAAAATTGTTCGACTCTGCCGTGGTTTCGACGCAACCAGGGTCACCTTAGTAAGGTCCACCTTAGTATTGGCTGGGAGTAATCTGTTGGCATACCGAGGGGGGCCATAGTTCCAGGAAGCGGCATTTCTGACTGAGTACAGCGAGAGTCTACCATTTGGTAGGAGGCGAGGCGTTAGGTCGTTACAGTTTGCGCAACACTTCGCGCAAGGAGGTTGCGCAGTGGGTTCGGTATTAAAACTTCCAGGCGGAACCGTTTCACTCGCGCTCAAGTGCAGACCCTAAGAATGACCGCGGGTGGATGAGATGGGTTTTATGCTCTTTAACCGTAGTAGAGTCTCCCTTGAAGGGTGAGTCTGGACATCGCCCAGTTAGTAGACGGAGCCCGCTTGCCACTCGCGGACTGGGTGGACCATTAGAGGCAAAAGGTCGCAGTATCGACGGTCCACTCATTTCAGGCGCTGTAAGGCAAACCGTGCGGTTTCTAAAACAATATTTTTTTGTACGCTCCAGGTTGTTTCACCGCCAACCCAGTATAAAAATCCTGTCTGGAGAATTCCCCCCTTTTAAGCAAGAGATGCATCGCCTATTATAAGCGACATATTGCTGTTTTCCGACATAACGTCGTGAACACAGCTAGTATATTAATAAAGATGAAGGAAATTAAATAAGATGAATTAAATCGGTTAAGTCGTTCTCAAGTTATGGCGTGACCAAGGGAATTAAATAAATTGATTTATGATATAATCACATAAGGTTGATTTTGATGTCTGAGGTCCTTGTTCGTAGCAATTGTTTATTTATGCAATTTTCTGTTTATGTATGTTTTAGGGGGCAAATGGAACCCTATTGTGGTACCGATCGAATTGATTGAAAATCAATTTTACAAACTCCAAATCGTATTGTTTTATACTCCTTGGTAAATACACTAAAAAATGCATGTTTTATTAGATTACCTTATGGTATTCTGCTGTTATAGTCGAAATAGCATTTAGTCAGAAGAGGCGTCCTCCTGACTTATTGCTATTTCGATTACCACAGTAGTATCACGTGATCGCGTTCAATCCGTACGTATGTATACATAATTATTTATCTTATGTCTTTAGCATTGTACTATACACTGAGTCGAATGTGATCTGGTATACTTAACATTTATAAAAAGATATTGTGTTCTAGATTAGAACATTATAAGGAAAAGTACATTATTATGGGCATTTATGGGTCACTTCACTACATCTGGCGTCTATAGAGGCAGATGTTTGTTATCGATGGCCGTGATTATTGATTATTCATCGATTTGCATCGCGTTCTGTTATTGTACTAATTGTCCAGTCACGACCGTTTGTTTACTGCTTACTGCCGCTTACATTGTTTTCCACATTTATTTTTACATTGTCATTACTCACTGTATCGGATATATGTATAGTTATAAACCGTATAGGTATACGGTTTATAGTTATATACATATATCTCAGAGAAGGTCGCCTTGAAAGGAAATGACCTACTTTTATAGCGGTGTAAGTCATTTTCTTTGAGCGTTTAGTGTACTGTACCGTAATGTCTGTATATAACCTAACCGTAAAACAACAACCGCAAAATAAACTTTATCTCGTTGTAATTCAACACTTTATACAATACGCATGATAACGATAGGCAAATATCTTTAGGACTAGGGCAATCTTTATTTATTTAACGACAAAAGACAACAGTTAATTTAATCGAAGGAACTTATTACTAAATAATATATTTAATGAACGCTTAGAGTTTTCGTTAGATGGTATTATTTTTTCTTATATTATAATCCTTTATTGTCTTTCTATATTATCCAACACTTATAAACTTTATTTGTAGGTATCGCCAATGATTTAAAAAAGAAAAAATAAATATCATTATGATTCTTAAGTTTCATACATATTCTTACATTTTAATTAGGTACTTGTTTTCTTTGGGCATAAATTCGTCTAATAATACTTTCTATTTTCTCTTCAACATGCCGAAGGTCCCTTCTAATATCGTGATTTCTTCATAAACAAATGACGCTACGATTAATAATATATTGAAGAATTCTCTAACTAGGTAAATAAAATTTGCTTTCTGGTACAGCACTGGTAACGTAGAGTAAAAAAACTTATTCCACACTTGAGTACAATAGAAGGTCTTATCGTTACAAGCAGTCTTTACCAGACAACATTTAAACCAGAACATTGTATTGTCAACAAGTAACAATATTAAACAGTACCTATTTTGTGACGGGCGAGTGTTAGATAGTAAACGCCACTTCAAGGTACTCGATGTAAACATTCTCTTCCTCGTTTGGGTTCTAAATGAATATGAAACTGGTCGCCAGTGGATTTGATTGGTCTAACATCAACGTCTTATTGTTATTGACATCATAATTTAGATCCCTCAGGTCCGGCGAGGTTAATTTAGCTTCCTGAATATGTAAGTTATAGAAAGGGTTTTATTGTTTAAGAAGCCAATTACATTTCAACCGAGATTTTTTAATTAAAGGATCAACTTTGACGTTCATATTCTGAGCAACTAAAGAACTTCAACCACTTAAACTTATTGGAAAATGGAGAACAATAATTAGCATTAATCATAATAGAAGCCTCACTTTTCTTAATTTTGTCTTAACTTAGTAGACAAAATCAAAATTCCGAAGCAAATTTAAATTGCGCGACGACACTTTTTTGAGTTCGTAGATTGAACGATACCACTAAACATATAAAATAAAAAAAAAAAAATAATAATATATCTGAAATAGTAGCTAATATAGGTCATAGCAGCCTAAAAATTGTGATTTATGTATGGATAACCTAGAAAAAAAACCACAACCAATAGCATACATATTTTAAAAGGATAATAATTACTTTTATAAATAGTTTTAAATATTTGGCAACATAATTTTCGCAGTCGGCAGGTTATCCATGTTGCAAAATAATGTGTGTAGCAGTCTTAAGAAAAATAACGCGTTCCACCAACCAGGCTTTCACGTCAGTCTCTGACGGCGGAAAGCGACAGTTTATTTTCTAAATAAAATTAAAAGTATTTTTATTATCGTAACTAGCAACCCGCCCCGGCTTCACACGAGTATCAGAGACATCTTCAACAATCATCATCATACTTCAATAAGTTTACACAACATCTTAACAAATTATACACCTAAACCTTCCTCATGAATCACTCTGTCTATTAATGAAAACCGCATGAAAATCCGTCCAGTAGCTTTTCAGTTTATCGCGAACAGACAGACATACAGACGCGGCGGGGACGTTTTATAATATGTAGTGATTTAGGTCTATTATCATACCAAGTTACAAGTAGTCTTTTAATTGTAGTATTTTACAACAAATAAAAATACTAAACAAATCAATGCTACTAAAGATTTGAAAGCATATCCTAACCGGTTCAGAAGTAAATAATGTTAGCACGTTAGAAATCACAAAGTACAATATAGACTGATTTAGTTTTCTCTTTGCTTCCAGGGGTGCTGGAAATGACAGGGACCGACAACATCCGGTTTAGCGGGCATACGCTCGACAAAGCCACTAAGGCGAAGGTCACCTTGGAGAATTTCTACACCAACCTCATCACACAACATTTGGAGAGGAAGCAGAGGTAAGCACTTAGTCCGACTTCTCTTGCGACTTCCTCCTAACCTATACGCTCTGCAGTTCCACTCTCACGTTGGTACAAAACGCAAATGAAGTCTGAAACAATTTTTTGCTAAGTAATTATGTTTATATTAGCTGCGCCCCGCGGTTTCACCCGCGTAAGTCCGATGCAGTTTGAATATCGGAATAGAAAGCAGCCTATGTGTAAATCCAGATCTCCAGCTATCTGCATACCAAGTTTTATCGCTATCGGTTCAGTACTTTTTGCGTGAAAGAGTAACAAACATCCATACATCCTCACAAACTTTCACGTTTAGAATATTAGTTGGATATTTATTTATTACTAGCTGCGCGCCGCGGTTTCACCCGCGTAAGTCCCGGTGCCGTTTGAATGTCGGGATAAAAAGTAGCCTATGCGTTAATCCACATCTCCAGCTATCTACATACCAAGTTTTATCGCAATCGGTTCAGTAGTTTTTGCGTGAAAGAGTAACAATCATCCATACATCCACACATCCATACATCCATACATCCACACATCCATACATCCTCACAAACTTTCACGTTTATAATATTAATAGGATACTTCGCAGTGTGTAATAAAAAAGAAAAATAAGTTTTTAGTTTTGTTAACTGTATGGATATATACATACATTTATAATTTTTTTATAATAGATACATTTTTCATTTTCATTACATAAAATTGGTGATTTACAAAAATACCAAGTATTCTTCAATATTGCGACACCGTAAATGTCAGTGTCTTTTCATGGTTTTTCTACTTGATGACTGACATAACTACTAGTCATAACTTTTAAACGGAAAGTTTTTTTCAATTTTTTTTTCGAACTGCATGCTAAAGTCGTGCCCTTTCAGTGATGTAAGTAAGTGTTCCATTGTCAGGTACACCCTGTATAAGGGTAGGTATATCAAACGTTGAGGAGGAAGTTAAAAGGATAGATATCAACCATTAATCATACCAATAAAAAAATGTTGTAACAACTCTTCAGACAGTTTTCTAGTCTTTGTCAGCTGTACTGCAACACGACAGTCTATGTTCTCAGATTAGATCAACTGTGATTAAAATAATGCATGAAAAACATTTTACTCCTATGCTTTTTCCAGGCTAGACAAACTTGAAGAGTCTTTGAAAGATGACAGCCTCACAGAGACTCAAAAACAGGAAAAAAGACAACAGCATGCCCAGAAGGAAACAGAATTCCTCCGACTCAAAAGATCCAGGCTAGGGGTCGAGGACTTTGAACCTTTAAAAGTATGTATTATTGTTTACTCGTCGCACTTGTTTAGATTTACGTTGTAGTTCGTTTAGAATGTGTAGGAAAGGCCCGCAACATATAGCGATACTCATTGATTGAAATTTACAAATAACCGACTTCAATGAAGTTTATTCCGAAAAGAAACGAACTAATAAATACATAATGTATTATATACGGTTTTATCTTCCTGAAAATATGTAGAATACGTTAGTGAAACAATAATGAAAATTTATCCATTACTTTTTAAGAAAATCGCGGACATACATCCGGATCGAATACAAAACCTCCTTTTATGAAGTCTGTCCAAACAGGTGTAGAAGGCCGTCCCGTTTAAATTTAAAGTTGTAGAGATGTCACAGGGTTACACATTTAAAACAAACTCCTAGCCATTCCTCTATCTCTGACTGGCATTGTTGCGTGATTTTAAAAAGTATGCGGAATTTCAGAAAGTATGTTAATTGTGTCACTGCAAGAAACATAACTATAAAAGTTACGAAAATTATGAAATGGCGCTGAATGCTATGCTAATAGTTAGGGATTCAATCGTTAATTGGCGGGTGCCGAAGAAAGTGTAATTGACTATAATATAAATATTTATATTTGACACTTAATTAACCAATTGACCAATCTCTGGAACAAATTCGCCTGCGGTGTTTCCGGACCGATACGACATTCAGACCTTCCAGAAAAGAGCGTACTCCCATTTTAAAGGCCGGCAACCCACTTGTGACTCTTGAGTTGCAGGTGTTCATGGGCGATGGTACTCACTTACCATCAGGTGACCCCTCTGATCAATTGCCCCCTATAATATATAAAAATATATTTTATTTTAATGCTAATTTCTTCACAGGTGATAGGGAGAGGAGCGTTCGGTGAAGTACGTTTGGTCCAAAAGAAAGATACAGGTCACATTTACGCCATGAAAATACTCAGGAAAGCAGACATGTTGGAGAAAGAACAGGTGTGTTAAACTAGTTGTTTATGAAGGAGTTACTCCGATTAATTATTTAGTAATCTTGTTGGCGAAAATGTCATATGATGATGTCACTTCCTTCTTCGTTTCTCCATTCAGATGTCGTTGGCGAAGATACTTTCTATATCCTCTCTAAGGCCTGTATTAAATAGATCGAACTTATCTCTGAGATATATTTTAAGCGGGCACGAACGAATTTAATGACATTTTTGAGTTCCTGTACTCACTTGACGTTTGTGTTAATAAATCAAACTGCTCACTCAAGAGGTTGTCGCATCATACTTAAGTGCGTATTTACTGAGTGCAGCCGGACCGTGACTTTAGACTTAGAGCGACTTGTAAACACAGAGTAGCTACTATTATAAAAACTTGTAAAGTAAACATGGATTTAAAAAATATTATCAACGATGTTATACATTCATAATTATGGTCATTTCGAATATTACGGTGAAATTTTGTAGCCAGCCTTCTAACTGAACTGAAACGTCTCAATAGCAGGGCGCTATTGACAACCAATGGCGACTCTTTTATTCACACTAATAACAAGTAGGCTCAAGTATCTAACATACGGCCTTGTTAGCGAATAAATTTTTTTGACTTTTAAGGAACAGCGTCAATTTCCGATAATGTCCGATAATCGTGTATCATGAATCGCAAAACTTTAGAAGTTATTCAATATTTTTTTTTGTTTTTTTTTTATATCGGGCAAACGAGCAGACGGGTTGCCTATGTTTATAATAAATTATTTCATGGTCTTCATGAATTTAAGTCTTATGTGAGAATTTGAACAGTTGATTTGTTATTATTTACATGTTTGTTATTGTTTTTAAATGTAAACCCTAATGATTCAAAGAAAATGACGATACCTAGCTAAGTATGACTTCAAACAAATAAAAATGTATGACGTCAAAACAGTTAATTCATACAAATTTCTACAAAACGTTTTTGACATTTAATATAGAGCAACTGACTTGACATCAACCACCGTATGTACCAGTGGTCTTGAAATACATGAAACTTGAAGTCAGGTTAGCCAATCTCTATACCAAAAACTTGTCATATTTATTTACGCGGTATTGTTAGCTAGCTGCTTTACTATATTTTATGTCAGTGTGTACGCAGAAAACATTAATGTTTATAGTAGTAATAATTGCCTCTACACCGAGTGTGTTGATTTTCCGAACTTTCAGCGTAATAAATCAAAGTTCTCAACATCATAATAAATAGTCCTATGTACAATCGGTTAAATAAATAAAGACGTTCTTGTAATATTGCAATAAAGTGCAGTTTCGTTAGTCAAAAATATAATTGCTATTTGGCGGATGTTAGATCATAACGTCTGTTAAGTGTCAGAGTTAGATTTTTGTTGGATGAAGTACCGGCGTGGTCCTTAATGAGGGTTATTTTTTATGATTATAATAATAATTTATCACTGCGGCTGACATTGCGAGTCTTATTACGTTTGTTTCCCAACGGCGCTTATTATAGATAAGTGTGTAGATGGGGAAAAGATTAAAAAAACCAATAAATAAAATTGACGTGTCTGCTTGTAATGTAAAAATAACAGCTTTATTATCTGACCTAGCAATAAATTAAATTGAGATAATCATGACATATTTGGTATCACAAGTAAAGTCTTGACTGACAAGCACATTACAAATACACGTATAAATATTATATTGTTTCAGTGAATAAATATGTTTAAATTGTTAAGAAACAAGGGAAGTAATAATGAATATCTTGATTTTTGTCTAAAATATTTTCTTGTTTCTTTTACGTAGTCGGGTTACAGTTTCTTAAACTTAATGTATTATTACAAAATCTATACAAACATTCATATACATTTTGTAAACAAAACACAACTTTGAAAAATGTGCTATAGGTACCAAAACACGTTTTTTATAGTTTTGCCTGTCTGTCTGTATGTTTTGGCTAATCTTCGAAACGGCTGTATAGATTTTTACGGAACTTGAACTAGCACGCAGAGTGACTTAGGTTACTTTATAAAAAGAAAGTGCCTGCCTGAAAGTGCCTGAAAGCTAGATTATACAATTTTTTTTTTTAAATTTAGAAAAAGAATCCTTGGTGTATCTTATCTTAGCGCATACGAGGATTGGTATGACTAGCTAATCCTTGTTTTACAATGACAGTTATTAGAACAGTGTCGCCATCGCCACCTATTGCTTATAATAATACAGCCTAATACGAGTTACATGTTCTTAATACCCAGCAGCTATAAAGATGAAAGCTCGAACTGTACCCAGGCAACGTGAACCCTATTTTCTTCTTGATACCTTCAAAGGACGTCACTACCATTATTTTTTTGGGAAGCTATTTTCAGTAAGGTCTATTGAGTTTAGACGCAAGGACTAAAGCGTCGAGGTCAAGGTACATAGGGTCTCATTACTAAATGCATTAGTAACGAGACGCTATGTACTTAAAGAGTAGTGTATTTTATTTTTTATTTCTTTTTAGAAAAAGATTACTAGTAACGTGGGTCACACATTACTAGTATGCTTGTTAACATCTCCAGCTAAGCTTAACGCTTGTGTTAGGAGTGGGCTCACGACGGTAGTGCACTGGGTGGGGTTCGAACCCGCAACCACTTGATCGCAAGTCCCACGCCTTAGCCATTACGCTACCGCCGCTTATATATTTTGTTAATAATATAATACTACGGCCGTCTGATCCCAAACTAGGCAACGACTGTACTATGGTAACCAGAATGCTGATAAACATACTTATATATTTCCAAATATATATTATAGATAAATTACACCCAGACACAGAACATATAATTATGCTCATCTCACAATTATTTGTCCTGGATGGGAATCGAACCCACGACGTCTAGCTCGGCACTCAGGATCATTTACCACTACACCAACAGGCCCATCGCTAAATATTAAAGCTTTGTTAGAGCGTTAAGGAATCTTTGTTCTAAGCATAAGATCCATGTCTTCTATTTTAAATTTACATAAAGTTTTGGTATAGGTGGCCCACGTTCGAGCAGAACGCGACATCCTTGTTGAAGCGGACCACCAGTGGGTAGTGAAGATGTATTACAGTTTCCAAGACCCCATGAATCTGTACCTCATAATGGAGTTCCTGCCCGGAGGCGACATGATGACGTTGCTCATGAAGAAGGACACCCTGAGCGAGGAGTGCGCGCAGTTCTATGTCGCTGAGACGGCACTTGCTATCGATAGTATACACAAATTAGGGTTTATACACAGGTAATTTAATTGAACTACTCCTTTGAATAATCTTCATTGATTTTCGCCGAGTTAGTGAGGTTACCGGAGGCGCTTACCCTTCCCTCTCCCCCTCCTTCTCTTCACCTCTCCACTCCTCTCCTCATATTCCCCCCTTCCCCTACTCTCACCTTAAAGGGCTGCAACGCACTTGTGACTCTTGAGTGACAGGTGCCCATGGGCGGCGTTAGTCATTTACCATCACCGTACCGTCTGCTTGTCTGGTAGTTTTTTTATGGTATAGGGAATACCATAAAAAGCTACCTGTAAGTTTTAGCTGTCAGTGCCATGATCCACTGTGCATTTTCTAGTCTGACAGTATCTAGCAAATCAATTAAGTAATCAGTAAAAAACATATTTCTAACCCTCTTTTATGTTGTGAATAATGGCTAAATCTTAAGTTTTCTATGTCATTGCAGAGATATAAAACCAGATAACTTACTCCTGGATGCACGCGGACACATCAAGCTGAGTGACTTCGGACTGTGTACGGGCCTCAAGAAAAGTCACCGTACCGACTTCTACAGAGATCTGTCGCGGGCAACACCTTCAGATTTTAGTCAGTACATACCGTGTTAATATTATCACTCTTTTTAAACCTTAGTTCATATTCCCATTTATAATGTTAGCATAATTTTGACACCTAGAAACACCTGGTATTAAGATTAACAATCGAGATAGTGTACCTAAGTCTCATTGCAGTAAAATGCAAGTCGGTTCAATCCTGACATGTAAGTTTTTGTCACATTCGTAAATGTTTAAAAATGGCAAATATGCATCACAACATTCGTTCGATGAATTCGCATCCCTGTTTACAATCTCTCGTTACCACTACGCCACGTCTTTTTACTAAATAAGACAACAAAGAAAAATACATTATAAAATGTGGATGTTTGTCTATGGTTATAATATATTCACACTAATGCACGTGTAGTCGCAGCGCGGCAAACGACGCCTTCAACTAATGTTATATAATTCCATTTCTGTAGACTATTCCTTCACCTTCAATCTGTCGTGTGCAGTATCGACCTCGTCGTCCGCCATGGACTCGAAGCGTCGAGCCGAGTCTTGGAAGCGGAACAGACGAGCGCTCGCGTACTCAACGGTCGGCACGCCCGACTACATTGCCCCCGAAGTGTTCTTGCAGACGGGCTACGGCCCACAAGCTGACTGGTGGAGTCTTGGTGTCATCATGTTAGTATACATACAGCAGGGTGCTTTTTGTTCGCAGCGATCCACTCTAATGACCCTTTACTATTATTTTTAATATCCATACTCTAGGGTAATATCGCTCAAGCATGTCATTAGGAATATTTAGTTTGTTAGTCTAATTATAAGATGTTTTTTTTTATCGCTAATTGCTTAAGATGATCTACGCATGAAACATAATTGACGAGCCTGGTGGTCTAGCTGTTAGTGAGCCTGATTACTGAGCCAGAGGTCATGGGTTCGATTCCCACCCAGGGCAAATGATTGTGTGATAAGCATAATCATTTGTTCTGTGTCTGTGTGTAATTTATCTATAATATGTATGTATTTAGAAATATATAAGTATATTTATCAGCTTCTGATTCCCATAGTACAGGCTCTGCCTAGGTTGGGATTAGACGGCCGTGTGTGAGATGTGTGAAGTTATTATTATTATATAAGTCCACTATTTATTTCTATGACTGGCAGGATCCCGCTCTATTCTTTACATATATTGTGTCACAAGTACATTAATTATACAGCTATTAAGTTGAGAGGTAAAACCGAATTCTTATATTTGATATGAATAGTCATTGAAGCAAATTCATAACCACTGTTTATTTGGTGGTTTGTTGAAACAGCAAATCCCACTAATATTATAAACGTGAAAGTTTGGATGGATGGACGGATGTTTGTTACTCTTTCACGGCAAAACTACTGAGCCGATTGCGATAAAACTTGGTATGTAGATAGCTGGAGACCTGGATTAACATATAGGCTACTGTTTATCCCGATATTTAAACGGGATCGGGACTTACGCGGGTAAAACCGCGGGGTGCTGCTAGTATCACATTGTGTATCACATGAAATTTAGAACGTATATACAAACAAAGATGACACCTTTGATTTTTGCCCTACGAAGTATCGCTATAATTTTAGCACGAGTGGATCGCGTTCGCAGAAAAAGGATCCTTGTTCCTTAGATGATGTTTTAGATCGACACCGAACGCAGTGTTATTGTTTAATTACTTTCTTTAAATGTGTGAACAGCTGTGCGTTTTCTATGAAATACAATAAATAACAAAAGTAACTGAATAAATAAACTCTCTATTTGAAAGTGTAATAAGTAAATGTTCTTTAGTTGCTATGCAGTTTGCGAAGTTTTCTTATTTTATCTACACACATAAACTGACAATGAAAAAGAAACTTATTTTAAATGTTATTTCATTAAAAAATCGAACCTCAAGTGTAATGACTTTTAGCGATTTAAAAAAGAAGACAAAGACAAAAGAAATTATAAAAAAGAGAAAGCTGTCATTATTATATCGACATATCAACTCATATATCCGGCACTGCAAATTAATTTCGCTTTTGCGAAAACAAATACATTACGCGAATGCCTTGGCCCTTAATTATTGCTACATTATCGCAATTGATGTTGAAAACGAACACTTTTCAGGCTGTACGTTAACATGCTACTAACTCGAAAGCTACTGATTAGATTGTACATATTTTTATGTACACGTATATTTATATTCAAACAATAGCAAATACTAGCTGTGCCCTGCGCGGCTTCGCTCGCGTTGTACACATTTATGTTTTTTCACGGAACCCTAATACTTTTTTCATAATAAAAGTAACCTAAGTTACTCCTTATAACATCAGCTATATACCAGTAAACTTCTTAGGAAATCGGTCCACCCGTTCCGGAGATAAGCTGGAACAAACAGACAGACAGATAGACAAATATTTTAAAAATTGATTTTTGGTATAAGTACCGTGTAAACAAACACATTTAGTAAAAACCTGTTATTGCGACATTACAAACAGACATTTCAATTTTATTTATTTGTATAGATATATTTAAAATAAGTATACGCGTATTTTAAAATAACATAAATATGTTGAAAAGTAATCACTTACGATTCGATTGCCCCTCGGAATAATAATTTAAGTACTGATGAAGATTTATCCGCTCGCATATGTTCACTAGATATAGTCTAGACTAGCAGTTCCCGCGCGGCTTCGCACGTGTGTACACATTTATATATGTTGCGCGGATTCCGTAAATCGTGCAAATAACAGTATGACCTTAAAAATCTACTATTTTATTTTATTTATTGGGACATATTATAACAGTTATACATTATGTTGAATTATAAGGTTATAGTATATCTACATATAAGTAAATGTATAACCCACACCTATGTCCGCGGAGTAATATTTGAGAAATTTAAAAATCACTGTCATGCGCTTTTTTTAATTAAATAAATTTTTGTTGCAGTAAAAATAAAGGAAATCCTAAAACATAATTTTGACATCAGAAACAGACACTTTAATTTTATTTATTTGTATTGATAACACGTGGGGGATCCAAACGACTAAAAAAAGATATAGAATCTACATAAAGATATATGTTCCTGTAATATTATTATCTGTCACTTCAATGACAGTGTTTATGAGACAAGGACCAATTCTATGCATGTTTGAAAACCTTTGGTAGTATAAAGTTTTCTATTAGATAAAAACTAAATGACAATACATTACAATATATAAAAATAAAACATCTAACAGTTATAAATTACAAGCTGTTGCCAGCGTAATTGTTCTTGTGGAAATTATGGTGACATCTATCTCACGGCAGCTGTGCATTTTAGCCTATTTTCATTTATATTTTAGCAAATTTCATCCAGATCCAGTTAGCCGTTTTTGCGTGAAAGGGTAATAAACATCTATTCATCCATCCTCACAAGCTTTCGCTTTTATAATAATTGTAAGATGTACATGCAACGCGTGCGTGGCTCAGCTAAATAAGACGCTACAGCGATTTATTTTGTAATTATCTATCCGAAAAAAAAATGTGTTGCTGTTGATTTTGGTCCCTACTATTCTACTGTGTTAGTATACTGCTGAATGGTACAATATACCGTTTGCGATTTCGTAATAAAGCTATGCATAATAAAAGTCCTAAGGTTTTTCTCATGGTGTTGATATCTTTGGCTTCTTAGGTACGAGATGTTAATCGGGTACCCTCCGTTTTGCTCGGAGTCGCCCCAAGAGACGTACAGGAAAGTGATGTCGTGGCGTGAGTCTCTCACGTTCCCACCGGAGATCCCGATCAGTGAAGAAGCCAGGGAAACCATACTGCGGTTCTGTTCTGAACCTGACCGGAGGTAAGACGAAAGTATTTTTTTTTTGGAAATCGACAAATATAAGCATTAATACTAGTACATCGATAAAACTGCCTTAACCTTATTCAGATATCTAAAGTTATTAAATATTTCACAATACAAGACAGTGAACAAGGTCGAAAGTTATCGAAACCATTTCATTTACCTATAATTTTACAACAAAAGCAGGATTATAATATTTTCGACATCTTTTCTTTTAAATTTCGATAATTTTACAACAAAAGCAGGATTATAATATTTTCGACATCTTTTCTTTTAAATTTCGAATAATTTCAGTTTATAAGAATAATAGATTACATTTTAGTAACCTTTGAAACACACGCTTTACTGGCGAACCGAATTAATAAGTAGAAATAGAGTTTTATTATCCACCTCCTTCATCATCGTTACCAGGCCCCATCTGTTGGTCTCGTCAAATATGAGCCCAAACTCGAGGAGTTTACTAGTAGCCACTGAAAAGTTCCACTATCCACCAGAGCCAAGAGCTCCATTAATAGATCAGCTCCAAGATGCCAAATTATAGTATTCTCATCCAACTACACACAGATACTAAGTTTAATTTTGATACGACAACTAGAAGTAGGTTAAAGTAGTTTTCTTCCATGATTTGTTTACGTATAGTCACAAGTGAAACTAATAAAGTAGTTAACTTCCATGATTTGTTTACGTATAGTCACAAGTGAAACTGATAAAGTAGTTAACTTCCATGGTTTGTTTACATATAGTCACAAGTGAAGCTAATCAAGTAGTTAACTTCCATGATTTGTTTTCATATAGTCACAAGTGAAGGTAATAAAGTAGTTAACTTTCATGGTTTGTTTACATATAGTCACAAGTGAAGCTAATAAAGTAGTTAACTTCCATGATTTGTTTACATATAGTCACAAGTGAAGCCAATCAAGTAGTTAACTTCCATGGTTTGTTTACATATGGTCACAAATGAAGCTCATAAAGTAGTTAACTTCCATGGTTTGTTTACATATAGTCACAAGTAAAGCTAATAAAGTAGTTAACTTCCACGGTTTGTTTACATATAGTCACAAGTGAAGCTAATAGAGTAGTTAACTTCCATGATTTGTTTACATATAGTCATAAGTGAAGCTAATAAAGTAGTTAACTTCCATGATTTGTTTAGATATAGTCACAAGTGAAGGTAATAAAGTAGTTAACTTTCATGGTTTGTTTACATATAGTCACAATTGAAGCTAATAAAGTAGTTAACTTCCATGGTTTGTTTACATATAGTCACAAGTGAAGCTAATAAAGTAGTTAACTTCCATGGTTTGTTTACATATAGTCACAAGTGAAGCTAATAGAATAGTTAACTTCCATGATTTGTTTACATATAGTCATAAGTGAAGCTAATAAAGTAGTTAACTTCCATGGTTTGTTTACATATAGTCACAAGTGAAGGTAATAAAGTAGTTAACTTCCATGATTTATTTACATATAGTCACAAGTGAAGGTAATAAAGTAGTTAACTTCCATGATTTGTTTACATATAGTCACAAGTGAAGCTAATCAAGTAGTTAACTTCCATGGTTTGTTTACACATAGTTACAAGTGAAGCTAATAAAGTAGTTAACTTCCATGGTTTGTTTACATATAGTCACAAGTGAAGCTAATAAAGTAAATAACTTCCATGGTTTGTTTACATATAGCCACAAGTGAAGCCAATAAAGTAGTTAACTTCCATGGTTTGTTTACATACAGTCACAAGTGAAGCTAATAAAGTAGTTAACTTCCATGGTTTGTTTACATACAGTCACAAGTAAAGCTAATCAAGTAGATAACTTTCATGATTTGTTTACATATAGTCACAAGTGAAGCTAATCAAGTAGTTAACTTCCATGGTTTATTTACATATAGTCACAAGTGAAGCTAATAAAGTAGTTAACTTCCATGGTTTGTTTACATACAGTCACAAGTGAAGCTAATCAAGTAGTTAACTTCCATGGTTTGTTTACATATAGTCACAAGTGAAGCTAATAAAGTAGTTAACTTCCATGGTTTGTTTACATATATAAGTGAAGCTAATAAAAATGTGTTAAAAATTACATAAACCTCTTTTTTTTACTTTAATTTCATAAACATTATTTTATTATTAAGAGCGGAGACATAAAAACGTAGCGATCATACCTTACTACATATATAATCTGGCCTGTTGGTCTAGTGGTTAGTGACCCTGATTGCTAAGCCAGAGGTTGTGGGTTCGATTCCCATCCAGGACAAATAATTGTGTGATGAGCACGATAATTTGTTATGTGTCTGGGTGTAATTTATCTATAATATGTATGTATTTAGAAATATATAAGTATGTTTATCAGCAGTCTGGTTACCATAGTACAGGCTTTGCCTAGTGTGGGATCAGACGGCCGTGTGTGAGATGTGTAAAGTTATTATTGTGAAGTTATTATCTTTATATTTTAAATGCGATTATCAGTTTGTTTGTGACGTTTTCTACCGATCTTGAATATTTTGCATAGAACTTCTAGGGGTATAGAAAATGACATTCCAGCCATAAAAAAGGACTCCCCAGGGACAGAAAAGTATTTTTAGGTGATAGTCAAACCTGTATTATTGACAAAATATACATTAGTAAGAGCGAAGCCAAAGCCAAAAGATAGTTATTCTAAAAAATAATGTAACTCAACCCTCACCCTGACCCGGTTTGCGAGATCACAAGTTAAGGTTGATTCACATTAGACTGGCACAGGTGCGATGATTTAGTTCGTTGGAAACTAGTGCATTGCTCATCTGGCCCGCGGGCGCCACACGTTGTAACATGAATAAAATATTTTTAGCATTTGTAATCCGTGCCTCGTACCTGCCTTTAAGACCTGCTTTAAACTGCATCATCAACACTCACGCCACGCAGAGACTTATTAAACACCCACATTTTGCCCCTATGCCCCACTTTTATGTAATCACGTCATGTAATAAGGGGGCAAGCCTATTGTCGTCATCCGAGCACTATGGGATTTAAAAAGGGAGTATATTGAAAAGGAAAGGTAGGTAGGAGCAAAGCTTGGGAGGTATTTTGTTTTTTATGGTTTAGGGGGCTAACGAGCAGTCCTGATGGTAAGTGACTTCTGCACCCTATGGACACTTGCAACTCAAAAGAACTAACTAACGAAAGACAAAACAATAATTATCTTTTAAAAAAAGTATCACCGACTTCAATGTGCCTAAATCATGATAAATTGTATTTTGTTTAAATATAATATGGGTAGGCCAACTAAACGCACTGCTCCAGTGAGACAGCGAGGTTTCGGAGTAAACGAAAATATCATCTATGTATACAATTTTTAGATATTTTTTGATTTTTCAGAATCCGCTCAACCGATTTCGATAAAATTTTAATGAGACCACCTGGGAAGTATACCCTTTGAAACAAAAAAGAATTTGGTTTAGGCGTCTTCGAGTACTCGGTGAACATACATAAAAAAAAGATTCTGGGTCTGGGTGTAATTTATGTATTTTATTTACTTATTTAGGACAACTAACAAAACATACACTAATACTGAGTTTACAAACATATTTTACAATAAATTGTGTGCTGAGTGGTGTTTTACTTACAAGTTGCCACTGCATGGTAGGTAAGGGACAGTTTCATCTAATTTTTTTTTATTTTTTTACTTAATATTAACTAAACCTAAACTTAGAGATTCTTTTACATGTTAATAAAAGAAAACAATTATCTAAAAATTAATTAATAACATCTGTGAGAAATAGCTATATTAGCGCGATATATATATATATATATTTTTTATTATAACATACCTAATTTTATACACAGGTATATAATACACTAGCTGACCCGGCGAACTTCGTACCGCCATATTTTATTTCTCTAATCGCAACTAAGGAAATAAAACCCTTCCGGTAAAATCTAATTAGCTAAATTGAAAATAAAACTAAAGTACTCAATTGAAAAATTTAGAGCAAGAGCCCGTGAACCCCAGACCTTCGTTATTTTATAAAAGCTGAAAGTTTGTCAGCACATGCTCCCAACACAGGTAAGAACGATGAACCATTATGAAGTTTGGGTTGCCCTGGCTTTGGCAGGTAACCGGTACTTAAGGTGTGTAAAGTACCGATCTAACTTCATCAAGTAATAAAGTGCGATTTTTTGGTATTATCTTCAGAATATTATGAAAATTCACATTATTCATTGCCAGACACTTAACATCCTGGCAACCCCTTGCCAGACCCCCTTAATGTTCATGAAATCATAATTTGTTAAGTAAGTTAGTAGTTGATTTTTATATATAATACTTGAGTAATAAGTAAAAGATGTTTCCTCATTAGCCAGACATTTTTGATACTTCCAACCCCTTGCCAGACAAGCATGTAGAGTAGCTGTAGGAGCGAGCGCGAGGCAGTAAATACATGGGTGGGTGCGAGTGAGATGGCGAGTTAAGTCTACCGCGATTCCTCACTGCGCAGTTGTTATTTCTACTGCGCATGTATTGTTTAGTACATCAGCTAAAATAATATTATATACTATCTTCAAGTATTATTAATTTAATATTCATTATTAGTTAACAACATAAAATATTTCGATTGTATACAGACTATAAAGTAAATTCTATATTATTGGTGTATGATACGTAGATTATATGTTTACAATTTGTTTATATGACTTTTTAAATAAAAGTAATTGTGTATTAAAAAACAAGTTTTGGGTGATACATTATTGTGTTTTTGTGTTATTTGCAACAAAAGTAGTGGCAAAATAACATTATTGTCTGACGAGAAAAAATGTGAATTAATTTTAAAATTGCAAAAAAAACATAACCTAAAATATAATGACATCATTCTTCCACGTGAATATACAGAGGGTGGCTATCACAGGGAATGTTACAACTCATTCACAGGGCTAATGAAAAAATATTTTACCTCAGAACCAAAAAATTCTGAAAAGACATGTATTAAATACTAAACAACACAAGCGCATCTCACTCGAACCCACCCATGTATTGCGTCGCGCTCGCTCCTACAGCTACTCTACAAGCTTGTCTGGCAAGGGGTTGGAAGTATCAAAAATGTCTGGCTAATGAGGAAACATCATTTACTTATTACTCAAGTATTATATATAAAAATCAATTACTAACTTACTTAACAAATTATGATTTCATGAACATTAATGGGGTCTGGCAAGGGGTTGCCAGGATGTTAAGTGTCTGGCAATGAATAATGTGATTTTTCATAATATTCTGAAGATAATACCAAAAAATCGCACTTTATTATTTGATGAAGTTAGATCGGTATTTTACCCACCTTTAGTACCACTTACCTGCCAAAGCCAGGGCAACCCAAACTTCATAATGGTTCATCGTTCTTACCTGTGTTGGGAGCATGCGCTGACAAACTTTCAGCTTTTATAAAATAACGAAGGTCTGGGGTTCACGGGCTCTTAGACCAATTCATATTGTTGTACAAAATGACTCGTCCATCAGATGTTAAATCGCAAATAACAGACAAATAATTAGCTGAATTATACGGTATTTCGTTCACTACAAAATAAATTTAATTAATTTTATAGCGTCAACAACACGTGGTAATTATGCTGTTAAAATGTAGCTTATATGACACGTTCGTAGATTTACCATAGCAGCGCCATCTATTGATTACTTACTCAACCCAGTCGAAAGGTATCGACATCTGTTAGAATCATTTGGAGTTAACAGATAATTGTGACTGTCAAATAATAACAGACAAATAATTAGCAATAAATTAAAATTGCGACTATAATTTGAGATTTAAACTATCCTATCTCTCAAGTTGGATCGAACTGCACATGGTGTGCGAATTTTATTATAATCGGTTAAGTGGTTTAGGAGTCCATTGAGGACAAACATTGTGACACGAGATTTATATATATTAATAAGATAATACATATTGTATGCAATATACAGAAAATAATCGAGCTTACAGGGCATAGTGATGCAGTAACTCTCAAGATACAGGAGGTCTAAACGATGCAATAATTTTGTTTTTAAATGTTGGTAGACTGTTTGAGAATATGTCTACATCAATTTCATAATTTTTTGTCAGCTTGTTATACTAGCTTAGTAACCTATTCATAGTAGCGTTCTGACCCAAGTTGGTTTTTTAAATTTTAATATGTATGTATTTAATTTATTTATTTAGCAGTCTGGTTACCATAGTACAGGCTCTGTCTAGCTTGTCTAAAATTATTATTTAGCCAAAATCGAAATGGAATGTTTACTAACAGAGTGTTTGGTGTTAATAACCTGTTTGCAAATATAATACCTATTTAAATAGGATTAGAGATTATTAAAATACCCTCCTACCAAATACAAGACAATACAGAATAAAAGTCTGTGTATTCAGAATACAGGATTAGGGGTTTTTGAATTCATTTCCTGGTAATAGTCTCCTTCTACTTTCTTACAAAAATTAAATTCACAAATTTAACAAATTTTTTTGAATTTGTTATAATTATAACGGTCAGTTATTGTTATTAATAGTCCTACTTATTCTAATAACAATGAAATTAACTAAACATTTTCATAACTCTTCCCTGTATGTAGGTAATATAATGCACGTCCGCTTATACCTACTTCTTGCATACGATTTTGCGCTCTATTTTATTCGAATGTGATTAATATTTTATTCACATTTTAAAATTGCTAAATTTACATAAAAAAGTTAGTCGCTATGTAATAGTAGTAGGTATACTGTTGCTTCATACCGTCTTCAATTTGATGTTTAATAGTGAATATTTTTTGTATTCTATCAAAAGATTCTATATGTCATTACATTACCGGCAAAAAACTAAAACACTACTACTACTAATATCAATCGAACAGTAAACAAAATGGCGGTTTACATATTTTTTCACAACCCCCACAATATGGGTATCAAATGAAAGGGCTTGACTAGTAGAATACTATATACCGTGCCGTTCATACTATTTTTATTATTTTGTGTCGGGTGTTTTTTTAAATGCATAGTTATTTTACGGTATTTTTAACATATTACGTATTTGGCGGTTAGACTGAGGTCCTGGAAACACAATGACAGTAAAATCGTAAAGTATAACTAAGAGATACTTATAATATTATCTACGTATTAACGGGAATTAACGCGATCACGAAAAGGTATTACATACCTCTGAATTGCCTGACGTTTATTATTATATATTTTATATATTAGTATAAGAGATACTTACAGGTAAAATTACAATATTTCTGTATTCTAATTATGACAACCCTAAATATGATGAAACATGGTTTGTTTACAAAGATTCCATATCTAATTAGGCTCAAATATAAGTGTCATGTATTAACATATTACTGGTCAATCGTTCCAGGCTGGGTTCCCAGCGAGGCATTGAAGATGTGAAGTCGGTGTCTTTCTTCCGCGGCGTCGACTGGAGTCACGTTCGGGAACGGCCGGCCGCAATCTCTGTAGAAGTGCGCTCCATCGATGATACCTCCAACTTCGATGACTTCCCTGACGTCAAACTCGAAATACGTGAGTTTAGTTTTAAACATTTCACCACACACTACTAATGTGTGGGTTTGTTTGTAACGTGTTCAAGCCTTGACTACTCAATCGATCGGGGTCAGAATCGACGGTCCAACGGACAACCTTTAATATCATCATATTTTTATATGGTATAATTTTCTGAAGTGAAAACTTCTTAAGGCACATTGGCCACTGAACTCGCGTGACCGTCATGCTCAGATACATATAAAGAGTACAGATGTGTGCGTGTGTGAATGTGTAAGTTATGTTTTCACTTCTGACGTGCAGTCCGGCTGGCAGTACGGCTGACAGTTTTTAATGAGGAAAATTCGTCGCACTCATCACACACTCATACACTTTAGCCATGCTGCATCCGCTGGATTTGATTATATAAATATTTCGCCCTTTGTCTATTGTTTCAACTTATTTGCAGCTGTATAACAAAGTTAACCCATTATGAACATTGCGTACGTTGTTGCAGCATCAGCGCCGATACCCCAGGACGGTGAAGTGGCTTACAAAGATTGGGTGTTCATCAACTACACGTTCAAACGGTTCGAGGGCCTCACCCAGCGGGGCACGCCCACCAAGAAGTGAACTCAGCGCCGGCCGCCGTCTGCTTTCAGCCAAAAGTTGCATAGTTATGTTAAGTAGCCTCGCCACACGCAAGCAATATATTTATACGATGGGTAAGTCGGTTAGTTTGGCGACTTGTGATAGAAGCGCGAGATGGCCACGTTTATACTCTTGCCACTCGTAGGGTTAAACAACGAAATCCTAATTAATCAGATCCAAAGCAACTAATTGTTTCTTCCATTATATTTGTTATGTAATATTATTTTTTAACGTCGCCGCTTCGGTGAAGTAATGATGAATTCGAAATCTATATCATCTATTTGTGACGTTACTTTTAATCTAAGGCTTTTGGAATTGGTTGATTATTGATGTCGATGTTTTATCTCGCTGCTTGACCACAGAATTCTTGTAGGGGAGCTAGGTTGATTTTAAGAGCTTAACATCGCTGCTAAGCATGCTTATGACCATAGGTTTTTAAGACATGTTTTTCGCTGGTAAAATGACCATAGATTTTACATCTTCTAATGATCCGATATATGAAAATACGAGATGAAATGTAATAACGGCCAGCTGTATATCGTACGCTTCTACGCATGGCACCCACTTCGTAAGAAATGTTTTTATAAATCTACACAAGCACTGATGGAATGTTATTTTACATAATGACGACAACAATATGTATAGTTATGACGTAAAGAATGAACTTCTACGTCAATTTTTATGAACTATAACAAACAAAGATAGTATATATATACATATATATATATATATATAAATTAAAAACCACTCTATATGTTAAAGTAATAAGATTTAAAACGGAATGAAATGTTATGTATTATGTACTTTCTCGTTGCTGAGAGTCACTCGATGTTAAATTCATAAATATAATTACTTCACAGTTACAAATACCTCAAAATATATATTCTAAAGCTGTAATCATATGTGCCTACCTATCTTGTGCCTATCCGCATTCGGCATGCGACTTCAGTCTGAAAGCAGCTTGTACTAGATGTCGACCGCGTTGTGATATTGTTGACTGCAATAGTGAACACTATAAATGTTAACTGCCTGTATCATGTGACAGTCTTATCTGTAGACAATTCTAGAATGCAAACCCTGTATATTTTCTGACACGCTAAGGCAAAAAACCAACAGCAATGTTCTCAAACGCCACTCAATTATAAGACGTAGAGGTTAAAGTAGATTTTAGAAGGAGATTGTCGTATCTGAGCATTCTGCTATAACTCGAATACTCATAGTATATTCGATGGGTCTGTAATAACTTAAGAACCAATGATGTTTTACATGTCTTAACTGAAGGAAGTAAGGGGTACTTCCTATTTCTTGCAACTTGTAATATGATTCGTAAAGTCCTAGTGGGGACAATGCCACAGTGTTTATGCTCTGTGTTTTGAACAACGCTGGCGTCGCGTACGCATAATTTGCCGACATAACGTTGAGATACGCCAAATGCTAAATTATGACCTGTTAAGAAATGGAAAGTTCGATAAGGAATATAAATAATAATGCTATTATTGTGGAACCACACCTTTGTCAAGCAAGCAACGTGTTACGGACAATAACACTTTACCGTTACCGTACATTCAAAACTACTACCCGGGGGGCTCGTGGCTAAGTGGTAACCGAATAGGTTAGCCCGTAACAAGGTTAAGTAATTCTAGCCAGGTCAGTTTAGAATGGGTGACCATTCTCAAGACATTGAGACCCCTTCATGCCAGAGCACGTTAAACCGTGGGTCCCGGGTGCCATACAAACATCTGTGGCATTCGTTACGGGTAGTTGGAGCCCTAAAAAGTCCGACAACCTGGTCTAAGTACAGAACTTCGATATCGCCTAGTATATCGATAAGCTGTTATCGATATCGCTGGGTTGTGGAGGTCTGATGGCAGTCGCTTCACGTAAAATATCAAAGTTCGGCCGTATCTTAGTTAGACCAAAAGCCGACCCAACTTAGTAGTGAAAAGGCGCGGAAGATGATGATGGGACAAAACTATATACAATGACACTTCAAGTTATACTGGTCTTTGACTTTCAAAACAGTCTAAATTCGGCCGCCAGGCGATCTCCACTATTTATTATTCTGGGACAGCCTCAACTTTGGTACTGAACAAAATATTACAAAAATAAATTGGGCAATTCGTTTGACTGGCCACTTCTTCAATCCGTGCTAATTTTAGTCGTTCTTAAAGCTGTCATGCAAATGGTAGAAATGACTAATCTATGTTATTTTGTAGGTCAGAATTTGATTGTTACATATACATAGAAAGTGGTATGTAAATAGCATCCCACCTTGAACTTAGCTTTAAAAAGCGTTCTCGTTATAAGATAAAAAAGTTATTGTTTCAGCAATTGAATAACGCGTTTAGGGCTTTATTCAGTAACTGATTAATATCGTTTAAGGTAATGTGGTTCCAAGTTAAACAAACAATCGAAATTTCCATTTGTATGTCACAAAATTTCTTCTATTACCTATTTTGCTGTTTAAAGCAGGTCCCGAGACAGGCAATAGAAACAGTTCCTCGAATACACTGTTTTTTCCCCGTACCACTTTAAACTCTGCAGAACGTAACTGTACCGGACATTGGATGTTGGTACGAAATATATAGTATTATAGGAACCAAGTATATAAAATGAAAGTGATGAGAAATGAGAGTGTTCTATTGTGTTCAATGTTAAAGGGTACAAACTGGAAGTTGAAATGTCTGTATAATATTTCCCAAGTGCGGGCTGTGCCCTACCAGAATTATGCCTAAGTGTAAAATATTTCATACGTTTTAGTTTTTTTTTTATTATTCTTTATAAAAAATGACTCTCGTACCAGGAATTATTCCTGTCGCGGGGCACTATACAAACATTCGAACAACGTTCACAAAGAACCTTTTGCCCACCTAAATGTAAATCTCTAAATATCCCCAGATGTGACGCTTTAAAACACTGACAAAATGAGAAACAAGAGCAGAAAGATTTCTGCTTGATTTCTTAACATTTTTAGTAAAACAAAATCATTGGTTGCCAATGTCCGCGTCTATATTAAAATATAATGTAACAATTCATTTGATATAAACCAAATTTTTTTAACTTTTGCTATTTTGAAATCAATTACAACATATTTTGCAATTTCTATTCTTCTTACAATTCTTAATTTTCGTCCGTTTGTTGCAAATTAGTCTATCTACAGAACAATTGAATCTAGCTAAACCTACCTAGTCTAAAGCTAAAACTGAATGATATATTTTACCTTTTGGCCTTATACATATTGCCTTGATCGTATATAAATAATTCAGCTTATTTCATTGTCGTTCTCGGTATTTCTAATTCGTGACGTATTAATATATAATATGTTTATACATACATAAATGTATATGTACATTTTACGTGCGTGAAAATGTCTATAAATGAACTATCTCTTGCAAAAAAAATTAGTAGGCGTTTTAGTGTTACTAATAGACCAAGTTAAGGTCACCTAGCTTTCGAACTTCGACTAGCTCTAAGAATTTACTACTACGTAGCTCTGAATGTTAGTTTATTAAGGTAATTTTTTTTTATATCGAGCTACTTACACAGCTGTATGCAACCTACCGTCTCAAAAGTACTGTCCACAGCCTATGATAAGATCAGTCAGGTAGTGTTTTTGTGCTGAGGTTCTACGCTGTCGACTTAGTCGCGTCTTATTGCACGTAGTTTTGTAAATATATTACTTTCGAAGCTGTTATCACAATTTTGTCTTTATACACCTCCTATCCCCTCCATCGTTATAGGTTAGCTCTACTAATGTGCTGGAAAATTCACACTGTGGTGTATTTCTAAAGGTCTTCATGAAAACATGTAGCATGGTATAAAATAATTACACACTCCTTATATATTGTGGTAGCCGTTCACTGCAGTTTCACCTAGTCTCTGCTCCGCTCCTAACGGTCGTAGCGTGATGTTTACAGCTCATAACCTTCCTCATTGACTTCTTTATACAGTACAAAAAGAATGATTCAAATCTGACTGATCGTTCTAGAGATTAACGCGTTTACATAAACAAACAAAAAACTCTTCAGCTTTATTATATTAGTATAGGATGTCTTATGTTCGATTCTTATCCCGATGTAGATGTTTTAAAGTTGTGTTTATTTATCTATGTTTTATTTTTTTACTTATAAAGTTATGGTTTATTACGAAATGTATTTAAAGAATGCTCAGTTTTTTATCACGTATTATTATTATGTTGTGTTCGTGATATGTGACTTCTGGTTACTGATAAAACAGGAATTAATTGTGCATCAAACTATACTATGCACATCACAGCCAGGCTTCCACTAGATCATAATATGGAACTCATTAAAGAAAACACTAAGTAGACGACTGTCCAGTAAATTAGGATAAACGTATTAATAAATACGGGATACAACATTAATAACTATTATTAATGAATGTTTAAAGCATGGGGTGGCAACACAAAGGCAGACTAACCTGTTGAAACAACCCTAAACGAGCAATATTTTTACTGCAATATGTGGCTACAATATTGTTAACTGTAGGTCGGCCATCACAAAAACTACAAAGTCAGATAACAATGACTGACGAACTCATCCGCGAAGACTATAGCAACAAATCGCGGCGTCTTACTCACGGCAACCTTCATGTCTCTTAGAAAGGGATGCACCTATGCCACATTACGAAACAACAATTTTTCGATTTTCTCTATTCAAGATTCTCGTACATATACAAATGCAAAATACATACACATTACATAGATGTTGTCACAAGTTACACTTAACTCTTGTTAACTTATAATGAGGCAAATCATGTAAATGTTGTGGCAAACGATTGTTTAACATACCGGCAACATATTATATAAATTCATCGGCCATACTAAAAATGTGTGGCTACATGGCCGGGCCACACTCAAAATACTGTCGTATATTGCATAGTCTGGCTGTAATTGCTAGCAACATTGCCGGCAACTGCATTGCAGCAGTAGAAGTATTGCCCGTTTAGACGTACTCTTACTAAAATAATAGCTAATAATAACTAATATACCACATTTTTTATTTAGCTGTAAATCGTTTTATACTAACTGTAGCACGTGGCAAATAGTAAGCTGACATCACTTGGACACACTACACACAATACATTGTTTCGGATCAACGATGCGCCCCCTACCGATAATACTCATACTCAAGCCGTGTCGAGCAAACTACTTTCCTTATATAAATACTTATTAAAAAACCACACAGCCTTAGCGCGATAATCATGCCAAGAGGCTCTTGTATGTAGTCATTAGGCACATATAAGGCTGTGCGTCTCGATAGTACGAATGTTTTGTTTTGTATTGTTAAATGTCTTTAATTCACTTCTGAACTGAGTATTGCTCTATGCTTTATGCTTGTTCTAAACTATCTTTCGGGAGGTCAATCTACCTCGCTTTAATGTCTAGCACAGTTTCACTGACTCATATGTTATCAACTAGTGTTGACAAGTTGTGTGTGTCTAAATAACGAGGTAAGCAACGTATCAAGCGTATAATTGAGTGAATGGTCTCAATTCATGGTTTCAGATCGGTCAGCGCTTACTAGAGCTGAACATAATTCAATTTATTAAAACTTTTTCGTATTATACAAATACTTTAATTCTTTACAATTACAAGAAAACATGTATTTGTGTTCCTGCAACTTGTTTCATGTGACACACACAGCTTATCAGTTGTTTAGCAGACAACACACAACAATCTACTCGAACTAACAATTTCAACATAGATTTTTTCTACGTCTAAAGTCTCCATCGTCACGATGTCTGCCATCAATCAGGAATGCCTTACCTTCTCCTTGTATCTATATCCGCAAAGCAAAATATAAATATTTATTTATATCTCTACACTTCATTAAAATGTATATTTTAGAAACCTCGTTCAATTCATTCGTAATAGCATTCCGTCCAAATAATGTTATTTGTATCATGATAAAATAAAGTAAATGTGTGAAAATATAGAATTATTATAGTTATTGTAAAAACAGAATGCGTCTTATGAATAACAAGTAAATAGAAAAAATACAGAATTCCAATAATTAATTTTATCGTTTAGACAAACGTGTGTATCGAATGAAAAGTAGGGAATTGAATGGCGTTGTGATATAATTCGGTATTTGCCATATATTCAAAATTGTACTGCTGTAATATTAATATGAAACATTATTAGTAATATTATGAACGTTATTTGGGACGCCGTCAACTGTAACCATTCTTATGAATATAAAAATTGATGAAATAGAAAGGGTGGGCATTCCTGATTATCCTAGCACTGTTCTGCATTGCTGGTATTGCTTATTAGTACGTCTGTGGAAGCGAATCAAAGAAACCATTAGTTAGGTATTAGCATCGTTAAACTCTAATTAGGACTGTTTGTAGCTAATGGAATTTTTTAAATAGCCTAAACTATGGTAGTGATCTAACCTTTTTTACCTTCTACGATATTTAGTAGCGGTAGACGTTATAGTCCATCTGATCGCTTCATCTAAACTATTCTACTATGACGTATAAATGCGTTTAAATTCTTTGTTTCACAATTTAATTGTTGACAATTACGCTATAACATATGCGGTGCATAAACTATATAAACCACTTACGAAAGAAAGGTTCATAGTGTATTATAATATGCATCTGACAGGCATTCTCGACATGTCCGCGCTCGACGTCACTAACTTGTTAATAGAGAGTTCCACCTTGAAGTTTTGGACTAGAAGACACAGAGATCACAATAATTTTAAACTATTTCTTTGTTAACGTCGAGGTCAGTAGTGACCAGTTTAAAATTATTTTTAAAAAGTCAATTTGTGAAAGGCTTAGTATAGTTCACTTGACGAGATGAGAAGTACCTAGAAACCCCATAGATTGACGTCATCTGCTCCGTCCCAATAACACCAATCTATTCTTTAGTCTGCTTTGAGGTTGTCTTATTGAATTGAATGTTAAAGAAATAACTTCATTGACATTTAAAATAGACCCGCTCCATGTTTTTAGGTGTTCTATAGGTCTTTAGTTTCTTATAATAACATGTTCTTGAATTGTGGATGTTCTTTGAACTGGAATTCTATATTCGACCGTCGGAGTGTGTGTTAATGAATAGTTTTATTTTACTCACGAAACGGTACGGACTTTGAATTTAACGATATCACTGATATACGTAAGTTTAACTCATAACATACGATGTGGACTGTTTTTGTATGAGGCTAAATAGATAATATGATTAAAGACCGTCTTCGCGATGTCCCTTGATTATGAATGATGGAAGACTGGAACATTACTACGCTTATCGATGAATTCGTTCTTAGGCGCCAGTCGTATCAAAGGATTCTAAAGGACGTTGGAAAATGTTTAAAACGTATACATAGTAAGAGATAGATGTAAAATATACTAATACCTACATTTGTTATGATTTTGAGTCTAGGATTAAAAAAGTTACTTGTGCGCCAACAGTCCACGTTGAACGCTCTAATATTCACACTAATACTATAAGGAAATGAAACTGACAACAAATAACCTACAATATTTTTTCACTAATATAGGAATCACATTATGGTTCTCATTACGTAATATAAAACTTGTACAAACTGACAAATCCTTTTCTATAGATTATATAATACAGTACATTTTAGTTGCATTTTGTGAAGGCGTTAGCAGTACCAACTCTGATAGCTTGTGGTGCTAGCGACGCTTACTAGAACATACGTGGTGATATTTTGTGGTAATACTGTTTGTTGTGATACAAATCTTATGACATCACAATGTATGTATCCAGCTTAATGCCTTGTTTTACTATGTGTTAATGGATGATCTACCATTCACTCCCTCTGGGTCGTCTGTCTCGTCTGTCGGTATACTGACATTTAATCCCGGTAGATAGGTTTCTTCAAGAGTCAAAAGATAACCGCAGATTATATTATTGCTGATACGTTTGTAATAGCCCCTAGTTGTTAGTTGTAGTACTAATATGACAAGTTTGGTGTTGTATAATTTTAATGTTAGCTATTTGTGTATTATTTTCGGTTATGTGTCTAAACTAAAATGTTAATTTAGTTAAATTGAAACGGGCTGTTCGGACGGGCGCGGCGCGTTGGCGACGCACAAGATGTGCAGTGCCAACTTTATCAAACCAACTTATTGTATCGATTGATTATGATAGGTATATTTATTGAAAATAAAATATGTAAGCCAAGTTATTGCCAGACGTTAGCAATGTGAAATTATAAATAAATACGCGGCGTGTTTCTGGTTACCAATGTAATACTTTGGGCGTGGCGTAGGGTAGCCAATATTCTGTACAACAAGAAGGTTACGTTTCTAGTAAAAGGTTGCTCACATTTGCCAAAATTGTTCTGTCAATTATTTTGTACACTTTGATTTACTACCTAATGTACAGTCAGCATGATAATTAAATCAGACTAAATAATATTCAATCTTCATATTATACCAACAATTTCTTGCACAAATATATGTCGATTTAAGAACAAAGTCTGATTGATTGAATGTTCTGGATCACTGGACGTCTCTCAATATTTGATAACTGGTGCTGCCTGTACACCAGTACATAGTTATTTAACGTATTAAGGTTTCTCTCAAATAATAGAGGCTATAAATAAGCGAGTCTCAAAGACTTGGTGTGAAGATACAGAAACCGCACCGTTCACACGAATAGCCCTTTAGTGATGTAGTGTTAACTCTTTTCTTTGTCAATAATTCATTATTAATTTAAATGTAATTTAATTAATTTTATTTTACTAGTTCGACGTACACATATCACAGTTGAGAGAACGGCAAAGCGGTTCCAAAATTTGCACTTAATCATGCATCATTCTGTATATTTATTGAACAAAACGAAGTGCGATTTCTTTTAATCTTTTATACAAATCTATCTAAAGTCCTTGATCGAGCGGATGGTATTGTTTTAGACAGCTGCTTGCGTTGCATACGTGCGATTTCTTTTAATCACGATGGCACTGATACGTGCATGTGCACTGTTTGACGCTTACACTTTATTTTTGTTATAAAATTAGTATTTACGAGTGCAGTAGATACGCAATTTAAAAAACAATCATTCACCTATACTCCATCGTGCAAGCCAGCAACAGTGTCGGTCAAACGAGGCGAATAAAAACAGACACGTACGCGTAGAAACAGTCAAAGTAATATTTTTATGCGATAAGTGTTTTACATTTTATTCACTAAATCTTATTTATAATGAAGATTAAGACTTCAATTGATGAATTTTGAATGTTTCTTTGATTAATGTTATCTTTTTGTTCGCCTTGTTTGACATTAAAGTATCTTTCTGATAAGAGATGCAGGTCCGTATGTCGGAGGTCGCAGGGCGATGCTCCGCGTGATGTCTGTACCGCTTTATACGTTCATGTAAATCACTCATACTTCCGCTTTGTTATTGTTATTCGAAATATGATGGTAATAAAAAAAAATAATTATGAATTATTTAATTTCTTAAATTGTAAGTTTTTTGAAGTATTTGTTTAATACTTTTATTGTTTCTTCCATGTGATTTAAGAAAGTGGCAATACAATTAAGCATTAAAGCGATATGAACTTTGAAATGGTGTCATTATTTAATATTTCCGTCTAGTACCTCGATCCTGTACCTGGTGTTTGTCCTGTAAAATGCTATCACGGTATTGTATGTCTTATGGCCATGATAAATATTTAAATATTCAGATGAGTTGTCCCGAACATTTCAGATGTTTAAATTCATAAAACAATATGAAAGGGTTCCTGTAATACCTCGCCGCAGCAGATATGTTAAGTAAGGTTTTTGAGAGGTAAAAAGTCTATAACAGTGGTAAGTATTACTTTTAAAAATTGTACCGTACGATTTGTCTTTATTGTTATTATACTCAAGATAATCGTTAGAGCTAGCTAGAGATAAACTGATGATATCTCATCACCCCTAAATATAAATTTTCCTTGCATGCGATTAGTGTAAGGTTAAAACAGGTTTATGCTCGCCCGACGCCGCACATACGCACGCTTTCCTCAACGCTTCTGGTTTCCAATTTGATTTATTATAGTTTCTTTTTGTTTGTTAGACTTTTAGAACTTTTTGTAGTTTTATTTAGGTTACAGGTTCTGCACTTGCACAAACCTACATCAGACTTCAGTCTCGCACTAAGTGAAATCTATATGCACCTCTCTACTTTTGCAAATAATAGTTTAAAATAACTTTAGTGTTGAAAGAAATAAATTTATTTATTACATGTCAGATGAAAACTAGCAGTGTGCTGTACCTTGACGCTTATGCGCAAGGCTAACGAGCCTGCTGCGGTCGCTGCAGGTACAACTTATTTATCACATATATCGTTTTCCTATCAAGTTTCCATGGCGGTCATATTGCTTTCTTTTTTTCAAAAAAATTTAAAATAAATTAAAATATATGTATAAATATACTGTTTATATATATACTGACTTTCCCAGAGGTTACAGCTATATTCTCATGGACCGTAACGTGGCAATGTATACTGTATTACCTTTCTCAATTCCGGAGCTATATCTACCTCTTACTTTGAACCTAAAAATTCGTATGAAACATATTGTAACCATGAGCAGTGGCGTAACTATACTATCTGAGGCCCGTGGCTAATTCATTAACACATTTTCCCTTTGTGATGTAACACGTGCATCACAAAGGGAGTATGGCACATGTAGCATAGGTGCTGTGAAGGAACAGGTTTACGTCCCTCCATCACAAAGCGAGGATCCTCCGACCAGGCTAAGTGATCATGCCTGGCGGGCCGCTGCCCAATCGGCGCGAGAACTGTCATAGCGCGATGCAGGATTAGTAGTTACTCCGTAGTTCAGCTCGTCTTCGCTAGATGATGTTGGAGTATGTTTTTGCTGTATGTGGAAGTCGCCACAGGTGCATACCTTTTTAAGTGACATATAGGTTGCCGTAAGTGAGACGCTGCTTCGTCAGCCATTAATAGGTACATGTGACTTTGGAACCCGTGTATAAGATAAAATTTTGCCGAGATATATGTAAATATCGCACTGCTATTACAAGAGTGTATCAAGTCAAAATGAAGCTTTTTTCAGAAACCACAGAAAACTGATTAGTCGATTCCTGTTAAAGGTTATAAAAAGTGAACACTGTATATAGATTATTGATAAAATTAAGGGATTTCTGTATTAATGAATTATTTAAATGATTGCAGGTTATCAAGTTATTTCCAATTTTTAAGTTAATACTCTAATATTTGAACAAAAAAAAAATGAATTATTTTCAGTTGTTTTGTTGAAAAATATGGCTTATTACAATTTATTATTATTATTTTATATTTATTGACGCGTAGGGAATTGATATTTACGTATGAAAAATTAATTATCTCAAATTTATCCTATTTTGAGTTGATACAGTCTTGTAATATCAGTGCGATATATTTCTCAGACATAATCTACATTAAAAAAAAACTGTGTTGGCCGGCCTACTGTTGACAATATTCACCACCATTCCACCTTCATTTTCACCTCAATACTTACGGTATAGTAGACTGTACGTCAAATCAGTTACTTACGTTCGTGCGGTACGGTTCTGTAGAAATTTGTATGAAATATCAACTTGTGATGTCATACCCTGCGTTTGTCAATTCATTTACTTTTATTTTGATGTCATAGTTAAAAAATTATTACAAAATTTAAAATTGTAAGGTATCTTCCTTATAATATTTTTATTTTATTGTGCTGTACACGTTAAAAGGCTTGTCACCTAATATTAGCTGTCAACGTGCATGTCATACGTTAACACCGACTGGTGCTTCGAATACTTATGCTATGTGTGAAGGCTGTTGAACCTAATCTTAGCACCTGAAGTTTGGTGATGGAAGCCCTCCGATGCGTTCTCAGATCGGATCCAGGGGGGAGGGGTAAGGGGCTCAAATCCCCCCCAAAAGCATTGAGTTCTCGCGTGACAAATCTTAAACCGAACTTTATATTATTTTAATTGAATTTTTTTGCAAGCCTTACACTCTCCTAACTTACAATTTAAGAATGATCTTTGCTAGTCTATAGCCAAGAGTAAAAACATTTATTTCCATCTTATACACCCCTCAAGATACCATCATACAGAGAGAGGACAGAACGGTGCAAATTGTTTGCATTACTTATTATTTTCTGACCCAGATAGTTTGGCCATTCTGTAGCTCAAGGATCTTTAGTCACAAAACATCCCGTTACCGATTATCATAAAATGGTCTATTAAATATCATTAATTTCAAAAGTTCATATGTAAACCCTGAAAAGAAACAATACTTTAATCGAATCTGCGAAACTGAAAATAATTAAATCAAATAGAGAGCGGCTGTTTTCTATAATAAAGACAATACAATAATACTATGTGGTCGAGAAAATGTACCGTTAAGAGGTCACCGAAATAATGGTATAATGAGTTATAGAGTGAAATCCGCCAAGGTAAAATTCGAGCATTTTTAAAATTTCGTATTGATGCAGGTGATTCATCTCTCCAAAAACATTTACAGACAGCGCCAAAAAATTCTAAATACAAACCAAGAATCAGCTGATAGATTATTGCCATTTTGTTATTATGAAATAGATTCTCGACAATGCCAAGAATTCAAGAATTAAATCGATACGGCCTAAAAACTGAGAATTTGAGAGGTGAAGGTTATCACGCGGGTGTAATCATGTCTGAACGTTAAGTATCGTACAATGTCTTATCATCCAGCTTCAACCGCCAGTGTCTCACATGCACTGTGCCGGGCATAAACCTAGCTATCTTTCTGACGGTAATCGCTATATTTGAAATAACTGTTTAAAGTTTACGGCAACTCCATTTAATTCTTAAATTGTTGGCATTTCGATAAGCTACACCATGTACATTATATTTAGTACGAATCTTTGACTTTAGGTACACAGCTACTTACAGGTACAGTTACAGAGATACAGCTTTTTGTTGGAAAATAATATTTTTTCTTATTTTGGTTTTTTGTGCTCCAGAGTGATTATCGTGTTATGTTTTAGATTAAATTCCTCCTTTTCATAGACTTTGTGTTGGAACAGTTGACGAGTCGCTTTTCGAGAGCAGAGCAGTCTTCAATTTCGATATGTTCAAGCTTCTAGCAAGTGTCATGGCAAAAACAGAAAGTCTAACCTCGATAGTGGCAGCTGCGTTTATAGTGATTACCTCATCCACCCTCGTTACCGGAAATAACTCTTTGGAAGGAGCTAGAGAGCGATAGGGAACATCTCCTCCAAACCGCAGCAGAAGCACATCAAGAGACAGACGAGTTTCTCCCAAATATACAAATTCTCGCTACGTTACCATTACCCACTTGTAGTGTGGAGCGCAGCGTCTCTTCGCTTAAACTAATAAAATCGTACCTTCTGTTGTAAATAATGCCAAAGAGGTCTAATCTCATATGTAAGTTAACTTTTTAGTTATATCATAGAGTCACTTTAAGTCAATGGATTTGCTGTCTTGTAGACAACCCGAGAGAAAAATGTTCTCTTCTTTTGTTCTCCAAATAAAACTCCACTGCAAATATATTTTGCTATGTATTTTATTTCTAAAATTACATTACCTTCGTACGACAATGACTGGAGACAGGTTAACCAGTTTGGCTGCCATGTATATTCACCGCAGTGGCGTAGCTACCGGAGGGCTAGACGGGGCAGTGCCCCGGGGCTCTCAAGCTCAGGGGGCTCCTCGGACTCTCACTTACAAACTATAAATTGAACTAGTGAAAATTTCTCCCACATTCGGAATATAAATAAACCAGATTTTTAGAACCAGAAATTATCAGGTTTGTACCTACTAGAGTTGTGACTAAACCACTATTTATATTAAATTGCGTAGATACTTGTTGAATATGAAGCAAGACAAATCTGGAGTACGTCGTATTCGGAACACGACAGATACGGAACAAAGGATTTTAAATAGTTTAGTTGGGGCCCTAGTTTATTTTTTGCCTGGGGCCTTTGGTTACCTAGCTACGCCACTGATTCACCGAGATATCTCTAGTAGTCTTCAACATAATGAAGTCATTGAGAAAGTTGCTAAAAGTTACTCGAGAATGTTCATAAATACGTTAAGCAAAATAAAATGTTGTGTGCGTGTTAAGTGTTAACTTTGCTTAAACCTATTAGCCTCAACCCTCAGCGGGGTCAAGCCCCTCCCATTTGGATTCGCCACTGGATGGAAGTATCCTGCCTGCGATAGGTATGGCATATTCAATCACAGTAGATATTTTCTATTGCTTTGTAAAAGACATCTCGTTTACTAGCGGAATATCCCCAAGACTTTATTAATATACAATTCGTATATCGTAACGAGTGTACATAATCTTGACTCGAAGTCAAGTATTGTGATCTTCACGGGATTGATGACTTTATGACAATTTGTAATATGACATTATAAAGACGGCAAGTCGACGGTGGATGCCAGCCGCTTTCAGCCGGTCTTCTTGACAGCCATTGACGGAGGCCTACGTCCAGCAGTGGACGTCCTATGGCAGGAATGATGACCATAATAGTAAAATAAAGCACACTTTTCAATGTTTTACTTTAGGCCCAGTTTCTATTAATTTCTTACGTTATGCAACGAAATATAGATGCGAAGTCGGTAGGTAGGTAAGTTGGATATTCTTAGAGCCATTTTCTATGAAATATTGTGAAGGTACATACCTTATGTAGCCTATTTTTAATTAATTAAATGATTATAAAAAATCATTAAATCAAGGGTTAAGTTTTTAAATCAAACACTATTTCGTATCGTAACTACATTTATTTACTTGACTAAAATTGATCGTTATAATAACTAGGTCAAGTCTAATACAACTTAGCACAAGTCTTAACCCTCTGGCATTCGACTAACACATAGAAATATATCTATATGCAAAGACTTGCTTGCAAGCTCGAGAGTGGATTAACACATCATATTATTTCATTATCTTGTTATTATCTTCTTTATCTCGTTTCTCAATAGTTATATCAATCAAAGTCCAGTCTCATAGTCTCTCAATTTCGAGACAGTGGTATTGTACTAATTCTAAATAAGCGATGCTTTCCAGTTCGTATGTTTACATGCATTGCACAGTTCACCTTATATGAGATCGTTGTGCCCGCAGACGGCAATGTATGTTAACATTGGAAGCGTCACATCTCATAGCATTAAATAAAATAAGTCTAGCCTTCCGCATCGTTACTTGATTGGTTACACAGTCTTTGATATATTGTACGCACCATATACAATATTATTTTTAGAATATCACGAATATATATTTTGTCAATGCAATCGCTAAAAAATCTAGGTATTAGCGGCTTTTGTGGATTAATTCCGAGCTGTTATCGACCCGCACTTTTTCGTAATTTTAATTTGAACGGCGTCCTCGCTGCTGCGCCACTGATGACAAGGCAAACAGATAATTTAATAAGAAATTATTAAAACCTGAAAACTGGTTACTATTACAAAATATATGTTAATTATGTTACAAGAATTTAATAAGTATAAAAGTCAATTGGATCAAGATCGATAGGGTACAAAAGTTGAAGGAAGGGAGTGGTATTAAAATCATAAAAAAGTGAATCATGTTATTTACAAAATAATAAAAATGCCGATCTAGAACCTTTCGCTTCAGTTTTTTTTATGAATTCTAACGTTTCAAAATCCGGTTAGATTTCTAAATATTGACTAAAACTTAGATAAACCCCGATTATTTCTCGAAAAAAAAAATTGTGCATTTCTCTAAAATTGGTTTCTATATACTAAAAATATTATTATACTTTATTTAGAACCAATCAAGAACTGATGATCGGTACAGGCAATAAAGTCATACTCTCTGTACTAAAATATATAACAGTAAATGAACGATATTACACAATTGATTGTCCTTATAATCTACAACTAGGTATTTACCTCTTAAAAAATAAACAACCTATACATACATTTTAATAGAATGAACATAATTCTAACAGAACCACGAAGGTGCAAATGCTGAGTAAATGCAATCGCAATACAAACTGGTTAATATGCTGTTAAAACGCATATACCTACTCCCAATTAGGCCGATGACGATGCTTTCTGTGTCAAATACATACCTACCTATGTGATAAAAATAATAATACAAATAAAACATTTTACTCGAAATAGCATATCGAATCATCTAGAAACTACCTGTCTCTTTTACATCCATACGATTATTACTGTTAAGTACTTAAGTACCTAGGTTAACTTCAGCAAAAAATATTAAGCAAACGCGATACATCCGCCATTACACCCTCATTATTGAAGTTGAGCAAACAATTGTCGTACCATACCACAATCATACCATATACACATTAAACAACTCCACACTCACCTATTTTTTAACTTACTCGTATATTATATACTCCACACACATCGAGATAGTCTCGAAATCCATCCTTAAGATTAAAGAAAAATAGCCTACTTACTTATATTTATCACAAACATTAAATATATATATATATATATATAAGTAATAACACAATTACAAACAAAACGATAAAACTTCTATCCAACTGTATAAGGCAAAATAAGTTACTTCTTTAGATAGTAATAATTATATTTTTATATCACCAAAGTTCCAAAGTACGATTATATCATTGTACCTGATTCTTTTAAACTATAGTATTGTTTGATTAGCAATATTGGTGTTAACAATACCATAGTTGAGATGAATCACACAACTCAAAACCACCGACGTTGTTCATCGTATAGAAAACATATATACTACATAGTTATAACAAAAATATAACACAAACAAAGTTGATATTACCCGCCACCTTCAGATGACACTTACAGCTAATTATGCAGCTATCACCTTCTTATCACACGCCAGTTCATACCCACTACATTTACTATGCCGCATTATATACTTCGCATTGTACTCGCCAAGTAATAGAATCAAATACTAATCTTCAACTTTATTGAACCCTCATGTATTATGTAAACATTAGTTAAACACATGTGAAGACAATTGCCATATTCGCGTTCAAAATAGAGCATGCTGCGTTCAAAATAAATCGAAATATCTTACATTCCACGCCAATATATCGAAGCAGTAAGATCAGCAATCAATTTCGGAAAATCAAATTTCCCTGAAAATTCTTGATTGCTAACGATTCTGAGGTTAAGTCATTTTATGTCTTAACGTGCCTGCAAAGTAGTAGTCGAACAAAATACGTCTACGAACTCCTTTATTTCATTTATGTAGGGTTAACCCTACATTTATAAAAGCCTATTTTATAAAACGAAGAGAGAAACTAACAGACATAAATATTAACAATTCATTGAATGACCTTGTCGTTATACTAAGTAATGAACATTTAGGGTGGTAATTAGTTTACAACATCCTTCCAACGTCTTTCCGTAGATGGAGGCTTACACGATAACATATAAGTATCTTTAGCAATTATATCAAACTTTTAGATTCTCAATCAAAATTACAATCAAATAACCTAAACAACTTATAATGTACTAGCAACCCGCCCGGCTTCGCACGGGTAGCAGAGACATCTTCAACAATCATCAACATATTTCAATCAATTTACACAAAATCTTAACAAATTATACACATAAACTTTCCTCATGAATCACTGTGTCTAATAGTGAAAACCGCATGAAAATCCGTTCAGTGGTTTTTCAGTTTCTCGCGAAAGACAGACAGATAGACGCGGCGGGGGACTTTGTTTTATAATATGTAGCGACAATAACAAGGGCGACACGCAAGTTTAGTTGGCGCATCTTCCGCCATATCTACGTCATCGTGCCGTGACTTCTTTTATAGTCGCTTACAGGTAAAGGAGATTGAAACACATTAAAATAGACTTTAATGAGATAAGTATGGCTCTATCTATCGTGTTTCGTTCATGTCTTTACGGCTTTTGAGCTGCTGTTATTTTGCCTATATAAATTTAACTATATTTAGAATACCGAGAGTAGTTTTCATAATTATCCAGCATTTCTACATTATCTTTGCATTCTTATTTACCATACATAAAAATGTGTTACTTAATCCAGAAATTAACATTTATTATGACTAAACAAAGTACACGCCCGTTTATAAACTACTAATTATAATTATTATAGGATCTAGATGGATATAACTTATCTTCTTCCTTGGGATCAACGATGTCCTTGTCTTTAAAAATATGAATTATCAATGTCGTATCATATTAATAAAAGCTTCTCTGTTCTACGCCACGGCGTCCCACCGATTACCGAAATATAGGCCGACAATAAAGGAAATTTTTCAAATATAGTAGTACCTACTAACTAGTTTGTATGTAGTGCGGAATGATAAATTACTCTAAACACACTTAAGTAAAAGTCTGACAATCACTTTAAAGAAAAGCCAAACACTCAATTTCGCACATCACTAAAACTAATGGAAAATACTGTTTCCTTGTCACTGATCTCTCCAATAATAATGCCTTTAGTGGCTGTACTTATACCAAGTTTTGAAGTCCAAAATTGACGTCGTCGAGGTTTACCCTTGCGACTGGCTCGGCCCGGCAGCGGCGCGGTCAGCTTCGCTAATGCACTCTTCTTCTTCTATCTTTGGAATGTCAAAGATCTCTGAGAATAGAGCTGGCAGTAGGAGACGCGGCCAGTGCTCCCTGCACCAGCCTAATAATTCGTTATGTCGGGTGCCAAGGACCCGAACCTCGTTCCGCGCGATCACGAACGCGTCATACCGAGCGCTCGCCGCGGCGACACCTTCCGCACTGCTTCCGTTCACGAGGACCTGTGTAGTAAACAATTTTCTGACTTAAACAGAGATGTCTATTTAGCTGAGGTATTGTTGATTGAGGGCTGCTAGAATGAGTTCGTTCTTAGGGTATACAGTCCCTTGATCGACTTGTGACGGAACTCCTTTTGGATTTAGTCGATTTCGGCGTACCAGTTCACAGTTAGCCCCGGTGAGGTGATGACTTGTGAGGGGTGACCCCAGGTGATAAAAAAATTATTTCTTTTAAATGACATCTACTTACAACATTTTGTAATGCTTCATTCATATCGTGGTAGAGGCCGCTGATGCGTTCAGGATCGCTGAGGCTGGCGCGCTGGGGACACAGCAGTAAGGTGCCCGTGAACAAGGCCATCTCCTCCTCAGTCAGTTGAAGTTTCGTGATGTTCCATATGTAATTCATGACGGCTGTTGCGAATTGTGTCTATAAAGAGAGAAGATGAATGAAGATTTTAACTTTGAATATAAATTTTGCATTGAAGGTTACATTGTCTATTCACAGTTTGGTGAAAGAGGATAAAAATTATAGCTCCCTGTCTATACGTATATACAAATGTATGTGTAGTCCATAGGAAGTTTAGTTTTTATTTTTTTTGGTTTTCACCTAAGTATATCTATAATTATGTATTTATATATAGAACGCGATCACGAAATAGGTATTACGTAGGTCACAATGAAAGTTTTTAGAACAGGTAGGCTAGTAAAAAAAGCAGCCGATGAACAAATAATTTAAATTACGAATTAGGAACTCTTTGGGAATCTGTAGATGTTTAATGATTTCTTTAATTTGTTTTTACAAATCGGCGGCAATAGGCTGCATCGAAATGGATTTGACTAGAGAAAAATTTTCGCTTGATGATTTATTACGACTTTCGTTGCGGTTCCGATAGACATTTCATTACGCAGCTCCATCTCGTGCCACTGTTTGCGAATGGTTTAATGAGTTTAAACGTGGGCGAAGCAAACTCACTGATGATTTTCGAGAAGAACGTCCTTCTACGGCGACTACTGAAGATAACGTGAGTGCTGTACGCCTAATAATATAGATGCTGATAATGAAATTATACTTGAAATAAAATGATACTTTATTTGCAGAAATACGGTACATAGGTTGTAAACAGTTATTGTAAAAGAATCACATATTTCGTCAGTCTGTTCTGACATACAAAATTTTAAATGTAGGTACATGCATATATTATTATAATAGATAGAAGGGTGACATATCAGCAGATTCAGGCAGCCTTAGGCATTGGGATGAGTCAAGTACAATTACATGAACATTTAGGCGTCAGAAAGCTTTATACTAGATGGATACCTCATAATTTGACGGCAGATTAAAAATGCCGTCGTTTGGATTGGTGCCGCTCAATGCTTGAAAAGTATGAGCTGACTCGGAGGTGACTCGAATGCCAATTTGTTGTTACGAACCCGGAACCAAAAGACAATCTGCGAAATGGATGTTTCCATTCGAAGATTTGCCGACAAAAGTAAAGAAGAGCAGAAGTCAAGGGAAAAAGATGATTGAATCATTCTTTGGACGGACGGGTCATATCGCAACAATAATTCTAAGATAAAAGGACTGTTACTGTAGATTAGTATGTCATTCATTGTCTACCAGTTGTCTTGAAAAATGTTAGACAGCAGCGCCCAACAAGCAAGATCCTCCTCCACCACGACAACGCTCCAGCTCATTCCGCCAGACGGACTATCGAATATTTGTCTATCGTAGGTGTGGAGCTAGTGAGTCATCCTTACAGTCCCGCCTGGCATCTTGTGACTTTTTTATTTCCAAAACATAAAAAATAAACCTGAGGAAATTGTTTTATGAACCCTGAAGTTGCCGTTGCTTCTCGCTTCGCTGGTTCGGCTCGCGCTATTGGGGTCGCAGTTCTAAGCTAACCTAACCTACCATCTGGCAGCAGCTCGTTTTTGTGGGGGTCACAGTTCAGTTAGCTTAATAAAAATTTGATTTAATAAAACTTAACAAAGTCAAATGATGCTAAATTGAACCAATTGAACCAAGTGAATAAAATGCGAAATGAAAATTTGCTAAATATTCATTTGGTTAATGAAACTAGGGCGATAAGTTTTTTGGGAAGTAAAATTTGACCAAAAATATTTTGCCCAAAGGGCTGACACAAAGACACCAGTTTCATCGCACGTGACGGAAGGAAAGGAGACTACTTCCAAAAACAAAAAAACGTGTTCCTACACTAAAACCTTTTTTGGAGAACAAAAAATTGTAATAAAAACAATATCAACAGAAATACTTACATCGTAAATGATCATGAGTTGGCTATGTGCGAAGGCGGTACCGTCGTCGAAGACGATGCTCTCTGGAGTGGAGAGGCGAGTAATCCTGGTTAACCAAATCTCGAAGAAGCCCAACTGCGAACAGACGGCACTGACAACAACTGTTTATAACAACACTTTGTTGATGGGGATGAGTTATGGTGATAGCAATCGCAACTTACACTTCGCAAGCCAGCAATATATTGTAATCATTTAGTCGCAGTAAAAATCAATTACAACATTTGGAAACATATATAATATTTAGTTATATTTAATTCGGTAAGTACGGAATTAAATATATATACTTACAATACATTTTTTTTTATCTTTCGCTTTTTTGTGTGTCTTATACCAAAATATAGTTTCTTTAAATAACATGAGTGAGAGGTAGTAGACAGACTATATTAAAGTACGTTTTAAACTAGTAGGTAAGTGAATTTATTTTTCACCGATTGAAATCATATAATTACACTTTTGTACACGTAAAGTTGATGTTTGTATGTTACTTTAGTCTAGCTATCTATAAACATCAGGTACGTTATACCTATGTATAGTTATATATATATATTATTTTATTATGGACTCTTATCCCGCGCAAAGAATCAACGCAGGAATTCCGCCAATATCAAGTGTTTTATAATTATACAAGTTAAATAACAAAAACGTAAAAAAATGGACGTCTATTCGTCCATCTTGAAAAAAACCCTCCGGTATTAGGTTATCTATGTATAGTTTTAATTCATATTCCGAAATGCCGCGAATTTTCAACGTCAAAAGCGATATCTTGACTTTAAAAGGGCATTAAGTATACATTTTGTGATTGCTATACACCTTTTGAGTTTCAAGGTGCGATAGCAACCTAGTTAAAGTCTTTATACATTGAATTAGATATGTTTATTAATTTCTATCTTAAAAGTGTCTAACCACATTTAAATAAAGAACTCTAATGTATTAGAGACATGATACATACTATCATGATATTTTGGTACTAGTCATACGAGTACGAAGAGACTTATATGTCTTAACGCCAAGGTCACTCGCTGTCTACGTCAATGTAGGAAATCCACGGTTACACGCGATAATCTATGGTCAGATTTTTATATGTGATATCTGTGAGTTTTATAGCGTTTCTTTAAACAGTTAATATGAATAAACAATCATCTAATCTGATAACATTATGGATAGAGCATTTGAAAGATTATTTTTAGAACACACCCTGTTTAAATGACGTATGCTGATTTGACTAATTGTTATATAAACTATTTGACCGCGTAGCATTGACCTTGCGTCATGCTGTCTAACATGGACATACTTTTATCATATTAAAATAATTTACAAATGTTATGTAGTCAAATCAGCAACTTAACATGAATACAAGGTGTATTAAAATAAACTGACGGTTCTGGAAGCTTGAAACCTATGTCAGGAGTATTTAAAAAAATATATATACGGTCGAATTGAAAACCTCCTTTATTTTTCGTCAGTTAAAAACGTAAGAGTCATTTAAACGATTTTATAGTATAAATTATTATTATAAACATATCTAAGATTACGTTATACGTATACTACACATGCTAGGCTTCAGAAAAAGAAGTACATTTAAAAAAAACTATAACGAACATCATTTCCAAATTCGAAGTCTATTTTGGCCGAAACGTTCTCAAGATGCCGAACACAAAACACAATGTGGCTAACCACATTTACACACAGCACAACAGTTACACACAGCATTCTTGTAAAAAGTCGAAAGCTTTAATGCAGATCGCCATTACCGAGCATGTTTACCTTGATTAATATCAGTTGGTCATCTTGAGGCAACGCATGGAAACCAGGTAGCCTCTTTGCGAACTCAACTACTTGCGATACTGCTGGCGTCATACGCAGAGCCATATTATACCACAGAACGGACCTGACATCTGTAGTGCGATCTGTGGTGGAGCTGGCGGCCTCCTCACCTCCGCTAGCTAAATAAATTAACAACAAAACCAAAATTAAAGTAAAATTAAAATAATCAGTAAGTAGGTACTTATCTATCTAGCATAATATACGAACTTTATAGGTGGTTATAATAAATTGTCCATTCGTTTATTTTCTTTTGACAATTAATTGAGAACGTAACTGTGCCAGAGTTTGTAAAATTAAACTTTAAAACGCCCAGATAGATATATCAATAGGTATGTTATCTTTTTTAATTTGATTATACTATTTATTACATTTACAGGCATTATGATACTGTACCTGCAGTATTTTTTTCAAAATAAATATTTTTTGTTTTACGCGTTAAAAAGAGTTCTGTTCTAAGTAGTACTACGTTCTACGTTCTAAGAAGTATTAACAGTATTAACTATGTGTTGAAATTCAATTATAAACTTAAAGTAAAGAATAAATTAAAGATGATACACACTAGAACCGTCACTTGGGTCCTCGGTAACATTAATAATCAACTCTTATAATATATAAGATTTGGGTAAAATAATTTCGATCCAATAGTGCTTTTAGCTAAAATTTACTTTGACTTTTTTAAATCGATTACCATTCTCTTCAATAGAATCGATTGTTAATTTTAATCAATTGGGCAATATCTTAGGTCATCACTAATCGACTACTTATCGAACTGTCAAAAAGGAAATAAATGAATGGACAGAGTATAATCGACATAATATTGGCCGTTTACTGCACTTTAATGACACAAAAAAGGTCAATATTGATCCCCCCTGACCACACATGGCCACAGTACACAGTGTTTTTTTGCAGTTAAAAGGAAATTCCTTAGTCAAACTGATTTAAATTTCGAACAAAACTAATATCGTTACGTTATAATCTCATCTATTAGCACATCAACAGTACCTCTAGTTACAGTTTTCAAATTACCAAATCGTTTTGAGACTTCCGCATAAGAGTAACACAAATTATAATGGGATGTCGACTGAAGAAAGCTGTTGTCACGGTTTTATATGAAATAAAATCAAAAAGAAGCTCAAAGATGTTCCTTGTACGAGTTTAACAGAGAACAAAAAGGACTAAAAATTGAACAGCAACGATGTACAAGAAATATTCTGTAGCTAGTTATACAGATTTACAGGAATAGGGTTCTCGGAAATAACGACCGTTTCGTAGTGTGAAAACTTGCCACTAAGGGTACAAAGTGAGAATATTAAAACCACTTTATTGAAATTTCGTAGCGCGTGCAAACAACATATTATATTTACATATGTATGTATAGCACACACATCAGTCAAGATTGGGTCTTATATGTAAAATGTTTTTATTACGTCAAATTTTTTACATTTGTGCAGATATGCGCTGCAAAAGAGACACTAAAACTGGGCTAATTGGCCTCGTTCATTTCTGCTCACGATATGTATGTTTTCAGTGTCACTACCGCCGGAAACCTTGCTTTCTAAAATTGCCGAAAAAATTTATAAGATAGTGTCAATTACCACATCAGAGTAATCACAGCAGAATCTTCACCTTCCTTTAGCCCATATGTGTGGAAGTATTATATCACGCAAAGTTTAGTTTAGTAGTTTTTTTTATTCTTGCCATTATTTGCTACTATTCTTTTTTCATGCTCAATATTGTTTTTCTTTGCAGTTTTTAAAGATGGTAATCCTGGCGTTAATGAAATAAAAACTACACATAGTATTGAAAGTCACGATGCCACAGGATATCCTACCGATATATCCCTACTGGTGAATAGCGAATCTCTTCGTAAAATTTCGATGTTTCATTGACGTAAAAAAGAAATAGTTTTCTTGACAATTTGTTTTATGCTTGTCTCAAGTCTGTTGCAAAAATGAACGAACTCATATTTTTAAAAAGTTGTCGAAGTATTTGCTTAGTTAATGATGGGTATCAATACCTTTGGAAATTAACTTAAAAGGCCGGTACAGCAGTTATCAAGTCCAGATTATCATGTTCCACCATTTACCAAGTTTTCAAACATGTTTGGTATTTTTAGTGAGGGGTTGGTTGCCAATAAGGATTCTAAAAATATGAATTAATTCATTCTTGCAACAGACTTGAAACAAGCATAAAATAAATTGTCATGAAAACTATTTTTTTTTTTACGTCAATGAAACATCGAAATTTTACTTCACATTTATAAAGAGATTCACTATTCACCAGTAGGGATATATAGGTAGGGACGTATGGAACAGGCGTTCCATAGCCCCGTTTTAGTGTTTGATTTTAGAGTGTGTATATCAGGCTATTTGTCATCGCTAAATGCCTGTCGTGTAACCAATCTTGAGCCTTAATGTTATCTGCATTGTTTTCCGATAAATCAGACAAAACTATTGATTGGTGTAACTGAAGGATTGGGTACTTGTAGAAGCTCCTCACAATTAATTTAAAATAAGTACATTCGTATAATTAAGAACATATACGAAAATGTGGTAGGAAAATAATATATCCCCATTAGACGAGGCGTTGGACAGGTCGGTCGGTCGTAAGACCTTTTAACACGCAATATTTTCACGGCAACCTTAGAACATGCATTTCGACAGCTCGAATGAAATGCATATATTGTGGTATAGGCGGCCGGTAGGTGGCGCTGATAAGTAAATACGACTTACTGCTCTCGTAATGTATAGTTTTAAAAATAGTTTAATCGGATTTCAGAATAAGTGTAGTGTAAAAAACTATTAATAAACTCACGAACAAATTGTGACTATGTTAGTGACGGAATAGATAAACAATACAAGAAAATATTGTGAATTCTAATAATAAGCACTCAATGACTTGCAGTTTAAAAATTAAAGTGATTTTTTGTGACATTATTCCATTAATATCTGTGCGTGAAACCAACACCAAAATTGTGGCCTATAATACTAACTCTCACACACTAACAGTTCCGTTTTTTATTTAAAACGAAACGACCCACTGAACTCCATATCACCTAAAATTTATTTGAGGACTTTCATATAAACTTCCAAGGCCCAGTCGCAAATTCGTTCTTAGTCAACGTCTCCTACCTATGTATAATCTACCTCCTAGCCAAATTTAATACGACCATTATCATTATCTGTCGCTAGTTATCAATGATGTCTGCACGACGGCTAATGTTATCTCGTCTTCTCCTCGTCATTGTATTGAACACTATAAAACGAAATTGAATTAATTTCACAGTCAATCAATTATGTCAATTCCTCAAACTAAATCCTCGAATCACCCTAAAATTTCTGGTTATATATAAACTTATAATGTCAATAAAGGTATATAGAATGGCACATTAAAATAAATAATCGCAAAATGTACTTAAATTCACTTTAACCGAGTCTTTCTTAATTCACAATTTTTTTTTTCGAAATTTCCTAAAACTGTATGAAATGTAATAAACTTCAGCACCTACGAACGCCTTTATTCAACATAATCCGAAGATTCACAAGCATTTTTTTGTACGTGTGGAAACCCTCTCGGGCCGTCACCCCACCGGGGTTCTCGATGGGGCGGTGTGTGTCACAACCATGTCACAACTAAATCAATCGGTCAGCTGGTCTCGAGGTTAGGTACATTGATTTAAAGCAGGTTGTGGTTTCGGATCCTGCCATAGTTGAACTGTTTTTGAGCTTTATACACACTTTATACAACACTGACGTTGACAACAAACATATTAAATTATGTATAAAATATAAATAACAATGAATTTCCAATATCACGTTAGGGCGACAAATTGTAATTTTACTGATAGAAATATTATACTGCATGTATGACTTACAGTACAAGAAATAAACGTACTAATAAAATATTCCGTACACCAACTTATAAGTTCGAATACTAAGTATTCCAATTTGCATAACTCAAGAGTGGAGACATTCAACAGCCTTTTGCATCTCGATATAGTAATGCACGAGCACACGTTCTTTGTAGATAGTAACAAAAATCTCAGTTGTGACAAAACTATGTTTCAAAGACGTACTAGCGTAATAGATAACATTGAAATGAACACTATATTTGAAGACATTTCTAACACGATTTCTGACACAATATACAACTAACTCTAATTAGCGAGGAAACGGAGTCTAATCACGAAGTTTGACTAAAACAATCTATATGTATTACACCAAAATATAGCTGGTTTAGTTGGAAAATCGAATGCTCTTACTATATATCTAGATGAGCTACAAGAGACAAACACACAAGTAGACATTATTTGTGCTACGGAATACTTTACGAAGCAAGGCGACGAAATTCCATCAAACATACCAAACTAGTGTTTAGCAGTCGTACAGCAGGGAGAACACCAGGAGAGGTGGTTCGTGAATCCTTTTCAAAACGGACATGAGTGGACAGAACTATCAAAAATATCGAAAAAGTCTTTGTGTTCTACTGTAGAGTGCTGTGCAATTGAATATGTAAAGTACAATATTATGCGTGAATAGAACTCCAAACTGCAACGTAAAAGAGTTCTTTAATCAAAAAGTACAAAAATAGTGTCATGGCTGATGATTTTAATGTGGATATTTGAAATGTAATTGTCAATCGAAAGAATTAGAAAGCATTCTACTTAACTTCAACCTTGAACTAGCATTAAATAAGATGATTCGATTGTGAACCAAGCGTGTATCGATAATTTTGCGCATAATTTTAACAAACCCAGCAAAGCCGATGTTTTCGAGTTTGGTGCCTCTGACCATACAGCACAACTATTAAAATATTCTGTAAATAAAACATGTTGTATCGATAAGTACTATACTATGAGGGAAATTATAGCAAAACAATCATGTGTAGTTAAACAACAAAGTTTAAACAATGTATGATTAACTTTTCAAAAACATATGAAACGGACGACCCCAATATAGCCTACGGCATGTTTATAGAATCGTTTATGCTCTTCTATAATTTATGTTTCCCTAATTCTAAAGTAGCTATAAATATATGACGAAAGAGCTAAGCTGGGTCACAAACGGAGTCAAAATATGTAGTAAAAAAAAAATACTACTTTTATGGGTGCAGATTATGGGACGACTAGAATAGTTGCTGAAAAAATTACTATTGGAAAAAAATTAAGGTTTTCTAAATCATTTAGTATATCGTTGTTTTCCTATTCATTACACCCTATAACTATTTTTGTTAGTGCAACCTAAATAAACACTTAAATTTACATTTACTTCAATTGAGGGACACTTTCCATATACAGAGATGGTCCTCTTTACAGAAGTAAGAGGATAGACACCCTCCATTGTTATAAGATTAAAAATTCGATGACGTAACACTACGTGCTATAGGCTTTGTAGCGCCCGACAGTTCCTCCATCGCCATAGACTTGCTTTGTAAGGTACAAATTGTACCTATTTCCTGAGAGCAGAAGGATTTTCTCGAAACGAATTTCACCGAATTTAGTTTTGACAGTGTTTTAATAGATAATCTAGTAATTCCCGGATCTATGCAATTAAGTAGAAATAGGTTAATAAAACCTATATTTAAAAATAATTTTCCTATGGTTAATTTGTATAAGCCTTTGTGTGTTGAATGTCTATAGTACGCGAGAGTTTCTTCATAATACAGCGTTTGCACGAGACTCAACCTTTCGAGGGTCCCTGAGATTCTTGCGGCAACGATGGCAATGACAGGTCTTCTTTTACCAGCGCAGCGTTTACATTAAATAAGAAGTTGTTAAAAGTATTAGATCACTACTTTTTATGGAAGCTTCCTTTTAACAATCACGCGTTACACAATTAAGAAAATGTAAATTTTCTTATTGCTAAGAAGAAGAATAAGAACTGCCTCTTCCTTCTGGAGATCGCAATTACAATAGGCTAGGGGTACGGTCTTCGGAGCACATTAAGAAAGGAGGGATAGGGTTTTGAATGTATAAGTGACATCAGTCGTGTTCCACGTGTTTACAGGTACATATCGGTTACCGGCTGCCATTTTCGATCCATATCACGCCGTGTGCTTATTAGTCAAATTCTATTCGTCCTATTAGTTCATTCTTTGTGTAGTAACTACGGGTTACAACACAAAGAATTCGCGAGTGTTAAAGTAGACGTATAAGAGTTACTACAGTCAAAAATAATATTTCTAGTTATAAAATGTAGAACGCCTTCACCTATTTTACCTTCAGGCTATGTCTAACTGACTATGGGATACTGATATTCATTTTTACACATGACCTGATAATATTTTACTATCAGACGAGGTTTCAATTTTGTCTTGTGATGACTTGGCTCTCTGCTCACCATTATCGGGATTGTGGGCTTGAGGGTATGCATATATTATTTAAAAAGGAAGTACCTATTTAGACATTATTTTCGTTTTATTCATTCAAACACTTAACTTCGGTTTAGTTTAGGCTTGGATAGATGATCAAAATTCTAAAATAGTAGAATAGAATAGAATAGAATAGAATAATCTTTATTGTACACCAGTACATATTGCTTAAGGTTACTTTACAATTTTGATATGTACAAAGGGCGGCCTTATCGCTAAAAGCAATTTCTTCCAGGCAACCTTGGGATGGAAAAATAATGACCAGTAATCAAATAATTTAATGGGTAGTTATGGTGTGGGAATCAAAACTAGTATCGTAAGTACCAAGTGAAGTTTGCATTAGTTTTATTTTATTCTGTACAAATTAATGTAGTAAAATATAGTTTGCAGAAATTTCCGACGAATCCATCGTACTTCAGACAGCTTATGGCCCTATCCGCTTAGGAATATCGAGCCTCCCTCTACAATGCAAAGATCGTAAACAACATAATATTGAAAGATTTACCATGTTATTTTAAGACAATAGACGTCATAAAGGTTTTCCAGTATCTATAAGTAAAGAATTATTTTGGTTTTTTGTCATGCTTAGTAGTGATTTTCTAATTTGGCCCAAAGAGATCCCCTTATTCAAAACTCATTGATATAAGAATTTTTGGAAATTGAAATTTCAAGCTCATATAAAATCCTTATAATATGCCAGATATGTGTTCCAAATTACAACTAAATCGGTCCAGTAGATTCGAGGCAAATTGGCTGTGACAGACGGACAGGCAGACGAGTGAACTGGTCCGTTTTTTCATTCGGACGTCAAAAAGTTTAAAAAAACCTAGTAGTAGTCTAAAAATATTGTTCTTTTTATCTGGAGATTTACGTCCCGTAAATATTTACTATCTTTTCCTTCGTGGAAATTTCTTTGCTTTTTCTTTTTCTTTATTCTTCGGGGATTTAGGGTGGCTCGAAGAGTATTATTCCCTCCAACGCAAAATAAGCGCTTGGATGTGGAGTTGCGCAACACCCCGTTGTTAAACCTAACCTTCGTTTCAAAGTTAAGTCGCTCGAGTGATTTCCGAAAACCACAGATAAGACTTCGTTTGAAAAAGCACTCTAGTATTTTCTATACAGATTTTAGTTTTACTTATTTTTATTATATCTGTATTCTGGTATTTACTTTGAATGTTTTTTCAACGAGAAAGAGAAAGGAAGGAAGAGATTTAAATATTACATTAACCTGTTTGACAAACAACATGTGTCCGAAAAAACATGTTTCCTATCTTAAGCTGCAAAACATATTTAGTTTACTGACGAGGGAAGCATTATTACACGATAAAACCAACCAAAAACTTATTGATACGTTTCAATTCCCTGATGGACAAATGATCAATTAATGTTACATCGACATATTTTGGCTGACTGTTACCAAAGAAAAAACCGTTAGAAAAGACATTATAACGGAATAAGATCTATAATAACTGAAGTAAGAAGCCAGCCGAGCCCTATAATATGAAGAAGTCTATGAATTGAAGTTGGAAGTCTCTAAAGTAGTGCGTACCTTCATTTTCAGATTCCTCGTCTTTAAGCATGATGGTGTGATGGTGTAACGTCCGTCTGAGCTCATCTGTATAGCTGTTGTTACAATGGTGAGCCGCTGTTACAAGTTTGACTAACTCCTTGCCGACGTCGTGGCGCAGCAAGTCTTGGTCCATCATGTCAACGCCGGGTGCAGCGGCAGCGGCGTTGAGGGGCTTGTTCATGTCGGGTAAGCTTTCGGCGGTTACGGGCTCACGGGGGCGCTTGGGCACACGGCCGTACCTCACGGCTGGGGAAGGTCTCTCATTACAATAAAGCGTGCGCTACTACTTAAATGATCGGTGCAAGTATACCAGCGCGGTGCATTCGGATGCGCCTCCCATCGACAATTGGAAAATAGGCGGGATGATTGCGCATTGGCACCGCATAGTGTTTCAACTGTGTCAATTATAATTTCCTGTTGTAGATTAATTTTCTAACTATCTCACAGTGGGCCTTAGAAGGGGCATTCTGACTTCACATGTCGGATGAACGCTACGCAGTGCTGTTCTGTTTTAATTTTGTTTTTAACTCATGTAAGGAAAGAAAGTTGAAATGTGAAATGGTTGATGAAAGCAAGAGTGTAAAATCGAGGACTTTGTTGAGGGTAAATGAAAAACTAAAATTAAAAGTAGTTATTAATGTCACGTACGTTCAAACGTTTGGAAGCGCCTAATTGTATAAAATAAACAAAATTCAAATAAAGTACATACTTATATATATACATGTAAATTATTTACAGACCCGAATAAATCCCAATGAAATTTAAAGCAAGTAGGTACCGATAGCGAGACATTCCTACAACTAGACCTGCAATATTTAATCATATTTGTCTTTTCTCTGTGTAAATAATTTAGAATAAAATTAGTTGAATATATCTTGATGATACATATTGAATTTCTAACTATTATATACAAATTCATTATACAATTAACAGGAAAGTGGAACAGTTAGATAATTCCTTGCAGTAAAGTTCAGTTGATGTTCTAACGCTGGAAATGTAAAACAATCGATGTTGTTATTTCCATCTTCGGCGTAGTTAGTAGAATTAAATTCACGCCGCACCGCCGTATACATTGCATTGTGAAAGCTTAGCGCAACAGCCCTCCCTTCAGTGAGACGGCCTGAATTGACCGCTGCCAAAGCACCCCCGAGTATTGCCACTCCCGTCATTAAAACCCAGCACCGCATTCAGCCCTTTACAAGCCCTCTCAGTTTGAATAATATAAATGAAATTTCCTATTGCACCATGGTTTTAATCCAGATTGTTCTTGTTTGTATTTTCGATTTCTTTTAAAAGTATTTTGTATGATCAGTGGCCGGTTATCCAGTTATCAGTGGACATATCGCCAACTGCCTTCAAACCGCATACGAAAACCTTGGTTTTCTCAATACAAAAAGTAAGCCTAATTGGTAAAAGCAGCAATTATATCAATGTCATAAGCCCCGTTTTGAATATTTTAAATATTTTTTTCCAAAATAAAAATCATTGTATTTTGCTATAATATATTGACAATATATATTACAGAAAATAATAAAAAAACCTTTCTTAAACATTGATTTTTTTTTCCTTTGAACTATCAATACAGAAACATATATTATTCAACACATACACTGAATTCTGACGTTCAATTCATGCAACAGCTTTAGAAATTCAGCTCATTTTGGTCCATATTGGATCAGGCGTTACATTAATAACAAACAACAAACACAGAATATACAACAATTAGTTTTGGTATTATTCAAAAACATGTCTGCTTCCAAACTTTTGAACAATCGTTAACTACAAGGATCTAGAAGGCGTTAGATGAGCAAGCGTGCAGAAGCATGGGGAGTATGGACTACTTACAATCTCGTGACATCCCGACGGCGATGCACTTCTTGAACCGGCAGAATTGGCAACGGTTCCTGTTGAGCCTGATGACCAAGCACTTGCCGTCGCGGAGACACCGATACTCGATTTGTTTCTGGATACTGCGCCGGAAGAAACCCTGGATAACAATTACACATGTTACTACTGTTGATTATATATTGCTTATGTTTGTAGTTGTTTGCTTACTTCATTAAAAAATCGCTTAATATTGATCTTAAGTGTATTATTATCATAGGAAAGTATTGCTTAAACATGGGTCTTTTATATATAGGTTGTAGGATAATAGCGTTCTAAACAAAAGGATATTTCCAACTGAAGAGTTACACGCTTCCTCGGGTGATATAAATTTATTTATAACTTCAATAGAAATAAACAAAAGTATTTTATTTGCATCTTCTACAATTTAACTTGGTATCGAGGATTAAATAAGGTACCTGCGTCAGCTATCGTCGCAGATCGCTCTGCAACGCTGTTATTCTCGCAGGCCCCAATTACAATAAGAACATCTAAGCAATAAATATCTAAGAGTAGGTATATTATTATTTATACATGTTAAATTACAACAGCCACTTGGTTAACAGTTGACACATTCTGGTTTCTGTCATGTCATATTCTTTTAGCACAGTTTCTATATAAAACTGTTTTTGTATTTATTTTAACGATTGTAAAGTTATTTTTAATTTTATTGTGTTTCAGTCTCAGAGATCTCATTGCCTTGTTGTCTCCTCGGCAGGAAATTTTGAGAGACCGTAACTCGTTTCTCATCATCATCATCATCTGCCTACCCTTGTCCCAATTTTATTTGGGGTCGGTGCAATATGTTTTATTCTTCCATTCTACTCTATCGTTCGTCATTTCACTGCATACTCCATTTCTAGCCATATCTTCTCTCACACAGTTCATCCATCTTTTCTTTGGTCGTCCTCTTCTCTTGTACCCGTCAACATCCAAACATAAAACTCTTTTCACCACATTTTGCTCATCCCTCCGCATCATATGTCCATACCACGATAAAATATAGCTCCTCAGCTTTTCATCCACGGGTGCTACTGTCAGGCTTCCTCTAATATATTCATTTCTCACCTTGTCCATCCTAGTCACACCACACATTCATCTCAACATTCGCATTTCGGCTACGTGCAGGCGTCTCTCATCCGTTCTCTTTGTGGGCCAACCGTAACTCATTTCTATGGTTCATGAATTATTTTAAGGTTTTACAACAATTAGGCCAATTCTCCACAATTAGTTTTAATATTAAGTATAGTGCTCGTAGAGTTAATCAAACTAATATCTTAACCCTACAAATTTACAAAAATAATATTTCTTACTTCAACCCCTTAAACCGGATGGCTCGTCTACTTAATGATATGGTAAAAAATAATGAATCGTTAGACATATTTAATAGTAATTTTAATGCATTCGCTAAAATAGTGAGAGACATCCTCCATAGCAGGTTGGCCTTGGAAGGCTCTGCGTAACCCAAGAAGCTTCTAAATATACCGTTGAGCCTGTATTGATATTCATAATGTAGTGTGGCTATCTGTCTAGCTACTGTGTCTTGTTGTGTGCACATATTTTGTTGCGTTTCAATCCAGATCAAAACATTCTATTTGCCATATGTGATATTGTAACGGTTGTAATGTGTTTTGTGCATTTAAATAAACAAATAAATTTATAGAAAGAATCAAACTGTAATTTAGAAAAAAGATCAAAAAGATCTTTTATATCCCAGAACTACAACAACAACTAGTTACTTGGTAGTAATACTTACAGTAGAATTAGTTAATTATATTATATACATATTTACATAGTAAACTTTTGTTATGTATTAGACGTGAATGACAGACCCCGAAATACGGTTTACACATCCGAAAGTTCCAGATTGGTGTAAAAACTTTCAAATATAATTTTGTATATGGAAAGTTATTTGCATCCTGCATTTGCAATTTATAATTTTGCTATGAGAACAAAGTTTCAGTTACATTACAAAGAACATGTGAGTTCAGACAATTATACGGATTGCAATTTTCTTAGTAAACTACGTGCAAACGAAGTAAATATTTTAATAAGAGTTATTTAGTGCTTAATATTACACTTACAGTATATTTGACGTTCAAATATTTCTAGTTATTTCTGCGTTTTCGGTTATTCGCGAGTTATATTAAATTCCTTTCCGTAACAACTTATAAAAGAGACGGTGGATATTGTCCGGCGTAGACCTTTGAGGTAGGGTCCAAATTATTTTTGCTGATAGACACTTTTGTTCGTCGATTTCTTCTTTGAAGCTAAATGGTGCCGGCATTTCCTATGACTAGCCTTGGGAAGAAACGCCGAAAGAAACTCAAGGATCCAAGTCTACATAAATTCGAACTGAGCAAGTGAAGAAAGAACAATTTCACGCATCGATTGGACATTAAATCTTACGGTAACTGAACTTACTCATATAAAATTTTGCTAGGTTAGTAATTTACAAGTTTTATTTTCACAGCGTGATCCTTTCAAGTAAATGCATGACGTGATGCCGAAAATAGTAGAATATAACTGGATCCAGAGGTGCCGAGCAATGCAGGAAAACCGTTTGAACAATGCTTTATAAAATTGCCAAAGTTTATTCTTCCAAAAGTGTAAATGTATGTGATATTGACTTTTACTTCAGTTACATTAACAAGAGACTCGAATGATACTCTTGTTAATGTAGATATTGGATTATTCGAAACCTCAGTGGGATTAACACAAGTAGATCCTTGCAGTTCCTAAGCTTGAAACATCGTTATTCGTATCGTAGGAACAATTTAGGTGCTAATTGGTGGACTGTTACTAACTTAAATAATAAATTGTTTTCGACTATGATTACATGTTTCTTTTTAATAGTGTTGGTTGAGAACCTTACAAAAGAGTGACAGATAAATGTTAACAATTTAGCAAAATCTTGTTCACTTTTTTTTTTTTGAAAGAATACTAGCAACGTGGGTCACACATTACTAGTATTCTTGTTACCCCTCCAGCTAAGCTAAAATGCTTGTGTTAGGAGTGGGTTCACATCGGTAGTGCACTGGGTGGGGTTCGAACCCGCAACTACTTGATTGCAAGTCCGCGCCTTAGCCATTACCTTAGCCTTAGTCAGTGTAGATATTATGTAACAATAACTTTTTATATTTAATCTTATCTTACTAATATAATAAAGGCGAAAGTTTGTGACCATGGATGGATGGATGGATGTTGGTTACCCTTTACGCTAAAACGGCTAAACGGATTTGCATGAAATGTGGCATAGACATAGACTTTTCTCCCGAAAAAATGCACGGTTCTCGTGGGATAGATTTCATCAAACTTTCCACGCGAACGAAGTCGCGGGCAACAGCATGTGCTTTATATTTATATGTGTATCCTTTATATTTATATGTGTATCCTTTATATTTATATGTGTATCCTTTAAATTTATATGTGTAGCCTTTTTATTTATGTTCGTTTCGGCAACAGCTCGATATTCAAGTACGCGACCCTGACCTGCTCGAGCTATTGCTTACGCTCCCCAATCCATCCGTCACTCCATCACCTTTCACTTTCAATATAGTCCCAATAGTCCCATCTGTAATTACCAAAGTGCCCGGTTGACGGCAATAGGCTTGTTCCATATTACGTGAAAGAGACTTAATTATAGTTGAAATATGTGGGTGTTTAATACACTTTTGAGTGTATGGACGAGTATGTATTAAGTATATGTTTACCTTGCAGCCCTCGCAGGAGGTGACGCCGTAATGGTACCCAGAAGCTTTGTCGCCGCAGACTTTACAGGGAGTCGCGGCTTTGGTGGTCACGCCGCCGGAGCTGACACTGTCCGCCGGATACTGATTCTGCGGTTGTTCTGAGGGAGAACAAAGTAATAAGTACTTATGCACTGCAATATTACCAGATTAACACCTACACGGTTATATAGCCTTACTTAAAGCAAGGGGAGTTTGGCTGAAATCAGTGTTACCAAACCGAAAAAAAATATTTATATAATAGGACAAACTCGTGGGGATATTAAAAACGACGTAGTGAGACAAAGATGTGAATATATGAATACATTTTAAGGTAATGCTAGTTAAATTAATTATATCACGTATAAAGAGTTTGATTATACCCTGGTACCTAGATCTAAACAGGCATTGACTCAAAAAAGGGGGTATTCCCGTTGTCCCCATTACCCTATACTATCATAGGGACAACGAGAAGTCGCCTATTTTATTCCCTTTGTCCCCATTGCCATATGCATATTAATAGAGAAAGTATTAGTTTCTTTTCATTTGTCTACAGTTCTATACTAGTAAGTATAAGAAAAATGGCGGTACGGGCATATTCTTTAATTATTTCATTCATATCCCACAGCCACCCTTAGTGCGTTCAGGGCTGGGGGGGACAACGGGAATAATTTTTAATTATTTTATTCAAGTCCCGCTGTCCCCATTGATGGGGACACGGATGATGGGGACACGGGTGATGGGGACAACGGCAATACACCCGAAAAAGTACTTTTTTCAGAAAAGGCGAAAAACTAATTACTGTGTATGTAATAATGTAAATTAATGTATAGTATATAATTTTTTTTGAGTTGAGTACGTGTTGGTGAATTTAGCGTCTAGTTTCGAGTGTTAGTGATATTTTTAAATCTGTTTTATTGGTTGATAGGTATTGAGATAAGAAAATCAATGAAGTTAGAGTCATGGGGCGGGTCATTTCTTTCCCTCTGATATGGCGAAGGAGATGATGGCTGGTCCATGCGTCATACTCGTGAACGGGTGCTGCTTGGGGTGACTGGTCGGCCTAGTCAGCGATGCTTTAGCCTATACTAACTGAATGAAGGTAGATGTGCACCTTGAATGATTTCTATGTTTAATAGGTTCAAACCTTCAACGGTATCACTGAGTGATTTTTATTTTTTAGTACGTTAGCTTTGGCATCAGCCTGCATCCTGTTCACCTTTCGTGTAACACTAACACTATTGTACCTGAAGATCTGACTTTTAAAAAGAGTGGCCATGAGTTTCTTTGCCAGTATTCTTCTCATAAGGCTCTACGCATTTTGGAAACAGGAAGTTATAGATCGACACAAGCAGGCAGTAGATTTTGGTGTTTTCACCTAATTTACCTTGACAATCCAGTACATGCTGTGGCGTCTGTTTGCGCCGATCTATGATTTTAAGTCTAGCTTCAATTTAACGTTCATAAATGTCACTTAGTGTCTTAATTGAATAAATGATTTTGAATTTGAATTTGAATATATTTACTGTGACTGTAACCACCTTTTACTATATTTTTACAAAAACTCTACTCCCAAAAAATTATATTGCACTAACATTTCCAATATTTTTACTACATTAGTTTAAGGGCAATAGGCACACTGTAAATGGTTCATGGTTTGCCAAACAGTATATCATCAACATTACGGACAATTATCTAAAAAAGGGCAAAACACAGTTGTGTGTTGGTTTTTCATCTGCTACTCGCGAATGCACCCATTCGTATAGAACGTTTACTTGTATGATTACTGTGTCATTACAATATTTTTAAACTGAGACCAATAATGAATGATTAAAAATTAGAATTTATACTTAATGCCGAGTGGTCGACTTTCGAAAATGGTTTTTTCAGTGGCCAGTATAACTTGAGCTGTCATTGTATAGACTTACTTACCATGACAGGTAATCACATATGCTGGACGCGTGTAATTCTGTTAAGCCGTTTTCACGTAATTTTTAAAGTTGTAAGACATATTGTTTAAATACTTTAGCTTTCTGCACTTCTTCTATATACATTCTTACAAAAAAGTATCGGGAATAGATAATTCCAAATTCAATTCAAATAATTATTTTTTGTGGTTAAGTTGGCACAACTGTTTTCTATATTGGTGCGAAGTTTGAGCAATATCTGTCATTGAGTTAGTTTGCAGTATTCGATTTTGTAAGCTCACCTCAAGAGTGTTTTGTGATTTTTATAATGGATAAAACATCGAACAAAGAGTTTGTCCCAAATCTTGCATTGCAAATGGAATTTCATGTTCAGAGTCACTGAAAATGTTACAGAAAGCAAACGGTGAATCGACTTTATCAAAAACTCGTGCATATGAGTGGTACAGAGCATTCAAAAGCGGTCGAGATTTGTTGGCAGATTTGCCTCGGTCTGTTCGGCCATTAAGGTCTTCAACTGAAGTTAACTTCGCTAAAATGAAGGAAATTGTGACTGAAAACCCTCATTCAAGTTTGAGAGAGATAGCCTCTGAACTTTCTGTGTCTCACGAATTCGATTCGTACATTTTAAACGATCGCTTATGCATGAAACACGTTGCCGCTCGACTAGTCCAGAAAGATCTGAATTTTCTTCAAGAACTCAATCGCGTAAAAGTCGCTGAGGACATGCTAGAACGAGTCAATTCCGACCCTACATTTGTAAAACGCATTGTTACTGGTGATGAGACATGGGTTTACGAGTTTGACATCCAAACTAGTCAGCAAAACTTCGGAATGGCGATTTCCAACTGAACCGAAACCGAAAAAACCACGATAAAGTCGACCAAAAGTCAAGATCATATTGACTGTTTTCTTTGACTATCGAGGTGTTGTGCACTCGGAATTCTTGCCAGAAGGTCAGACTGTAAATAAAGAATATTAATAGAACGTTATGCGGCATTTGAGAGAGCAAATTCGTCGAAAAAGGTCAAATTTGTGAAAAGAAAATTCTAGGATATTACACCTCGAAAACGCGCCATCGCACAAGGTCATCATAGTGAACGAAACCAACAACTCGAACAAATATCGTCGAACAACCACCGTATTCACCGGCCGACTTTTTTCTCTTTCCAAAACTCAAATTACATCTTCGAGTTACCCGTTTTCTGTCGATAGAAGATATCAAAGAGAATTCACGCGAGAACTAAAGTTGATTCCGGAAAATGCATTTAAAAAATTGTTTTGATAACTGGATTATTCGTTGGCTTACGTCATTATTACACTTACGTGTATTATTTCTGAAGGGGGCCACTCTTCACTTCACTTAGAACACTCTCGATCAAGTCACCTTTCAAAAAAAAAACCGCACTCAAATCGGTTTATCCGTTTGGGAGCTACAATACCACAGACAGACACACACACGCACTCGCCCAGCTACACAGACACACACCTACACAGACACGTCAAACTTATAACACCCCTCTTTTTGCGTCAGGGGTTAAAAACAGCTGACAGAATTCTAACCGACAGTTTGTCACATTGATTTTTGTACAAAATTCGCAATATAACTCGCATCATAATGAAGCATGCATAAATACTGATTAACTGCTGACGTATGATTTGTTGTATTTTATTTTCATGTGGTACAAATGCATTGTTTGTTTTTTAGTAGCAGCCGGGACGAATGTTCGTTTCATGGGCCTTTATTGATTAGTAGTGGATTAATGAAATAAAAAAAAATAGTTTCTAAACACAGGATTTAGCGACAGTGACTATTGCTGGCATGTGCAGGTTTTAAAACTAGAAGTGAAATTGGCATGGTAACAAATTATAAAACTGAACATAGCTATCATTATTAGGCGATGCGTGGATTCCGTTGTAAATTGTTCAGTTCGACGTGGTCTTTTATTAGCTATTATAAAGTTTTGGAGTTTTGGACCGATGTTTTGTGTAGTGAAACTACTGTGGCGTGTTCAGATACTACTTTATTACTCTCCTTGTTAGTACATTGTGATAGTATTTATACTATAATATTAAACGTGTGTGAGCTAACATCTATACACACATTCAAACAGAGATTTAGCTGACTAGTATAAATATTATTTATAAGGAAACTATATGCTATTGGGGTCGCTTCTATTGAGGTGACACACATATTTGTGTAGTAGAGACTAATAATAAAATGATTACATTTTAATAAATAAATAAAAAAAAAATATTTCGCATGCTTCAGGTTTCGCTCCTAGGAAAAGCTCGCACGATATATGCAGTGTAGCCACAAAAATAAACTCCTCTCTATTAATACTTTTACTATTAACCCTGTAGCTTGTGTACTGGGTGGAGTTCTAAAGTCATTACAGTACCGTCACTTTGAACTAAAAAGGTACCTATTGATGCAAAACCTATGTAGATAGAAGCTCTGTTTAACTGGTCCGACGATCAAAGCAAAATGTCCAATCATGGTTTGAACTACTCAATATACCTATACTTGGCAAGAGTTTGGAATACGATTAATTAATTTTTGCGTTAATCAGTCTTTCAAAAACCGGGCGTGAGTTTGAGGATCTTTATAGTATAGGTATATAGTTTTATAGTTAATAAAAAAAGCAATATTCAGTCGAATTTAGAACCTCCTTTTTGAAGTCGGTTAAAAACAATAGATATAAATAGATAAATATGGTTTTTAATCGGAGTCATGTACTAAACAAATGTACTTCAGAACATTGTTAGTGAACACTTGAGAATGAGTGTAAGATATTCGCCAACAATCTATAACAAGAAGTGATAAGACCTCATTAAAAAAAGTACAAAATAAGCTGAATAAAAATAAAAAAAAGTACAAAGTAAGCTGAATAAAAATAAAAAAAGTACAAAGTAAGCTGAATAAAAATTAAAAAAGAACATGTACCTAAGTCAACAAGTTCAAAAACGTGTTAAATAGACATAAAGCTCCTAAAAATACGTGCGATGGCTCATTCGATTCGGAATGACGTCTAGAAAAATGTGTTTTTAAGGGCTTATTAAGCACATAAAAAATTGCGATTGTTATTAACAAAATAAGATTTAAAAAAAAGGTATTTTGTATTTTTGAACTTGTTGACTAGACTATAAGAATTTAGTTCAAATATAAAATATCACAGGCAACCAACTATTGGTATAACCCAGTAACTTTAACAAAAAATATACAAAAATTAGCAACATTTTTTTCGTTGTTTAAATAAATTCTTAATTATTTTTGTAACTAATGCAAAAATGCATTTGCATTAGTATTAGCTTGTGGTATTCGAATGGAATAGATCCTCTGATAGTATTTAGCTTTGTTCGTTACCTTACATTAATTAAATGTACCTTTGTAAATTGATCTATATGTATCTCGATGTAATCCATCGCATTCGAGATACTGTCGATAGCTAATTAATATCGTCGAGGCGAGGAATTGGTTCATCTGATATTTTCTTATGAAAACTTATCAAACCTAGCGAAATCGTATGTGTTTACTGTTTTTGAGTTATTGAAATCCTCATAAACCTTAAATAATATAAATTTTGAACTTGCTAATTTCAGGTCCCATCATTATTAAAGATAGTGTGTTTTCGATAGTTAGAGGCATTCGGTTTTTCAATCACCCGGTTAGCTATAAGAATGATCGTGTCCCACTGGGTGCACAATCTTACGATTTAAATTAAGAAATGGGCGACTTCCTACCAGGGCGGCCTTTAACAAGCTGCAGCATAAACGAAGAGGTTGCAAGATTAACGGATATATAGCTATAAAAACTACGCTTCGATGCTACTATTCAATATAACTTTAATAAACTGTTTGTGTTCACCGTTCCGGCAGGTAGCCGCTAGCAGGATCTGAATTAAAAGCAAAAAACACAAAGCGTATCCTTCGCCCCCAGTTGTTTGTCATGAAATGTTAATATCGAATCCGACGCGTATGCTTATGAATAGTTCTTTGTCGAGGTTCGTAATCGAGTACCGAGTACCGAAAGTCAATAACACTTGTGTTGTTATTTTTCGCAGGATTTTTTGGATGTGAAATAAATATTTTATTTTCAATTTCAATAATTAGTTACTTATGTTAGTTTGAGACCTTAATTGTTAAGACTTATTAATATTAACTTTCTTGTTAGTCAATAATCCCCTATCTTCCTACACGCAACAACCGTGAGTGCTTCGCGATGTTTTGTAAAATCCTTCGGGTATCACACCGTCGAGAGCTTGACGCAATGTTTCAATCGGAGCCGAGCCGTCTATAAAAACGAGGTGTCTTTGACATCAGGCATTCTGCTTAATGGTAATACATAGCCTTCTGGCAGTTTGAAGGATGCTCAGCGTGCGGTACTATCAACAAATATCAAATACATACATGTATCTATTATATATTTTATACACGCCTTTTACATGTCAAAATAGACAAAGAGATTCTCAATATAAACTTGTTACTATCCTGTCACAAAAGTTGTTACGGAGCCGGATCTATCAGCGAACGGGAAAACAATTATCTAGGTCCGGGACTTATTACTTTACTGTGCACTTCCTAACACAACGTTGCCGTGGAAATGATTAAACTAAATTGATCCATTTTTGTCAATACTTCAAGCTATTACGCAGAAGGCTCGACATACCAGTGCCGTCACTTGTGCATTGCCAACCCTATTTTGTTAGTAAATTGACGAGGCGGAAGTGCATACGACCACCTTTACGTGTTTCGTGGAAATTGTTTGCACTATGTTGTTGGATAGTGATATGTTGGCCTAGATACGTAATTGTTATATACATATAAAGCCTTTACATCTATAGCTTAGCATATATTATAATTATATAGAACCAGGAAGCAAAGCGTCTCCATTGTATTAGGGCTTCATTATTATTGTACATATAGCGCTTCATCCCGTGATTGTATACCTGTCTAGATAGAGTAATTCACACCATGATGGGCTTAATTTACAGTCTTCCGCATTATGCGTGAGCACATAATATTAATAAACAAAAAACTATATAAGTAATAAAAAAGGTTTTTAAATAGAGGTAAATGATTGAATCCGTCGGAAGCGATAAAAGATCGGAAAATTTCAAATTACAAAGGTTACCAATGTAAATAACTGAAAATACGATTTAAACTGAGAAAATGTATTTTTTTTTAGTAGTAGTCAGTATCATCTAACATTAATATAGTTATACTTTGATCCAAAAGTAAAATAAATAATTTACCGTTTTTGACTTGTGATCATAAGCCATTATTGCCCATAGATGTACGTTTGGCAACACTGCGAGCGGCGGCTGCCCTTTTGTTTAACAATCCAAATAGGATTCACGTGTGACGTGTTTACTATTTGTTGTTTGTTATTTATTATTTTTAACCGACGAAAAAAAAAGGAGGTTCTCAATTCGACCGTATAATATTTTTTTTTTTTATTTTTTTTTTATGTCTGTTCAGCCCTCACTCCGTTATTTATGAACCGATTTTGATTATTATTTTTTTGTTAGATAGGGTATACCTCAAAGGTGGTCCCATGTCAAGGAAGTCGGGATCTGATGATGGGATCCTGAAAAAACTGAGAGAAGCCCTCGAAAATTGTAGGAACGAATAGTGTTTCTGTTTACTTTTCATTACTTTATCAGGTATTGCGTTTAGAAATTATCATTCAGTCGGCGCCAAATAAAATTTTGATAATTAATCAGTTTGTTGTTTGGCGCCGACTCAAAATAAGTTTATATAAAATTAGATAGTTTATGTAAATAAGCTCAATACTTAAGGTTTATTTATTTTTTGCTTTTTAGTTCTTTTCGTCGGCTTAATTTTTTGTCAAAAAGATTTTATTTTATGGTTTTTTTCATCATCATGATGATGATGATGAAAAATGATGATGATTTCTAAACGCAATACCTGATAAAGTAATGAAAAGTAAACAGAAACACTATTCGTTCCTACAATTTTCGAGGGCTTCTCTCAGTTTTTTCAGGATCCCATCATCAGATCCCGATCTTCCTTGACATGGGACCACCCTTGAGGTATACCCTATCTAACAAAAAAAGAATAATCAAAATCGGTTCATAAATAACGGAGTGAGAGCTGAACAGACATACAAAAAAAAAAAAAATATTATACGGTAGAATTGAGAACCTCCTTTTTTTTTCGTCGGTTAAAAATAATAAATAACAAACAACAAATAGCCTATACTATTATTTTGGTTCGATCAACTGCAACTCTAGCCTCTTAATCCAGTCACGAATTATTTTTAACAGTAGATTTTGTAACTGAATGAAGGTAGATGTGCACCTTGAATGATTTCTATGTTTAATAAGTTCAAACCTTCAACGGTATCACTGAGTGATTTTTATTTTTTAGTACGTTAGCTTTTGGAGCATTTCAATAAAATGAAATTCAGGTGGCATCAGCTTGCATCCTGTTTACCTTTCGTGTAACACTAACACTATTGTACCTGAAGATCTGACTTTTAAAAAGAGTGGCCATGAGTTTCTTTGCCAGTATTCTTCTCATAAGGCCCTACGCATTTTGGAAACTGGAAGTTATAGATCGACACAAGCAGGCAGTAGATTTTGGTGTTTTCACCTAATTTACTTCGACAATCCAGTACATGCTGTGGCGTCTGTTTGCGACGATCTATGATTTTAACTCTAGCTTCAATTTAACGTTCATAAATGTCACTTAGTGTCTTAATTGAATAAATGATTTTGAATTTTGAATTTTGAATTTTAAAATTAGATAGTTTATATAAATAAGCTCAATACTTAAGACTTAAGGTTTATTTATTTTTTGCTTTTGAGTTCTTTTCGTCGGTTTAATTTTTTGTTATGTTAAAAATTATTCACAAAAAATTATAACCGATAATAATATAGTAGAGATTCATATCTTTGGCAAATTAAAAACAATGACTATAATGATAAAAAGTAAGGTAAGAGAGAAGATAAGATAAGAAATTAGATGATTACAATTAGTTACTAGATACTTTACGAAAAGTGGAAGCCAATAGTACTTTAAGAGGTCTTCATACAATGGTTCAGGCATACATATGTACATGCGTAAATAGTTCCCAGTCATGTTTCTCCTGACCTATGATAAACGCTCTCTTTTGATTAACCGTTATTTTACCCTGACTCTTCGATTACATCTTTTGTTGATTTCATAACGCAATATGACCTCTGACCGATGACCTAGATAGCTTTACGTTCAGTTCAGCTTTTGTGTTATTAGGGAGTGCATTTAGATATTAAGCCTAAATAACACAAAAGCACCTCGGTGTTCGACATCGCGGAAGAGTAGAAGTTTGTCGTTTGTCGTCGACATCGAGCCGTGAACTATGCTTAATTTTAAAACCGCGAGTTTATAACTCGTACGTTTATCACCCGCTAGTTTTCCACTTTATCTTTTGCCCCGGCTTTTCTCGCGTTTAACCTGCCCGGTCTGGTGATCGTCTTACGAACCTGCCCTTTTAGTTTAATAGGAAACTTGGGATCACAAATTGATCCTGTTACCTGCTACCACTTAGACCCCTTAATGCTCAGAAAAATCACATAGTCCAAAATATGCTACACTAATTGTAGGTAATTCAACAACAGCATTCACACTTCATACTTTTTTTTCACCATCTGCAAGTACGTGGTTTTCACGGCACTTTAACGATAATTATAGGCTTAACATCGAGTAATAACATCCTAAAAGAGAAATAAAACTTTAAAGACTACTAGGTCTGCAACGCGTAAGTGACACCTGTGGTGTTGCAAGCATCCGTAGGCTACGGAGACTGCTGGTTGCATGAGCATACGACAGTATGCTCATCTATCACCATAGTGGTAGAATAATAAATATAACTTACTTGGGCATTTTGCTGACGACATATTTGAAGTTACTCTACGAGTATACGTAATCAGTCTTTGAAAACTATTCAAAATAGTATCGTAACTATTGACGAAACTTTACATGACCACAAGCAGAGATTAATGAATTATAAGTAGGATAGTATTTAATTAAATAGAAGCTCTGATTACAAACTAACATAGTTCAAAATTGATCGCGCCCTATACACCACTAAAACATACATGCCAACAGTTTTCACGGGTACTCTCACATGTGTCTTACACAAACAAGAGGTATTTTCACAGTGATTGCCATCAATCTGTAGTTGTTACAACGTGGTATGCCTGTGTGTAAATCCACTTACATTATAATAATTATTGGAATAAATTGGAATTAATACTGGAAATGTTAAATACTTTACAAATATGTAACTTAATTTTTTGAGAAACCATTGCATTAAAAGCTCATGTCTTTAGTAGTTTTGACCTATCATTCTGATGCTTGAACAAATATAGGTAGTTGACGTTAATGTTTTATTAGTTATTTCAGGAAAAGCATGGATACAACCCGGATAGAGGGTGGTATGTTGTACTCCCCGACTCATAACTATATACTGGTATATCTGTCGACCTATGTGGTGTGGACGTTTAACCATAACGTCCACACCACATCGTCTAACGTTCAGCAAAAATTAATTCCTATATATTATATGTATGTTTATACGTGTTCTAGAACCAATGCCAACCCATGCATTTGACAAACAAACAAACACACAGCAGTTTCATTAGCATTAGTGTTATCCATATGAGCGCGTACAGGTTTTGTTTCTAACATTAATAAATGATGTACGTTGTTGTTGGCGCAGTGAAGGTCCGAAATTATTACACATTAGGTTATAACTAGAGATCGGATAATCGGATGCATATTTACCTAAAGTTATTTTTTGGATAACAAATTATGGAAGCGGCTTCTAAGTATATTTTTATTTACGAATGCAGTTGTATTGTCGCGTCCTTACTTGCGCACAAGCAAGTATAATTTGCCGTCTCACTCGCACTCTTACAAAATGCTTACATTTCCTGGGGTTTAATAGGCCCGATTTGACACTTGTTACAACGTAATAAGGTTGTTTTTGCTTCGTCAAAAATCACTGTCAATAAAAGTAGGGAAAAGCAACCATTATACGTTGTAACAGAGCAAGTGTAATTTGTGTCAAACTGGGGTTTATTACATCTCACGGAGTATAGGTACACTTAAATTTGAATTTCCTGGAATCGCGGGATTCTTCCGATAAAAAAGTGCTTTCCATAATAGCCAACATCTCAACTTTAGGTAAATATGCATCCGAATATCAGATCTCTAGTTATTACATACCGACATATTTCAAGAAACAAAAAAGTAGAATCTTTAGACAATTGGGTAGATGACTGTTATATTTAACATTGTGATAAAGGAAATGATAAAGGAAATCATGTGATTGTGAAAATTCGTATATTTGCCAATATTGCAAAATTTGAACTTGGTATTTTTAATTCATTTCTCCAACACGTGTAGTCTAGGTTTTAGACATAATAAAACTCATATATTTTATGCTCTTAAGTATGAAGGTTCTCTGAACATTTAGACATATAACGTGATGTGAAATTTCGCCATTAAGTTAAAATTTGGTTTGATCTTAAAAACGTCGGTTGGTACTATAATAATAGATTTTCAATGTGGCGGTTTTCTAAGAAACAGTTACAATAACAATAGGTAAGGTAATTTGTACTTAATTGTTTCACCCTAAATTATTCGGCCAGGCCCCTGTAGTAACTGAACAAATTGACATTGTTTATAACTCGTGGACCTTTAAGATTTGCCATTGCTACCATCCGAGTTTATATCAGAAAGATGGAACTATATAAAACACCAAAGCGAAAGGTACTCAAATTTAAAATTTTGGGAATTTTATAGGCAGATATTGGTTTTGAAATAAGAAGAGTCAGAAGCGTTTTCGGTCAACACCATTGGATAAATAATGTTATTGAAGAATGGCGTGGAAAACAAATAAACCAATTAATAAAAATACAATAACATTCGTTAAGCTAAGTTGGAGATTGGAATAACTAATTTGACAGAGCAGTCTATAACATACCGTATTAACAACATAGCTTATCTGAGGCAATCCCTATTGCAATTTCTTTATTCACTAATTTCATTTAGATATTTATGATATAATTATTATTTTCAGTTAGTATGTTTCGTCAACTTTAATGACAATATTTATATGCATTTAATTTTTTTTATACAATTGACAGCAAAGGGTATACAAACACTCGGTTAGAATGTGAACACCTCCACAGTTCGAGTCCAATTTTTAAAGTCTTTGAACTTGTAATATTGGGTACCAGCGTTTAACATTACAACACACCCTAATCTCTTAACAAAAAAAAGCTCTTAACCACGGAACTTTTTTATATATTTGTATATATTTTGACCTGTCGTGGTACAAAAGTCTATACTGAAAAAAAGACCGTAATTGTTATAATTACGTGTTAAATATTTAATATTTTATACAACCAATAACGTTACCTTCACTTAACATATCGCACTGCTATTACAAGAGTGTATCAAGTCAAAATGAAGCTTTTTTCAGAAACGACAGAAAACTGATTAGTCGCTTCCTGTTAAAGATTATAGAAAGTGAACACTGTATATAGATTATTGATAAAATTAAGGGATTTCTGTATTAATGAATTATTTTAATGATTGCAGGTTATCAAGTTATTTCCAATTTTTTGAGTTGACAAATAAAAAAAAAGAATTATATTTAGTTGTTTTGTTGAAAAATTTGGCTTATTACAATTTATTATTATTATTTTATATTTATTTACGCGTAGGAAATTGATATTTACGTATGCAAAATTAATTATCTCAAATTTACCCTATTTTGAGTTTATACAGTCTCGTAATAGCAGTGCGATATACAATACTATTGGTAGGCTGATCTATTTTGCCTGAGTGCACTTACCTGGAAACAAATATTAGTTTCCAGCCCTTACTAAGCTTTGAAATGAGACAGCCGTATTGATTTCTAATAAAGCGACTGGAAAGCCAAGTTAAACAAGTTACTCGTAGAGTTAATAGATTCATATATGCATTAAAAATGTGATATTCATAGGGCATTCATATCTCAAAAAAACGTGTTAGGGCCATTTGTGGTGCTGCCCCATTGGACTCATGAAGGCCTTTATTTAAAAACTAAATTTGCTTACTTTGGTATCAATCTACATATTTGAGACAGGAGTATTTATTAAAAAATATTCAAACAGTTTAAAAAAAAGCCAGTGACACTAAGAAATATATATTCGGAAAGAAATCCTAGTAAACTACAGGTAAAATAACATCAAGCATGATATTTATTCCTAATATAATATTTCCTGCCCCCTAAAACAAAAACTACGCTCATGCAGTCCCTAATTATGCCTATTATAGACTATGGTGATGTGTGTTATTTTGACCTGAATGCAGACCTTCTCAATAAATTAGATCGTCTTCTCAATAACTGCATTCGATTCATTTTCAATCTTCGCAAGTATGACCATGTGTCTGCTTTACGTTCCCAATTAAAATGGCTACCTATTCGCCAGCGCCGTAATCTGCGAGCACTGACTTCTCTTTTTTCTTTTCTCAACTCTCCATCTTCGCCTTCCTATCTAGCTCCCTATTTCCGCTTCTTGTCCTCTAATCATAACAGAAATCTTCGTTCAGAAAATAATCTGGTTCTCTTATGTCCCTCCCACAACTCCGACTTCGTAAACTCGTCTTTCTACGTTCAATCAGTTCTCCTCTGGAATGCACTCCCTCTTGAAATCAGGATGGCCACAAACCGTCTTATATTTAAAGAGAAAGTTCGTGATCTCCTTCACAATGAGATGACTGAATGAGTTGGACGCTAGTCACTCGACTCTGTATTTCGGTATTCATAGTGTATGAATATAATGTAAGCATTTATATGGATATGTGTATATATGATTTGAATATATATTATTATTTTGTTATATTTTTATGTAAGTAATAGTGTGTACTTCTGTTTATGTACTGTGTGTAACTTGTATTGATTTTATAGATAGAATGGATGTGATTTCTGTGCACCTACCTTATGAGATTTCTCCACCACCCCAAGGTTGGCTGGTAGAGAATGCCATCGGCATTAAGTCCGCCTTTGTACATATTGTGCATAAAGATTTAAATAAATAAATAAATAAATAAATATGTAAAAAGAATATTTTTACATATCATGCTTGATGATATGTAAAAATATTCTTTGACTGGCCTGTTGGTCTAGTGGTTAGTGACCCTGACTGCTGAGCCAGAGGTCGTGGGTTCGATTCCCACCTGAGTCTGGGTGTTCTTTGTGTCCGTTGTTTGTATGTTTGTAAAGTCCCTCGAAAAAAAAAAAAAAAAATAGCAGCTCTATGTTTATAAAAATATTTAATAAATTTACCAAGAAATATTCCAGAATTACCACCGTCACGATTTAAATATGAACTAAAGCAATGGCTTAAAAATAAATGTTTTTATACAGTTACCGAATTCATACACAGTAGAGAAAAATAATGTTTATTATTGTAAATAATTATTATATATAAATATTTAGTTTTATAATATTTAATATAGATTAATGTAATAGGTTTAAGTTGCTAAATATTGGCATGCCGATTTAGTTGGTGAAACATGCTGTACTTAATTTTATATGTAAAACAACAACACTATTGTAACCATGTTTCTAGTAAATAAAGATTTTTTGGTAACTAGGTCGTATAAAATTGTGTCTATAAGCCTCTTAATATATTTCTATAAAGTAGTTTTAGCGCTCAGAGAGATTCTCTCAATTCAGGTATTCATCGGGAACATAAAGAACAATTGTGTTACCGTACCCTGACAGCGTATAAACATATATTAAATAACTTTCAAACTAATAATCTAAAGAAATAAAAATATATTAGAGATCGCGTGGTGGTCGAATTTCGACCATGGTTTTTTTATTGGCCGGTATAACTTGAGCTGTCATTGTATAGACTTAATTACCATGACAGGTAATCACATATACTGGACGCGTGTAATTTTATTAAGCCGTTTTCACGTAACTTTTAAAGTTGTAAGACATATTGGCCCCAATGCTGTTACTTCACTCGCTAAATTAAAATTCACTAAATTTTCTTCATATAAGATGTAAACCTTGTACACTTCAAAACAAGGTCTTATTTCAAATTGAAACAAGTAGGTAACATATGTCGCTATCGAAATAAGCAATTTATTTGTCGACTAAAGTCTGTTACGCTTAAATAAACTTTAATACCACGTAGCTCTGTGTTTTTAGTAAGCGTCTTCGTAGGTGTCGATTAAAATAACGTCATCTTAGTTCGTTTTGAACAAGTTTTTATACGGCAATTATACAGCATTTGAATAAATGTAGATTCTCGCTGCGTGTAAATAAAGTTGAGTATACGTTGACAGGTTTTAGTGAAATTTAGTGGCGCTGAGAAATAGATGCCAGTAACAAATAGACCTTATTACAAAGATCACAAGGTTGATTTCATATGAAGAAATTAAGTCAGGTTTTAGTTTAGTCGAGTGTATAATAGAATCGGCACCATTGTTTAAAAATTTTAGCTTTCTGCACTTCTTCTAATTATATAAACTGTAAATATTACAAAATTCACGTCACTACGTTCGCGAAATTTTCTTAAAAACGGGTACAAATAATTCTTTCTCTTCACGTATTAATATAATGATATTTGAGACACTCACAACAATCCCTAACATTTGATATGTCAAACGGCACAGTTTTTATTAAACTTATGTATTTACGTTGCACATCTGTGTTTCAGTCCCAGGGATTAATATGTGCACCAAATTTTAACTTAAACCAAGTTCGGAGTAAATTGGCTGTGCCAGAAAGACGCACCTTTAAAGGTTTCGTTCTTTCATTTCAAAGTACAGAACCCTAATAAAGTAGGGTATTAAAGCCTGTAAAGTCGTTGAAGTGAAAACAAAAGCTTTTCTATAAAATTCTACTCGAACTGAACATTTTTATTACGGGATATTGAAAAATCAATTCTGTCGTGAGGTAGTAAATGAAGTTACCGGTAGGAAAAATATTCACGGACGGTTGCACTCGAGTTTATACTGAATATTCACTTAGACCACGATGGGAAGTACTTACATTTAAGGATATATAAGTAACATCCCACCCGTTCATGTAGAAACACCTACAATTGTCATTTATAGGTACACAATAATTTACATGCAAATAACAAATTGTCTTGTTTGTACTATTTTGTGTGACGTTTGTGCCTCCTGTATTAAATGCGGATTTTAATAATCCAAACTAATTATAAAATGTAAACAAAATCTTTGTCAAAGAAGATTAAGATATGAGACTAATTTTTACTTTCTTATTAACTTTACACATGCTGTTACTTCGCAAAGATTTCTCCTTTGATGATAGTGATCATTCTAAATGATGTTTATTATCCTTACCAATATTAAAGCATACATTTTGTATGAAAATACAATTGGTTTTTCGTAAAATTACTGTTTGTTAATTATTTCAATACTTCAATGGAGCGGCTTTGATCTCGATCCCATTAAAATGTTTGTTTGATTAACTGATACTAACTTAATTGATACCATCGAATGCATTCGTATATTTGCAGTAATGAATCAATGGATTGTTTCTACTGTATTCACATTGAAATGTTGTTTTTATTTTAACTTTTAACGAGAACTAGTATACTAGTGACGAGAATATTTATGAATAATTAATGATTAATCTTATAACAATTTATTTTTAAATAAGTTGTAGGACTCACTATAAAAGACTTTATCAATCTATCTAGAAAAACTAGGAGCCAGTAGTACCAGATGTTTTAAAGCTTTATAAAGCAATAAAGCTCAAAGGGACGTTGAAAAGGAAAGAAGTAAGCGAATAATTATGTTTTTATAATATTTGCTTTACCTCAAGGACCGTTGTATAATATAAGGCTTATTTCATCTGTATCTTTAGAAAGACTGGAAATACATATGTATAGTCTAAAGATAAACAAAGATTTCGACTCGTTAGAAATTAAATAAGGAAAGACCGTGGCCATTTAATGTTAGTACGTTCGACTTCGATGTTAGTATGTTCGATTAATTTTATTAAGACTGTATGATGTGATCCCTTATAATTGTAGAAGCACCAGATTTAAAAAAAAAAACAAATAAATAAATAAATGTCTATTTTGGATAGTAGGTATTTACAGAATTTTAATTTAAAGTACAAGCTTAAGTAATAAATGCAGGACATTATATTATGCTGTTTTTAATTAATTAAAAACACATAACATTTATAAGTATTTCAAAATATTATGAACTATTAACGTAGGCTCCATAATGATACTAGTAGGTATGTCTCTTTAGTTTAGGCTTACGTACGTAGTGACGCGCGGAGAACGAACACATCGATTTGATTGCAATGCCGATGTCTTCACTATTATTCTATGGACGATTTGTTTTAATAAAAATTAATTAAAGGATAAAAACAGTTTTAATTTCGATAAATTATACTTGCTGACTATGACTGTTTAGTGGTATGTCCTAATGTAACCAAATAAAACCATACGGTGTTCCGTCACAAGTGGGTCTATTGCAGGGCACCCCGGGTGCATAGGTAGCCCTAAGAATGCCTTGCAATGCTGACTATGGCTTGTAATTAATCATATTATATCAATCAATTATTTATTTGTATACATAACATTCTTCCACTTTCTAAAAATATATATTATATACTGTTAATAAAATATACTTAATCATTTAATTTAAATAGTGTTTCTTTTTCAAATTTATTAGTTGTAGTTTAATTTTATATCCATTACAGTAAATGTTATTTGTAAAATAATTATGGATACACTTTTTTGAAATAAAAAAAAAAAAAAAAAAAATTATTTTAAAACATTAATAAAAATATTCGTAAAAATATTTTTTACAAAAATAATGCAAAATTACTAACTTTAACAACAAGTAAAAGCACAGTTAGAACTCACCTCGACATATTTGATTGATTGAAGTGAATGATGCAGCCCCACACGGGCGACAAATCAATTAAAGTTAGCATAAACCTCATTTTCATTTCATGTTACATGATTTGTTGATATTGTCAGTGACAAATGATTAAAAGTAACAGATTATCATTATCAAACGACAGGAAATTATACTTTTACTCTATGACATTTTTTTTCCAAGTCATTTTGTAAAACGATCTTATGTAATAACAAAACCTGCGGGCATAGGTAGGTAGATAATTTTATTGATAAGTAGGATATAAAAATTGGACCGGTTTAGAACACTTTTGGATTTTAAGTTTATGCCAACTTTTACTTAATTTTCGCCTGTTTGAGTCGACGCGTTCGTACCAACCACTGGTTGAGCTCAAAATGAATGAACAACGGAATGGTATTTAAAACATCCCTATCCCTCAGATCCAGATACTTAATGCGCAAGGCGACTAACGTCAACCAACCCACGGACCTACGAAACCTTGCCCCCCCGCACCCTTCAAGGGATGAAATCCTTACCTCTTAGTACGATATTTGTTAGTACAAATGGGGTCAATCAAAACTAATTTCTCATTCGTCAATAAAACAAACATTCACGTATCAATGTAATGTCATAAATTGTACTATTTTCACACCGCTATGACTTAATTACATAATTTTTATATTTTAAGGAAATGGTTTGAAATGAACTGACATGAGCAAATTTACTGATAGCTTCTAAAGATCAAAATATACTAAGATCAAGAAATATGTTGCCTTTTAATATTTTAATGGTGTTCTAGATTTAATCTACAAGAATTTTTGAGATTCTATAGAAAGTGCTACATCTGAGATCTTACAAAAATAAAAATTTGTTTAATATAATTTCGTTGCGTACAAAATCAAAGAACATTTTTTGTTCAATACTATATTACTATATTTGAAAATACATTAATTTTGACAGCTCAGTAATAAATTTCTAAATATTTGAAACCGGTATGAATTAATAAAAAAATATACATATTTTCTGGAAATTTAGGTCATGCACCAAACTGCTCTAGGTATACATAATTGTTGCGTGTGATTATTTGCTTCTATTAGTGTTTTTAAGACACACATTACTAGTATTTTTATTCACGTTGGTAGTATTCAAGGTAGGGTGCCCGTAACCCCTCGATCCAAACAATTACGGCGCTTAAGCCTTTACGGTATCTTAACCATTATTCATATTTCATTTATTTATATTTTAACGATCAAATAAAAAACTAAAGTAATAGACATTTTTTAATTATGAAAATAAAGGCGAACAGAAGCTATGCTCACAAAATAAACAGGTGATAACAGAAATATAACTGAAATGTTATTTACAGAAGGAATATTTCATGTGAATGGTGACGGTTTAGTACTAAATTATACTTATTTTCTGTTTGCTGAGTAATTAAAACTGTATGTTCGCTGAGTTGTACCTGTACCTAAAGTACGCGCGAGCTTTTACATGTCACATGTTTTACATGTCAAGGCTTGGCAAAGCCCGCGGTTTTCAGTTTTTATGTTCAGTATGTTTGGAAAAACTATTTTCCTCGAAGCCCGTAACCTATGCTATACACAGAGATAGGTTTAACAGTTCTGCTTTTTCATGAACTGAACCCTAAATCCGTCCATAAACTTAAATTACAGGAACAATAAAAAATTTACTACTATTATAAATGCGAAAGTTTGGATTGACGTTTGCTACTCAATCACGCCCCAACGGCTGAACGTATCTGAATGAAATTTACATAGATACATTACATAAATAGATAACAGTTTGGAATAATACATATTTAACAAAAAATATACGGTTCCCTCACGAGAGATTTGAATTTCCACGCGCACGAAGTCGTGGGCAGCAGCAATCTAAAGGCAGAAGTCCGCACTATAAAGGGTTAGCACCATGTTATTTGCTCGTTGCGGGCCATATCCCTCTCACCTCTGACTCTGTTGACATACCTTCGCCATCAGGAATATAATATATATAATATTCGCTCGTGGTAATGTAGAATTTGTCCATCAAGCTATCCCCCGCGAACAGTACCTTTTTTGGATTAAAGGTACGGTTATGTCCTTTCTGTATTCTGACAACATGAAAAAAAATTTCCATGATGATTAATGATAAAGCGTAACAAACAAACGGGCCGAGTTGAAATCTCTGATATCCAACCGATTGCGATGAAACTGGGTATGTAGATAGCTGGAGACCTGGATTAACATATAGGCTACTTTTTATCCCGATATTTCCACGGGAGCGGGACTTACGGGGGTGAAACCGCGGGGCGCTGCTAGTCCACAATATATCTCGAATTACTGCAATAAAAAACTGTATATTTGTAATTTAATAGTTTAGCATCGTGTATCATAAAAACTTGTATTCTCTTATACACTGTTTTGCTAGGTTCTATCACTTTCTCAATGCTCACCTACGTCATTTAATATTCTCCATTAGAAAAAAGCCCGTCGACGAGTAGAAATATAGAAAACAAAAAAAAATATGTACCATTTAAAATCTTTAACTTCACATTCCCCCTTTTTTTTTTTTTTTTTTCCGTGTGGAAACCCCCACGGGTCATCACGTCACCGGGGTGAACGGCAAGGTGGTATGTCGGATTCGAACCAACTAAAACCACACGGTGTTCCGTCACGGGTCCTAATGTTACACATTCCACCTACTTTTGTGAACAACGGAGGCTAATACCTGGAACTTCAAACGGTCAGAACTTGTAAACGGATAGTTTTTTTTTTCTTTTTAAATCTCTTTGTAACTGCTCGAGTCGTACCCTTTCACTGATTCAAGTAAGTGTTCCTTTTTCAAATACACCCTGTATAATTTCAGTACAACGAGTATTACGTAAAACATTTTTACAAAGTAGGTACATTATTGTGTTGCTTCTCTGCATAAATATAAAACAGATTGTTATTATTAATGTTAATTATTCTAATGACTACTTATGACATTGTTTGTTTGGATTGTGACGATTGAGTAATAAAAAAAGTTATTCCATTAGACCGTTTCATTTAAAAACAGTAAACAGTTGTGCAATTCAAAGAAAATATATATTTATAATTATTTCGCTACTAAGATCATTACATTACTTCGACAACGAAAATGGTGTGCCAGTCGTGGGTAAAAGTTTCTGTGTAATCACAATAGCAATAAGATGGAATCTATCTAACATTGAACGGTATGTCAGAATATTACTTCACGGGAAAATCAACCTTGATGTTTTATGATGTCAAACGATCTTCAACCGTAGGGTGGTAGACGGTGTGTTTGGCCGATGGTAGCTAAGTATGTTTACTTTGTAAAAAAATATAAATATATAATAGACTTTCGGTACGAAGTGAGTTTTTTAATCCATTATATTTGATATTGAAAATTAATTCCAATTTATTTAAATATGACTATTACACACTTTATAGAACTCAGTGCTTGTAAGGGCGCGACGTACTTTGTTCGTTTGAAAGAACCTTGCCGCCTTTATACTATGTGAGGAGGTAATTACAATATTATTTTATTTCTAACCTTTTCAACGAAAATGTACCTAGAGTGTGTCAGTTTTAGACTTTAGAAAAATTATGTTGTTTATAAAATAATAAAAAGCGTAGAAAAAAAGTTCACCATTTTAGCAATTAATAATTTCTCCCATAGTATTGAACGGGGTAATTTTCAATGTTGAATGTTAAAACATTTAAGTCCCCAAAATCACCTGTTAGTAATATTAAATTGGCTGAATTTTACTAATTTTATTTTGCACAGTGTACTTTCGCTGCTAAACAATATTGCTAATTATATTTTGCTTAATATAACATTGTATTAAACAAGAAGTATGAGGTAAGCGTTGAGGGGCCAATGTCGAGGCAGTCAGTTCTCTTGCTAATAAACTAGAGATGTTTTTGATGAGGTAAATATAAAGTTGCGCGTATAATAGACAACGTGTATTTAATTAAAAGTAAATAATGTATTATTAAATATTAAATGACTACTTACTTAACAATTAGACAGCGAGATACGAAAACGCAAATCACTATCGATCATCACTAACATCACTATCGATCATCACTAACATCACTATCGATCATCACTAACATCACTATCATATAGATACATTCTCGAAACTTTGTAAATATCACGATTTTAAAACGCAAGAATACACAGTGAAGAGAATATTGAACATTTAACATTGCGTTCTTAATATCCAAGGGTTTTCACTAAACACATAGAATAGCGTCAATCGATATGCTACATTCTCATAAAGTTACAATATCACGATTTTTATATTTGCGAGTACAAAGTTAAGAGAAAATCGTAAGCTTCACATTATATTGTTATTATCCAACGGTTGAGTTTTAACAGAACAACATCAATCGATGAAGTTACTTTCTCGAAATGTTCTAAGCACCACATTGGTTTACATCGTGAGTACAGAGTCGAGAGAAATTATAACATAAAACATTACATTGCTCGTAATCAATGCATGACTTTTCACTGCACACTTAGAATAGCATCGATCGATATGCTGCAATTTTAAATTGTACAAATACAAGAAAACGCGTTCGCACCGGACAGTTCTCGGGCAACACTAAACACTTGGTAACTTCCCACTACGATGTACATTCACAAAATAGCGTGTACACACAACAAATGCAACAACATAATATTTTTATTAATAAATTACTGTGTTATTACTTGTTATTTGTTGACTAGCAAAAGACATCAACGAGCGACGCTGCTTATTCAATTGTGCAATTTTAATAACAAAATGCTGCTTTAAACGTATGTTTTGAATTGTAAATAAAAGTCACTCGTATTTAAATACGTATCATTAACCATTGAAGGTAATCTTGTATTGCATTATTAAAATATACGACGAGCGATAGTAGTACTTGCAAATTGAGGGTTCCGTACGTACGTAATTATATACATATAGTTGAACTTATTTGAATTAAGTTAACAATTAACAAACTTAACATTGCATTTGAACAAAATTTTATCAAATACATGAGGTCAATGTTCAAATTACAAGTGCAGTACTCGTAAAAAGTTTTTTGTCATAAATATTTTTTTTCTGACAACAAACTCATTTCAATTTTATTTGTAAACGTGCTCCTGATTAAAAAAGTTCTAGACAGACAGAGAGACAGATGAACAGTGAATTGGTCTTATAAAAGTTCCTTTTAAGGCTTCTTTGCCGTCCTAGCTGCAGGTAACTGGGAACCTTGAATATTTTGAACGTCGCGTGCTCGACGTAGTACCTCTATGTGGGAACAGCTTTATATCTGCTCCAAATAAAATGTTCATTGATGTGCCAAGAAAAGCACAAATACTAAAAAATGGTTGGACTTATCTAGAAGAGAATCCAACGGAATGTCTGTTGCTTTCGCGATTTACTTCTAAATCGATGTAAGTGTAATTAATATTTACTGCAAATTCATGATACCAATGTGTAAATGAAAAGTAGGTTAAGTAGTCAAGTTAGGTTTAAGGATGCCTCAATTATTTACTTTTGTGTTTTAGGTGCCAAATCATATGGAAAATTACAAAGCTTTGTCAGTAAAAGAGGATAAAACCTGGATGCCTTCCATCTAAATTGCAATGTCAAAGAGGTAGAAAAAGAAATTATAGAAAGAAATGAACTGTAAACATCTGCCCGGCTGCAGTCGAGAGGCCACGATTGGTAACACAAGAACTCTAAAAGTAAGTAATTTAACAAGTAATATATTGGAACAGAAAACACCACTTTACCTCACAGTAACTACCTACTCGCAAAAGTAATTTTTAACTAAGTAATGCTTAAATATTTGAATTAATTAACATTTCTGTGGACCTACACCTTTGTTATAGATTTAAAATCTGAAATCGTTACATCAGTTTAAAATTGTAAAAGACTTGAGAAGCAACTATTCCCCAACAGATCACAAATCGCATGGACTTACAACTGACGGAAACCGTTAAGAGACAAGGAGCACTTGAGGCAGTTCTTAAGTTAACTATTGTGCCTCGATCGTAAACTTTTGCACTTCTAAATAAACAATTAATAGTAAAACAAACAACAAATTTTACGCACGATAATATTGTTTACTTTATGATTCCACACAACACGTCACGCGATGCGATTGGTGTTTCGTTTGAAAAAGCAACAGATAACAAATATCTAAATTATTATTTTTTTATTAAAAATACCTTACCTGGCAGAAGCATATCTTTACCAAGCGAAAACAACTTGGACTTCAACTGCGGAAACGCTACTGGCTTATTGGTCTATGGTCCCAACTCTTGCTAACAAGTCAACTTCTACTATACAAATGTATAATTAAACCAATCTGGACCTACGGCATCCAATTGTGGGGGACAGCTTCACATTCAATTATTAAAATTGTCCAAAGATTCCAAAATAAAATATTAAGGATAATAACTAATGCATCTTGGTTTGTCACAAATGAGCAACTCCACCATGATCTCAAAATGAACACAATCAGGCAGGAAATTCTCCAGCACACCCAAACTTACAAAACTAGAATTACAAACCACACAAACAAACTGGCGAAAGTCCTGATGGAAGACGATCAGAAGAGTCGCAGACTGAAACGTAAAATGCCCACCAAAATAAGCATGCACGCCATAAATTGCAGTTGGCCTTACATACTATTGAATTTCCCAACGGAAAGGAGACCGATTGTAGTAAACAATAATTATAAAAAAAACAAAAATTAGATTTTCTTGTGATTACTATCCGATCACCTATTGTGTATAATATTTTTAAAAATCAATAATTATAAGTCACAAAGGGAAACCGGGTAGAGGCGCGCGTACGGGAACTCATTGGTAACCCTTAAACTTTATTATAGTCCAGGCTCCGACGCGTTTGGGATCAGAAGGCCGTGTGTGAGGTATCTCAAGTTACTCAAGTTATACGTATAACTTGACTACAAAAATATATAAATATTGTTTTATAGTCGGTAGGTTATGGCAGATTTCTGCTCGAATAGGCGGCACCCGACTGGGAAATATTTCCACACTACAGAAGTCTGCGGTGAGATCTAGTAGTGCTGGATTATTTGTCGGTAGCAAGTATGCTCAGCAGAGCTCTATAGATTAGGTTAATCACCTACCCTGAGGCGGGCTGTTTAGTTACCAACATATTTTTAAGAATAATACCTGTAATAAAGTAAAACGTCAAAATTCTTACTACACAACTAAATCAGTCAATATTATATCAATAGCTGTTAAGCAAAATTGTTTAAAATATCTTAAACAATTACATCACATGCCTTTATTCCGCCCTACTCCTAATATGCAAAATAATCATTTAATTGTTACCAAACGGCAAATATACCAGACAACAACCATACACAATTTAAACTGAATCTCAAGTAAGAGGTTTTGAAACCAATTAAATATTCATTCAAAATTAAATCTACATCTAATACCAATAAACAAATAAAATACAGCATACAAAATACCGAGACCGCACATACACATCAAATACTCATCAAATTAAAGACAGACTGTTTATAAATAAACTAATACCAAACATTCCAAAGATCATCATCAGACAGATGTCACTTACGGCCATCAGACCCGTCCCAGCTTGCCTCGTCCGATGCTTCATCCGACGCATCGTAATAGTCAGAGTGAACGGGGCTACCACGCGAGTACCCTTGGAGCTCGACAATCAACGCATGATAAGGTGCTATGTCCCCGAAAGCCGCGCGAAAAGACGGAAGGCTGCAGGAGGCCAGCTTGGATGTAACGACGTGACAACGCGGCAAAGGGTTCGTTAATTTGCAAGCCCTTGAGCCCTCCAACGCAAGAAAGAACGAGACGAATATATTTTGACACTAACGTAATTTATCTATAACATTTATCCACACCATGGATAGAAATCTAATTTCTAATTTCGACTAGTCGTCTACAGCTGTAACTGGACATTTTACAAATATATATATATATATATATATATTTGTTAAGAAGTAATTTTATCTGTTGCCTGTATCTGTAACCTACAAATAAAATAAAATAAATAAATACTTACGTATGCAATTTAATAATAATTATTTTTTTATATTATTGTATGTTTACGTTTTTTATTTGTGTATATGAAATATTATCGTTGGCGTTTTTTCGTCTTAATGTTACAATGATTATATTTAATCACATTTGAGAAGAAGAAAATTTTATTTTGCATAGGGACCGAGGCCTGAAGAAATAAAACAATAACATGAAAAGAGATATTTAAACTTGAGTTAAGGCGACACCAAAAGTTAAACTATTTCTTCCATCGGGTGTAGTCGTGACTCGTTTAGGTTACATGCAAAAATATCCTATTATTTAATAAAATATAATGATAAGGGAGATGAAAAATATTTCAATGACTCGTTTTCTTTACTTAAAATAAAGCGTATGATAATTTTTTTACATATATAGATATATTTATTTTGGCATTACTACTACTAATGTAAGTGCAGTTCGCCACCGAATTTAAAGCTATTTAAAGAAAGTTGTTGCGAGTGAATACGAGCTTGACTGAATCTACCGTCGCCTTAACTGTTAAATATAACATAAGTACTCACAACACGAATAAAGATAACTGGAAAGAAAAACTGCAGAATGTATTGCGTCAAAGATAAATAGTCGCGGATATATTCGACAAAACGCGATATTAGCGGCATTGTCGCGAACCTTCGCAGTGTTTTACATGAATTGTGGAAGGCGTCAACTGCTTGGCGCGATAAACACGAATGCACTGTCCGACGCTCACTGCACGATGGCACCCAACGTGGGGCGGGTTGGGAGATTGTCTCCCTCTTTCCCAAACCACCTTACACCGTGCCATCCGTCCCTCCGTACGTTATATTGTTGTAGAGTTTATATTTATTTCGTTTTAAGTGGCTCATTACTTTGTTAAGTACGCGACTGTTCATTAGCAATGTATTGCAATTTTTCCTTAGAAATGCAAAGTGACTTATTCACTAATTGGGCATTAAAAATTAAAATGTATTTTTTTTCACCTGCAGGTTAACCTTTTACTGTATACTATATTTATACTATTATACTATACTATATTTTTTACCAATAAGAGTTGAAAAAGCTTAAGGTACGTCTGATAAGAAGCTTCCGTGGTGGCTTACACTTTTGGTCTAATGCAGTGGAGCTGACCGGCTGGGAGAGCACTTATAGAATACCGCGGTTAGACAGTATTCATACTGTGACAGAATTACGAGTTACTACTAACTAGTAGGCGAGACTTTTACATGGATGACTCGCGACATTTTACCTCCTTACTTTCGGGAATTGAGCTACAAAACACTTCAATTATGGTCAGCTTTGACACACCACCACATCTTTCACGTCACAAACTTTCCAGTAGAAGAGACATTAAACAAGGCACAGGTATACCCACTGCATACATGAGCGGTATAAAATTCTGTCTTGAAAGCGGTTACTTCCTATGGAAAGGATATTATTATCTACAATCTATCGGATACCGGTGGCGATACGTTTATGACATTTTCATTTTCCTTTGAATAACCTAAGCCTGCACCTGAGCACGGTACACAAAAAGAGACGCTTTACTCGTTAATAAGGGGCCACCATCGGGTCTGAAACTAGTCTGGCATCACCGCGTCTTTAATAAATATGACTACGACTTACGAAAGTTATTATTCTAATTTAATAATACTTCTTTCCAAACAATATTGGCTGTTCGTCGACATTGAATGTACACACAGAGCTTCCCTCCAAGTCAACAAATTTATGTGGACACTGAAATGTAAGAACTCGTTCCAGCGACCGAAACGAACCGCGCACCTCAATTAGAACCGGATTACAGGAGGAAATCGCATTTGAGTATAACTTGAGAACGGTGAACGTTGGGTAAAAAAGTGCTTCATTACAAAACTCAGCATCAATACTTTTCATTCAAGAAAAGAATTCGGCAAATAAATAAAAATGAATTGCTGTTCCAGGTTCCAGGTAAGCGCCTATTTGGCTATTTTGTCTTTTGAATGTTAGTAGTAAAAGTCTGAATCTTGGGGAAATAAAAACTAAGAAAAGTTGCCCGGAAAATGGGTAAATTCGTTGAAAACTGGAAGTGCTTTATTCATTAAAATACAATTCTTGAAATTTTGACAGGACAACGTCTGTTAGGTAAGCTATGATACAATGAAATAAGTTTAATTACTAGCAGCATTCCCAGAATTCATGCAGCGGATTGAAAATGCTTGTTTGTAATAAAATTTCATACATTCTGAAGTAATTTGACAGGCAAGCTTAGCTTCGGGTGTGTGCTATGATATTTAATAGTTATATATTGGTATTGATATAGGGCTCTGTTTCCGCATATAGACTCATAGGCGGTCCATTATGCGTTCGAATAAGCTGACTAGTTGAACCAGCCTTCCAGAAGCACAGAAGCCTCCTGGGGCGTTCACAGGCTTTTAGAAGCGACGTCTGGGGGAAAGGGGACTGTCTGTCGCACTGATGGTGAATAGATGCCGGTTTAGGGCCAAGTGGCCCGAAATGGTTCCTACATAATAATTATATAAATATATTATAATGTAAAGCGCTCGCTACATTCGTATGAGTACTCAATACATACAGACGTATTCATGAGTTGATGGCGTTCCTGAAACAGAAGCTGGATGTGAAGGACGAGGTGGCCATCCAGATCTGTTTAACTAACGTCAGAAAGGACGATACTGCTGCCGCGAAGCAGCTGGTTTTCGGTTGCTTAATAAAAGTGGCCAGATGTTGTCGTGCCGTCGGGAAGGGACAAAGAGAAGTTTACAAGGCATCAGCACAGTGCTGAATGCAGCATGAAGGCACAGCAAATCTGAATGAAGTTTTTCTTGTTGATTAGGAGAAAATGTATTAAGTACTATATTTTTATATTTATTAACTTTTGCAATGCTATCATTAGACGATGTTTTAAATATTTCACAAAGAAATACCCTATTTTATGAAAAAAACCATACATTTTTTTTATGGTACAGGGGCAAACGAGCAGACCGGTCACCTGATGGTAAGTGACTACCGCCGCCCATGAGCACCTGCAACTCGAGAGTCACAAGTGCGTTGCCGGCCTTTAAGGTGAGGGGGTGGATTTTGGAAGAGGAGGCGAGGAAAGGGTTAGGACTTAGGGCCACCGGTAACCTCACTCACTCGGCGAAATACAAGAAATGTTTTACGGCTGGTTTTCTGTGAGGCGTGGTATCGCTCCGGCCGAGCCGGCCTATACGTGCCGAAGCATGGCTCTCCCACTTAAAAATAATACCTTTTCTTTTGGGTATTTAGCGTGGTGACAACATAGTTTCTTGCTTTACGCCTCAATTTTCGCCCGTATGTCGGCCATTATACGATACACTTTCAAAGCAAAATGCTAATTTTTCTTCTTGTGATTCCGTGACAAGTGAAATTTCTCAACGATACCAAAGAGCAAGAATCAGACCACATATCTGTTGTTAACGCTAATATATTTAATTTGCAAAGTCAACATTCGCATTCGCGGATACTTTAGATAAACATTCGCAATTGTTAAAAATTCTACATTCTTGACATCACTAGTATGAATATTTTATTAATATATATATATATATTATATTATATTAATGTATATCGTCAAGGATCACTACCTATCTTTGTAATAACCTATACCTATGTATATGTTTATCTGTAGTTATGTGTATATATATATTTATTTGGGTATGTATGTATGTATATATGTATGTATGTGTGTATGTATACATGTTATTGTTTTAGTAAGTAAGACTAATGTGCACCACAAGTTACCTATTACTATACAGTATAGTCCATCAAAGGTTGTCTGTAAGAGATTGCAGACTGCGATAAGACCGCCCATTGTATACTTAATATTGAATGTTGTATGTATCCTATTTTTGGTGTACAATAAAGTATACTCTATCTATCTATCTATATATAATTATTATTAATTCATAGGTATAACCTATGAATTAATAGTAATAAATAACTTAATTGTTATTATTAGTTCATCCCCAGTTTATCCTATACCGTTTTTTAAGAGAAAACTTCTTTAGACATGTTTGTGAACTTTTGCTATGGGGAAAAAGCTCTGAACTCGTTACCGTCACGCTAATAATACACATACAGATCCACTAGAAGGCGCTAATCTAAACATTGAGTTTTGTTAGCTCCTTATTATAATATGTGTGTATGTTTTCACTTCTGACGTGCAGTCATACGACAGTTTTAATTTTTTTTAAATAAAGGATGTACCTTCATTGGATATACCGGGGTTTTTTTGTCAAATCTCAAACTCACCCTAAAACTGCAGCTATCACAAAAGTTGCGAGTTTAGGTATTACAAATTATAGAGGTTAAGTATGGAAGAGTATCAGAATAAAAACTAACGAGTTTTTTTTTTTTTTTTTCTTAAAAAGACGACTCCCGCATTAGGAATTACTCCTGTGTCGCGGGGGACTTTACAAACATATAAACAACGGACACAAAGAACACCCAGACTAGGGTGGGAATCGAACCCACGACCTCTGGCTCAGCAGTCAGGGTCACTAACCACTAGACCAACAGGCCTGTCATTAATGTCGGTCCACGTATGCATGTTAGTCCAACCCGTGTAAAATTTGATGCAAATTGAATCACAACCGTTCAGCGTGATTGAGTAAAAACCGTAAAAAAGCTGAAAAATACTTTCAAAAAGCTTTTAAAATTTTCATGTAAAATTTTTTATTCCTTGAAAAGGTGTAGGTATATTACAAAAAACACATGTTCGTGATGCACTTATCAACGAACAACAATGTTTTTTTTTGTTTCGTCTGGCGGTCGAATTTCGACCGTATTTAATTTCATTGTATAGATTTTGTACCATGACAGGTCAACATATATACTGGACCTATAAATTGATTGAGCCGTGTTTACTTAATTTTTAATCCGGTTATGTTATGGTTCCGTTCCTTAAAAGAAAAAGGGAACCCTTATAGGATCACTTTGTTTTCCATCTGTCTGTCTGTCAACACCTTTTTCTCATGAACCCGTGGACGCATCAAGTTGAAATTAATACCATAAATTAATACATAAGTCTGCGGTCCCTTGAAGCTGTAAAAAACTCAATCTTCTAAGTCAACAGATTATCTTCTAAGTCACAAGATATGGCCACTTAAGCCTTATATTTGACCAAATTTTAACATTCCGCAGGTAAATCAAAACCTATAGGGTAATCATGAAATTTGGTAAAAATCAAAGTCAAACACAACAGAAATAAAGAGAAAAACCCTGAAGTTGTTAAATTTGTAGTTATATCTATCTGTCTGTCTGTGTGTCTGTCAAGACACTTTTCCTCAGGAACCCGTGAAGGTATCAAGTTGAAATTAGCCTCGAATTCTTATATCACCCTTGAAGCTATAAAAAAAATCAAGCTTTTAAGTGAACGTAATCAAAAGATACGGCCATTAAGCCTTAGATTTTAATAAACTTGAACATTTCGCACATTTAGGAAAAAATCCGAAAGTCGTTAATTTGTTGTTATATCACATAAAATAATAGTGTTTATGATCACAAACTTATATTTAGCGGTTGGATTGTTGACTGAGTTTTTTTTTCCAAAACGGCGGGCTTAGTTTAAGTCTTCGAGAATTTGTTCCCGAGATGGATGTACATACAAGTTTGTTTGCTTACGGAACCCTCGGTGCGCGAGTCAGACTTGCACTTGTCCGGGTTTTTTTAACATTATAGCACGTATTGTTTAAACATTTTAGCTTTTTGCATCTCATACATATAATCTTTGCTAAAAACATATAGATATGTACATGCATAATTACAATATCACTATTGGATCGTCACATGTCTTACAAAGCAATGGATTGTGTTGAAACTTTGGTCGGTTTTATTAAAACAGTTTACGTATATGTATACGTCGACACGACTAGCTGTGTAAAAAAACAGTTTACGTATATGTATACGTCGACACGACTAGCTGTGTAAAAAAACAGTTTACGTATATGTATACGTCGACACGACTAGCTGTGTAAAAAAAAAAAATAGGGAAAGACAAAATGGTCCCCTGTGTTTATCAATCAATTTTCTTTATTATTATTTTTTTTTTTATTTCGTTCGAACGTCAAGTTGATTTTTATCAATAATTTATTGATAAAAATCTAAAATATCATTAATGGATAATATATTTACGCGAAATTAAACCTCTTGCAATCTAATTAGTAAAGTAAAGATGATCTTATAAAAGCAATCTGGCCTGACTGGCCTGTTGGTCTAGTGGTTAGTGACCCTGACTGCTGAGCCAGAGGTCATGGGTTCGAATCCCATCTGAGTCTGGGTGTTCTTTGAGTCCATTGTTTGTATGTTTGTAAAGTCCCCCGCGACACAGGAGTAATTCCTAATGCGGGAGTTGTCTTTTTATAAAAAAAAAAAGAAAAAAAAATCTAAGTATGATAAACTAGGAATGCCTGAAATGTCATTAAATTAACCTACTGCACTATTCTATTTTTGTTTTTTTTTTTACTTTTCAGATAAACTCTCGAATGGACGAACATTAGAATGAACGTAACTGTAAGTGGAGTTAATCATCTTTATCCCTTGATAACGGGACTGGACTGAGGTACCCAGTCCGGCCTTCATCGCGCATCCTCGAAACATACACGGGTGTACATCTATCTATACTAATATTATAAAGAGGAAAGATTTGTATATAAGTATGTTTGTAACAAATTGGCTCAAAAAGTACTGGACCGATTGCGATGAAACTTGGTACATAGATAGCTGGAGACCTGGATTAACGCATAGGCTACTTTTTCTACGGCTACGGGATCGGGACTTACGCGGGTGAAAGCGCGAGGCGCTGCTAGTCTTTAATATATGGTCATTCGTTCGGTCAAGACTAGGGCAGCGTAATTCAGATTATTATATCGTTTGTTATTATTATACAGTACCGTCGCTAGAGCCAATTAGCCAGTACCACGAAACTCACTGCGGTTAACGGTCTCCTGGATTTGGTCTTTACTATGGATTATTGATCCGCAAACAGAGGATGGATGGGCGATGATGTTGTTTGCATGTTGGAAATTGAGTGAGGAAGATGCATTATAGTTTATTCTATTTCTATATTTGTTATTATCTTAAAATTTTATTGTATTGTAAGGTTATTTTGTATGATTAGTATACAGGCAATCTAATGAAACTAAAATAAATTATATAAACGAGTAAGCTACGGTTGAAGATAGGCATCTACCGGGTAAATTCTCGGGAAAATACACAGTCGGGTAACTATAGGGTAAAATCCCGGGAAAATACCCCACCCCAATCACGGGAAATATACTTAAAACGTCTATAAATTGCTTTTAATACTGAAAAAACCTTTTTTATGGATAATAATGATAACAATTTAGTTAATTATAAATAAACCTACATGTACTACATTCTTATCATTATAATCTGTATAAATAAAAGGGAAAGGATACTACAAACTCTACTGACTAATCTGGAAAACTACTTGACCTATGAAGATGAAATTTGGCAAAGAAGTAGTTTATGAGTAGGAGACATCAGCTAAGAACGGATTTAGGGACTGGACCAGGGGTCTAAGGGCCCTCGCAAATTTGTATGAAAGTCCTTGGTTTTTAGTTTTTAGTACTAGAGATCTGAAATTTTGCTGGGAAATTGTTTATAGGTAGAACACGTTAGCCAAGAAGGCGTTTAAGGACTGGGCCGGGATAACAAGGTCTAAGTGCTGTCGCAAGTTTATGTGAAAGTCCTTGTATAGGTAGTACACGTCAGCTTAGGATAGGCTTACCATAGGGTCGATTTAAGGAAGTTTACACTTCCGCAACTTTATGTAAATATTTTTTGGTTTTACTACTTGAGAGATACAGGTTTAGTTATTCTGTTTTATAATATCAAATAATAAATAGGGTATTAAGATTTTTCTTCACAAAACTTAAAAAGATTTTTATTTTTCAAGTATTCTGTTGTTTTTTTTATAAAAAAAACTGGTATTTGGTAGACATCTAGTTTATGCCTATAAACTAGATGTTTGCCAAATACTAGTTTTTTCGAAGTCAAACGGATTCTAAGCTAAGAACAGTTATTACCTTTTTTTTATAGTATAGGGGGCAAACGAGCAAACATTTACACATTTATCAAAATTGCTGGTAAAAATTATGGTACCTCGGACCTACTGCAGAAACCGTACCCCCGAGTATTAACCCAACGAGTATTGTACTCGGAGGATAATTTGCTCTGTGTCTGGTTGTAATTTATCTATAATATGTATGTATTTAGAAATATATAAGTATGTTTATCAGCAGTCTGGTTACCATAGTACAGGCTCTGCCTAGTTTGGGATCAGACGGCCGTGTGTGAGATGTGTCAAGTTATTATTATTATTGTTGATTGACATCGACGGAATGATGTTGATAATGATTTATCTGATGTATTTGTTTTTTATAAATCTCTCTGCTGAACCTTATTGTATTGCCGTTCAACTTTATAATGTCGATAAAAAATTATGATGTCGCTTACGCGGTAATATGTTCAACAATAGCTACTTCTACTAGATGACCTGGAGAACTCCGTTTCACCTACAATTTATTTGAGGACTTTCTGTCTCTTCTTCTTAATCCTTCTCTGTGGCAAAATCCCTTCTTAGCTGACGTGTCTACATATAAACTACTGCCCTGCCAAATTTCAGGTCTCTAGTAGAAAAAAATAAGGACATAATAAAATGAAGCGAGAAACCTTAGTCCTTCTTAACATGTAGAAAAAACTGAAGACTTTCATGTCAATTTGCGAAAGTAATTAGAACTTCTTACTCGGGCTCAGTCACAAAATCATTCTTATTAGCTAAGACGTTAGCGTCTCTTATCCATGTATTAGCTAACTCCCTGCTAAGTTTGTTGTACTAAATTTAGCATTATCCATTATCTGTCTGTAGCTCGTCGCCCATTTAATTGACTTTGTGGCGACTTCCACATACAGCAAAAAGAAACATCTACTACCTACTAGTCCTGCATCGCGCTATGAGAGTTCTCGCGCCGATTAGTATATATACAACTTCCCAACATCAACCGTTGGGCCGCGGCCCGCCAGGCATGATCACCTAGCCTAGTCGGAGGATCCTCCCTTTTGTGTTGGAGGGACATAACACCCGTTCCTCCACAACTTCGACAATGTATGTCAGTTCGTCTTCACCCCGGTATTGTAATTAACACTATACTATAATACCACACGGAATTGTTTTCACAGTCAATCAAATCTGTCAACTAGACTTAGTTTGGGGTTTTCAAATTGACAGATTTGATTGACTCAATGACGCAACATTTTATATAAGCGTATACCTAGAATGGCAGACGCACTACAATGTGTACCAAAACTCTATTTAACCAAGTCGTTTCTTAAAATTCACAACTTTTGTTTACGAAAAAACGAAAAATCATTTAAAATGAATCACACAGAACCGTACATCAAAGTAATCCGAAGTGACGATGGAAGAAATGACAGTTTTGTATAGCGCGTCAGTTATACGGTAGGTCGGTCAGCTATTCAAAGGGGGATTGCTATACAAAATTACAAATGTTGATATTTTTTTATTTTTGAGCTGTTCTTTTGGGGTTTCCCTATTTTGTATTTTTTTAAACCAACCCTCTATTTGAAATAAATAAAACAAAAAAATACATTCAAATCGGTCAAGCCGCATTTCAGTTTTACCGAGAGTAACGAAAAGCAATTTATATAATTATGGATAAATAAATAGATTAATATACTCGTAAACTGCTTGTCTTCGAGCTTTATTTATTTATTTATTTTAGGGTCTTCAACAAGAAGCACACATATATTATCTTTCTTAAAAAAAAACTAAACATAACACGGTGGTTCATGTGTTTTCTTAATTAAAGAGCTTTTATTAGTACCAACGGCAGCATCACACCCACATTGTATTTTAGGTTCTAAAGATGAAGATTTCATCAATTAATACATCTTTGTTTAAGTTGAATGGCGTTTCTCCCCAGTTGTTACTTGGAGAGCATTCGCATTCGATGGTAGTTCTGTTTTTTTTAGCTGGTTTTAATTCTGGGTGATGGATTTTTGTTCCAACTAGTGTTTTTCGCAGGAGCAGTTTTAACTTTAGGAACCACTTGATTTCTAGGAGCAATCATATTTTCGGGGACGTTATTTCGAGATCCAGTTTTAAATCCTTGAGCACTTCCTAGCTTTCCGATTTACGTTCTTTTATTCTTCTAAAGACAACAAGTAACGTGTATCACACAATTACAAGTATTCTTGTTAACCACTCCGACTTAGCCAAATGCTTGTTACGAGTGGGTTGACCCTGTTGCGGGCAGGCGCTAGGGGATGTCATAACAACAATTGTGCCCAAACTCCCTCCTATTTCAATGACACATCGTGTAGTTTTCAGTCGGCTCGATTTTGACCGCCAGTAGTGAACCCCGGTGGTGGCGGCAGTATGTGCGTTACGAATAATCTTGTAGGTATGTAGAATATGTAGATAGTTCGTCCATCTTGGAAATCGATTCTAGAAGATTTGTGTCCATTCTTAACAGGTTTTTATTGAATTCACTTGTAAAATATGTAAACAAATCTTTGTAAAATATGTAAACATATCTTTGTAAAATATGTAAACAAATCTTTGTAAAATATATAAACAAATCTTTTTAAAATATGTAAACAAATCTTTGTAAAATATGTAAACAAATCTTTGTTAAGTTTTACTAAATTATAATTATTCCAAATGACAAAGATAACGTTCTTCGTTCTAAAAATCATACATCGACATAAGTAGGCACACACAAAGTTCAGTAAATTTGCCGAGCGCTAAATATTTGTTTGTAATCGCATAAAAATACGTTTTTTTGTGTGATATAATTGTAAATTAACAACTTTCGGTTTCTTCCTTTACTAGTGCTGAAAAATTTGGCTTTTCGCCAAATGTCTTGGTCAAATGAAAAGTACCCTACTTTTTTCTATTTGAGTAGCGGAACCCTAAAAAAACCATAATTAAAGAGTGAGTTGACATAAATAGAAAACTCGGTGTACCGAAATTATTCGATTGCATACTACGTTGATATATGAATCCACGGCAATGTTGAGTTCGTTTGGGGTCAACCATATCTAGGCTATATTTGAACTTCGGTAAGCTTATTAGACTTACGATTCCAGGAATTTTGCTATGAACTATCCGTTTGATTAAGTTTGTACTGAACCCTCAGGCTGTTTTAAATGAGTTTTGTAAAACACACTTTTGAATATCATTTCCAACAATTCCAAAACGTGTTTAAAATTAACAGAAAACGTGTTTATTATATAGAGGTTGTCGTTGACGACTATGGGAGTGTTGTAATTTCGTAGAACATAAAGCTTTTCCTAAGAAGCTTTATATGGCTTCTTCTATTGAATTCGAAATGTTTTCACATTGCGACAGAACTTTCTTGTTAAAAAGTAAAGTAAGTAGGTACTGCCCACTTTCTGAAGTTACACAAACTTTCAAGAGTCTATTCAATTTCGCCATTTTTTGACATTTAAAAACTAGGGCATAACTGCTGAAAGAAGGCAAAGTTAAACATTGTATTACACAATAGTAACCCGAACTTAATCTTAATTATGAAAAATTGCCCAAGAGTAGCAAAATATTGAAGCGGAGAAAAAGGGCTAACTAACCACAGTCCATACATCAATAATCTAAGTTGGTATATTCGTGTAAAGACAGCAAAGAGTACGCACTTTTTAAACTTAGATAAACTTCGAGCGAGCGACTTCGAAGTGGTTACCTATTCGTTTTCGCCGGAACTCTCATATTCTCTCTTTGCTATATAATACAATATTTAACCCTCATACACCTTATTTAAGAGGATGATTTGAATTCCTTCATGCTACTCATACGAAATTCTTACAATCATCAGAAGATCTGATATTAAAATTGCCGGTGCATTCAACAACTTTTTTTGACAAGTCATTTATGGTTCGTTCTGTTCGTTTGTGAAATGCATTACCGATATAAATACGGCAAGCTTACAGCCTTTAAATATTTTTTTAAAATAAACAAACATTTTTAAATCAAGCCACATTATCTATGATCGTTTTTTTTTTTAATTCTAGTACATAACTAAGATCAAAATTACTTTCGAATACTGTACAATCTTCTCTACTAAATATATGTGCAAATATTTGTCTGTATCCTGAATAGTACGCCATCAAGTAGTATGTTTTTATTTAATACTTCTGGTATTATCTCCATCTAAAGTATATCTGTCGCTATTAGCTATAAGACTGCCCATTTTTATTTTATTTTTTTAAAGACAAATCCCGCATTAGGAATTACTCCTGTGTCACGGGGGACTTTACAAACATACAAAGAACGGACACAAAGAACATCCAGACTGGGGTGGGAATCGAACCCACAGCCTATAGCATAGCAGTCAGGGTCACTACTACAGGGGCACTAGGCCAACAGGCCATTGTACTCTAAGTTTTAAAGTAACATTGGTTTCAATTTGTATGTTATTAATATTAATAAAGAATATTCTATCTATCTATCTATCTAAACATAGGTGGTTAAAGTTTTCGTTTTGTTTATTTTTCTGATTTCTTGTTGTCATTTGAGACGAATGTTCGTATTTTATTTACGTGTAGAAACAATTTAAGTCGAAGAACGTGTAAGTCGTGAACTATCCGTACTACACAGATGTTTGAGTTTATGCGTATTCAACTACTTCAACGCAAAATTTTGTGTAGGTACCTGTAATTTGGCAATTTGCTACTACGAGTACATCGCCACCGAACCTTTTACACTGTGAAGGTAATTAAATGTTTGGTTGTATTTATAAAGTATATATGTTATATGCATTTTATTTTATTATCTATGAATAGAATCCTGGAATTTAATTCGAAAAGTTCATATAATTATACTTGACTTTAAGCCAGATGCTATTGTTGATGTATATAAAACATAAGACTCTTAAAAAAGATTTTTACCTAGAACTATTAGGTACTTAAACACGCTTAGGGAAGGAATTGTGCAATTTTATATTAGATTACTATCTTGCACATAACGAAGGTACTTCAAGAACGCACAGTTATTGCCGCAATGGGGAGGTGAATTGAGGAGCAGCCTTTTAATAATATAGTATTAATTGTTTAGCATAATTACCTATTGTCTTGATTTCCACAAAAAGGGGTATGAAGAGTTTATATTGCAATTTGAGACCTATCTACTTTTCAGTTAATTATCTACCGATAAAATTTTATACCAACTGCCAACCCTATTGACCCTATGATCCCTATGACAAAAGTGCGATATTACATGTTTATCATTCACTTTTCAATTAAATATATAAGCTTTTAATAATTCAAGTGTGTACTTCGGGGATGCCCGATCGGACTCGACGGGGGTCCTTTATCAAGGGGTGAAGTGTCACATATCATTCCAGTGGTTAGTGATCCTGACTACTGAGACAGAGATCGTGGGTTCGATTCTCACCCGGGACAAATAATTGTGTGATGAGCAGGATCATTTGTTCTGAGTCTGGGTGTAATTTATCTATAATCGATATTACTTTGACTGAATCTTATAATCACATTTTCACAAAATTACGATTTAAAAAAGACATTATTTCAAAATGTACAATATTTACTTCTACTTACTACTTACTACTACTTATCTTACACGTCATAATACTGCTTTGTTAAGTCGCGTCACTTGAGGACGCCTGGACCGATTTGACTCATTCTTTTTCTTTTATGTGTCAATAATGATAGTCCGAATAAGGTTTTAGGGAAAAAAAATACTTAGAATATGGGGATATTCAGAGATAAATGCGTTTTTCATGAAAATCAAACGACTTGGTTGAAAATTTAAGCTAGTAAATTGTTCTGTGATCTGTGTTATTATAACACAAATGTATAAATACCTGCCTATTAAAGATCATTTAAAGAAGTGCAGAAAGCTAAAACTTTTAAGCAATACATGTTACAAATCTAAAAATTACGTGAAAACTGCTAGTCAAAATCAAAAACAGTCAAATCAAGTCCACTATATGCGTTGACTTGCCATGGTACGTTAGTCTATACAATGACAGTTCAAGTAATACTGGCCATTAAAATAAACCAAAAATGAATGATGGTCGAAATTCGACCACCTCTCGTATATTTTGATACACCGGAACACCAAATCGATACAATGATACATACAAGTATTTATATCGAAACTACGACCCCCTAACTTTTGCAGTTGAATGCCGTGTTAGTTATTATACTTATCATACGCTACAAAACATATAATTATATATTGTAAAATTTAATGCGTATTTAATTACTTAGGCTTTGGTTTAAAACAGAAATGCTCAAGTTTCCACAATTTCTTTAAAAATCTATACGTCAATATTTTGTATATTAAATAATAACTGAATATGTAGTTCACATGTTATTGCCAGGATGAAACAACACCGGATAAAGGCGTTGTATAACCCTATTTTTTTCATGCACATAAACTTCTTGCGTTTCAAATGAAGCGTTTTCCAAACACTGCACTATGTGACGTCATATGAGGCGTGGCGGTAGACTATTAGACTGCCACTTCTGGGGTTGCGGATTCGATTCCTGGTCAATGTAAAATTTCTATGACTAATATGTCTATTTGAATTGGTCTGGGTGTTTCTGTGTTTAATATTTTTTCTTATTTATCCATGTTCTAGTGCCCATAGCACAAGCTATCCTTTGTTTACTTTAATATCTGCGAGCTTCCTAAATATATATTAAAAGTAATTCCCTTAGTACTAGTGACAGCTACGGGAATGACCGCAGTTCTCTGACTGACCAGATCAAATTAGGAGCAAACCAGGATGGGCACCAGTTAGCCCAATTGCCAGTGCATCTCAATGCAACTACTACATAACACGCTAGAACTTCTAGCCTACTGCGCAATTCGTCTTGTTCTGATTGTCAATTTATTGACTGGGATGTTTACTATATTTCATAACAAACCTGGCTAAATTCATAGTTATTTTTCTGTAACGGTTATGCAGACAGTCGAGACAAATGATTTATTATAACACGTTAGGAATGAGGAACTTTGATCTGAATATATGCAGACAATAAAACGATTAGTTCCCAATAAACCGCACCTTTGTCCTTTGAGCGCTATAAAATGAGAATAAAACTGACAAAGGCGGTGGTTGGCGATCGGAGATAAAGCAACTGGTTACGTAACCATAGTTGCTTTCTTCCGCGAGCGTCTCTTGTCCGAGAGAGACGTGTAGCGTGCGCGCCCCGCCCGGAGACTGCACCCAGGGCTGCTACCCACACCGCACGAAAAATTGCATATATTTAATACTAACCATCCCCACTTTCACCTGGGTTTATGGCCACTACTCCGCTCCTAAGTTACACAGCCTGCAACCTTGTGAATGAATACTCTCTTAGATACAAAAATAATCGATTCAAATCTGACTAATACTTCCAGAGATTATCGCGATTAAACAATCAAATAACTTTTTTTGCAGCTTTTATTTAATTGCTTTATTGATAACACTTACGACATGGTTACTAAAAAAGGAAAGAATTTTCATTCCGGATTTCGGTTGATAAACAGAAGAAAAAAAGTACACGATTATTTTATTTTTGTTTATTTATATTATTATGTAGACACTGAGTCATATTACACAGTGCTTTCTAGACCAAAATATGTAGATACTTTTTCTTCGTAAGTATATACATGTACGTACATATATATAAAGCTGACGTGTTTGTTTGTTTGCTTGAACGCGCTAATCTCAGGAACTACTGGTCCGATTTGAAGAATTCTTTAAGTGTTAGATAGCCCATTTATCGAGGAAGGCTATAGGCTATATATCATCACGCTAAGGCCAACAGGAGCTGAGCAGTGACTATAAACTATAAACGCTGCTGGGACGGCTAGTACCTAATATACGTAACGCCCAGACCAAGGCCAATAGACATAATTTACACTAAATGGGAATAAAATGCGCGACCTCTCACGTTACAGTCGAATGCAGGTTTTTGATAGCTTTAAATGCCAAGCGCATGCGTTTGGCATGCACGCATTATCTATTGTCAACTAAGTAATGGAAAATATAGTTTATAATTACACACCAATATTGTGACTATAAATTGAGAAAAGAACTATCATATCTCTCAAGTTGGACCAAACCGCACCCAGTGTGCAAAATTTCATTAAAATCTGTTCATTAGTTTAGGAGTTCATTGCGGAGAAACAACATGACAATTTTTTTTATAAATAAATATTTATAAAACTGCAGTAACGGTGCATGAAAGATGATAATATAAAATAAAAAACTATTTTTTGCCAGAAAGTTATAGGTACACGTACAATGTAAGAATGTCCAATGGCCCCACACTAGGCGAGCCTGTCCTGTGGGTACCTAGACGATTACTAAATACGAGTACAATGCCCCAGTCGACGTCAATAATTGGCTTATTTATTAGCAGATCTTTTAATTCTTATTTTATTTTATATTAAGAGAAAAAATAATAATAATTAAGTACATATTATATTATATTATATTATATTATATTATATTAAACTATTTTAATAAAATGTTATTTGGTACTTAGATAATACATATATTATACACATACTTTGACAACAATGTATAATTAGTATTTATATAAATATTTATAATTAAAAACGTTAGTGCTGTAGGAGGTTTTCAGTAGCATCATGTTAATAAAGTGAGCCAGCCATTTAAAAACCACAACTTTTGCCTCTTTTAGTTTCTCTTTAATGTCACATTTTTTAGCTACCCTATTATAGTAGTAGTGTTCCATATATGGACTGAAACGTCTGGCAAACGATGTGTGAGTGTGTGATTTTGGGCGTCGTGATTCTATATACACGGCGATTGAGTAGATGTTTATATTCTGTAGAGTTGATAACAGTTTTATACAGTGGCGTAGCAATAGGGTGGCAGAGCGGGCAAAATGCCTAGGGCCACCGGCTCGAGGGGGCCCCGGGCACCAAAGGCCCTGAACACAGGAGGCACTAATTACAAAATGTATTAAAAAATATTAATTTTGTATTTAATCAATGTACCTTATTTAATTTAAAAAACCTAATAAAATACACGAGTTAGAAAATGACGTCTAAGTCCAATAACAGACACACACATACGATGAATTAGCCACGCGCTTCAGATGGTATAGTTACGCACTGGTTTTATGTGCCTTTAGAAATGTTCTCATATAATATATATAATAATAATAACCAATATGTAATGTAATAATAATAATATAATATATATAATAATAATAATAACATAACACATCTCTAACAGACGGCCGTCTGATCCCAAACTACCGACTAGTTTGGACATGTACTATGGTAATCGTACTGCTGATAAACATACTTATATATTACTACATACATACCATACATAAATTACACCCAGACATAGAACAGATTATCGTAATCAGCAAAAAATTATTTGTCCTGGTTGGGAATCAAACCCACGACATCTTGGTCAGCAGTAACCACTAGAGGCAGTCAAATGATTATAATTGAGTGCGCGTAATACCTAATAATACATAATTATATCCTTCCTCAAATATAGATACTAATTAGAACTGTACTTTGTCTAATTTAGGATGATAATTTTGACAGCTCATGTCCATGAAGTTTCTTATTTTTTAACTAACTTCAAAAAAAGAGGAGGTCCTATGTTCCACTGTATATTTTTTAATGTAGGTTCAGCCCTGCCGTGAGCTGTCAAAATTATCATCCTAAATTTGACAAAGTATAAATCTATACTAATTGAAGACCAATTGGTCTAATAAAAGAGGTTATCGCGGATAACATGTAATCATTGATCTTTTTGTTGGTCACTTTGTGTCAATAAATGTGGTGTTTTTGAAGTCGACGGTTCATAATTTGGGTAGTTCTCTTTAGACACGGATTGACTAGGAACAGGTTCTTGACTAGAAGCATATTCCTCACTTTCTGATCGATTTGGAGGCTAAACAAGAAATATTTGCAGTTACAGAGAATCGACCGCCGGCGTCGATGGCAGTCGAATGCACTACCGCCGCATCAAAGAGGTAGTCAAAACTACTGGTATAATTGTTTACTAGTGTCGTTTACATTTTTTACAATAGTTTATAGGAATTACATATTTGTTTAAGTACTATCTAGTCCGCTGCAGTGTTACCTACGTGCACATATTTATGTTTCTGCGGGTAACCCCCTTTTTTCAAGATAAAAGTAGCCTAAGTTACTCAGCTTTACATCTGTTATCTGACAGTGAAAACCCCATGGAAATCAGTAGACCCTTTCCGTAGATTAGCCGGACAAACAGACAGACAACATTTTTATTTTTGGTATAAGCACCGTGTTAACAACCAGGTGAATTAAGTAAAAATCTGTTATTGTGATATTACAAACAGACACTACAATTTTATTTATTTGTATAGAAGTATATTCCCATATTAGTCCGTCTGATAGTGCACCCGACTGTACGTGAAGGCTCATATTCAGTACAATTTGCGAACGAGCCTAACCAATACAATTAACGGATCGTATCGTACGATGTACAGGGTTTATAAACTTCATGAAATAGACACCAAACTATCGGAGATCATAAGCAAATTGAATACGAAATTCGTACTCAATTTGCTTATGGCTCCGATAGTTTGGTTTCGAAGCGACGGTTCGTTTCTACCCCTGTCTGTTGCCAGAAACAATTAAACTCTGCAATTACTTCACTAACTATTGTTATGTTTATAATAATATCTTGAGACATATAACACAACGTTATCTAGACCTAAGCTATGCAGAAACACAAACAAATATTTCCCCGGCCTGGAAATCAAATATGTGAAAAATAATTGTTATTGGTTATGAAAATACCAATTTTTATAACCAATAATTAATTCAACGTGGTTAACGTCAGATGACATTTAATATACATTGAAATTTTAATAACTAAACAATTTTGTTTTATTTCTTATTTTCCAAGTATCTAATATTTATATTTCTTATTATTAACATTACTTCCAAAAATATTTGGTATAAGGTTCTTTGGGAGGATTTAGTTACATCATTTTTATAATTTTATTCAAATGTAGTCTTGTAAACTATGAGGTCGATAATGCACTTTTGCTATCCTTGATAAAGCCAATGCCGCTCGAACTTTGTAAATAAATAATACAACAAGTGTGTGTTATTTCAGGTAGCCCCACAGAAAGTGGTCGAGCGGTGTTAAGTCACACGATCTTGGTGGCCAGTGATGTCGACACCACGGTGATGATGAAGCCCTCGAACTTATCATCCAATAAATTCAATTATTCCCGTGCGGTGTGGCAAGTGGCGCCATCCTGTTGGAACCACATGTTTATGAGATCCATACCATCTATCCTAAGCCATAAAAAAATTGTTATCATCGTCCGATAACGGTCGCCATCCGAAATCCGTCCGAAAATCCGTCAAGTTGATGTCGTAGAAAGACCCCGCCCAGCCCTTGGGCACGCGGATTGGCTTGTCTGGGGTTTTCTCGCCCACTGTCTCGAACGGCAACAATATTCTCCAAAGATCTTGCGTTTCTTTGACACTACTTCATAGATCACCGACCTGGTTTTCTCAACAGATTCATTAAGCGATGAATTGACTGCCGGCCATAAATGCCATAAATTGGACGCAACACACGGAACGCTAGGCGATTAGACCACCGATTTTGATAAAAAAATAAATAATTTTAAACCGTTGTGGAAGCGTCTAGCGTTCCATGGTGAAATGGCAAGACTCAAAAAGTATTCTTGTCAAATTTGATAGAGCTATCGCTTTATCAAGATGGCCGCTATAAGCAGTCATAGTTCGAGCGCCATTATTCAAAAACCTTTTATTATTGTTAATCAGTTTGATTACCTTAATAAAAAAAAGAGTGGCCGTGAGTTTGTTTGCCCGATTTCTTCTCACGAGGATCAACCATTTGGAAACGAGTGGAGTGGTGAGAGATAGACACGAGCGTTATGTGTTACCATTTATAAATTTTATAATTTTACATTTGTCAAAGCAACCCATCGTTGCGGTGACGATGTGTTTTGATCTATAATTTTTTTTTTATTGTCGATTTCGAATAATTGATTACCAATTTTATTTAAAATTTATAAAAAATCAAATTAAAATGTAGTAAAACATAATTATATGAACTACATAAGAAGGTATGTAAATAAGTTGCTCGTGGCAATTTATTGTGAATACAAATGGGAGGTGGGATATTGACACCTGGACACCGTGCACCGTCCCAATTATAAAATACTAGCTGTTGCTCGCGGCTCCGCTCACGTAAAAGTAATTCTTCTGGATATAAGGTACGCTTTGTCCTTTTCTGTATATCTGGCAACGTGTGTGCAAAATTTCGTGATGATCATAATCATAATCATAATCACAATCATAATCATTTATTTCGTATTTCGATCTGTTGAGTAGTTAAGACCTGAAAGCGACACAAACTCACATTTGCATTCTAGCTGTTCCCCGCGACTTAATTCACGTGGAAATTTTAGTGAAATCTATCCCACGGGAACTGTACATTCTTTCGGGATAAAAAGCCTATGTGCTATTCCAGACTATAGTCTATCTCTGGTCCAAATTTTATCCAGATCCGTTCAGCTGTTTTTGCGTGAAAGAGAAAAAACCATCCGTCCATCCATCACAAACTTTCGCCTTTATAGTATTAGTAAGGATTAGTTCAACTGCATCTGGCTAGGGCTGTGATGTGATGATAATGATGATGATGATGCATATGTATTAGTCGTAAAAATGCCGAGACCCGCAACTCTCAGATGAGATGTTGATAATCTTAATAGGTTAAATAAATATTCTATCGTCCGCTATTAAATGCTAGTTGCATCAAATGACGATGAGATCAAATCCTGTAGTAGTAAAAAAATAACATGCTTAAACTGCGATTATAAACGGTTTTTTCTATTAAAATTAAATATGAGTGTAGTTATACACAGTTTCTAATATTTTTTTGCCATCCCTAGCAATTTTCCAAAGCAATGATTGCAGTTCAACAAACTGCGCGCGAGTCGATCGTTGAACCTGCACTAACCGTTAACGCGTCCCTCTCGCACGCACAAGATCATCGCTATCTGTCTCTCTCACCGGTGCAATGCAATATACCTTTCTCGACAGTAACCATTGAAGGTATTGTTTTGTGGGAAACTGACTCTCCGGCTATCACTATGCAATGTACGTTGTATCTAGAAACAAGCAATCAAAGTTACGTCGTCCGTTCTCTTTACTTTCATGTATTAAACATAGTTAGCAAAATATTCAATTGTTTTTATTGTGAAAGCTAAAGCGGAGCGAACTTTTCCTGTTAGTTTATGCGGAGAGTATTTTTTTTAGTGTTCAATCGCTAACTAGTGAGTTCAATGACGGGTTCATTGTAATCGATTATAAATTATCGGAAACCCTGGCACGAGTTGGCGTAATACATCGCATATAATCGTGAAGTACTTGGAAGAGAACACACTGATCACATTAGCCGAGTTTAAGCAAAAAAAACAAAATAGATATAGTCAAGTAATGTTCGTAGGTGCTAGAAAACAACGGTCGTTCCAAAATGGTAAAACTCGTGCTCGACTACGTAACAAGCTTTTACTTCATAGCGCAGGTCTATAAAGGCAAAAGATCATTAAATAGGGAGATTTAAATCTATAGAGTTTAGGAAATAGATTAAATATAAACAACGCGATAAATTAAGCGCTAAGCTCATAAACAAACGCCATAAGAAAGAGCTTTATTTGTGAGGTAACTTAATTTCCACATAACGCCTGTGTTCACAATTATTCTTCACCATTCCATGGCTAATCTATTAAAATATAAATTTGAATGTTAATAGTGTCCCTCAATTGTATATACACGGACATAACTAGAAGATCCTTAAAGAAGAATCTTCTCGCAATATCAACTACTCGACCGTCTGCTGCCGTCGATCCCGCTCAATGGAAATAGTTGTATGACTGATCATGTCGCACGATGACATCGTGTTATTTACAAAAAAATATATAAATGCGCAAGCAATTGTTGTTTGTTTGTTACCTTTTCACGACTAAAAGGCTGAATGGCTCGTAATGAAATTTGGCAAAGATATAGATTATATATTATCCTGGGGAAGGATATAGGCTGCTTTTTATCCCGGAAAATGTACAAACAGCTAGTTAGGTACATCTATACCTGCCGTGTTGACGAGTAATGCGAGCTTCTTTAGGATCTACATTTAACGCGTCGTACTTGCGATCAAGTGGTTGCGGGTTGGACCCCCACCCAGTGCACTACCGACGTGAATCCACTCCTAACACAAGCATTTAGCTCAGCTGGAGGGGTTAACAAGAATATAGTACCTACCTAATGTGTGACACAAATATGAGCGTTTGCAAGATATATAGAATATTCTTTACTGTATTGTACACTACTAATAACATACATGTTACACAATGCGACCCCTCTGTGCCTCGGAGTTCACGTTAAGCCGTCGTGCGTCGGTCCCGGGTGCCATACGAACATCTGTGGCATTCGATGTTCTGTGTCTATTTGTAAATTTTCTGTAATTTATTTCTTTAATATACATATAAATAAGAAGCAGAGAGGAAGTGTGTGAGATTTCAATACCGAAAGAGAATAACCATTTTAAGAATATCCGAATTAAGTAATGTTTTTCTTCGCTACTTAATATGCGACTGAGACACTTTAGTACAACAAACTTGAAGTACAAACTTATGAGATAGTAAAAGGAAGAGATTCTAGAACTCATTTAGGTTTTGCAAGCTGTGTCTGTAGACTGCGATAGAGTTGGCCAGCAGGGGCAAATTAATAATCTAATTAATGTAGTATTAAAACTTAGGTTAAGCTAAAATTAACGTAGAATATTTCTAAACAAACAAATGTCAGTGCGATACAGGCAGTCCCCTATGCAATTGATCTCTCAACGCGAGGAAACGGCCGCTCACGTTTTTCTGGAGTGCGAGGAAGTGGCCACACAACAGTCAAGTATCCTCGCGGGTGCGAGTTTGCTCCTAGAAACCTCTAAACACCTCAGGAGGCTTCTGTGCTTCTGGAAGGAAGTCAAATGGCGAAACCGAGTCCTATACCACTGAATACTACTTTACTGAAGGGATTAAAAGAAAAAGGTAATTAAATAGCTGTGTTCCACTACAAGTCCAATTTATCAGAAGATTAAAAATAGGTCATTCAATAAGAGGTAGAAAACAATGAGACAATGAGAGATAACTTAAATTCTACAGCGTCGTGTAAATTTATTTATAGGAGTTTAGTAGTTTTGTTTTATTATTGATATTGATATCGATAATTAGTATTATTATTGTGGATTATTAATATTGATAATTATATTCACATAAACTGAAGTGAAAATTATATCCTACCAAAAACATTTTCATGTAAAATGTTGCTATATAGCTCGCACAGCAAAAAAGTTATCAGATCTCATCCCAAGCTTCTAACCCTACAGCCCTAACTCTACAAGCCCTAACTTCACAAATTCTACACATTAGTCAAAATATGTGGTCTGGCCGTTTCGCTACCGTCACATGGGCATAAGGTTACTTTTATTTTTTGTTCACATTTCTCCTGTAACAACATCTGGACTTGTTTATTCGGATATCTAAATTGTATCTACGTGGTTAACATTAATTGGTTTCTCCTTATTTGTAGAAATTTGATTTGTAAGATTTATTCTTAAGATCTGTTGTTAACCCTAATAAAAAAAGGTGGAAAATGTATTCATTACTTTTCTGTTACACAATAGTTCTTATAGTAACGAAACGACACCCACGATGTTAATTAGATACGACACTTGATGAATTTGATATGCTTAAAATTTCAAATATATACTTACAAATGTATAATGTGTGTAAGATAAATATATGTAATAATTATTATGAGAAACCATTATAATACATATATGTACATAAATATAAAACGTAAGTCGCTTGGCAGTATAAGGAATATTCGCAGTAAAGCGTAAAATGTAACTTGTGTGAATGTTGCATATTTTAATTGGTGTACAATAAGAAGAACCTTCGGTCCGTTTGTCATAGGATGGACCTTATGCTTTTAGGCGAACCTAATGGTATAAAATGTAAAACATAAAAGGATTTGCACAGTTTTTGTGTTTTCAGTTTCCATGTCTGAAGAACCTCGTTAAAACCTTCTACATCTGCGCTAACTGTAGTGTTTGATACACTACAAATTTGCGGCATAAACGGCTGTATCTTTTGATTGCGTTGGCTTAGAAGTTTGATTTTTTCACAACTCTAAGAGATAGTAGACCTAAGTATTTGATATAAATTTCAGCTTGATACCTTTACGCGTTCCCGAGAAAAAGGTTCTTGACAGACAGACAGACAGACAGACCTTCGGACCGTTTTTTCCTTTCGAGGTACGGAACCCTAAAAATACAACAAAAAATCCTTCAACGATTAGAGAAGTGCTCATGATCTTCGAACAGCTAAACATAAAAAAATAATTAAATCAAAATCGGTCCATACCTTTAGGAGCTGTGATGCGACAGACAGACACTAATACTTAGAGTATTCTGACACACAGACACATACATTAAAATTATAACTCTAATACTTTTTGCGTCAGGGTTTAAAACCGCCCCGCGTCGATATATGTCGAAAAGTGACCTCGCGTTGTCCCATAAACTAGTCGGACATCCACACGTGAGTCTGTCTGGCCCGAACTTAGTAAGTTAGTTACCAAGCTAATATTTGTTTCACTCCACGGCACTTTATGATAAATCCTTTACAGTAACTGCAATCCGTTTATCAGACATCGCTATTAGCGGTAAGTCCGCCCATTGTACTTGCCGCTTAGTATAAACTGTTAAGTACTAACTATATTTAATTTCTGTTCAACAGTGGTGTACAAGAAAGAATGTTCTATCTATCTATCTATCTATCTATCTATCTATCTATCTAATTCGATCGATGCGAATGAACACTTTAGCAATCGTAAAATCGCTGGGTTAAAAATATATTTAGCTATAGTCAGACGCAATATAAGGTAGGTAGTTGCCTATTGCCTATCATTAAAATAAATATTAGTATTTATCAGTTTGTTTTTATGTTTGTAGAATAAAACATTTAAATAAATTGATTTGACGATAGCAGAACATGACGTCCCAATTTGTTATAAGTTATTATAACATACAAGTTTTTTGTTTATGGTATAGGGGGCAAACGAGCAGACGGGCCACCTGATGGTAAATGACTACCGCCGCCCATGGGCACCTGTAACTCAAGTGTCACAAGTGCGTCGCCGCCCTTAAGGTGGGAGTAGGAGAAGAGGGGGAAGAGGGGAGAGGGGGAGAGGGAAGGGAAGTTTCTACAGATCCTACAGTTTTGACATTTAATAAAGGGACATAGATTTGACTTGGCAGTCAACTACTGTAGCACTGGTATTGATTTACATAACATATATAGGATATATTAATATAACAGCAGTGATCAATAAATAACTGATACATTTGACCTCAAGCTGGTTTTAGGTATCTTCGTGATTTTATGTTATTTTGGCATCCATGAAATAAATATTCACGTTGAAGTTAAACATATTCTCTAGAAAAGCCTGTGCGGATTATATGACTGTGGCCTTATCCTTGTCACACTGCACACATGCCCAGTAGTGGAACAATTTGTAAACAGAACTGCTATCATATTGTAACCTCCGGGTAACCTTAAAAAGAATACATTATGTTGTTCTACAGTTATTATATGTAAAGTTTAATAAAATTGGAAACAGCTTAGCTAGGAACGGAATAGCTCGGATCATTTCACAATAATACGACTGTTTTATTGACTTGCTTTCTTACTGGACTGGAGGAAAGTCTGTTTAGCTTTGAAACAGACGATATTTAAGATAAGGAGATGACAAGAGTCTCTTATCCAGGTTTCCTGCAGTTCGGTATGGACTGTTTACTATTATTTACCATTAGAGGGTTACTATGTTACAGGGCTCGGCCTTCCCGGTAACAGCCTACACTCCAAAATCCATCCGCATAAGTTAACTCCCCCTTCTTTTTTTCTTTCTTTCAATATACTCCCAATTTTCCCATATTTAATCCCCTAAGTGCCTGATAGACCACAAGAAGCTTGCTTGTTGCAAATACATACTTGTCAAGTAATTATCTGCTGACCAGCCTTCAATAACGTACATTAGTGCCTAGATTTATAGCACTTGGCAAGAGAAGTGTTTGCAGGACAGAGCAGGACGCAGAATACCATATTAATCAACTTTAAATGTAATTTGTTATAGTCGTTATAAAAATAGTATTTTAGTACGTTTAATTTAATAACATATGTATTACAATTTAAAATGAGTTACCGACTTACCGTCCTTATGTTAGGTGATGGAGAAAGAACATTACATCCTATATCGATACTTACATATTCCTTAATTTGGCAGAACAAAAATCGGGGGTTTTCTTGCTGCTTGTGTTTCTATATATTTGCGGAACAAAAGGAAATAGCTAAGATCTTTTAAATAAATTATATAATTTAATTTCTAAATTATGGCATGAAACTAACAGTTCCCGATTACCTATTGCCTAAACTATCTAACTATGTATAATGTTTTTTGATTATTACAATTATAGACTAAAATACCATTATTCGTTTTTCTACATAGACTAACCAAGCTAGTTTTCAGAAATCTTATCTGATCCTTCGTTCGTAGCTTGAGTAACAATAAAAAAGGAAAATAGCATGTCCAAATGTTAAAATATTTTTATTTTAGGAGTTAAAAGTAGTCATCCAAAACTATCTTAAATTAATCTAAACTTCTCTCCTCTCTACTTACTACTACTAACTTACATTATGAAGATTATAAAATAAAAAAAAATATAACAATAGCTAGAAAGAGATACTTGTAAGTCTAGTTTTATAATCGCCATGATACACAGCCGGGTCATGGTTAATGTGTCAAACTCATTTGCAGCCATACATTGTTCTTCTGATGTTTAGTTTATTTCTAGTATATAGGTTTCTTAAGTCATGTAGGACCAGCCATTGACCAAATTAGGCAAATGACTATTGTGTTGGACATGTAATCATATTTGACATTTCAAGTTCAATAAAATTTTGTAATTACTGAGCTTTGTGTGCAGTAGGTACTTGTTTCTCAATGTGGGTGCGGTAATTGACTCATCAAGCTTAGTTTGTGCAGTCTTTACTCACAATATAACATAGGCAAAGATACCATCGCCTATGTTATATTGCTTTTTAGAACCTTTTGAAAATGAAGCTTTTATACTGGGGTACCAGCACAAATATCCGTGATATATACATGGCAGAATTTAATACAGAGACGACAATTAAAATATAGTTTTACAACCACGTCATTACAAAGATAATAAGTTAATTCGGTCTGATAATAAGCAAATCAACGCCTCAATCAAAGAAGTGTAATAGGATGTTTTCTATTCCTTGTATATGTCAATGATCTTCACCAAATATATCAAGCAAACTTGTTAGACATGTGTCCAGTACGCGGATGATGTTTCAATACGTTTTATTGTGAAACAATTATGAAAGTAAATGAAAATCTAAATTATATACTGAACTCTAAATATAATTATATGGCTGAATATAATTATATGGCTGAATATAATCTAAAAATCAATTTTATTAAAATTAAAGTAATTCCGTTTCATCTCCGCCAAAAACCACTGCTATACACACATTTTAAGATCAAGATCATAAACTAGAGGTAGTAAGTAATTTTACCTAATTAGGTTTAGATTTGAATTAACATTTACATAATAATTGGAAGGCACAAAATAAGTACACAAATATAAAAAATAAGTAGATAATAAACTATCAAAGTTCTCTTATGCGATTTATAAGATCAAGAAAAGTACAGACATTAAAACAGTACTAGTTACATAATATATTATGTGGGGCTCAAATATTATTTTATGGGGTAACACATACATCTACATTAATCACTTTAAAGAAACATTAGAATTCTACAAGTTTAACAAAAGGCATACTAACACTCTTAACTTGCCAACTTCATGACTGAAAATGCATTCGTTAAGTACATTTGTTATGTCAATCAGAATATACAAATGAGTTTCCAGAACTTATAAAAGAAATCAATACATAAATGTATGTATGTGTATATGTATATAAATATATATATATATATATATTTATATATACGTACCTACTCGTATATATATATATATATATACGAGTAGGTACGTAAATGACCAATTTCAATTGTAAAATTAACTTTGGTTTAAATATTTATCTATTCACTATTATAATAATTAATTAAAATTTAGTTAATAATTTATTTTATTTTGAATAATGTCCAAACATGTAGGTATTTCCTTCTATGTAATTATTTATATTACAGTAAATATTTGTTAAAATTTATGATGATTAAATGAATGTGCTGTGCCCGTCACGGTCCAAAATTGAGATTATTCTATTTTTAAGTTTTTTTACAACTTTATACTATACATAATAATATTATTAGGTGACTCTTAATTTTTTTAAACTGAAACACATCTATAAGTAGCAATGATCTCTTTGGATAATATACCGCGCCTTATGCCATAAAAAGAAAGTTTAGTATCAAATGCCTATGAAGCAACTGCTAGCGCCACCTAGTTTAAAAGTGTCGAACGACATATACTGCACAGTAGCACAGTGCTTACATTATCAAATCTATCAGAATTGTTTTGCATAATACACGAACATGCTGCTCCTATCTCAGCTTGACAAAAGCTGACTTCCTGTATGTATATTATGTTCAGATGTCACTGTTCTTCACTTTCAATATTACCTAAGCCTTGCCTTATACAAAGCTTGTGGATATTACGAATGGTTATCTATAGGTACTGGTATGTAATAGTAACAGTATAACATCGGGTGGGTCTTGTTTTATAACTGTACCTGTTAAAAATTAGACGGTTCGGGCTCGAATAAATATCTAGTAGCGTTTTAGAACAATAGTAAAAAAAATGAGAATGAAACTAATATTGTTCGAAAGGTACTTCTCTAGCTATAGTTTACGTCTTCGAGAAAATAATGTACTCCGTACATTCTATGACAGCGCCCCTGGTGGAAACATTAGCTAACTAATATTATGTATTCTAAACGACCACCATAAAAACGGCTTGTTGCTATTAAAGATTAGAAATTATTTCAAAAGTATTTATTTGAAAAGTATATACCATTATAACTATTTATTGTACCTGGATGACCTGTTTTTTTTACGTTTTCTAAAAATGAATTCTAGCTAGATCTATTCATCGCCCCCGAAACCCCCTGCATACTAAATTTCATGAAAATCGTTGAAGCCGTTTAAGAGATACAGATTATATACATACATATATAAAAATTAATAAATATATATATATGAGATGTGTGAAGTTATTATTCTCTTTATTTATTTAATATACATATAAGTTACATTTTTAAATACATTTACAATAAAAAAAAAATACAAATATATTTAAAAATATAAAAAATTGTGTCCCACCGGTATCGGGTACAGGGACCAAGCTACCGGTGGTTAGGGTTCCAGAGACAGAAACGTCCTCACTATGCGTGCCGTGTCGAGAAGGACTGTCTTCTGCATTAGGCTCTTAATCCAGCTGCCTAACGTGAGCCTCTGACGGTGTTGGTCGAGGCTCTTAGCAATTAACCCGAGGGTCGAAATGACTATCGGTACAATGATTGCTGAATCCACATCCCACATGTCGATCTCGAGAATCTCGTGGGATAAGTCCAAATATTTTATTTGTTTATCTTTTTCTGCTTTTAAGAGATTGTCGTCATGGGGAATGGTGATGTCAATTTATTATTATTATACAAGAATTGCTCGTTTAAAGGTATGAGATAGATCAACATTGCAGGCCTGTCAACTGTAATAGATAGATCAAACTTGATATTTTCACGGAGTAAGTATTTCTACTCGTATAGTCTCTCTAACAATAATAATAAAAAATTAAATTAAATTAAAACCAAAGTGCCCTATAAGAAACGTGTTTTTTGCTTAATCTTAATCATTACAATAGTTAGACCATTAGACGCTTGAAATGTTCAGTGTGTGTGTGTGTGTATAATTAAAAATATTTACCTATATTTACATATTTGTCATCTGAGCGCCTAGCGCCTCTCTTGGTTCTTTTACGAGTGTTTTTAAAAGTACATAGAGTGTTGAATCTTGTACAGTCACGGGCATTGATATGTAAACGTTGACATATTTGGAAATATATATTATGTTAATATTTGATATTTCAAAAATAACTATATCATGTTGTTTTCAAAATTATATAATCATCTAACTGGGTCAAAATTAGGTATACTTTTTCTTCATTAAAACCGGCTAAGTGCGAGTTGGACTCGTGCACGAAGGGTTCCGTACCATCGTACAGTCACGAGTTTTGATATGTAAACGTTGCATATTTGCAAATATAGTTTATTTTTTATCAAGAGTCGGAGAGCACTGAAGTCGGTTATATACCTACTATTTTAAAGTTAATTACAATATTATTAAAAATGAATCTGTACCTGACTATAAATGTTTTAGAAGTATCACTACTAATATTTTGCATTTGTATTTTTTTATACACGAAGATTTGTATTTCACATTTTAAGTTATATTTTAAGGTGCTAGTGAATAATATTTATCGTTCGATTAAAAAATCACCTTTCCTTTATACTCTGCCAATAGGTATTTGTATAAATCAACTTCTAATAATTGGTACGTAGTACAAACAGTATTCCTATAAATAAGACGGCTAAGTGAGTGAGCTCCGTCAACCGTGACTAGATAAAAATACAAATCACTGCTACATAGCTGTAAAAACATCTTCAATGTTGTATCGGATATTATATGTTCGATACATTTATTCGATACAATATACAACGGAATAGTTGTTTATAGTGTAATGTAATGAAAACTAGATATTACTTGTTGCTTACGTCAGTTCCGATGGTAAACAGAATCGCTTCCTAATCGGCCTGTAGTAAGAAATGTTCTTAAACTAAAATAATCTACATAAAACTCTCTAAGACGATATGAAGAAAAGAAAATGGACAATAAAAAAAATATACATACATTGCTTTAAGTATGGCAAGTATATTTCTAAAAATAAAATTCCTAACTATCTACTTAATTTAAAATATCATCATCATTGTCATTGTCGACGTTGTCTTCGATGGGGGCTCCGTTAGGGCATGAACCAGATCATACGCCGCAGACACTGGATCATACAATCCCTGCTTTCCTCCCTGCACCCCACACACGTTTTGAAAATGGAGTCAGGCGCCACAGGGTCGTTGGTTGTTAAAGGCTTTACTATGCCATCTTCTCCTCTGGCCCAGCCCCATTGGGTAGCTGGTGGGGGTTGCCAAGTGGTTGTTTTGGTATGTTGTTTAATTCACTTTTCCCTACAACTGTGCCTAAATTGGCTTTTACACGTTATTTCCCCTATTCGGCCGTTTTTGGTCTTTGTTGGATGGGCTATAGTCTAGCTACCCAGATAAGGCCCACGCTTTGCAGTGGCAAAGTAATTTGCAAAAAATATTGTGACTATAAATAAAGATAAAAACTATTTTATCTCTCAAGTAAGACCAAATTGCACCCAGTGTGCAAAATTTTATTAAAATCAGTTCATTAGCAGTTTATCGCGGACAAACAACGTGACACGAAATTTTTATCTAAACCTAAAGAAGATATAGTAATAGTAGTTCTTTTCAAGCACAATCTTCTGTAAAGTAGAGGAACTTCTAACGTGTAAGTGCGTGTCTGACTCGAGCTCCGAGGGTTCCGTTAGCAAACAAACTTGTATGCAGATAGTTCGTCCATCTCGGGAATCAACTCTCGAAGATGTTTGCAAAAACACACTTAACTTTGATCTAAAAATACTCTTCCATACATCGACGTACGAAAAAGTCAACTTTACAATAGCAAAATATAGTATATAGTTTGTAATCACAAAAAAATCTTTTTTGATGTGATATATCAATAAATTAACAACTTTCAGATTGTTTCAGTTACTTGTGCTTTGAGACCTTGCTTCTTACCAAATTTCATGTTTCTAGGGCAATGGGAAGTAACCTATAGGTTGTGATTTATCTGCAAAATGTTCGGCCAAATCTAAGGCTTAAATCTATCTCTTAATTGCGTTGACTTAGAAGCTTGATATTTTTACAGCTTCAAGGGACCGCAGACATAAGAATTTGGTATTAATTTAACAAAGTGATCCTATAAGGGTTTCTTTTGTGGAACGGCACCCTAAAAAGAAAGAAAAAACATAAGACATAAAAAACATATATTAGCTAGTCTAAAAATAAGTTTCGTCGCTGTCGTGAATTGCACACATTAGAATTTTTTACAATTTTATAGCCACTTTATATGGTGGAATAGCTAGTAGAGCAAACAAATCCACAAATGAACACAGTGCTATATGGTGGATGGATGAGACAAATCCACCAGTGGATTACAGTGGCATAATTTGTGGATTTGCTTTGGGGGATTATAGTGAAATAGACCTTACTACCGTAAGTACATCTCCAGGTTTATAATATCTAAGGAAAACTATGTTGGGGAGCGAGTTTAGCATTCACTGCAAAACATTGTATATTGGTCGGAAATTGCCCTCTATTCCAATGCGTCTCATCAATATGTTTTGCTTCTTGGAGACGTTGCTAGACGTAGCCTAGATACACGTTTAGGTGTGACCTAGGTCGGTTCTCCCTGTGTTGACTCCGATTCTATTTGTGCGCTTAGAAAGCCACAGACAGATCATACAGGTGAGCTACACCTACTTGATGAAATTTAGTTACAAACAAACGGTTTCGATTAACGTCTCCGTTAATTTTATGTAATTTGACTGACCTGCTGGTGTAGTGGTTAGTAATTCTTATTGCTGAGTCATAGGTTGGATTCCCACCCAGGCCAAATAATTTTTGTGATGAGCATGATTGTTTGTTTTGTGTCTGGGTGTAATTTATCTATAATATGTATGTATGTGTTCCGTAAAAGGAAAAAAAGGAACCCTTATATCCGCCTGTCTGTCTGTCAAGACAGCAGGGGGTCTCGGAAGCGTCCTTCATGGGGTATCCCGGGTCCCCTGCCTTAGACTCACTTGTCATCACAAGTACGCGTCACACACGGTATTCCATCGAATACCGTGTTATTTTAGTCGGTTCGAGTCCGACATTTCACATCACCCTCGGTGAGGTGATGACCTGTATGAGTTTCCACACGATAAAAAATACTATAGGGTACTTCCCATTCACCTAGAATCATGAAATTTGGTAAGAAGTAAAGTCAATTTGTTGTTATATCACATAAAAAATAGTTTTTTGTGATTACACAACTAATATTTTGCTGTTGGAAAATTGACTTTGTCGTCGATATATGGGAGAGTATTTTTAGAACCGCAAAGTTAAGTTTGTCCGGAAAAGAGGGTCAAAAGGTTTGTCCGGTTTTTTATTATGTAAAATGCCGTAACGAACAAGACGCAACCACTCGTATTTTCTACTTTTTTTTTATTTATTATTCTATTTACAAGAAAATAAAACTAGGTACCTACTTCGTGAATCATTACACATGTTTAAGAAGTAGGTATACCTACGTAAGTACAGTTATTTTACCATGTTATCAGATATAAATCATAATTACAACAGACATGAGCACAATTAATATTTAAATGTAAATAAAACTGTTAGTCTGTGTTTTATAGTTCATTATTTGAATAAAATAGTTTTTGCTTCCTCCTGTAAAATTTGACCAAATGGAGATACAAAGTTTGATAATTAAGCTATCGATATATAGTGAGTACTGAAAGGGTAGACAAGTTTTGCTTTAGTAACAAAAGTACAGGAGAAAAAAAAAGTATTCTTGTAGATAGTGTGCTTTCACTAGGTTTTAAAAAACGGACAACGACTGAGCACGTCAGATACTAACCAGCAGGGAATTATCATACCTTGAAACTTGTATCAGCTTTTAAAATGTGTGGCTGTGAGTTTATATTGTCTTGTTCATTCCGTTCAGAGTACTCATAAGTCTTGTTTTATTATTAATTCGGTAAAACTGTAGGTTTCACTTGTGGCAGGTAAGCACACACACCAACAAGCTGGTGTCTCCAGACTTTTCCCTTACTTATTATGCTCTAGTAACTATACTCACCAACAGACAAAACAACGTAATATTTTATTTATGTTTAGACGAATTCTTCTCTGTTCAGGCTGTTCAGTTGTGGAATGCATTGCCTGTGTCTTTATGACGTACTAAATCTTTACAGATTATTAAGAAAAATTATTAAAGAATCTGTCGTAATTACCTATAAACATGTACAACCGCAGTTTGTACAAAAATAATTGACTGGAAATGATATCAGTATCGAAATAGCTAGATTCATTACTTAACAAGTCAATGCGAATCAACAACAAAAACTGGAAAAGAGTCCATAATAAAATAAAAATAATACATAACAACAAAAACCGTACAAACAAAATATCGCGTATTGTTGTTATAAGTATAGTCCCCATATCTTTCAAAGTACCATCCATGACACTATTAGTGCAAATATCTATCAAAATAAAGTTAAAAACTATGCCTAAAAACCGTACAAACAAAATATCGCGTATTGTTGTTATAAGTATAGTCCCCATATCTTTCAAAGTACCATCCATGACACTATTAGTGCAAATATCTATCAAAATAAAGTTAAAAACTATGCCTAAAAACCGTACAAACAAAATATCGCGTATTGTTGTTATAAGTATAGTCCCCATATCTTTCAAAGTACCATCCATGACACTATTAGTGCAAATATCTATCAAAATAAAGTTAAAAACTATGCCTAAAAACCCGCTATGGTTGCCCGGCAACCGAATATTAGACGCTGAGGTGCAACCTCATGAACGTCTTTATCAATGTCTTACAGCGGTTGCATAACATCTGCGGTCAATGACCGCAGCGGTGCGCTTGTACTGCGGGGGGCACTGCTCTTTCCCCCCTCCCCCATTACTGCTACGCCGTGATCTCACACCATGTCGTCACCTACACGATGGGTTAAGGTCGTGTCCAGATAAACGTCACGTTCTAATATTACAATTCAATATTTTATTATTGTCCAGGTTATTTGTCGTTTTCCATTTTAAACTTAACTACCTACTGTAACTGTTGGTTTAGGTGTTGAATTAGAATTACCCCCAAAAACCTAAGATGTTTTTATAGGTAGTTAATATGTCATTGCCAAAAACAGATAACTTATTTTATTTTTATAAAGGATAAGACTGCGGTTATAAAAAAATAAACATTATTTTCTTTTAAATATACGTTTTTTATTATTATTTCTAATGCAGATATTTTTATCAATTGGTCAAGTGTCTGTATCTTTTGTGGCGTAAATATTGTGTATAATCAATTCCCGTCTCATATAAATGAGGTAGATAAAAAAGAAGAATACAAAAATCAGCTGAGCGAACGATATCTGTATACACAATGCGAGCTTTTGTAGTTTGTTGTCGGTCAATAGACTACTTTCATGGTGTTCGTTGAATCCCAACTGAACACAACAGTGAAAGACGTGAAGGGCCAGACATCATTTAAATAGCATTTTTTGTTGTATTCGTATTAATACTTTACTCTTGTAAACAATAATTCTCTCTTCACTTTTTAATTTGTTACGTTGGTTACCCTTCGGGTGCGGAACCCTGAAAGTGGTCTCTAGTTGAAAGAAAAGCAAACACGGAACATTGTTTAAAAAAATGTTCGTGTCACATGGTGTCACAGCTTACATTATACATACAGTTTCACCAGAGTTCATGTTAAGTAATGCTTATCTCTTGCAATAGGAAAATATACAGAAGCCTTTCTCTCAAGTACCTTCTATAGTCGGCAATTATCATAAAAACAATTTTTTAACAAAAAAATTAAACCGACGAAAGTTAGTTAGTTCTTCTAAAAAGCAAAAAATAAATAAACCTTTTATATATACGGTCGAATTGAGAACCTCCTCTGTATTTCGTCGGTTAAAAAAAGTATATAAAAATATTCTCAAATTCAACATTAACGAACGTCACGTATTTCGAAATAATACAGCGTCTCCAATCTACTTTGACAATCTAAATTATAAACTAATCAGACTTGAAGTGACCATCACGCGATCTGATTGTTATTATTTATTTGATATTTCGTTCTTGTACTCTCAAACAATATGTATTTGAGAATACTGACCCTCATAAATAGGTTAAACAAAGAGGCAGATTGTTTTTTTTGTATACAAATAGGTTGGTAAACAAAACGCCTCATATGATGGGTTTCCTGCTACCTCTCGTATGCGCAGGCTCATACGCTTTCCAACTCTATCCCCCATCGCTGCATCGCCATGGATCTTTCGACCTTATCTTTTTACTTACTAGCAGATAAACTGCTGGTTTAGATATGCTTTAATGCGCTTCGCGAGACAAAAACACGACTGTTAAGCCATGTTGAATAATGTTGAAAGCTTACTGATTGACAAAATAATTAAAAAGAGATGGTAAGAAATGTGATCAAAACAAAATAATCGTTTGTTAAACCTCACATCACCTAAAACGTCATTGAACCCAACATTTTTGCGTTATAATATCCTCTTAAGGTCTGGTTTTAGTAATCTTGAAAAGATTGATGATTTATTTCAATGCCGTTCCATGTCAACACATGCTTACATATATAGTTGCAACCACTTCCGAGTTGGGAAGTAATGGGTTCCATAAACACGACGATCCCTGAGCTACAGGCATTGCAGTTGTTTTTCTTATTACTTCACTAGTTGTACCTACTGGACCGTCTATCATAACTAGAGATCGGATATTTGGATGCATATTAACCTAAAGTTGAGATGTTGGCTATTATGGAAAACACTTTTTTATCGAAAGAATCCCGCGATTCCAGGAAATTCAAATTTAAGTGTACCTATACTCCGTGAGATGTAATAAACCCCAGTTTGACACAAATGACACTTGCTCTGTTACAACGTATAATGGTTGCTTTTCCCTACTTTTATTGTCAGTGATTTTTGACGAAGCAAAATCAACCTTATTGCGTTATAACAAGTGTCAAATCGGGCCTATTAAACCCCAGGAAATGTAAGCATTTTGTAAGAGTGCGAGTGAGACGACAAATTATACTTGCTTGTGCGCAAGTAGCGACGCGACAATACAACTGCATTCGTAAATAAAAATATACTTAGAAGCCGCTTCCCTAATTTGTTATCCAAAAAATAATTTTAGGTAAATATGCATCCGATTATCCGATCTCTAATCATAACTCATTTTATCTAAACACAGTGAAAGTCTTTCGCTTCGTACCGAGTAAATAATGTTAATGTTTCTTTCGTACCATAACCAGCGAGAGATCGAACTCGTACATTCAAACGATATACAACACAAAATGAAGATATTTATCTGAACATCAAGTAATCATTTGCTGTCTGGGTAACTGTAAAGTAAGAGTTAAATTATCAATGTTTTACAAAAAGTTCGAAACCGACTTTTACAAAAAAAAAAAACCGAATTCAAAATGCTCATAAAATGCTACTGAAAACTATAATTATCTGATTTTCACCCATTTTAAAGTTTTATGAAACCACTCTGGGGTAAATCAAATGTAAACAAAGAATCATTAAAATCAGTCATTAATTAATTAAATGGTGATATTATGTAACATGCACACACCAAAACATGAAACAAAATTTTTCGCTAATAGCAAAAACCCTCTTAGGCTTGTGCAGTTTTATTTTTAGTTTCTAATAAATACATAATAAAATGTATATGCTATTTAAGTGTTTCGTGAGATCGTGACAAACTAACTATCACTCGTATTACAAAAATATATTCCAAACTGTTTCTTGTACATCTAATTTGATATTAAGATAAAGATTCAAATAAAGGCTAATAACTACCTACTTAATATCTTGTTTTTCCTCAAGCATAAAATCTTCAAATACAAGAAGCGTCGCTTTCGCCAGGTAATCTAATGTCGCGACCTATAACTCTCTAGCAGTTTCACTGCTCTTTATACACTGAAATTCGTGACTAGCTCGATTTCCGTCTACTCTAAAGGAGCAGTGTATTTGAAATGATTCGGAGTTATATAAAATTTGCGTTGTAGTGTAACACTGTAGGTATAAATACCAAACGGTACAACACGAGGCGTTGCGTTGGTATAAGTTGATTCACGCTCACAGACTCACAGATTCGCTGCTTCAAGATATTTGTTTAAGTTCTCATCTTTAATGTTTTATGCACGTTCCTCAGTATTACGGGCTCACTACTTCTTCGAGACTAAATAAATCGATCCTATGAGATTAATGTTAGTGACGTTCCCAAGTGAAACAAAGTAAAATATTTTTATATAATTAACTTTAAAAGTATATAAACGACTTCAATGTGCCTAAATTGATCTTTACGAAATTTAAATGGGCCCATTTCGGCACTAGCCTCTTTCGAATAAAAAAAGAACTTTGTATTCCGTCTATAATTATATATGACGGAGTTATACCCGAACATACAAAATATAAACATCCGAATTGAGAACCTACTCCTTTTTGAAGTCGGTTTTAAAGTAAATTGGTTCAAGTACTTACCTACTATTTACCACCCGAAATGCCCGTAGATGTTATGTATGGCGCCACTATAGGCAATACTACCTACCTACGTAGTAGGTACGTATACCTACTATTATTGAAAGGGCCACACGTAAACAAAGACAAGCCAATATCCTTATATCGTTACTCCTTTACAAATTGACAAGATGTTAAAACAAAGTGTATCTTATATAACTTTTTTAGTAATTCAAGAATACAATCAATCAAATAAATAACCGTATTTTATTTTAATTCTTACTCAATCCAAGTGTGTTGAAATTGTTATTTCCGGGTGAAAACCCGAGTGCCCTGTAGTTAAACTAATGGCAATTAAGCCGCTTTAAAAGCAATGCATTTACCAGCGTAAGGACAGCTAGCTCTTTACTCTTACATATTCCGCTGAAATAAACCTGTTAATATGTTATCTAAGTTCGAATTCCTAGCGCATAGAACCAAATGTAAGTGACAGTGTGACAGAACATTGAGTACATTCGCTAGTAGATGACGTGTATTATGTATTACCGCATAGTGCGCGAGCATGCACTACTAGACATATACAACACACCTTGTTTCGGCTGCGGCGGCGGTTGATCTTTGCTCTCGAAAAACGTAAGTGCGAAATTGTCGGTAGTGGTGTCTACGTTGAGGGGCGGCGAGGCGGGCGAGGCGCGCACGCATGCCGCGGGCGGTCGACCGCTCCACACGTCCATATTCCGAACATGTCCGCCGTGCTTCAGGAGTCGTCGGCTCGCGTCCGCCGGCCCTCGGTACGATCCGCGCACTGAGCTTTCCCGAGCTTGACTGCTTTGCCTCCGGAACGAGTGGACGCTATCGGCGCCCGCGCACCGCACCGCTAAACGGAGCAGTGAGAGTTTTTTGAATTCGGTATGGTGTCTTTTTTGTGGTCATACATACATACATGAGTAAGATGTGCTTACGACTATTGCGGACATGTTTTATAAAACTAATACAACGGGGAAAGCTTCACGCCAGTGCCAACAATTAAACGATGTCGATAATTAATATCGATACTATGTCGAATAGTCACCGAGAACCAATATAGATTCAACAGGCGCAAATTTCTAAATTTGTCAGATCTTTTTTATACAATCAAGGTGGTAAAACAAGCACACGTCCTAGTGGCTAACAACGTTAAGCATATAACATCTGCAGTGTCACTCACACAACCCTATCTGTATGAGGCTGTATAAAGGAAAACCGAATGAAAAATAACTTCAATCTGATTCCTTTCCAGTAGACGTCCAAACGAACCAGGTATAACGAAGGAAATATTAATTTTAAACCGCGATCTCAATATAAATTTCAATTCAAGGATTTATGTCCGATCGTATCCGACCGGTCCGATGTATGTGCATCAATTTCTTATGTTTATTAACTCCAATTTATGTAATCTACGACTAAAAAACGCAAATAATAATAACATTTAAAACCCTATATTTACGAAGACAACTAACAAATTAGACAAAAAGTCTGACAAAGTACATTCAAATCAGAGATTGAGAAATCTAGATATATTTATTAAAATTCACCATGTATAGAGTGTAGAATTACGTAAGGCGTTCTTGAAAGGAAACGAGAGAGGTCTAGCACTCTAGCTGCGGCATTGTAAGCTCTGATCTGCTGACTTACTAACAGAAGCAGGCCTAAGAAGACGGCGACATGTTCCGCGTACGCCTGCTTAAACTAAAGTCTCAAGTCAAGTCACGTCTAGTCAAGTCACAGTCAGAGTATTAACATGGGCCAGCTCGACTCCGCTCGATACTACGACCTCACAGAAAACCGACTGTAAAGCAATGCTTTCATTACTTTTCGCCGCATGAGTGAGGTTACCGAAGGCCCTAACCCTACCCTCTATCCTATTCCCGTCCTTCCCCTCTCCTCCCTCTAATCCCCCCCTCTCCTCTTCACGCTCTTCCCCCCTCTCCCCCTCTTCCCCTACTCCCACCTTAAAGGACGGCAACGCACTTGTGACTCTTGAGTTACAGCTTCCCATGGGCGGCGGTAGTCATTGACCATCAGGTGACCCGTCTGCTCGTTTGCCCCCAATTTCATAAAAAAATAAAAAGTTGACAATAACTGTTGTTGTTCTGGGAATTCCTCCACTTGTAACCGAACCTCTTGATAAAAACGGTGTAAGTATTCCCCCAACCGGTCGTCTCTAAACTACCCTTGGCAACCCTATAGAACCTGACTATGGTAGAACATCCACTAAGAGTCTATGGAACATACTACCCAGGGTTATCGGGATCTAAATTATAGGATTTGTACTGCTAGTTCTGCAATACTGATACCAAACATAATATACACGAGGTTGTGTCTGGTTATTCATATTTAGTGATATATGTATTAGTATGGAAAACTGGAAAAACTTATCGTATTTGTTATCACTGAAGGTAGACGATCCAGAAGCCGATTAGCACCCCGATGGACAGACATAAAGGACTCGTCTGCCACCAAGCTCAACAACATCATCAGAGATGCGAGGGACAGAAGCCGATGGAGACAAATAATCCACTTCCTCCAGGTGTAGACCAACCAATGATGACGTCGATCCCAGTAGCGTAACAATAGTGTGGCGGAGCGGGCAAAATGCCACGGGCCCATGGCTCTTGATGGGCCCTCGGGCACCATAGGCTCTGAACACAGGAGGCAAAAAAAATATTTAGTATTTAATCTATATTTAAGTTATCTAATTTAATAAACCTAATAAAACACACGAGTTAGAAAATAACGGCCAAGTGCAAAACCGGGGCGGATTGCTAGTGTGAGTATATTTATGATAGAAAAAATAGGTAGGTAAGTGCGAGGAAGGGCGCTTTGAGTGTTCATAAATACAGGTCACCCGCGTGCAGTGGCGTAGCTACCGGAGGGCTAGACGGGGCAGTGCCCCGGGGCCCCCAAGCTCGGGGGGGCCCTCTTACTCTGACTTACAAACTATAAATTGAACTAGTAAAAATTTCTCCCACATTCGGAATATAAATAAACCAGATTATTTAGAACCAGAAGATATCAGGTTTGTACTAGAGTTGTGATAAAACCACTATTTGCGTAATTGAATGTGGAGTACGACGAATCTGGATTACGATAAATCTGGAGTACGTCGAATTCGGAACACGGCGAATACGAAACAAACGATTTTAAATAGTTTAGTTGGGGCCCTAGTTTATTTTTTGCCCCAGGGTCTTTGGTTACTTAGCTACGCCACTGCCCGCGTACCAACAGCCTGTATTGTTGTTAGCCAACTTAGATAATAAAGTTACACCTTGAGACAATACTTGGTTGATAGATCGGTCTAGTTGTTGTTCGTATGCGATTTGGTTTGATTGGTTGAGCCTAACAAACAAACATACGTATATAACTAACTAAACAAACAAACGCAGATTCCCATTTATAAGGATTCTAAATATCTAAATTAACCAAATACTCCCGAATATTATCTCAGTATTTTATCAACTCAGTAAGTAGTGAAACAGACAACTTAATGCAGCATCTTCGAGATGAACCGAGTGACATGGTTAAATGTTACTGACCATGCGACAAGATGAGATAATTTGCAAAATAACTAATTAGGACAGTAACTAACATTGTTTGCTATCACGGTTTCTAAGTATTTTGTTCTATAAATACATTTCCCAATCTTGCACATAATATATCCTTACTAATAATTATTATAAATGCGAAAGTAACTCTGTCTGTCTGTCTGTCGCTCTTTCACGCCAAAACTGCTAAACTGATTTAAATGAAATTTGGTACACAGATAGTCTAGAGCCCGAGAAAGAACATAGGCTACTTTTTAATGCGAAAAAAAGGATGTCGAAAGGTGGGGATAATAGGTTGTATGGAGGTATCGTCAATAAGCCTAAATAATTAAAAATTCTACCCAAAGACACTAATAAGGAACGGTATAGTTGTCTGAAGAAAAATGAGGAATATATCGGATAATATAACTGACTACACGGATGATGCAATGGTTGAACTAGTGTTGGGAGATTCCCGTACTAGACTAAAAAATTATGCGACATACATAGTTGTCCCGAGTTTGGGTGTTCTTGGTTTCTGTTGTTTAAGTCCCCAGTAACACAATGAGAAAGAAAGATAGGTAAATAAATGAAATGTTACCAGGACGGCGGCGGGCCAACTTGCGTTAATTTGGTTTTAGTACGACCTAGGTTTTTCGACAAAGAAAATATGAACAGGTTGCCCGGAAAATTGAGAAATATCGGATATTAAAGTACTTTTATTCGTAATGAAAAGTTCACAAATAAACTTGACTTATTACATACTCGTACACATAGACCATCTATACCTACTTAATCTTCTAAATCTTACTTTACCAAGTAATTTGTATTAATAAATAAATTATGTAGCAATCAAATTTCCATAAAGATAGACAGAGACTTATAAATAAATTTCAACATTTTCCTTTGCTTCTAAACATTAAGTGTTAATGGCCTATTCAATGAAATAGAACTCCGAAGGCCTATATTAATTATGTTTATTTTTTTTATGGTATAGGAGTAAACGAGCAGACGGGTCACCTGATGGTAAATGACTACCGCCGAACATGGGCACCTGCAACTCAATAGTCACAAGTGCATTGCCGGCTTTTAAGGTGGGAGTAGGGAAAGCATGGAAGAGCCTCCGGTAACCTCACTCACTCGGCGAAAAGCAAGGCAATCATTGTTTCACTGCACTGCCGGTTTTCTGTGAGGCCGTGGTATCTCTCTGGTCGAGCCGGCCCATACGTGCCGAAGCATGGCTCTCCCACGAGTGAAAGTTATGTGTGCTTTTGTGGTTATATTCTTTGTGACAGTAAGTGCCTGATCATGATGTGTAGCAGACAAGCTACTTTAACCGACCGTCATCTAATTATATTATAAGTAAATCCTATTTTTTTTTTAATATTTTGTAACTTTTTTAAATAAATTTGGATGAATAATAAAAATGAAATTGTGTTCTGAACTTCAATTGCAAGATGAAAATTATGAAAATTATGGTTCAAATTCAAGCAGATATTTGCTGTTCTCTACCTCAAATGAACTCCAATTCACTGTGATACAAATAATGACAATCTATAGATACGTTTAATATAAACCGTATTTTTTATTTCCTTTTTATCCTATTGTAGTAAAGTTCCTACGGTAAAAAGATACACTTATAATTAATAGTATGACTAGCTTCTACTAACTTTTCAACTTTCGCGTGCCTTGATAACGTAATTAAGTTAACGGGAGTCAACCTGTGAACACGGCCAGTGCAACGTAGTTGAAAGATCAGACGTTATCGTGTTAATTTCCGTCAATATAATTATATGACTAGCTTCTGTCTGCGGCTATCTCACGTTAGTGTTAATTTTATCAATAAATACAGGCCACCGTCTTAAAGCTACTTCTGTTCTTCTCTTTATCTTTTGGGAAAAATACTTTTTTTCTGAATAAAAGGTTTGTCCTTTTCTGTACCATGTGTATAATTCAAAATTTCATGACGTCTAGGGCCGGGGCTCTGCCACCCTATTTTTACGCCACTGGTTTGTAGAATTAGCTATTGTCTGCAAACTTGTACTTGATCGTTTTAAAATCGACAATGCTAACGTAAGACTAGGTCTATTAGTTTTATATTCAACTATTTAAATGATATCTGACACGAAAACATTTTAAATATTTGAAATTGTTTTCCATCCGCTGTTTGTAAAACGCTTACAAGATAAATCTTCGTTAAAACAAATCTAGCTTGACATGACAACGTTCGTTGTAGGCAATATCTGTAGATAGGAGCGAATTTTGGAAGCGATTTGCCTCCACTACATGACAAATGACATTTAATTAGATCGTTTATTAGATATTTCGTTTGATTTTTAGAATTTTACATGTTCTCTCTCAATCTCTACTATGTTTAGCAGAGTTCACTTTCACGTGACCAAGTCCTTCCAAGGGTTGGTGGTTCAGTCGCTGCAATTCGTGTATATCTTCCGGCAATAGGGTTAATGTCTTAGACTCCAACAGCTATCGTCCCTAGTGGGATGACGCGGCATTTTTCAGAAGGAAGGAAAAGGTTGAATAAATATATAGATCTAATAAACCGTTAGGCAGATACCGGAAAAAATAATTCAGAAACATACGCAATAAAAATAATGCCTCCTTTTTGAAGTCGGTAAACATAGGTTTTATTTTTCTTTGATATTTTTTTTTTTATGATGTGAAACTTGTAAGGAGAGTGAATATCAATGAGAAGGTTTTCTATGATGACAACACCCTCGAGATTGTATATAGGTACTTAAATACATAGGTACGTATCATTAAAATATTTTTTTTTTTATCCAAGTACTTACGAACGGGTACTTAGGAGGCATGAATACATAAATTACATTATAAATATCTATTGTAGGTACTTTTAATTTTACTAAGGTTCAATTAAAAAATTAACTAAAGGTTTGTAAACCATATTTTAATTCAAAGAATGAACTTTAAATTATGTCATTTTAACAAATTATGGTATACGCAAATGTGAATGAATTAAGGGGCCATTAAAAATTAAATTAAGGTAGAATTATACGGTCATTTCAATAATCATTATTAAAGTCTTATAAATTAATGCTGATAAATATCAAGATTAATAAATGAGATGACTTCAAAATCATCTTGACAATCAAATAGGTAGAACACTCGTTACCTTTGTCTTTGTTCTATTTCTGTAACTGTCGATTCTCTTTTAGCGAGATTTAAAAGGTTGTCCACACTCATAATTCACCAACAAATTGTTTTATGTTTCACAAAAGAGCGTTTTATTTAAATGGGAACAAAGTCCAAAGTACTAATCCATGATATGTAATATGTATACTAGATTGATTTTAACGTGTGGTGCGGCCAGGCCTGTGTCACTCGATTTACTTGCGAGCACTTAATTGAAAAAACGTATTGAAATATTCTTTAAATACTGTAAAAATCCACAGCGAAAATTGGCAACGTTGTCTATGTGGTTTATTACCCGTGGTCTACCTACGTGGGTCACCTAGGTGTTCCACGGTTAACATTTTGTACCCGTGGTTTACCTGGTGTACAGTATATGGATGTAGATAAAGTAAGATAAAAAAATCCCAGCAGCACCATTTATGAAATTAAAAAAAAACCTTTTAACACTATTAATTGCCCTTTTTCTTTTATTATTATATATTAGCAGTACCCCGCGGTATCACCCGCGTAAGTCCTGATCCCGTGGGAATATCAGGATAAAAAGTAGCCTATATGTTAATCCAGGTCTCTAGCTATCTACATACCAAGTTTCATCGCAATCGCTTTAGTAGTTTTTACGTGAAAGAGTAACAAACATCCATCCATCCACACTTACAAACTATCGCGTTTATAATATTAGTAGGATATTTATTAAAAATTTTTGGATGATTTAGAAAATTTGCCACCATACAGTTTGATAATCGAGCTTTTTAAAGAAGGGGAGAATTTTATTGATCTTAAATAATAATAATAATATCTCTTACACATCTCACACACGGCCGTCTGATCCCAAACTAGGCAGAGCCTGTACTATGGTAACCAGACTGCTGATAAACATACTTATATATTTCAAAATACATACATATTATAGATAAATTACACCCAGAGACAGAACAAATGATCGTGCTCATCACACAATTATTTGTCCTGGGTGGGAATCGAAACCACGACCTCTGGCTTAGCAGTCAGAGTCACTAACCACTAGACCAACAGGCCAGTAAATAAGCGTTAAGTACTTAATTTACATAGCGATTTAAAAAAAATTGGAGAGGTAAACCTACACACACTTACGGCCTGTGTTGGCCGGTCACACACTGTGTCACAGGTCGATTCCCACTCAATGCACATATTTGTAAGCATTCATATATGTATTTGCTTTCGTCTAGGTGTTTATCTGTGTTCTAGATCTCATATGTCCCAAAATATTATTAATAAGGTTTAGAATACACGGTGACATTGACAGTAGAACAAAATGGGTGCATGGTTAAACAGCTAGAAGAATACGAAGATAGAAGACTGATGGTGGCAGATCGGTGAAAAGTACGCTGGTATTGATCACCTCTCTACCACCGTCAGTCTGTCCTGCAATTTTTCCTATGATATTATAGTTTAGCAACAGATTCTTCCCATCTAATAGTCTGTATTATATGTATAATATATCTATGAAACTCGTACTGCAATACACGCCAAAGAAAAAAGCAGTAGTGACGCGCGCTATGACTCACGAGTCTTTTCAATCGGTTCATCGACTTATTATAGACCATTTTACCTGCGAGAAATAAAACTTAAATGGAAAATTAGCTGTATGTACGTCAACGTAATGGTAGACCGATGTGAATTGTTAAAGGTATATTGATGCAAACGACTACAAATTACGTTGAATGATTTATTAGGTGGCGTTGTGACCGTGACCGAACTCGATGTGTACTACAAACAACAAGCTATATTGAAATTCATAACTACAAGGGTAAAGTTTTATTTAAAACGATTAACATGACATTCGATATACGCGAAAAAAGGGCTATATTCATATATGCAATCAAGGGCGTCGTCTGAGGGACAGGGAAGGTTAGCTGCCCTCTGGCTTTAATATGCTAGCGTATCTAGTGTATCGTTCAAAACAAGAAAATTTTATTGTTTGCAAATCACCCTCCCCGGTTCGCTTTTGGTCGTGTTAATGTAGAGATACATAGGGACATATAATCACGCCTATATCCTCAAAAGGGTCTTCAAATTATAGTTTAAAATGTGGCTGTTTAATTACACCTCGTATATAAATAGGTCCCACTCACGTAATATGGGGCAACCCTATGTGTCTTCAGTTGAGCAGTTAAGGCGTGTAAGTGTACCAAATAAACAAACAAAGAAAAACACATTCGCGTTTATAATCCTATTTAGGATATGGGCTTGTAGTTAAACATAAGTCATACTTAACTCACTTCTAAGTATTTCGCTTGAGACATGCAATGTAACATCTTAAAATTATCGTACGCTTAATTTTTAATAGGAATGATAATAAAACCGATAACATTAATATTTTTATTAACCTAATATTTGAAGTAAGTATTATATTAAGGTATAATAGTTTTTTTCTGTTTTGTACTTGTTAGTCTTATTAAACGTTTATCAAAATAACCACTAATCTCAGAAACGAAATAATGAGATAATATAATTGTAATAATGTAAATCGTTAAAATAAAAGGTTTGGTGCTCCTTCTCCGTGCAGCCTATTCCAGTGAGTGGTGTAAAGAAGTAGGTAAAGCTTGTTTATTTTACTAAAGACTCTTTATGAGTTAACAAATACATGTGAATTGGCTACAGGTGGAAGAATACTATATTTATTGCTGCTATCGTTCCACCAAAGAATTTTGCTTCTTCCTTTTCAATAAGTTTATCCAATCGTTAACATTTTTTAATCAAAACTTCAAAAAGGAATTTAAATTTTCTAATTCTTTTTCGCATTGGAATCATTTTAATGTTACCTTATGATATATTTTTCATGAAATGTTTACGATGAAGAAGGCAATCTCAGTCGTCATTTCGAATTAATTAATTTTCACGATCTGATCTTTTATTAAAGAATTTGGGAAAAACTTGAATTTGTTCCTAGAAACCAACACGAAATCTGAAATCAAAACGGTCAAACTTTTTACTCGCTCGTTATTTGAAAAGGCAACTTGGCATTAACATTCGCGAATTTTAAATTTAAAAAAAAGTTAGTGTTTGCAATGTTTGCGCACAACTGATATGTACTATATGTACACTCTATTTCGATGCAAAGAGACACCCTTGCACTTTAAGAAGATCTACGAAAAGATGATATTTTTATACACAATACAAAACTTTTGAAAGAAAGAAAGAAAGAAAGAAAAGGAATTTATTTAGTAAAACAAGGCATACAACTTATTTCTCTAAAATATCATGTCTAAAAGACTTGTTCTCAAACTCACTCTAGAGTTGCGAGTTGCTCTAGCTTCCACTAAACTTATAATTAGTTATATTCTCTTCAAAGACAACATTTATAATAATTTCGCGTAGCGGGTGCTCTTTCATAGGCGGCAGGCAATCCTGGCAAATGGTGTGATATCGGCGTTCTATCAGCTTTCGCGTATACAGAGACTAGAGGCGCGGTGGCAGCACGGCAGCAGCATCGTCGCCCTAGCCTATTACTGTCGGGTCACTGAAATAGGTCGTCAAAAACATTGTCTACAGCAAAATTTGAAACGATTGGGTTCTAAGGCCAGCGTTGTGCATAACATACAAATCGATAATACAAATCGATGACATTTCGCAACTCACATCACTACGAACGAGAGCTGTTGACGCAGGAAGCAAAACCTTTCCTTGGGTCGCTGAACCAGGTATGACTGTTAGACAACTACTGGCAAACCAACATTGACTTTATTACCTATACATAAAGTACATAACCCATCGATATTCGAAACTTATTATCAAACACGTTTCTAAATATCGTTATATGAAATTAAAGCTTATTTCGAGTAAGTAAAGTTGTTTTTAGATGAAGTGTATTGTGAGAAGGTTTCACAAAGTAGTGCCATTAGCAGATAAGCAGGACATCTCATAAGATTAGTTGATAACAGGGAGCAACTCCGGAATTAGTAGCTGTAGGGACGGTCCTTAATTTAATAAATATTAAATTAAGCTAAATTCCAAACAGATTTTATAGGACGTAATACCGACGTGATACTCCCTCATTTGGTACTGTTTAGTATTAACAGAGAACACTACGTATATCGTTAAATAAAGTAAAGTTATTAAGATAAAGCACCCACTTCCGAGGGGTTATACAATTGACACCATATTCCGTGGTATTTAGAAAAAACGGCGTTTTTAAGTAATGAACTTTATTCAATTAATAATTATTTATTTCTGTTTACATGAGCAAAAGAGCGCTATTATACCGTTTAAAATAATCGGTTAGTTTTGCGCTAGCAGCTGACTCAAGTGCGCGCTTCATAGCTTGAGCTCAAATTCGTACGCCAATGTCCAGATTTTTATACTAAAAGGTAAGACATTCAAACAAGTCTAACATTAAAACATACTAACAAGCCTTACTTAACATCTTCACGACATAAAATGCATTCGTCCAGTATTTTTTTTATCTCAATCGCAATAAACAAAGAAACTTCCAAAACTTATAAAAGAAATCAATAAATATATTAGATTTCTTAATAAACTTAAAGCCTTTCTAATAAAACCTATTATAGCATGGATAAGTACTTTAATGAGCAGAAAATTATATACTTAGAGGACTTAGAGAGTTTTTTTAGCAACAGCCATTTCGAGTTACGAGTACGTGGTACGTGCGTTGTACGTGGGAGAGCCATGCTTCGGCACGTATGGGCCGGCTCGACTCCGCTCGATACAACGGCCTCACAGAAAACCGGCAGTGACACAATGCTTGCATTGCTTTTCGCCGCGTGAGTAAGGTTACTGGAGACCCTAACCCTTCCCTCTCCCCCTCTCCTCCCCTCTAATCCCCCTCTCCTCCCCTCTTATGCCCCTCTCCCCCTATTCCAATTTTAAAGGGCGGCAACGCACTTGTGACTCTTGAGTTACAGGTGCCCATGGGCGGCGGTAGTCATTTACCATCAGGTGACCCGTCTGCTCGTTTGCACCCTATAGCATAAAAAAAATAAAAAAATGTGTGCGACGCTGGCTGCAGGAGCTGCTTATACTCACCAATCCATCCGTATAAACAATATAACTTTCCTTCCATTGTCTTACAGTCGTATCTACCTTTTCACAACCAATTTTCCCATCTCTAATTCTTAAAGTGCCGGTAATAGGTTTATCCTGTGTTACGTGAGTAATACCAAGTCATAGCTCGCAAAACGTGGATTTAATACCACCTCTGCCTACCCTTTCAGGAATACAGGTATGAGAAGTAGTATGTATATAAGTTAACACATTATTGTCAATGTCAAAACATCTAGGTATTTTCTTTTCTATAAATAATTATAATAGTTAATATTTATTAAAATTAATGTTATTTTGTCAATGTCCAAAATCGAAACTATTCTGTTTTTAAGTTTTTTACACCTTAGTAAACATTTTGGAATTGAATTGAATATTGGAACTTGTGCACCTGACTACTACGATATTTTGCTAAATAGTGTGTTAGTTGTTGGTTACGTTCTGTGTTTGTTTTGTTTCGGTTGAAATATTGGTAGGATTATATTTTTAATCTAAAACACTTAACTTTTGTGTATTTTTCTTTACAAATTAAGATAAAACTAAATCTTTAAATACCACGGCATTAGATTACATAAACCTTGTTTGACTTTAAAGGCGGTTTTACGATTACGCAGTCCTAGTTACGGATTTAATTACTTAAAATAATCGGATTTGACTACTTAAAATAAAACTATAATATTTTTGCATACGCCTAGGATATGATTATTATTTGTTTATATGTGCTTAAACTTCCTCATGTAAGTGAATTGTTGAAATTCTTATAAGAAATAAAGTTATCTCAAACCTTAAATAGTCAATTAATATTAAAATATATTAGACGCCAGAGGGAGTTAGTTGTATTTACTAATTATGGCAGAATAAAGATTATCTATTTAGGTACTTAATGACTTCGTTAAATGGAAGGAAAGTAGGTACTAAATATAGAAAATTAAGTTCAAAACATATGCATTTCGATATTATCTTGAGTAATGCATATTGTTTTGAAGATATTGCGATTAAGCATTAATTTGTTTATATAATATTATAAAATCTTTTACTTTTTAAAACTCTTAATTAGGAAACGTGGTTTAGTATTATAAAATGCTATTCCGATGTTCCGATGTGATATGTATACGTCGTGTAATTAAAGCCGGATAAGTCTGGGGTTAAAGACCTCTATTATTGTCGTTCTTCTTTACATAATTGGCACCACATGGACAGTAAACAGCGGCTGTGTATCACTACAGCTATGAATAGTTTACTCAGAGGCTTGCCAATGCGGTTAGCATTGGAAGCATGCTCACTGACCAATGCTAATAGCATTGACAAACCGTGAACAATACTGAACAACATATCTAACATAATTTGACCTATCAGACTATCAGGCAATCCTCTATGACGGGCCTTACTACCACAATAGTGGCGTGCCCTAACTGGCTGATGTCTGTACATTGGAAGTTTAAGAAAAAATTGTATAAGAGGTCTTTATAAAAGCAATAGAAACCAAAACATATTTATTTGTCTGCTATCTATGTGTCTGCACGCGCATCACGCAAAAAATATTGTACGAATTTGTTTGTTTTAATAAATAACGTACATACAAAATTCTCTGAATAAAAAACAATAAAATATTTCGTAGAAAAAGACATGTTTTTTGCTCGATATGTTTTCATTACCCAAAAATATATTTTTGGGTAAAGTAACTTTTAGCACATCCTTATAGTTGTTATTTGAAAGATTCTGAACTGGTTTTACGATCGAAGATGAACTTTAAATAAAAATAAATACTATATATGGACCAACCGTGTCTCTTTTCTTGCCACTTCAGATACAGTACCAAAAAACTCTCTCAGTGAAAGCTGAAGAGGTGGGAATAGAAAGAAAGAAAAGAAAGAAAAAAAAAATGTTTATTCATCGCCGCTTGAGATACACGGACAGTACATGCTAAGTAATAGGGAGTAAATAAGAAACAAAACATGGACTCTTCAACTTCAAACAAACAAGACCTTTTTCAGTGACATCTGTGATGGATATTATGTCACATCTGATAAATGTTTCATTTGGTAATAATATATAATAATCAGTTTAATCATAAACTAAAATATACAATACTGAAAATTTTAATCGTGTGTACGTTCTAACTTATTTATATCGATATGGTGCCGATTCTATTGTACACTCGACTAAACTAAAACCTGACTTAATTTCTTCATATGAAATCAACCTAGTGTTCTTCGTAATAAAGTCTATTTGTTACTAGCATCTATTTCTCAGCGCCGCTAAATTTCAATAAAACCTGTCAACGTATACTCAACTTTATTTCCACGCAGCGAGAGTCTCCATTTATTCGAACGCTGTATAATTACCGTATAAAAACTTGTTCAAAACGAACAAGGATGACGTGTTTTTAATCTACACCTACGAAGATGCTTACTAAAAACACAGAGCAAAAGAGATGGCATTCAACGGATAGCGGCTCTCGCTACGTGGTATTAAAGTTTATTTAAGCGTATCAGACTTTAGTTGATAAATAAATTGCTTATTTCGATAGCGACATATGTTACCTACTTGTTTCAATTTGAAATAAGACCTTGTTTTGAAGTGTACAAGGTTTACATCTTATATGAAGAAAATTTAGTGAATTTTAATTTAGCGAGTGAAGTAACAGAATTGGGACCATTGGTCCCAATTCTGTTACTTCACTTGTACTTCACTTCACATGTATCATCTTAGTAGTGTATTGTAAAGGCTGTAATGGAAATAAAATATCTTCGTATACTTACTTTATTTCTACGCAAAAGTAAAAAGTATATATACCGAAAATAAAGGATACGTAATTATTAAGACGTATGGTTGGTGCCGTGAAACTACTGTGGTGGGGTGTTCAGTACCCAAGTATTTAATTACTCTCCATATTAGTAGATTGTGTTTGTATTTGTACTAAAATATTAAACGTGTGTGACCTAACATCAATATACACACATGGAACAGACATTTAGATGACTAAGTAGTAAACATATTAAAAGTAAAAAACGTATACGGAAATTATCTATATTGGGGTCGCTGCTATTCAGGTGGCAGTTGGAAACTATGCATGACTGATCTTGATGGGCCGCCGCGCCGCGGTGTCTCCCGCCAGGAAGCTGAGTTACTAATAAAACTGTTTCACCCGCGTATATGGTCACTGCTCCACTCCTAGGGTCGTAGCGTGATGTTACACAGCCTATATCCTTCCTCAATAAATACTGAATCCAGTACAAAAATAACTTTTCGTATTCGACTGCTAGTTCCAGAGATTAGCTCCTTAAAACAAACAAAAAAAATCCGGTCCCGCAGCAGGCCCGCACTGGTAGATTTCGTGTTTTTTAAATTTTTATCTCCAAAAATATAAGTCTCATTAAAAACTTTTTAGTCTACATTGTAGAGAAAAAAAAATTAGCTTTCAGTTTACAGTTTCGGAGCTACGAATTTTTTTTCAACAAATTTTGGTTTCCCCCCCCCCCCTCTCCAAGTTAAGGATGGGATCATTTAGGGTTCATTTTAAAAAATGTTCGTATTTGCTATTAATGTTAAACGGTCCAAAAATTTTCAATAGAAAAAAAGTTTCCCAATCACGAACTTAACCTTCATTTTTGCTCTGTTAATTGTCGTCCAAGTTTGAAAGCAATCGGTGCATAATTGCGACCTCTATCGTGCCGGCAAAATTGAGGTACATACCTACATACATATGTACATATATATATGTATATACTTTTTAACTGGCGGTTATTTTGGGGTTTTGGGATCATCACCTCCTGTGAAGAAATTTTTGGAAAACTCGACAATTTATACAAAACCAATAGGTAGACTTTTATTTGAAAATCTACCTAAAACTCTTCAGCTTTATTATATTAAGATCTATGCTAAGAAATAGATACCTACTTCCCAATTCCACGCGTATGAATACATTATACTTTTTTTTGCAATAAAAAACAGTAAACCACATAAGCAACATAAAGCTACTTGCGAATATCTTATTATTTATAAAAGATATAATATTTCGGGTTTGCGTGCGACCTTCGTATAACAAATGCTACACATGCAAGGTTAACGCATTTAAGGGCCACCAAACACCAAATAATTTTAGCTTTTTTTGTCGAATGGCAAACTGACAGCCCTCGTGGGTCAATACCGTACTGGTGGTTTAAGAGTGAAGTGGGATGTCGGACGTGAACCGACTAAAATCACACAATGTTCAGTCACAGGTGGTACAAGGGTAGGTCCCTAGGTATGTAGGAATGAAGTCTCTGAGGAGTCTGGCACACCGTCTCATTGAGTAGCAGACGGCTAAAGTCCTTCCTTTAAGAAAGACGAACTTGTAACACGACGTGCTACCGCTTAAGCCTGTATCTGCTAGGGTAGATACTTTTAGAATGCGACCTGCAATGAAACTGCTTTTAGGAAGCCAAATGTAGTGACTGATTGTTGCACCCGCGTAGTTTTGATGACAAATTTATATTGCAACTACTCGAAAAATTAGGATAACGTCGCTGAACCGATTTTGGTAATTGATCAAATACAGTTGCGAATGTTAGATGTAATAATAACAGTGTTGCTGCTAACAGTGGGTAATACTAAAAAGTGTGTGTGTACAATTCACATACTGCAGAAGTGAAACTTCAGAAAAGTAGCCTACGAGAAAATGACAAATAAAAAGTAAAATCAACACAAATAATGTACTAATAATGTTAATAAATATATAATTTCAGATAATTTCTATTAAAGTTATTGGTCAAATTATTTTATTCAGTAGGTACAGATACAGACAACAGATCGAGATATACAAAGAATGGCCTTATTATTAAACAGTAATCGAACCTGAAGTCCAGTTACAACTGTACACAGCTTTCAAAACAAACAATACTACTACGCGCAGGCGCAAAGACAAAGATTATAGGAAACACTGATACTTGTATTCTATCTCATTCTTTCGCATGCTAAATCCTGTTTATGAATATGTTTGTCTCTTTCCAAAGATTATAGGGGACACCGTAAACTTTTGTTCTATCTCACTCTCTCGCAGGCTAAATCATATTTATGAATATGTTTGTTTCTTTATTGTGACGCTTTTTCGTTTCATCGAATTTCAAATCACATCGATTCTAAAGAAGATTCACTTCAATAAGATTATGTGATATCTACAGATTAACTGACGCTTCTTTGATGCATACTTCGAACCCACGAAGTCGCGAAAGTATCGTGCAGTACCGCCAATGCTGCAATGTAGTCACTAAATTACGTTTCATGGTTTCTAAAAATCGAACGTCTTTTGGTGCCCCTAGCGAAACGCTTACCAACGAACAGTTCCAATTATAATTGGAACGGGGTCTGGGAAGGCCGGGCACCCTGTGGTTTCTGTCGGTTCAACATACATACGTACTTTCAAATTTTTTTTTTTAAATTAAGGTGACAAATAGGCACATGGACGATAGACGGCTAGAAGTACCTCCAAACAGTGGCATCCTTTGTGGCATGGAAATGCTTTTGGAGTCGATAGGCTCCGACTTCAATACACTTTCAGTATATTCACTAAGTGTCGATTTAGTCTCCTTAGTAAGACTAATAATAAAGTATTAAGAGATTATCTTTCTCCTCGTGTGTCGGTGAAATTATAATTTTCATATAAATTTCAGCCCAGATTGATGGAGTCATTCCACTCAATTTTTTTTTTATATTTGAAATAATAACCACCATGGAACATTTTCTTATCTATATCTTGCTGAAACCTTGCACCTTGTTCAACAGTAACTGCACCTGTTGAGCTATGGTAACATGGTTCTCCTTGCGAAGCTCTGATACGCAGCTCCTACAAATTTTATTCAGTGTCCAAGTTTTGTGCAAGTTACGATTAGTAACACCGAAGTAATTGTTCGTACATGTTTATCACAAAGTCTGTCAAAACGTACGATTTATAAAAACAAATACTTAGATAAAATGAGAATCTTGGCCAGTGGCGGATTTACCAGCAGGCTGTGTAGGCTGAAGCCTAGGGCGGCAGTTTTTAATAGCCCCAAATTTGGGGCCTACATTATTTTTTATGTCTCGTTATGGGTCCCTAATCTAATCTAATCCCTAATTCGATAAACCTAAATTAATGACTGATACGCGTATATTAAGACACATAGGAATAAAAAAATATTGAATACTCATTAACTTACTATCACAGTATAGTTAGGCATATATATATATATAGGAGGTGGATTTCTACGAGCATTTTTCCTGTAATTAGTACACAAAAATCTAGGCACGCCTTAGGCGCAAACGCCAATCAATTCCAAAAGTCATGATTCACGAATGATTGTTGGTGATTGATGAAATTATAACGCCACTAGCAGCACCCTGCGGTTTCACCCCCATAAGTCCCGATCCCGTTTGAATATCGGGATTAAGAGTAGCCTATGCGTTAATCCAGGTTTCCAGCTATCTATATACCAAGTTGCATCGCAATCGGGTTAGTGGTTTTTGCGTGAAAGAGTAACAAACATCCATCCATCCATACAAACTTTCACATTTATAATATTAGTGGGATTAGACGCTCACTCTGATTGACGTCAATCATACCAGAGAATACAGGTGTTCCTCAAGATTATTTGAATATTCATATGAAAAGCCCGTAATGCAACTTAGATTGTAATTATGAGCAAAGAAACTTGAAAATACCCGGATAAGTGCGAGTCTGACTCGCGCACTGAGGGTTCCGTAAGCAAGCAAACTTGTATGTAGATATAGTCTATCTTGGGGATCAATTCTTTAAGACTTTTGCTAGTCTTTTTAGAAAGACAATCCAACCGCAAAATACAAGTTTGTAATCACAAAAACAATTTTTTAATGTAATATAACATCAAATTAACGACTTTCAGGTATTTTTCCTTTACTTGTGCTGTCAGACCTTGCTTCTTACCAAATTTCATGATTCTAGGTCAATAGGAAGTACCCTAGAGGTCTTGATGTATCTGCGAAGGGTTTAAATTTGTTATCTAAGATTTAATGGTCGTATCTTATTATTGCGTCGATTTAGAAGTTTGATATTTTTACAACTTCACGTTGACATAAGTATTTAATGTTAATTACACAACAACTACACTCTTCTACATCTCAGCAAAAGTGCAAGAGGTAATCCGAGTACCTACTAATGTAGAACGTCCCTCCTACTATTACGAGTGAAAACCTTGCTAAATGTGCAAGTTTGATGGTGGTGCAATACGGTGTACGGTGTGTGATGATGATGAGCAATCGAAGTTCGATGAGATTCAACATCCGGATCTCTGTTTTACATTCCAGTAGATATAGAATTATTTTTGTGTAAGAATAATGCTATGTAGGTGTTTTAACTGTCACACTGTTGACTAAAGTCCATATATAGTACATAGTTTTTCTATACCTACTTAAGCCCATACAAACATTCTCCCCCATTTAGCAAGATTATACACAATTTTTATGTATGACATTTATATTGTGCTTCTATCTAAAATATTTTTCTGTGACATTCTTAATTAACCGACTTCAAAAAAAAGAGGAGGTTCTCAATTCGTCGGAACCTTTTTTTTTATGTATGTTCAAAGATTACTCGAAGACGCCTTAACCAATTTGAAAAATTCTTTTTTTGTTTTAACAGGTGGTCATTTAAATTTTATCGTAATCATATAGTGGTTTTTGAAAAATCAACAAATATCTAAAAAATGTAAACGTCGATGATATTTTCTTTTGCTCCGAAACATCGCTGTCTCATTGAAGCAGTGCGTTTAGTTGTCCTACCCATATTATATTTAAACAAAATACATCTACTTTCCACTAAAAAGCACATTGAAGTCGGTGATACTTTTTTTAAAAGATACTTATCATGTCGGTACTTACAAGTAAAATTCTGTTCTGATTTTAGAAATACATACGTAAATACATTGATTCTAGAGATCACCACTAGGGTAGTAAAAGGTTTTGTATAATATTTTTGTTAGTTGAAAAACAGATCAAAATTCAAAAAATAATCATAAAATCTTTATCCCTATCCCTTCCCTCTCCCCTATTCCCGTCCTTCCCCTCTCCCCCCTCTAATCCCCCTCTCCCGTCTTCCCGCTCTTCCCCCCTCTCCCCCTTTCCCCTACTCCCACCTTAAAGGGTGGCAACGCACTTGTGACTCTTGAGTTACAGGTGCCCATGCGCGGCGGTAGTCATTTAGCATCAGGTAACCCGTCTGCTCGTTTGCCCTCTATACCATAAAAAAAAAGATAAATATATAAATGTAGGTAGGGACCATAACAATCACCTTTCGAATCATTAAATGAAAATGTAATAAGATCATGATTGTGTTACCTAAGAATCGTTTTATAACCACGCCTTTATTTACACTGGATTTGTTGTCATCCTCCATTACAAATAATTGTCAATTCATCATCACCACTCATCATAGACGTCACCTATTGAACACAGACTTCGTCAAGGAGCGGTATTGCCCCGCCTTAATCAGACGATCCGACGAACTACTGCAGTCTCAGTCCCCTTCCCATTCCGAGACATGCAGTATCCTTTACTCTAGTTTCCTCACCCTTTTCCTTGTCCTAATTAAGGTTTTTTCTTTTTTCTAGTCCCCAAAAAAATATTGAAAAAATTTGGGACAAGGGCAAGAAAATGATCATGATGAAACAGGTATAAATACTAAATTTCATCTTATTATTATATAAATAATAAAAAATATTACTACCCACATGTAGAACTATTATTATCGATATTAAGAACAGGCATTCATCCATCATGAAATGTATAAATTACTTACCTCATATTATGTACAATAATCATCTTCATACGGTCCCATTTTGCCGAAATGTGTAGTAAAGGATCACACTCAGTATTAACAGTCTTAAAAAATATAAAAAGTTTTTAATCACTCCACATAAGTATTTTTAACACAAATTTTTTAGGAGTAAGAAGATCGCGGTTCGCCGATATTTCGCAACTGTGCGAGCGCGCGGTTGCTATTACTTATATATATGCATCATTGTACAATGCAGTACCAGCTGAATACCTCACCTTGTACAATAATTGTATGACACTCGCATGTAGTGTTAGCTCAGATTTTAATTCTCACACAGATTATATTTGAAATGTTATTGATAAAATCTGTAACCAACCAGGTATTAACATCCCATAAGGGATCTAGGTCTAGTAATCATCTTACTAGGATTACAATTGGGATACGGGAATGATCTAGTGATTTACCTTACTAAACTAATCTAATAAAATGATTGTAAAATTTATTGTCTTTGAGATATATATATATCTCAAAGATATATATATATACCCAATTTTTTTATACCTACCACTGTACCCTAAGGCCAAAGCCTGAGGCCTTTAGCTTATGGAGAACTGACATCGCATCGGTATAAGGTAGATTACAAATAAACATATTTACAATTAAATTAATTTACATTATTTAAAATATAAATCATACTATGATTGTTTAACGAAATAAGTTGAAGATTTTTTAGTCATTATTGTTTGAAATCCCTACCTTCTTCTAATGTTTATAATTACTATTGTACCTTCTTTATCGGTTATAATTTTATTGTACTTTGTCTGTACAATGTTTGTCAATTAATATTATTGCTCTGAGGTCAATGTCAATACAGTTGCTGAACAAAATGTTATCTATTTATTTATATCAATAGCAGGTATTTAAAACATTTTGATATTTTTCTTCATTTATGATTTTACAACCCAAAAACTACCTCCTAGAATATTCATCGATGTTCCTTACTTTCGTGAAGTGATTCAAATGTAAAAAATAGTCTGGCCGTTTAGGGCGAACATTATATTAAATGTGGTAAGTAGGTAGTCTGTCTCTTGTCAATATTTAAAGCCGAATCTACACGTTTGCCACTTGCCACAAAATACAAACCTCCACAAACGTTTCGCTTGATTTTAGTAATCAAACATAGCCATCCACACGCTTGCGGGTGCGTTAGGAGTATTCTGAAGAGGCAAGCATGACGGACTTCGAACTTGTGTCGACCATAACATTTAGCTTAAATTATTTTAATTATAAAAAAAAAAAAGAAAAATATGGCAAAGAAGATGGTGGATGTTAATTTTTTTTTATGGGATATAGAGGGCAAACGAGTCGACGGGTCACCTGATGGGAAATTACTACCGCCGCCCATTTGCACCTGTAACTCAAGAGTCACAAGTGCGTTGCCGCTCTTTAAGGGGAAGGGAGTAGGGGAGGACGGGGGAGAGCGGAAGGGCGGGTATAGGGGAGAGGGGAGGAGAGGGAAGGGTTAGGGTCACCGGTAACTCACTCGGTGAAAAGCAATGCAATCATTGCTTCACTGCCGTTTTCTGTGAGGCCGTGGTATCAATCTGGTCGAGCCGCCCCATACGTGCCGAAGCATGGCTCTCATAAAAACCGTACCGTTTCTTGGATTTACCAATCAATCATTTTTTTATTATTGCGTATCAAAAACAATCAGTATTCGGTTCGGATCGTCGAACAACACACAAACATGTGGATGCATCGCAAGCGCTTGCCGCAAGCTTCCTTTGATTTGGGCGTCAAAAACCGACAGAGTTCGGATCGGCGGCAAGCCAAGCCAAACATTTGACAAATCAAGCAAACATGCCATCCACACGTTTGAATTTGTTTGTTACTGCTTGTTGAGGTTTGGCAACATTTTATGCACTTTTTCAAGACGGTGTATTATAAGTTATAATATAACATTTCATTATTTTTTTTTCATTTCTAAAATTAAAATCGAGAAATATAATAGTTATTTGAAGTACGTTTGTACTTGTACGTGTTTCCTTATTTAAGTAGGTTAAAATGTGTATGTAAATTATAGGCTAAGGTAACATAAAAAAAGAAGAAAAATGAACGCTGAAGTTATTGCAATAAACCATATTTTCTTTCTTTCTTTCTTTTCTTTCTTTGTCTTAGGTAAACTTTTGAAAAGAAAAAGATAATTTTAATGAAGGTGAGTTAGGTACTCCTCTATTTGTGTAAAGAACAGTCCGTAAATGGTATCATTAGGAATGATCTCATTAGATTAGATAAGAGGGGGGAAATCTTAATGGATAGTAAAATAATAGGTTATGATGGCATGATCATCCCATCATGAGGTCGAAAAGCCCTCTGACTAGACTAGGGAATGGGCGATGGATATTGTTAATGACTAATCTAGTTTCTAAATATTTCAATGACTGACGTTTGATTATGTGCAATGCATTACTTCTTGTATTAGACAAATATTTCCATGCCAGCTTCATCGTCAAAATGGAAAAAAAATATAACGTCATCAAGGTACATTTGCTTCATCATTTCACAGTAATTGATCAATAAAAAATAAAGCAGCACAACGGAAAAATTAAAGACGACCTAGACATAAATCGTTGAAGTGTTCTTGTAACATGATTCCTGCCGGCTTGTCTTTGTCACCTAAAAGTACTAACTTCTTTAGATATATTTTTATTATAATTTCTCTGCATTTACCTAATCAGATCATACAATTTAGAATTATATTCTAGATGGATTTATAATGTACTACTTTGTAACCGGGTTTTCAGTTTTAAGATTTTTCGCCATTAGTGAATAAAGTCAAAATCAAATATCTTTATTTCATAAAATTATTTAAATATTGTATGCAAGCGGTTTTTCTTTGAACTAAATTTATAAATATAATGATCAACACACGCAGAGCCACCGCAACAATAGGTTAATAGTCAAATATCAAATTATAAAATAAACAAGATTGATAACAGACAATACCGTATATATCTGTGTCTATCTATAACCGCCCGTTTCCAAATCGTTGAGCCTTGATCCAAATAGATAAAACCAATATTTGCATTATAAGTAGTTTTCAAGTTGAGACCGCTTACACGAAAAGACGGACGCGTTTACGTACGTGGTAACTTTTCAGTCCTCTACCTTACTGCATACCTACACCACATAATACATAATAATACCAGTACCTACTCGTAGTCGAAAGGCGAGCGCTTACATACCTAAATATCACCTTGCCACGGATTAGCAAAATGCGCTTAACGACCAGTTGTTCCCTGATCATGTTGGAGATCAGACCATAAAACTGTATGTGAGAATATTAGTGTACGAGAATAATTTATTGTTTATTAAAAACAAGATCATCCGTAACATACTAGAAATAGACATCGATGAAAAAATCCGATGTTTTTCACAAATCAGTCTTCAATAAAAATATTCTTTATCGCTGACTCTGACATAAAAATAAAACAAAACGTGTCGCGACAATCAGATGCGAATATTATTAAAAAAACTGCTTACCTGAAGAAGGCCCCGACACCGGCGACTCGGGCTCCTCCTTAAACCTGCAAATGAAAACATGAAAATTTAATCATGATGCAAACGTCAACACGTAGGTAACCTTTTTTTTTTAATATATACGGGAACATCGCGTCCATTCTGTAATTATTCACCTCAGGAAAATAAAACATAAGCCAAGTCCGGTTCAATGTCGAACTTGTCATTGATAACACTGAGGATATGCAATTGTATGTACCGTCATGTTTAGCTCCATAAAGATTTCAGATACTAATAATAGGCTGTAATAATAAATACACAACTACATACACTCCACTTTTTCGCTTTGCCATACACTCCACAGAAAATTAATAACAAAATTCTTGATATCAAAGAAACAATTAATTCATACAATATTCTTTCAATCCCTCTATAATAACAGTAATAATAAATTCTCTTTATTGTACCCCAAAAGCAAAGAAAAACAAATGCAGAAACAGCTGATATTATATACAAAAAATGCACAATTGGCGGCCATAACACAAAAGCAATGTCTTCCAGGCAACCTTTGGATGGACAGGAGTGTAATGATTTACGTGGGTGGTTTTAGTGTCAAAACGTCAAAGAAGATTTTCATATGCAGTCTGTGAAAGGATGGCACAAATAAAAATAGTATAATCAGTACCATATTTTCATTAGACTATTTTATTTTAACTAGAATTCTAGACTGATTGTAGTAGGCTGTACGAACGAAAACAAACGACAGATTATTGTGTATTTGAGTAGAAAGAATGTTTAATGTAATTAATTTTAAATTAATGTAATTTGTAAGCATAACGATACGATACTTCATTAGAAGTCGCTATAAATATTACGCCGGCTGCAGTAAAACGGTAAATAAAACTGTTAAGGTCGCTTGTACACCTAATCTATTGGCATTTATCGCGATCTCTTTTAACCAGTTAGTGGTAATGAAGCCGTACAATCACTTGTAGACTTAGACCAACAACTTAGACTTAGATCGAAGCTAGAACAACAAAAATATCAGCACATCGATATTATAGCCAGACACGTCACAGACGAATAAAATGAATGTTGCACACATCCGCAACATTTATACTATCATGATGTATTAGCTCCGGTACTATAAACCAACCCTGTACCGAGTACAAATATAAGTATACCTATCCTTCAATACCCATTTTATACCGCTGTGCATACCTGCTCGGGGATATAGGTGTAAGCATATAAATAAAAAAACCGAAGAAGTGCGAGTCTGACTCTCGCACCGAGGGTTCTGTAAGCAAACACACTTGTATGTTGATAAAACGTCCATCTGGGGAATCAAGTCTCGAAGACTTTTGCCCGCCTTTTCGAAAGACAAACTTAACTTTGCGTTTGCGATGTACGACAAAGTCAAGAATCCAAGCGCAAAACATAAGTGTTTAATCAGAAAAAAACTATTGTTTTATGGGATATAACAACAAATTAACGACATTCGGATTTTTCCTTTATTTGTGCTATCAGACCTCACTTCTTACAAAATTTCATGATTCTAGGTCAATGGGAAGTACCCTATAGGTCTTGATTTACCTGCGAAATGTTCAAATTTGTTAAAATCTAAGGTAAACTATCTAAATCTGATATCTTTTGATTGCGTTGACTTAGAAGCTTGATGTTTTTAAAGCTTCAAGGAACCGTAGACTTATGTATATGATATTAATTTCAACTTGATGCGAGAAAAAGGACAAACAGACTTGACAAACTGTCTTGACAAACAGACAGTCGGACAGCAAAGTGATCCTATAATATAATAAGGGTTCCTTTTTTTCCTTTGAGGAACGGAACCCCAAAAAGAAAGCTGTTCTATTAAAAATGTTATATTAATAGGTTAGCCTAGCAACGCGATTGTTTCCCTGAAATAATATCCTAGTGACATACTCGTAAATACGGCCACTGGGTTATAGACATACTGGGTACCGTCAAGGACGAGACCGGTAAATTTTCATGCACGTTTTTTTGGAGAATATGAGCAGACGAGGGCCGAGGTGTCATTTGAATTGTAAAACTTACGAAAATCGTTTATGCAGCGGCCGGACCGACTGCGCGCCATCGGCTTTGCTTCTATTATATTTACAAATTTGGTTAAGTCTACAAAGATTGACGGAAATTAAAAAAAAGTTTGACGTGATCATGACGCAGTTCAGTAAATAGTGACCAGTAATCAACAGTTACAGTAGAAAAGCCATATTAGGGGTCTGTCCATGTGACTATCGAGATGTAAAATGAGACATCTCGTTACATTGACAAAGGCTCTTACTGCCCATTAAATTAAAGTTAAAGAAATCAATCAAATTCAGTTAAGATATTATTGACTTCTATGTACCCTGACCCGATTCAAAGGTCGATTTACTGAGTGCGGCGCTTCCGGTATACACCAGTCTTTAACAAAGGCACTGCATCACGCAGCTATGCCCCGAGGGGTCCATACAAATGACATATTACTTCTTCCTCCCCCCAACCCCCCAACCCCCTCAACCCATGCAGGAGTGCAACGTCATAAGACAAACTGTCTCTGAATTATAGACACAAATGGTGGCCCAATCGCCCAGAGGAGGAAATTCGACTCTAATTCATTAAAATATTGATAACAATAAAACTATGCGTCAAAAGGATAATTATAGTTTAATAACTACACAACTAACACGCTTCAATGGAGAATCGTATTAAAAGAGAACTCTTCTATCTACCTCCTGGCTTCGTCACAAGACCATTGATATCAAGCCTGATCTGTTGGACTCGTCAAAACTATTCATATCAACTCGAAGGGTTTACTAGTAGCTACTGAAGAGTTTTACCATCCAACTCCTACCTCCATCATCAGAACAGCTCCAAGATGCCAAATTATAGTATTGTCATCCATGCAAGAAAAAGGCCCACTTACTGGTGTGTTGATTAGTCGCTTATCTTAGCGCCAGTACAACCAGCTGTGTTTGGAAAATGTGATGGCGCGAACCCTCGTCGAACACCCGTCCGACATAAGATACATCCCACACCAAAGGCTTACCCATCTTCCGTGGCAGTAACGACATACCATCTGGTCTCATCCCATCGTCTGATACCAGACCATTGGGTTCACGTACGGCTAGAGCGCCGGCGGTGACAAGAGCACGACGGATTAAGTCTAATATTCGAATGTTGAGATAGAAGGCCTGCACTTCTGCTACGAGAAAGGCCATGATATCCGGACTGTCGACAGCTTCTCTACAGATATAAAGATGTGGAGAAACACAAGGAACTTTTAGACGAAGGCAAGCGGAAAGTGGTTTCGTTCGACAAGGTGCCTATGTTGGACGATGGAAGTGCCTGAATCCATAGGCCTAATTCCCATTCTCGAACAGCCAACAAACGAGGGTCCTCTGCAACATTCGACGATGGTGCGGTGCCAGTAAAACATCATGAAACAGTACATTATTGCACAGAGAAAATTCAAGCAAAGAATGTCGTCATTGAAGATTGGGACCATTCACAGTATCTGCTGTTTACAGTCCACATAAACATAATCGATTCTTTAACACATAGGTATCTACATTTTCTAGGAAATTTATATATTTCCTAGGTATTGTATGCAAGTCCTAGATGATAGTATGATGTGCATAAAATGAATATTGTCCCATAGAATTATTGTACATTGTACGATCGTGGATAAAAAATAAAACACAGTAGACTGAAAATCAAATCTATAAACCGTGCACACATTGTACCTATTTATAAACAAAAAAGAGAAATAGCTACAATATAATTCAGTTTTGAATTATGAGTGTGATTGTGCAGCGAAGAGGAGCCTGTACACTGGCATTCGTTCTTCTCTTAGCAGTGTAGAACGGCTGAGGCACGCGCACCTCGACACTCCATAACACAACTGATCCGTCACAAACAAACTTATTATTGCATATACCAGCATATACCATTCAACAACATAGACATGAGTAGTTTATAGTAGGTACGATAAAAAAATCTTCCTAAAATTGTTCATTAATTTCAAGTAGGTACTTTAACTTTACTTATTTTTATAGGGAAGCAGTTAGAAATTTAAAAACACACATTTAAAGTCGGGTCTTTGGACTTCAAAAATAAAATGTGTGAATCGTTTAATCCTTGTCTGTTTAATTTGATTCATAATGTCGCCAACACTCGAAAATTACGCGGTAGCAACACACTACCCACGCCCTCGCTGCGTTTACGTATCGATATCGCGAGTCTAACACATTTGCGAGTGCTATTTAAAAAAAGGAATAGAATTCCTAGGAAATGCTTATAATTTATTTCACACATTTCCTGTCGATGTTGGAGATTGTAAATATTTCCTAGAAATTCTATAAAATGGCGGATTACATACATTTCCGGTAACATATATATTATATGACTGCACATAACCCTTTCATTATTTTCAGCGTATTGAAGCGAAGTGGCTGTTTAGGGCTATGGTAAACTCTGGTTAATCAAGTTGCCATCATCAGTCATAAAAGACGCCATAATAATATGAAGACGACTAGTCGTCTCTGGAGTTTCACCTGCGTTTATTGTCACTGCTCTGCTCCTATTCATCGTAGCGCGATGTTATATAGCATATAGCCTTTCTCGATAAATTACTTCAACACTAAAATAATTTTTCAATTCCAACGAGTAGTTCATAAGGTTAGCGCGTTTAACCAAACAAACAACAAACTCTTCAGCTTTATAATATTATTATCAATAAGATTTTCACTAGTTATATGTTTCACTTTATAAATACCTATTGTCATACATAATATTAAAGTAGGTATAAGGGTAAAACAAGTCGGTTTATAAATGCAGAGCAGCGCGGCGTGTCCGTCCGCTTTCTGAGTTTCAAGGACAACATCGATTTTCTCGAACCGTAGGTATTCGTACGAATAGCGGGCGGCTTAATCTGTCTCACTTTTCTCTCTGCAGAGTTGTATAAAATAAATTTTATATAAAAAAAATGTATATTTAAGGAATAATATGTAAGTAAGTATCTATACAAAGAAAATATTGACAGAATTATCGACTGCTATTACCTACCGACCTACTTACAAACTAAAGACATATTGATATATAACATTATACTTACGTGTATAAATCATCTTCGCCATTTGATGAACTTGTAGCTTCTGATAACACTGAGCAGTTCATCACTAATGATGACTTATATTTTCACCGTTGCTTCAAATAATCATTATTAAGGAGATAATTAACTTGTAATATTGTAAATAGTTTGTTTGCACCGTTCACTTGCTAATAGATTTATTTATTAGTTATTTTTATTTATTTTTATTTTATAAGTACATTTTGTAGACTCGGAAGAAATTTCATTTGTGAGTGTTCGCCGGTAGTGAATCTTTGTAGGCCTAGGGGCGGGCGGGACGAAAGATACAACCTTGTATGTAGTCATGCAACATTTGTTTAATACTTCATTATTTTTGTACATACTTACACTTACGCCTGTAACCCGAAGGGTTATGCAGAGGCGTTTTAAACACTTAGATTTTGCCAACTAAAATTGGATCCGACTTACGTAATAGAGGGCAAGCCCATTACTGTCACTTTGGGAAAATTTTGGAGTATTTTGAAAACTAGGTAAGAAGGGATGGTAGTGAAAGGAATATTATAGTAACGGATGAATTGGGGAGTGTAAGGAATAGATCAAGCAGGACAGGATAGCATATCTGTAACTCCAACAGGCTGAACTCTGAGCCCTATAAACATATATTATTTTTGTTTAGTCCAGAATACTGTTTTGGAAATGCAAATAGTTTAAAGACCCATTAAAATTAATCTCATATTCACTCTTCAGCCCTCTTGATGGATAAGAAAATATTCACCAAGCAAGACAGTTTCGTATACATGAATGGAATGAGGAATGGGTTCCAGTCGAAAACCAGCACCGGGCCTTCACTTGGCACAGGCTGAACTGGACGCCCATTTGGTACAGTAGCAAGTTCCCTAGAAATTGTTAGCACACTAAGTACCTACTTAGGGTGCTAACAATTTCTAGTTTTCACTTTATTAGAATAATAACTTCAGTGAGTAATGTTCACTATTTATTAAAGAGAACGGTTTCTGCTAAGGTGTGTTTCGGGGAGGCCCTACTAGTTTTTAACTAGTAAAAGCCTTTTTCTTTCTTTTTTTTTAAAGGTCGCGCCGTTCACTTTTATAAATAAGGTAAGCCCAAGATATTGATAAGACCTTATCTAATGTTTTCACTCACTCTTAAATAACCAGATAGTATTAACAATATTAAGAGAATTGTATATCACTTTTTTGTTGTGCGCTGTTATGTTTTTAAAATTACCGAGGTAATTGAACTAAAATTAGGCAATAAAAAAATTTATTTAAAAACAAAGAAGAAAAGAAAAACTTAAGAGATGGAAAATAAGAAATATATAAACTCACATAACATTATGAAACAGGATGTGAATCCAAAACAATTCAATCCAAAGCGTTTTATCCTGTGTATTTCACCTTTTCAGACTTGACAAAACCTTACCGAATGTTTCATGAAACAATAGACTTTGTTGCTCAAACTCTAGAGTAGGTAGCCTAATCAAAACTTTTACTTTAGTAAATTAGTCAACACCACGCTCATACAAAGTTATGTCATCTGTGTAGGGGTGAGCAGCGCGCATGCCCCACTTTAACCTTGAGCATACTTACAGGTTCACGGGCACCGGTGTGTCGCTGTCGCCTGATTTCTAGGACAATCTATGGCATATTATAAGTATATAGCGCGGGCATCTTACCGATTTTGTATAGAACAACCCGGAAGGTCGCTTTGTAGGAGCGCTATTACGTAGACTATTTGGCTATTTTTTACTTTGTAGGTGTGGCACACGTATTCATTAAGTCCCTTTGTATCCTAAGTGAAATATAATTTTTAAATGTTTGAACTATTTTTACGTACAGTTTGCAATGCAATATGCAAACTTTAATTTAAACTTTCGCGAGATGGACTGACGACCTAATTTATTACACTTAGTAAAGAACATAACATAACATGAATAATCATACAGCACTCTCCGCTCTAGAAACAATCTTTTTCAGATAAGCCCCACTCATACATCCGCGTGTTTCCACTCTTCCATTCTTGTTCCATCTGTCTGTCTGCTTACCGCTGGAAATCAGGATAGCACGTCACACATATATCGGCTGTTCAAAATCAAAACCTAATAACTCAATATTTTGAAAAATCTATATTTTTAGTTTTCTTTACTTACTAGGCATATACCCAAGTGTTGGGGGTACTTAAAACAGCCAATTTGGTACGAAATTTCATATTATAAATAAGTAGGTCGGGGTAATTTGAAAAATACGTACAGTTTCCTCAGAATAACAAATTCAAAACATAGTAAATCAAAGAACAGTTATAAATACGTAGTAAGAGTTGCACACTTGCTAGGTTTCAAAATTGTCAATGTTTGTTACTGTGTTTCGAATTTGTAAAGTTCATATTAAATGTAGAAAATCAATTTAGTAAGTCAAGTGACTCTCCAGGAGAGTGTAAGCAAACTTGTCACAGTCTTCTTTAACGTCTCACCTTCAACCTCACCCTTTGGTGTTGTATGATACGTTTAGGTTGGACCCAATTTCACATGAGATACGAGGTTTCTAAACAGTTTTAAGCACATATTTATAAATATGACGCAAGCTTAGTACCTAACGATTATACTTAAATGTATTAATTATATAATTCGAATGCGCTAAATGTACACAAAAAAGGTGGACTGAACCTGATGCTTCTTGTTGAAACATTAAACTCAAGTTTGTGTAGGAGGTCGGGGAATCCACTTCATTAGACAGGATTTTAGAAAAGAATGTGCAATCTGCAAGTTGACGGCGATAACTTAAAGGTTTCAGGTTTCAGACTGTTATGTGTATATAAAGATGAAAACATAGGAACCTAATAAATTTATTAACATTAGTAAATTATTTATTTATTTATTTTATTTCTCATTCTCTCGTAGGATACTTTTCTGAAGTTTCACTTCTGCCGTGTGTAAATTGCACACATCTACTTTTTTAACCCTATCTCGCAATAGATTAACGTTTCTTTATCTGACATTCTATTGTTTATTTTAAATTAATGAAGGTATTTACTCTTTTCCTTTATTAATGATTTTAGCGATGATGAATACCATACCGGATAGGAACTTACTGCTACCCTTTTTAGTGGGAATATATTTATTTTGTATGTTGGCAATAGTAGCATAGAAATAAGTAACAGCATCAATGGTTGATTTATTACTCAATGCACTAGTTCAATAGCAGATTTAATAATTCTTTAGGATTAAAGTTGAACTAGGCCGTCCGTGGACCTAATACTGGGCCCGTTTCTCTTTCATAGGCATAGTTTACATGAAATGTGTAATATATTATTGATTCTTAATTACCTGTTTATTTGAAAAAAAAACCCGTATCACGGGACGCCCGACAGAAGTGATAACTTAAACGCCAGACAGACTGGCGCCGTTACGTAACGAAGCGGTTTACCCTCCCATAAGAAGTTATCCTTTCAAAAATATTTGTTCTATTTGTCTTGGTGAGCATTGGGGATCGTTCTGAAGCAGCATGCCACACTTACTTATGACCCCACTACTCTGACAAACAACCGTCGAAAGCATTAGACTTGTGACACTCTAGACGTCCGGTGGAACACAGCGTTCTCCAGGTGATTTTTTGGTTTCCTAGGAGGTTATATATAGGTTATATAACAAAATTAATAAAGACATAAGCATTTACTTACTCACACGCTTCAATTGTAAAAAGGTGGTTACAACTTGGCTGAAATTCCTTAGTTACAACGAGACCGAAAATCTTTTACACATCATTTCCTGAATTGACGGACACACACACACGCACGCACGCACACATGAACGAACACACACACGCAGGCACGCACGCATACAAACATACACACACATTCCACACACACTCTCATTAATAAGCTTACGCATATTACGTAGCAATGTTTAACGACACCGAGACACTTACCTGACATACTGGTACTGTACGAGTCCAGTGCCTGGAGAGGCTGGTAATCTGTCGTACAGGTCTCCTAGTACAGAAACCAGTCTCTCTCATAGTAGCAAATATGTCTTGATTAAGTTTCTTTTGTGCAATTTTGTATTTGGTAGCTATGTGAGAGAGAAACAATAAACTATTATTATTATTGATACCTACTTGGTAATATTTGAAAGTTTATTTTGTTTTTGTATTACCATAGTTGATTTAAATTACAGGCATATTGTAGTCGGCAGTACTTTGTAGACCATACCTAATATCCTAAACGTGACTTTCAATTCCCCTTACGTCACATATATATATATACAAATATCAAACATAATAAAGACAGTTTTGTTAAATAATTATAAAAGTAAAACTGTGTTTTAATTTACTTTAAATATATTTATTAATATAGGTAGTTATTATTTCTTTCGTGCCATAGAAATTGTATTATTTTGAAGTGTGAAGACATAACCGATTGCTTCAGTTACTTGTTTTCGTGCGCATGTCTTACAACCAAGTACTAACAAGTTATATAAAAATAGTTAAGGTTACATTTTGTAAAACATCTGACTAATCTATATATGGTTATGGCCTGGTCAAAGATATAGTTATGTATACAATTATTTCCCGAGCCAATGTTCAGATGGCGCCCAGAATGACAGCTTATCAAAAAGGTTTGCAAATGCAAACCTTTTTGACCTTTTACCTGTAAGAGGGCTCTCTTTACCCGTTATATTATTTAACTCTCAGAGGATAGTATTATTGTTCTTAGATTTTACTATTTGCTTACAACGTTGAGAGAGCTAAAATCACAGATTGCTAAAACCAACAATTTGGGTTTTCATCAGATATATCGTTTGCATCCAGCGCCAGCTAGCCCCATCTAGCGTAGATATCTTAAACTACTTTGTTTTGTTCTTGTGCCGTGAATATAATTAGTGTTTGTAAATGCAGGGGGTGTCCCCCCCCCCTAGACCTACAAAAAAAGTTCGTTCCCCCTAGGTTAAAAGATGTATATTATTTAAAATATTTAATATAAAAATAAATTGTAATATCGAACACATATTTTTGATTTATTTTTCTATGGTCCAAATGTGTTATTTCCTAGTTATTTCAGAAACTGCAAACGAACACGGTTTTTTTCTAATCACACAATGGCAAGCTAGCGTACGGCCTGCCCTTTAGAGTGGCGCGTAGAGGTAATTAAGAATACGAACGTCTTTTACAATTAATTCTTATTTATATTGGGCTATCATAAATTAGTCATTCGTTGTAGAAAGGCTTTATTTTCTAAAGTATTAGGTACCTACACGTAGACACGTGAAAGATATATGAAAATACTGTATCTATTACAAACGGCATCATTAAAACTAGTAGAAACTGAGTTGGTAAAAGTTTAATTAAAGTAAGATTAGATTAGATTACTTCCAAAACACATCATAGGAGCATCAGTATAGTTTGCCTCATGTCAATCCATATTATTTGCATCAGATCTTAAGCTGCTTTGGCATAGACGTACCTATATCATTATTACATTTATCAGCATAATTATAAATAACTAATTCTTTTTCCAAAATAAAAGTTGCAAAAGTTCGCAATGCGGCAACAGGGATAAGATCTAAAATGAGATATTGTAATAATGTGTGTGGAGCCACATCAAAAGATTTAACGATTTGAATAAAACAAATGAAGTTATTACAGATACCTACATTGAAATTTGGTATATACATATCTATTTTACATGCCAGGATTCAGCTATTTGAAAGCATATTGCATATTTCTTACAAGTTTGGCGTGCAAGATTTGTGACCTAAATCTGAAGCAGATAGACTTCTGATCGAAAACAACAAAGAAAAAAATTCAAAACTAATTTATAAAGAAACTAGGTCTCCGTGTAGATTTTCCCAAATCTGGATTCGGTAATACGAATGACGGAAATACCAATCGAAGACTTTTTGAAGATCGTTAGTTGGGAGCTGAAATAAGAGTTCTAGATGTCACTTTCATCAAAAAAAATCTTGAATTTCAAGTGGGTACAAAATTGATATAGAAAAATTTACTGGAGAGATTGCTGAACTTCTTGTTGCACCGTATAGTATGACACCTACTATGCATAAAATTTTAATGAACGTTTCTATTACAATAGACGCCCTTTTACCAATAGGACAATCGTCTGAAGAAGCAGCAGAAGCAAGAAATAAACATTTAGAAATAAAAAAATTATAGAGTAAACTGTAATATGGATGTTTTGAATAGGCTGTTGTTAACATCAGATCCTCTACTAGCAACCAAGGAGAACTGTGAAAAAAGGAAACAAAATTATTTTATCAAGGAAAGGTTAGAAATGTTAATATGTGAAGAATGTTAGACATTTTACTTTTAATATTTTAAGTGCTACAATTTTTAGTGATAGTTATTTATTATTTTTAAAACTGTGATATTTATTTTTTGTTATGTTACACTCGTATTTGGCACCTATACCCTTGCCTTATAACTGGTAATCAGTAGTGGTACAATGGAATTTAAGGTTTTATGCGTTACTGGGCCATTTCCATATGGATTAAGAAGGAAAAATAATTTTAGCCAGATAAGTCAAATACCCCTGTGCAGCGGTAGCATTCGTATTTTTGTGAGATCGCGGGGTGACGGGACAGTGCGGCTACCGGTTTAGCTGAAAAAAAATGGTGCGTGTTTATTCATTTTATTTATTAATTCCCACCAAATACTTGTTTAATTCACTTGTAAATTAGTACATTATTTATATCCTAAAATTGTAAAACAGTTAACATTGTAAATATACTGGTGATTAAAAAGAGTGACCGTGAGTTTCTTTACCTGACTTCTTATCACAAGGCTCAACTATTTGGAAACGGGTGGTTATAGATAGACCCTGGCAGTGGTTATAGGTACTGTTCGTTATTTATTGTTATAATAATTTTATTGTTGACATAGAGAAAGAGAGAGAGAAGAAAGAGAAACATTTATTCTGACATTCACAGGACCGCACACAATTTTTACAAAAAAAGAAATATATCCGTAGTAATTAAAGTGCCCTGTGCAATGCCAAAAAGGCACCTATTTTAGCATATTGCTGCAGCCTGTGAGACTAATAGCAACATATTCTTGAGAATACATAGATCAAACGAGACTTATTTGCTTGGTCAGTGGATAGCTGCGTACTGCTTCTATCCTTGCTGGGTGGCATGTGTGCTTCGTAACCGCATGCTTCAAAATCAAGTAAAGCGTCTCTGAAGCCGCGATCCAAAATAAACACGTCATTCGCTGAATAAAACCAATGAAAAGCACTGTCATGATCATTTAAAAGATTGCTCATGATCGTGGAATCTGATGTAGTGGCTGCATAAAGGCCTGTTACATCGATAATATAGCCATTGCTACATACTATGAGAAACGGAAATTCCTGTACTTATGCAGACTGTAACTACGTCTTTGAAAAGGAAATTGCTACTTTTCTGGATGTTAATGTACCTCCCGTCACCAATCGATATTAGTTTCGAATTATTCTGGTCTCCAAAAATGGCATTTGGTATTAACAAATTCTTGTTGCGTGCGTGTTGCGGAGGTAGGGGCCGCAAACAGGTTTTGTGCCTGCGCTTGTGTCGGTAATTCAAAACAACCCCACTCCTTATCCTCTCCTACGCAAAACCCATGAACTATAGAACATTAGATGAAAATTCTGTTCCAATTAAAATAAAGTCTGGTCCAGTTATACGAGAAAGCCCATGAGCTACACATTAGCTGTCATACAAAAAAATTAAGCACAAGAAATGTCCTTTTCATTTACACATCGCTTGTCGGTGTTGAGTAGGTAGACCGAATTGCCCATTCTCCTTTAATTAGAGTTCTGGATAATTATCGAAATATTTTAATACAGGGTTTGCAGAGTAAAATGAGCTATTTACAAATTTTATTAATAAAAAAATATGAGTAAAATGAGCCATTTACAAATTTTATTATTAAAAAACATATAAGTTCTATAATATTCCACACTTTCGAACACATAATTTTACTGAAATCGATGTAAAACAATTATATTTGTATGTCTAAAATTAATAGACCAAGCATGTTGAAACAAATTTTATACCTACTGTAACACCATCTGTACACATGTTGAGACAATTTTATAATTCAATGTATAAAAATTTACGCAATCCTAATAATGGAACCAATTTTTCGTGAACCATTTAAAGTACAAGGCAGTTAATACTTTCTCAAAAAGTAATCAAAACATGTATCACAATAAAATAGGATTGCCAGATGCCCCGTATTTTACGGGTTACCCCGTTTTTCAGGTTCAGATAATACACAAACCCGTAATTGCGAAAATAAAATATTGCGAAAATAAAATACGGCGTAAATAAATCTCTCGTATTTTTTACAAACTGATCCGGTCGATCCGGAGCTGGCTAGCGACACCAAACGCTAAAGTTTTGGCTTCAGCTATAGACCTTGTCCTTATCAGCTCTTCAATATCTCATTTATGTAACTGGTATGTTCACAACGATCCTATGGGTAGTTATCATCTTCCAATCTTACTTGAGGTTAATATTCAACAATCTATGTATGACACTTCACCACCTGTGGATCAAGAGAAATATATTGATGGTATGGGAGATTGGAACAGACAGATATTACAGAAATATGATTTTCACATCAATGCATGTAATAATTTTGTAGAAACATTAACTACCTAAGTGATAGTACAGGTATAAGATAAGCAGCACTATGGTGGAATTAAAAATGTTGCAAAATTGTCATAAAATGTAATGATGCATTAAAATATATTTTTTTCAACCATCAATATAAAATTGGATTAAGTTCGAAAAGCTAGATATAAATAAGGTAAAAATTTTATAACAATATTTAACCAACGAAAAAAAAAGGAACTGAAAAGCGAAAAATAATAAAAAAATAAACCTGTAAACCTAAAATCACTCCTACACTAAAACGTAAATATGTGTATCTGACTTTGGTGGTTGAAAGTAGTAACTACTTAGTAATCTGTGGTCGAGGTCCAACAGCTCAGCAGAGGTTATAAAATACATCTAGTAGTTAGAAGTGAAATAAACAGAATCATTATTTACAGATACCACAGTATAATTTCAACGATTTCTTGTTGAAATCCTCTCTGCAAATAAGAGAATTTTATAGATATACATGTATGTTTATCAGCAGTCTGGTTACCCAGGCTCTGCCTAGTTTGGGTTCAGACAGCCATGTGTGAGATGTGTAAGTTATTATTATTATGAAAGTACCTAACAAAGTATTCATTATAGCACTCCCGGATAACGTAACCGTAAACCTAACCTACATGATCCACACCTATTTGTTCATTAGAAATTGAAACATGCATACCTTCTATAACATTACACAGGTTATTGTTGGCCGAGATATTTTTCATAAGTCATTTTATCAAATGAAAATCCTTTACTGAAAAAAACATTCTCATCTAGTGTCTTCTTTGGTTGATGAAACTCGACCTGAAATTCCAACAATATTTAAATATTAATACTTTACCCTATATAAGGGTAAGGGACATGGTTTACATTGCATAATGCCAAATCAAAGTAATGACTATAAACCCTTATCTTTTTATGATGCTTTAGCATTGTAATATAGTGGTTTTTGTAAGTTTGAAACCTGATTTGGAAACTTACATGGTGTGTAGTGAAACTACTGTGCGACCCCAATAACATGTAGTTTCCGTATAAATCATTTACTTAATATTTTGACTAGTCAGCTAAAATCACTGTTTCCATGTGTGTATAGATTAACATCTATATACATACACATGGAAACAGTATTTATAGTCTAATATTAACTAACCACATGTGAGCTAACTCACACATGGTTAATATTTGACTATAAATACTGTTTCCATGTGTATGTATATAGATGTTAATCTATACACACATGGAAACAGTGATTTTAGCTGACTAGTCAAAATATTAAGTAAATGATTTATACGGAAACTACATGTTATTGGGGTCGCTGTTATTGAGGTGACATACATAGTTGTGTATTGAGAACTAATAATAATATGCTTACACGGTGTATATATAAAATCCCTTGTATTGGTTTTATTACCAGCTTTAGAATTTATTTAAACACACTGCACAATAAACTTGCATTGTTAACAGACTGGTCTGGAGTAGGTTCTCTGGTCAAACCATGAAGCAGATACAAAGGGTCAAATCAATTTTTTTTTAACAGCTATAAGATCATAGGCCAGAACAGTACATTGTATCTAAAACAGATCAAAATGTGAAAGCAGCAGCTTCCACATTATGTTTTAGACACATCTGTAAATCATAGAATGCTTTCTATGATCTACAATATTGGACTTCACTAATTGAATTAAATCAAACATGGTGTGTAGCATCGTCACAGCGGATACCTATGCAATTATTTACAGACTGCCGTATGTAACTAAACTTGTGAAAATGATGTAGGTATATAATATTACTGATAATAACAGATTACAGAAATGTTTGCACTGTATTATATAAATTTGTATAAGTTAGTTAAGCTATATAATGGTCCCAATTCTGTTACTTCACTCGCTAAATTAAAACTCACTAAATTTTCTTCATATAAGATGTAAACCTTGTACACTTCAAAACAAGGTCTTATTTCAAATTGAAACATGTAGGTAACATATGTCGCTATCGAAATAGGCAATTTATTTGTCCACTAAAGTCTGATACGCTTAAATAAACTTTAATACCACGTAGCGAGAGCCCCTATCCGTTGAATGCCATCTCTTTTGCTCTGTATTTTTAGTAAGCGTCTTCATAGGTGTAGTTTAAAAACACGTCATCCTTGTTCGTTTTGAACAAGTTTTTATACGGCAATTATACAGCGTTTGTATAAATGGAGACTCTCGCTGCGTGGAAATAAAGTTGAGTATACGTTGACAGGTGTTAGTAAAATTTTGCGGCGCTGAGAAATAGATGCTAGTAACAAATAGACCTTATTACGAAGAAGGTTGATTTCATATGAAGAAATTAAGTCAGGTTTTAGTTTAGTCGAGTGTACAATAGAATCGGCACCAATTTCAAAACAACTGACTAAAAACAATTATAATCAATTTATAAATATAGAATTCATATGAGTACCTTCATACAGTGGCATTATTGAAAATGAAGCAGCTGACACTAGATCCTGTTAACACCAGAGTAAACCAATCACACATAATGAAAGTGCCATTCACTTGATTACTTGAGTACTGTAGCTTTTTCACGAAATATAACAGGCAGTTGTAGAAGAAGTACTGCAACATACAAGGTTATTTCGCAGTACTCCTTCTAAACAAAAGGCAAATGGTACGCTAATGTACAAGAGGAATTACTAAAACCTTGGTATCAGAATTTCAAATATAATAGAATATTTATAACTATGATATCACTATGGACGTATAAAAATAGTTTTATGTAGATTTCGAAAAAAAGTATACCTATTGTTTTTGTACCAGTTGACGAGTTTTCCAAAAATTTCTTCACAGGTCTTAGTTATGATCCCAAAACCCCAAAACAACCGCGTGTTAAAAAGTTTATATAGCCTATTTATGTTTAAGTACCTCAATTTTACCGGCACGATAGAGGTCGCAATTATGCACCGATTGCTTTCAAACTTGGACGACAAATCAACAGGGCAAAAATGAAGGTTAAGTTCGTGAATGGGGGAAAAATTAAAAAGACACGAAATCCTGCGGGCCTGCTGCGGGCCCGAATTTTTTTATACGTCCATGGCTTAAATTATTATATAATCTAAGGTCCATGGATATCACGCATGCGATTGAAACTTTCCACTAGCCTTAGATTATACCTTACCTATACCTATATAATCTAGCCCACCAGCCAACCTGGACTGGATTCATCGATTCATGTATTTACCAATCCAATAGCTAAAGAGTATACAAACTTACAAAGTACAAACACAAACACTACGTACAATAGCCGCCGTTTTTATCGATCAGTGTGACCAGATTTAAATTGAATGATCTGCTAACTACTATGCTAGAATCTGCTAAAGTCTGCTATTTGTTTTTGTTTTAAATGCCAAAATTCTGCTAATGAATAAAATATATATATATACTACTATATTACTAATATATTACTACTATATGCCTGTAAGAGATTGCTTTTAGCGATAAGGCCGCCCTTTGTACGTATTCACTAGATGAACGTTACTATTCTATATAAAATAAATCTGTTGGTGTACAATAAAGTTTATTCTATTCTATATTTCATACGAAACAATTCATATAGAAAAAAAAACACATGTCTAATAAAAGTAAAATAACTATTAATTATGTGTGTATTATATAATTAAACAAACTTCTAACTTTCTGTGGCATCTGTGGTGTCAATATTTTTATACAGAGCTATCGATCCTTGTGCAAACTTTAACATATTTTGTGATGTCGTAAATTGTTGCGATGAATGCGGTATTGTTGTCATCCGTAGATCGTGACAGACCAGAGGAAAACAGTGGATCCTTCTCCCCCTCGGAACGGTAGCTCTGCTCATATTTTCTTTTCATTTTAATTATATTAACGCAAACGACACAATTACCTGACGTTAATCAAGTTAATTTTCTGCTGATATGTTATTTGATTCTGCCAAAAACTGCGATCTTTTCAAATCTGCGGCACAATCTGCTAAGCCCTAAATTAGGGATCTAATTCTGCTAAAATCGCAGAATTCTGCTAAATCTGGTCACGCTGTTATCGCAGTAGGTCTGATGGCGCGTTTACACGCTGGCGTTCAAACCGACATTCAACGAGCACATTCAACGACGCAAGCGTGTGAACAGGCTGTTTGTGCATGCCTGCGTGAATGTGATCGCGCTTGGCGCCGATCGGGACGACTAACGCCTGCGTTCACACGCTCGCGTTCAAACCGACATTCAACGACGCAAGCATGTGAACAGGCTGTTTGTGCATGCTTGTGTGAATGTGCACGCGCTTGGCGCCGATCGGGACGACTGTCGGTTTTTTGACACACTTCAAAGGGTGAATGTGCTTGTGTGCCTATTTACACACACACACACACGCTCTCGGCCGCGTTAGTATAGTTTTCATCTTCGTGGCATACAGACGACGTAACGATCGAAATTAATTTTTGACGACACCAAATATATCGGAGTGGTCTGAACCTTTATCATGCATGAATCGAAAGCAAAAGAAGACTTCAGAAAGATGTTTCTGAACTATTCTTTTAGTAAAAATAAATATTGTTTATCAGGGCCCAAAAAAATATGAAACAAAATAGTGCCAATTCTTAGGATTAAAGTTAGTATTGATTGATTGACGATTAGAGAATTGTAACTAATCGCATATCAATGATGTGCAGTAAATAAAATAGATTTATGTATGCCTTAAAACAGTTATGAAACACATTTAATGAAGAAGCCGCCCCCAATGCTTATCATGGTTAATTATGTTCATGTTTATTAGAAATAATAAAAAATTATATTCAAAAGTTAGCGAAGATAGTAAATTCATTCAAAGAGATCCCACTAAAGTAAGAAACGAATTATGTAAAAGCACTTTTCGATGTAAAAATAGTTATAACGCATGTCAAATAAAAAAATCAAATTTAAAGTTTTGGCTACTTGAAAAGTGTTTTTACACCATAAATGATTTTTTAATTGTAAAACCTAATAGTTTTAAGGAAAATTTCGCATGCATAATTATGTCGGGCTGTTTTTTTTTCAATAAAAATAGATCAAGGCCAAAGCAGTAGCTCCCACGAGATCTACGTCTACATCGTCTCCCATGTTTGCACTGACTACCATGTCCACAGAACACTAATACCCTACGGACCATGCCTGCAAGTGTGTGAAACAGGGCTGCCAGAGTGTAAATTGGATACAAAATTGGTATAATATCGGTTATCTTTTGTATCCTGTTTGTATAGTAGATTGCATTGCATAATTGGATACAATGTCATTGCTGATGTTATAGCGTAAAAAGTACGTACATACACATAGAGATACTTAAAACAAATCATGTCTGTGATAAACTGTTAAATCCTTATACGTTAAAGTTAAAACACCTTTTACTAAAATCCCCAAAGAGTGACGTTCTATAGTTGTACAACACTGATTTTGTATAATAGTACATGATTTTGTATAATTTCCGAGTCTTAGCGGTATAAAATAAGTTGTCTTTACTGGCAGCCCTGGTGTGAAAAGCTTGCGTGGCACGCTGCGTGGCAGGCTGCCCGCCGAGCTGCGTGCCATGCTGCTTGCCAGGCTGCACGGCGTGCGTGTAAACGTACCATGAGGAGGCTGAGTTTTAATGGTACGTTTACACGCACGCCGTGCAGCCTGGCAAGCAGCATGGCACGCAGCTCGGCGCGCAGCCTGCCACGCAGCGTGCCACGCAAGCTTTTCACACCAGGGCTGCCAGTAAAGACAACTTATTTTATACCGCTAAGACTCGGAATTTATACAAAATCATGTACTATTATACAAAATCAGTGTTTTACAACTATAGAACATCACTCTTTGGGGATTTTAGTAAAAGGTGTTTTAACTTTAACGTATAAGGATTTAACAGTTTATCACAGACATGATTTGTTTTAAGTATCTCTATGTGTATGTACGTACTTTTTACGCTATAACATCAGCAATGACATTGTATCCAATTATGCAATGCAATCTACTATACAAACAGGATACAAAAGATAACCGATATAATACCAATTTTGTATCCAATTTACAATCTGGCAGCCCTGTTTCACACACTTGCAGGCATGGTCCGTAGGGTATTATGGCGCGTTTACACGCTGGCGTTCAAACCGACATTCAACGAGCACATTCAACGACGCAAGTGTGTGAACAGGCTGTTTGTGCATGCCTGCGTGAATGTGATCGCGCTTGGCGCCGATCGGGACGACAAACGCCTGCGTTCACACGCTCGCGTTCAAACCGACATTCAACGACGCAAGCATGTGAACAGGCTGTTTGTGCATGCTTGCGTGAATGTGCACGCGCTTGGCGCCGATCGGGACGACTGTCGGTTTTTTGACACACTTCAAAGGGTGAATGTGCTTGTGTGCCTGTTTACACACACACACACACGCTCTCGGCCGCGTTAGTATAGTTTTCATCTTCGTGGCATACAGACGACGTAACGATCGAAATTAATTTTTGACGACACCAAATATATCGGAGTGGTCTGAACCTTTATCATGCATGAATCGAAAGCAAAAGAAGACTTCAGAAAGATGTTTCTGAACTATTCTTTTAGTAAAAATAAATATTGTTTATCAGGGCCCAAAAAAATATGAAACAAAATAGTGCCAATTCTTAGGATTAAAGTTAGTATTGATTGATTGACGATTAGAGAATTGTAACTAATCGCATATCAATGATGTGCAGTAAATAAAATAGATTTATGTATGCCTTAAAACAGTTATGAAACACATTTAATGAAGAAGCCGCCCCCAATGCTTATCATGGTTAATTATGGTCATGTTTATTAGAAATAATAAAAAATTATATTCAAAAGTTAGCGAGGATAGTAAATTCATTTAAAGAGATCCCACTAAAGTAAGAAACGAATTATGTAAAAGCACTCTTCGATGTAAAAATAGTTATAACGCATGTCAAATAAAAAAATTAAATTTAAAGTTTTGGCTACTTGAAAAGTGTTTTTACACCATAAATGATTTTTTAATTGTAAAACCTAATAGTTTTAAGTAAAATTTCGCATGCATAATTATGTCGGGCTGTTTTTTTTTCAATAAAAATAGATCAAGGCCAAAGCAGTAGCTCCCACGAGATCTACGTCTACATCGTCTCCCATGTTTGCACTGACTACCATGTCCACAGAACACTAATACCCTACGGACCATGCCTGCAAGTGTGTGAAACAGGGCTGCCAGAGTGTAAATTGGATACAAAATTGGTATAATATCGGTTATCTTTTGTATCCTGTTTGTATAGTAGATTGCATTGCATAATTGGATACAATGTCATTGCTGATGTTATAGCGTAAAAAGTACGTACATACACATAGAGATACTTAAAACAAATCATGTCTGTGATAAACTGTTAAATCCTTATACGTTAAAGTTAAAACACCTTTTACTAAAATCCCCAAAGAGTGACGTTCTATAGTTGTACAACACTGATTTTGTATAATAGTACATGATTTTGTATAATTTCCGAGTCTTAGCGGTATAAAATAAGTTGTCTTTACTGGCAGCCCTGGTGTGAAAAGCTTGCGTGGCACGCTGCGTGGCAGGCTGCCCGCCGAGCTGCGTGCCATGCCGCTTGCCAGGCTGCACGGCGTGCGTGTAAACGTACCATTAGTGTTCTGTGGACATGGTAGTCAGTGCAAACATGGGAGACGATGTAGACGTAGATCTCGTGGGAGCTACTGCTTTGAGCTTGATCTGTTTTTATTGAAAAAAAAACAGCCCGACATAATTATGCATGCGAAATTTTACTTAAAACTATTAGGTTTTACAATTAAAAAATCATTTATGACGTAAAAACACTTTTCAAGTAGCCAAAACTTTAAATTTGATTTTTTTATTTGACATGCGTTATAACTATTTTTACATCGAAGAGTGCTTTTACATAATTCGTTTCTTACTTTAGTGGGATCTCTTTGAATGAATTTACTATCCTCGCTAACTTTTGAATATAATTTTTAATATTTCTAATAAACATGAACATAATTAACCATGATAAGCATTGGGGGCGGCTTCTTCATTAAATGTGTTTCATAACTGTTTTAAGGCATACATAAATCTATTTTATTTACTGCACATCATTGATATGCGATTAGTTACAATTCTCTAATCGTCAATCAATCAATACTAACTTTAATCCTAAGAATTGGCACTATTTTGTTTCATATTTTTTTGGGCCCTGATAAACAATATTTATTTTTACTAAAAGAATAGTTCAGAAACATCTTTCTGAAGTCTTCTTTTGCTTTCGATTCATGCATGATAAAGGTTCAGACCACTCCGATATATTTGGTGTCGTCAAAAATTAATTTCGATCGTTACGTCGTCTGTATGCCACGAAGATGAAAACTATACTAACGCGGCCGAGAGCGTGTGTATGTGTGTGTAAACAGGCACACAAGCACTTTCACCTTTTGAAGTGTGTCAAAAAACCGACAGTCGTCCCGATTGGCGCCAAGCGCGTGCACATTCACGCAAGCATGCACAAACAGCCTGTTCACATGCTTGCGTCGTCGAATGTCGGTTTGAACGCGAGCGTGTGAACGCAGCCGTTAGTCGTCCCGATCGGTGGCAAGCGCGATCACATTCACGTAGGCATGCACAAACAGCCTGTTCACATGCTTGCGTCGTTGAATGTGCTCGTTGAATGTCGGTTTGAACGCCAGCGTGTAAACCCACCATAACCTCTGACTTTTGATTTGATGTAGTGAGTGAATTATATGGATGTGAAAATGTTTAACATTTTATGTTAAGCATAATCTAATGGTAGGTTTAAACGCTCGCGTTCAAACCGACATTCAACGAGCACATGCACGGGCACACGCATGTGAACAGGCTGTTTGTGCATGCCTGCGTGAATGTGTTCAATGTGTGGCTTGAAAAAAAATCCCAACAAAGTCCTATTCACTGTTTCTGCCTTAAATTTATTACGAATTTTCGTTTTTATTATAATGAGGAATACACAAACTGTCTAAAGCGCATTGTAAATAATGCTCCTTATAATCTTGGCATAAGATTAACTCAGTCCAAAATTGGTAAACCGGTAAAGTCTAATCTAATTAATTGAATTTGGCTTTCAGATTTTTTGTAAAGAAGTTTGAAACATTTGGAAAGATCGTATATTTTACGTACGATTTCGAGTACATGATCATACATCGTACCAGCTCCAAAAAGGTCGTATAAATACGATTTAAATCGTACGGTTGGCAACACTGGTATTGAGTGTGCAAATTGTGCAATTTAGCGAATAACTGGCGTCACAATCTGTCTCGCTCACACTTTGTATAATGACTCACCGTCTTGGTCACGTTAGCGTCACTATCTGTCTCGCTTGCACTTCGTATAATGGCTCTGTCCGTCTCACTTCAACTGGAATCTTAAACGGCGTACACACGGAACGATTTCACTCCCAATTTGACTAGATTTTTAATCGAATCGTTTCGTGTGTACGATACGATTTTACTATAATAATATGATCAGCAGGCAATTGACACTTGCACTTGTCTAAACAAGTGTCAATCGTTTCTTAGCGTTATCATTTCTAAAAACGTTGACGCCCTTACTAAAACAATAATAAATTGCTAGACAAGTGTACTTTGATCTAGCGAACATTAATTCTACTCAACCTATCTCTAAAACGCAGATTGTGGTCTATGGTTTGTTTAACAAATACGTGATACGTCAGATGTATAGTTAATATTATTTAAGGGGGCGTCCATTAATTACATGACTATTTAGAGGGGGAGAAGGTCGATCATCGAGAATCTTAGCAAAACAACATAATTTTTTTTTTCATGAAACTGTAAAAAGTCACTCTTGAGACCCCTATGACATGACCCTGTGGTTTATAATAATTATTCTTCTTTTGCTATTTACGTATTTTATTGTTCGATTTCTAATGTGATTGTAGACTACGTTATGTCTAAATACCAGTGTTCACTAGTTTTAAATAAAACTAACTAAATAATTATATTTTTATAATGTTGGTTGTGTTGACCTCACGAACTGCTTTCGGCACGAAGCAAGCGCTACCGAGCGGTAGCGCTTGCTTTGTGCCGTAAGCGTTTGTAAAAAGTGGCACTTGTCTACAGTTTCAAAGATCTTTACGCTAATAGCAATAATTACTTTACGCTTAGTCACGTGATATTTCTTTGGCTTATATCAATCCCATACATTTACTTTTCTATTCTACTGTCGTTATAGAAGATGAAGTGCCACTTGTCTACAGGGGCTGTTCTCATCTCTTCGAATTCTCCACGCAACAATCTAGACGTGATATACGACTTGTTTGGCTGTCTATATTTCTCTTGTCTACGTCGTCTTTTGGCTAGTTAGTAAATCAACGATACAACTGTACACCCGCGCGCGGTAGCGGTAGCAGCGACGGATTTTAATTGGCCACTACGTCGCCGGGCGCCCGCGACGCACCCTCAATGCAGCGGACCGCCTAAGTATTTTGCAATTTATAGTATTTTTTTTTGTTATTATAATAATAATATAATATAATATTATCTTTATTTAACACCAAAAGTTATATATCACATAGTACAGAAAGCAATTATAATCATTGGAAGATGTCAGTATGTTCCAAGGTACCAGAAACTGACGCCCGAACTAGGCTGAAGCCTTAATTTTGGAAGACAGTGTTCAGTCGTATTCGTAAATTGACTGTAGGAGTAAGTCCCTGCTTTCACATACGAAGTCGTATTGCATGTTACCTAGTGATTACAGCAGAATAGACATAGATTGATTTAAATATATTGTTGAATTGACTGAAAATGTACCTTATGGTTTACTTACCTAATGGTTTTATGTACACGTACGTAAACGTTGTCTTTTCTTAATAAGTTAAAATCCATGTGTCTGCTTGGGACTGAAAGACTCCATATCTATGGTAATGAATAAAAAAAAAAACAACCAATCGAATTACAATCGAAATGTCAAAAATATGACCACAACAACACGTTAGAGATTCTCTTCAAATCCATGATTTATTTTTTTAAACTTAATTTGTGTAAGTTATTTTCATTTTATTGTTTTTTCTTTATGTTATGATGCTGTCTTAAGTCAAATCAAATGCAAGTGGAACGACGTCTAAACGTACTGAGCCAGATAGAATATGAGGACGGCGCAAGCGAAAAAATAGGCTTAATGTCCGCGAAGATGATGGAAACCCGTTACTACGAGGGTTGCGGACGAGAAGGACCTATACGATGTATATTCCTCGGCGAGTTTCACCCTGTGGCTGGTCCAAAGATATCCTGTCAGGTATGAGTCATTGTTTATGTAAGGTCAAACTACATTCGTGTGTGTTGTGTACGCGATTGCATTGACTATGCGCAGAACTGCACTCGATGCACAGATATAAATGGTTCCTATATCAAGCTTCAACTATGAGTTATTGATTTATGTGCTGGGACCTATCTACCTGTTTAGCTATCTATATAGCTCTGTCTAGACTGTGAGAAGGGGTGTGTTGGGTAGTTACATTCTTGCACAGTAACGCCGGTCGTAGGCTTGGTAAGACTGTTATTTGCATTCCTATTTCATTTAAAGTTGATTTTTAATTCAAAACTTGTATATTAAATTATATATTGTTTTTACAGTTTCCTGAGGATTATATATCGAAGGAGGTGTTTGACTCAATTAGTGCCTACATCATACCAAAGCCACAGATTCAAAAATGCACTATGACTATGTAAGTACTACTTGCAGTATATCTTTAAATTTCATTTATATATGTTCTAGGAATTAATTAATTAAAAATACAATTTGAAAAGTATATATATACAACTACTATATAGAAAATGATTTCCAATGGTCCTTGGAAGTATCTCAAAAAAAATATTATAGCAAGTAAAAACAAATTCAGTGCAGTTGTACATCAATTTTATCAGTTGTTAAAGAATGATTCAGAAATAATAGTAAAGCCTTTTTATTTCCATAACACTTACTGTTTACATAGATTAGATTATATTTATATTAGATTTCCTTATTTCCATGTCGATTTTTGCTTTGAATAGATGGTTTTTGCTGTTGGAGACTTGTTTGGCGATTGCAAGTGTTCCAATTATATCAGGAGAACATCTTGAGCCCTCCTACATTTGTAAATATTTCTATTTCCTAAATATGGGTTAATTTTATTAGTTATTTTATTTTATTTTATATATTTTCGGAAATGTTACAGCTAGAATACAAGGTAAAACATGATAATATTAACAAAAAGATGGCCATTTAAAAGTTTTCACAATTAGAGATGAGGGTTATGGATGGATATATATAATATAATGAATGATATTTTTAGGCAATCTGGATTAAAAATAAACATGAACAAAACTACAATTCTTATTACCTCGAAATTTCCATCCATAACTTTAGCACTTTGTGCACTGAGGATCAATTGTTATTGCTATATTATTTGCAAGTCTAATTAATTGTATGGGGGGGGGGGGGGCATAATCTAATATTGTTTAAAAGGGGAGACCCCCTGAAATATTCCTCCTAGAATTTTCCTTATGGCACACTCGAATAAAAATGCACTGTACAATTTAATATTTTAGGTTAAAGGATACACTAGATTCCTTTTCAAATTGGATGGAATATGGTATTAGACTCTTAAATCAAATCATTATGACATCATACCTAATTTCACCAAATCATTATGACATCATACCTAATTGCACCAAATCATTATAACATCATACGTAATTACACCAAATCGTTATGACGAGTGTTAAACAATTTATTTTAACCATAGAACTTCTCAAATTGAAGTCGCCTTATTTTATTTAACTATCTGTGCGCCGCGGTTTCACCTGCGTATTCCCGATAACCTGGGATAAAAAGTAGCCTGTAGCCTAAGGCTATTCAAGTATTACGTAAGCAGATTTATTACAATTATGTACTCCCCGATCCCCCTTGTCAGCATAAAGAAAGCAAAGCTCTTAGCCACCACCCCCCACCTTCCATGCTTACGTAAACATTGTTATACCTATATATATATATGTATATATATATATATATATATATATATAATATATATTGCTTCATGAGTAGCAGTTATAATTCTATAAATAAGAAAATATATTTAGGACTGAGGATTTTAACGCACATAACATTCATTTAAACTAACTTTATTGACACGGTAGATTACGGTACTTTCGAACAATTTTTGGTATGACTTGGATTTGTCTATTTCAAACGACATCTTAATAAAACATTTCAAACTTTGTCAAAAGTAGATCAACGGTAACACAAACATTAACTTGCTTTGTTTATTTACCAAATCGTCAATCGTACCGAAACGAAACAATAGATTGAAGGAAGAAATTAGGACTAGTGAATAGCGCGCGGTAATTCCCCTACTCGGTTCTATGCGAGTACCTAAAAGTATACATTATTTGTGGGAATCCCCAAAAAGGCCTTTCGTTTTCAAACATAGACAATGTGTGTGTTGCCATATGTATAAAAATCTTTTAAACAAAAAATTAAACCGACGAAAAGAACTAAAAAGCAAAAAATAAATAAACCTTAAGTCTTAAGTATTGAACTTATTTACTTAAACTATCAAATTTTATATAAACTTATTTCGAGTAGGCTCCAATTAATAAAATAATTAATTACCTACGTAGAGCCATGTCCATTTAAAACTCTGATAATTAATAAGTTTGTTGTTGGGCGCCGACTCAAAATAAGTTTATTTAAAATTTTATCGTTTATGTAAATAAGCTCAATATTTAAGACTTAAGGTTTATTTATTTTTTTCTTTTTAGTTCTATTGGTCGGTTTAATTTTTTGTTAAAAGATTTTTATTTTATGATTTTTTTTTTATCATCAGCTCAGCTACATGATGTGATGATTTCTAAACGCAAATACCTGATAAAGTAATGAAAAGTAAACAGAAACACTATTCGTTCCTACAGTTTTCGAGGGTTTCTCTCAATTTTATCAGGATCCCATCATCAGATCCTGACTTCCTTGACATGGGACCACCCTTGAGGTATACCCTATCTAACAAAAAAAGAATAATCAAAATCGGTTCATAAATAACGGAGTGAGGGCTGAACAGAGTTTCAGTTCCCTTTTTGTGATTGCTCTAGTTCTGAGGGATGATGTTGCTCTCCTTTCATAGCTAAGATATTTGTATGATAAACAATAATGTATCATTTGTTTGTATTGGTATACAGAAACGCCCTCGGTCATAAGATTGTTGGTTACCCAATACGGATCGACAATCCGAGATATGAGAGGAATGTCTACCTCTTCAACATCTGCTTCGTGTGCGATAGCTGGTCGAAGACTGTGCAATATGAGCCTGTGGTGAAAAAACTCGGTGAACATCTGGTAAGTCATAATTATTGATACCGGGTTTTTCTGGATCCAGTATAAAATGACATTCTCAATAGCATATAAAATATAAAGGCACCCATGAAAGGTCTGATGAATGTGGAAGAGGCCAAAGGTGTATATCAGAATTGTGGTAAATGGCGGTCTACCTTTTCTGCCTACTCTGTACGGGAATTGGTCGTGAGCATATATGTATGTATGTATGAAATGAGTAAACGATCGTTAGTAAGTTTTCATTAAAGGGTCAACTTTGACGTTCTTATTCTGAGCAATTAAAACACCAAGCACTTAAACTTATTGAAAAAATGGAGAACCGTTATTAGCATAGATCACAGCAGCCTCACTTTTCTTAATTTTGTTTTAACTTTATAGACAGTCAAAACTCCGAAGCTAGTCTTTCGTAATTAGCGCGACGACAATTTTTTGAGCCTGTAGATTGAACGTAGTACTATACTAAGCAAATAAAATGAAAAAAAAAAAAAATATAATTATATATCTAAAATAGTAATATAGTTCATAGCAGACTCAAAATTTTGATCTATGGATGGATTACATAAAAAAAAAACCACAATCAAAAGCGTAAATTTACTGCATTATTATTTTTACAAACAAATTTATACTGAAAAAACATTACTTCACAAGTAATTAGACAGTAGGTTTTTCTGTGAATTCTATGACTACCACAGGTATTCCTGTAATACTATAGGTTGTGTGATTACACCTTTAAATGACCCTTATGTGTAATGGTGTTAGCAAAAGGCATTTAAAATCTTTTGGAAATTAGAAGATTATCGTATCATGGATCATCCCTTCCAACTTAGTTAACTAAACAACGTAGTTATATTTTCGAATTAAATGTTACAGTACATTTAAAAATAATATTAGGATAGGAGGCTATTCAAATGTCTTAACGTATACAGTTGTAGCTAATGTTGGAGTAGATTAATGTTGTGGATATCCGCATAATTATGACATACTTGCACAGCTATCCCTATGTGGACTAAGTTTTAATTTTTTTGTCCGTGTATTAAACTGTAGTTGTTTCTTGCAACAGACAATTATGGAGGAGGAGACTCGGTTTGTGTCTGGCGGTTCGAGTAAACTTCCCACTCTTTTAGCTCACCTACTGCACGACCTAAACACCTATCGCAAAGCAACGTTAGTTGGTAAGTATTTCAAACAATGTGACGTAAAATTAACCTGTAATCGATCTTGTGATAACTGATTGTTGCATTAGCGTTACAGCGATTATAATTTCTAAGTATTGCATAGCGAATCTAATACAAGTAAAATGTATAAACCTTTGTGTGTGTGTATTTTTTTTCTTTTTTTGTAACATGATTTTGTTTTCTGTGTCAAGGTTAGGTACATTTCTAATTCGTTGTTATATTTTTATTTTATTGAAGGAAATAGTAAATGTGTTGCGAGTGGTTAACGATGATATAAACAGGCGGGCGGTGTCCTTGTTCAGGGGGGCCAAATTAAAAGAAAAAAGCAATTACAGCAGCTAGCAAATATACATTGACAGAGGTTACTTGAGACTTAATAGTCCGAATAACTACTAAGTCCTAACTGGACTAAGATAATAATATAGGCCAGTAGGCATTTGTAATAAACATTTGTTTATTCATTAAAGCTTTATGCACTCACAGTACCTATAGAGACGGACTTATGCCTTGACCATTTTCTGCCAGTCAACCTTCGGGTGATGCTAAGAAAAGTAGGAGCATTGAAAACACAAAAATAATATGTACAAACTTATATTATCAACTAAGCTGTACTTAAATATAGTAGGTACTAGCAACCCGTCCCGTTTCGCATAGAGACATCTTCTACAATCATCACCATATTTCAACCAATTTGCACAAAACCTTAACAAATTATACAACTTAACCTTCCTCCTGAATCACTCTGTCTATTGTTGAAAACCGCATGAAAATCCGTTCAGTGGTTTTTCAGTTTATCGCGAACAGACACGAGGTGGGGGGTTTTGTTTTATAATATGTCGTGATACAGCATGAGACATGGACATAATGTGTACAAATGATAAACTTACTTAAACATTTATACAAATATAGGTACATACACGAATATAAATATATATATATACCTTAGTAACTTACCTAAACCGACGCCCCTCTCCGACAGAGGGCGATACTGTCATGCACTTGAAAGTTTTGGAAGTCCGCAAAGACCCACCACCGGTGTACGATCACGATGTTCCCGTCTTGATCGCTTCGGTGGGTTCGCCTCGCCCCGGTCGGCCCCGAAGGACTACTCCTCCAGAAACGTCAGAGGGCATTCAAAGTCAAGAACACCTTGATGTGGAAGATGAGGAGCCTTTTGAAATTGATATGGAGGCGGACTGGGATCTCACTACAAGACAGGTTTGTATACTATGTGTATTTATTCAATCGAATAAGGAATAAAGTCATGTTGAAATAGGAGATCCAGTCTTTTTTTTTCTGTGCGTGTGGAAACCTCCTCGGGCCGTCGCTCAAGCCACTACAAAACACATATCTTTATAAAATGTCCATCTTTTGTCGTAGCTGTGTGTGTTTCGGCAAGATCAGCAATTTTACTGCAAAGATGGAATAACGATTAAATTGCCTGAGAGAGTGTTCGGGTTCGATACCAGCGTACGTAATATACAAAAAGGTACATTAAGTGTGGGCGCATTTCATGTTTTTACTACATTTGTTTAGGTGTTACCAAGGTACATCGTAATTAGGGTTGCCACCCGTACTATAATATACTAAAGTATCGTACTATATTTTAATCAATTGTACTATATAATGTAGAACAATAAAATATTATGAAAAATGATATATTTTCATACCTAATTCAACCGTCGCGCTTTTTCTATAGTAACACTAGATGTAGCACACCTGCAGTATAGCTTGTATATTTTCAAAATTAACCTCATTCACGGTGCGGCGCCGCTAAATGATGAATTTGTATTTTTTTACTGCGTATCCCAAAAGTACTTAGGTACAACATTTTTTTTAAATTACTATTTTTCTAACAAAAAGATATCAACCCTAATTGTAATATAAAATTCTGTTGAAAACATGACCTTCTAAAAATTTGCTTTTTTTTTAAGTTATTACCTCATATTGATGGGTTCAACCACATATCGAAACTCGCGGCTGATACCAGCGTGGAGAAGACCCTAGTGAAGTCTTGCATACAGAACCTGGTCTACTACGGTGTGGTAAGTATTTATATATTTTTTTATGCCTGATGCCTTAGCCATTAGTTTACCGTCGCTTTTATTTTAAAGGGGGACACAATTTTTGCTACCATTGTAATATCAGCATTTTTTCTAGGTGACTTTGATCCCTGTGTTAAAGTTCAGCAACATGTACCGCGCCACGCCCAACCTCAGTCGGTTGTTCAGTGACGTGGAACTTCAGAAGTCTTGCCTCGCCTTTGTAACTAAAGAAAATGAACCAGCCACTGACAAAGTAAGAAATTAATATATTACATAATAGTATAATGTACATACTAGTGTGCACTCTCTTGTCAAAATTCGCCTATAGTAATTTTTTTTTCGCCCATAGTGATTTTATTAAATTGAAAAAAAAAAAAAATTAAAGTTGATTTAGAAGGATTATATCCTACTAATATTATAAACGTGAAAGTTTGTGAGGATGTATGGATGTATGGATGGATGTTTGTTACTGTTTCACGCAAAAACCACTGAACCGATTGCGATGAAACTTGGTATGTAGATAGCTAGAGACCTGGATTAACATATAGGCTACTTTTATCCCGATATTTCCACGGGATCGGGACTTGCGCGGGTTAAACCGCGGGGCTGATGGCAGGGTGATTAATAAAATTAAATACCTAAGTAAATTTAAATTTATTTATCAAGTAAAATACAAAATGATGTATCCATATTGTCTAGCCTAGGGCATTTTTTAATTTCATTCTTCAGTCATTAAATTTACCTCAAATTAATATCGCTGAAAGAAATCTGGAATTATTGGTGTATATGGTTCTGTAAGTCTTATCTCTTCATTGAAATATATACTACATTTCAGTTAGTTATATACTTAGTACTAACTAGTTTTGGCATGGATCCTTATTGATTTATAGAGAAAACCCAACTGTTTCCAGTTTTCGTCTCACCAACCTAAAAATAAAGCGATGCAATATACCAATGTTTTGTGAACAGATACTGAACTATAAACACTTAACTAGCGACCCCGTCACGCGTTGCTGTGGCTAGGTCATTTGCAATAAAAAATATTGTGACTATCAATTGAGATAAAAGCTCAAGATCAAATCTCTCGAGTTGAACCAAACGGCTGACAGTTTGCAAAATTTCATTAAAATCGGTTAATTAGTTGAGTTCATTGCCAGCAAACAAAATTTTTATATATACCTATAGACAATGACTGCATCCTCTTTTTGTTCACAGCCCACAATATCGGACGTATTGGAGATCCTCTGCGCACTTCAGCAAGGTACCACGTTGCGTGCGGTTTGCGAGCGATTCTCCAACTCGCCAGGGCCCACCTTCGACATTCGGCGCCTCATTGTCTACGCACAGTTACATGGACTCATCAAATGTCTCAAACGGTAAGAACTTTACTGTCTACCAGCCGCTTCCGGCAGTTGCACCTGCGCTTATGGTCATTATTCTGCTCCTAATACGTAGCGGGATGTCATCTCCTCAATGAATTGGACTACCGAATGCAAATTATTATTGTATTAAAACGACAAAATAAACAATTACTACACAATCTATTTGGTCTTATGTAAAGGAGGAGGGGGTGGGGGTTAAATAATTGTCGATCACTGAATCACCCGACACAGGAATCGAACCCAAGACACACCTTAATCACAAACTTAGACGTATCCGACCGCAGTTATCTAAATATTGTATTTTTTTTCTAAAGGTATCCGGTACTTATCCGCGCCCAACCTCGGCCCAACGGCTTCAACAACCGCGTGGACCCAGTGTTGGGCATCCGGCGGCTCTTCAATGGCCGCCACTGCGCCGATGAAATTTGTTGTCTCGGCCGAATTGACTTACTGACTTTAGAACAAATCATCGAAGATGACCCTAACGTCGCTATCATATGGAGGTAAACTTATGTGGTAGGTGACCATTAGCCTGTACTGCCCACATGGTCAAAATATGTATGTGATGAAAGGGTTAATATGCATAGGCCTGTGGCCTTAGACGAGGACAATTGTTTAGTCTTAAGACTACTGGCCTAAGGGTTCGTTAGAAACATTGTCAAATAGATTGCGTTCCGAAATGTTGTCTAAATATTTAAGAAATGTTACTATACGTAGATACACAATAGACAAATACAATATTTTTATTACCGTCATCTTTGCGTCAGGAATTTAAAAGGTTCGTTCACGTTAATTTCTCTTAATGTCATCGCATGTTTTAACATTTCCGTACATCACAAATTAAATATTGACACCACTCGAATTAGCAATTTCTTTTTCAATGCTTATTTTCTAAATAATAAAACGCCACTCAATTATAAGACGTCGATAAGTCTCATTCTATCTGCAATTCACAAAATGAGACTTGTGACATTTTATAATTAGCGTTTGAGTATTTGGTTATTAGGGATTGTTTGTATAATATACAGGCTGAAATCTTTAAATGAAATAATATTCATTATATTTCATTCAAGTCTAAAAAGTTTTCATGTTTATCAAATTTCAAATCTCATAGACTAACAAGAACTTTTATTTCAATATATTCATCGGCTTCAGGGGATTTTTTTATTATAAGTTTTCTTTAATTGCCCTGTAGAGTATTTATTTGACGTGAAGAACCTTTACCCAACTACAAGAATTCTTCATCTCTTAATTGCTCCTACGGCTATTTGCGATATAAACTTAACAAAAGAAAGGCGAGTAAAGGTCATCACACTCATCACACACTATACCGTCACGGTAACGGCACGGCTCCAACCCAGCAATAAAGTTGTCATTCAAATCTGAGCATTAAAACGTAGTCGTGTGATATATTTTATAATGTCAATATTAAAAAGCCGACGGCATGCAGTAAGCGCGTATTGACATTATGAAATGTAGTATACGACCGAGTTTTAAAGCTCAGATTTGAATGACAACTTAATTGCTGGGGTGGAGCCGTGCCGTTACCGTGACGGTATAGTGTGTGATGAGTGTATAGTGTTTCTCATACGCACTATACCGACAGGGCTCCACCCCAGCAATTAAGTTCTTCAGTCCCGTTTTCCACTCTCACCTGACGTCTAATTAACATGTTTGTACTAGGAGAAGTTTTCGTTAAATCTTTCGGTTGAGCGGCGAATATACGACTTACGAATAATTAGATTTGGTATAAGGTCTGCCCGTCAAATAAACAATATAATTATACGAACAAATCCTAATGAAGTATCTGTGACATATTTAACTGCTAGTACGCTTGGACACCAGGAGATTAGGTGAAGTTTTATTAAACCTAATATAATTATGAAGTGTAGCAGTGGGTTAGTTTTCCTTATTTTAAACACTGCCATTATTAGGAGCTTTTGTTTCAATTTCGTTATTATTTTGCCTAATTAAACCCTTGGTACAGATATAATAAAAAAAAAAGTATATGTACCCCTTGATACCTAAAAATACACTGCAACAAACCTAAATGAATATACCCCTGACTCAAAAATCCTTTAAACAATAGAAAAGAGCTGATGATCCTCGTTCGGTTGCACATATTTTATTGAGTTATCGAAAATCGGTCCATCCGTTTATGATGCCACAGATAGACGCCACATGACACGTTAAACTTATAACACCCCTCTTTTTTGCGTCGAGGGTTAAAAATAACTTTAATTAATAATAAAATACATTTCATAAGTATTTTTAATGTAAATTAGGTTGTCGGTTTGAGAATAGGACCCCATGAATTGTATTCTGTAATAAAATTGCAGTGTAACGTAAAAAGTTACGGATAAATTACCATCAGGTGACCCGTCTGCTCGTTTGCCCCCTATAATATAAAAAAAAAACTTAATTTTTAACCACATATTAACGGAATATAAAAATTCACCTCGTCTGCTGTGTAAGCTTTTAGCTTAGAGCAATGCTTTATAATGCTATAAATATTTACTGCTAATAATATGGTTATGTTACAGCATATCGCACATTGCAGTATGTTTGTAGGGACTATGTAGTATTGTATTGTACAGTATTATATTCACTATTCATGTATTATTTGTATTGTTGGCATTCACGTGCTTTTACACGAGATCCTGAGGTGTGACGACTGGCATCTGTTACATATATTATGACGACTATGTTTGCCAATTTTTATTCAATACTCATAAAATATTAAATTATCCTTGTCTAACCGACTTTAAAAAAAGTTCCTTTGTTAAATTTTTGATTGCTCAGGAAGTGAAGACTTTTTTAAATGTTCAATTTTTATTGTTATTAAGTATTTTACGCAGTATTTCTCTCATATACAATAACTACATATTTGCATTTATTTATGTGCCTACGTTTTTATATGTATATTGTAGTGACAAAAATAATATTTTTTTTTATTCTCTACGATTTTTCATAGCTTAGGTACCATAACCATTAAAACTTCACAAGTTTGAATTATTATGTAAAGAATGAATAAATGTAAGGTTGGGTATAATATATCTTAACCTATTACCCCAACATCTGCCAATGTACAAGTGCTTAAATCGTCTTAAAAATGTTGAAATATTAGTTGAATTAAGGACCCCATTTTGTAAAGAAAAACTATAAAAAAATAAAAAAAATACCACTTTCACTCTAATTATTCACATTTATTGTTATTCAATAAATGTGAATCATTAGAGTATTTAGACCGCGCAAACATCTCACGTCCTCGTGTGACTATTCACTTGTATAGAACTAGCAACCCGCCCCGCTTCGCACGGGTAGCAGAGACATCTTCAACAATCATCAACAATCATCAACATATTTCAATCAATTTACACAAAATCTTAACAAATTATACACCTAACCGTCCGCATGAATCACTCTGTCTATTAGTGAAAACCACATGAAAATCCGTTTAGTGGGGTTTCAGGTTATCGCGAACAGACAGACAAACAGACCGACATGGGACTTTGTTTTATAATATGTAGTGATTATTCGCTTAAGACACCACGTTTGCTAATGACACATGCTATTGCTAAATTGATCACATATACCTATTATAATGCCCTTTCGTTCCTGCGAGAAGGCTGTCATTTTAAAAACAAAATAGCTTAACTAAATATACAAGGCAATTCATATCCAACAATTTGTATATTTTATACGGATCTATAAATTACTTACAGCGTAGAAGGCATGCTACACATAGTCGACAGTCGTTACATCTCTCGTATCTATCCCCGTTATTATTAATTATTACACAATATTGTTATTATAACGCATAATTTAAGATATCACAAATATTTAAAGATGTGTTTCAGTTCCACGAAAGGAATAATTCACTGCCATTCCAGGCATTTTTTTTTGTTTGAAACAGAAAAGAAGTTACACTAGCACACTAGTTTGCGGCCGTGTAGCTTTTACTCTGTGTCGAACTTTTACACTTAACTGTAGTGTAAGAAATGTTAGGATAAAACCCGCAGTTTAGAGGAGACACTGGGATATAAAAATTACTCAAAAATATTTTAGACAGAGACAAAATAGGGTTAGCACTGTTAAATAATTCAAAACTTCAACTAACAACTATATAAAATAATACTGCTTCAAACTTGTATTAACACAACCGTTTTTTATATAATATCTATGTATATTTAAATTATAATTATATATTAATTACCGTAGGTATGAAGTAGTTGGGAGACCGAGCTTCGCTCGGTACCTTTTTGTAAAATAGTTAGTTTTTTTTTATTTTTTTTTGGAAAATTGCGTTTTAACAGGAAATACAACTATGCAGTTGAACTTCAAATGCAAAACTGTATCTGTATATAAAGTTTCATCAAAATCGTTAGAGCCGTTTCCGAGATACCCAAAATATAAATACATTCATAAATAAATACATACATACAAGCATGCTCGTTTAAAGTAATAAGATATATTGTGTAAAATATAAAATAATCATCTCGCTCTATTTATACCAAACATCCAGAGTGGTGTGTTAAATAACCAAGTTGTAATAAGCAGGTAAAACGGGCATAAAAGCAATCAAATGAAGAAACTAGTTATAATGAATATACTACACTTTATACAAGTATTATACAAGACTACCAGTGTTGTATATAAGTAGTTACAGTTATTGCAGTCGATAACGAATAGCGATGAATTAGGTTAATAATTAATTACAGACACGTGTAAATAAGCAGTATATATTTTTCACAACTGATATAAATTGGTCGTTTCGCGATAATTGGGATAAATTATTAGTTATAACTAGTGTAAATTGAACTAACCGCCGTTGCCATAGACTGGTCGCTATATTATAGCTTATACATATAAATATTAATATACCTAGGAACATGAATAGATGCAGTTATCGTAGTTGACACACGTAGGTCTAAACGCGATGACGTAGGTAAGTTATTAATTTGTAGACACGTGTGAATATCTAGATACAGTTAGCGCAGTTGTCACAAATAGGTCTAAACGCGATGGCTTAAGTAAATTATTAATTTATAGAGACGTGTACATAAGTAGATAAAGTTAGCGCAGTTGCCACAAATAGGTCTAACCGCGATGGCTTAATTAAATTAAAAAATGTATAGACACGTGTAGATAAGTAGATGCAGTTAGCGCAGTTGCCACAAATATGTCTAACCGTGATGGCTTAATTAAATTAAAAATTTATAGATATGTGTACATAAGTGGGTACAGTTAGCAGTTGCCAGACATAGGTCTAACCGCGATGGTTTATATAAATTATTAATTCATAAACATGTGTACATAAGAATATACAGATAGCGCAGTTGCCACTAATAGGTATAACCGCGATGGCTTAATTAAATTAAAAATTTATAGATACGTGTACATAAGTAGGTACAGTTAGCAGTTGCCAGAAATGGGTCTTACCGCGATGGCTTAAGTAAATTATTAATTTATAAACACGTGTACATAAGTAGATACAGTTAGCGCAGTTGCCACTAATAGGTATAACCGCGATGGCTTAATTAAATTAAAAATTTATAGATACGTGTACATAAGTAGGTACAGTTAGCAGTTGCCAGAAATGGGTCTTACCGCGATGGCTTAAGTAAATTATTAATTTATAAACACGTGTACATAAGTAGATACAGTTAGCGCAGTTGCCACTAATAGGTATAACCGCGATGGCTTAATTAAATTAAAAATTTATAGATACGTGTACATAAGTAGTTATAGTTAGCAGTTGCCAGAAATGGGTCTTACCGCGATGGCTTAAGTAAATTATTAATTTATAAACACGTGTACATAAGTAGATACAGTTAGCGCAGTTGCCACTAATAGGTATAACCGCGATGGCTTAATTAAATAAAAAATTTATAGATACGTGTACATAAGTAGGTATAGTTAGCAGTTGCCAGAAATGGGTCTTACCGCGATGGCTTAAGTAAATTATTAATTTATAAACACGTGTACATAAGTAGATACAGTTAGCGCAGTTGCCACTAATAGGTATAACCGCGATGACTTATTTAAATTAAAAATTTATAGACCCGTGTACATAAGTAGGTACTGTTAGCAGTTGCCAGAAATAAGTCTAACCGCGATGGCTTAAGTAAATTAAAAATTTGTTGACACGTGTACATAAGTAGATACAGTTCGCGCAGTTACCAGAAATAGGTCCAAACGCGCTGACTTAAGTTATTTATTAATTATAGACACGTGTAAATGAGTGTGATTATCTAATATAAAGTAAACGTAGTATTGAATCTCTGTAATGCATACATTGCCAAATGACATTTTATACAACTAATAATTAGTAGTAACTTTTCGTAATTATAAGTAACTTTTCTTAATAAAATTTTATAATCGAAGTAGTTCTCTTTGTATTTTTAAAACAGTTTTTTGTCTAGAGGGTACAACAGTATTTTAAGTGATGCACATATGCAGAGTGTTTCAGAAAGAAGTAAAATTTTAGGGTCGTATAGTAGGCTCCGTAAATAACGTAAGGCGCTAACAGTTTTCGTGATGTTTAATACTGAAATTCTATTTTGAACTGACCAATTCATCTTGAAAATTGACCAATAAAGCTAATATTAAGAATGAGAGGGCTGATATTAATGAAACTATGGGTATTTAATACCAAGGATGTTGATGGAATGTCCGGGTTTTTTTGAAAACCTAGTTTTGTCTGCATAAAAAAAAATTAAATTGACATAAAAAACCATAACATGTTTAGAAATGTGCACCTGCACTAGGAAAAAAAAAGAAGTATTTTATATATTACGCCCCTAAAATATGACCAACACCTTTCTGTAACATCTTGTATATTATCTTATTTTTATTTTGTATTGTGTGAATAAATAAAAATTTAAAAAAAAGTAATAATAATGCTCTACTCCTGATGTTACGTAGTTATCCGTGTGTCCGCGATCCTCATCCCCAACTTAAGGAGCTGACACTCCTTCTTACCGCCTAGAACGAATCATTATTCGTGTAGTGTAGTTTCTATAGGTTCTGAGTAAGTGCTTCTTTGGAAAGGCAATTTCAGACTTTTGCCGTCATACCTTTCCGTATATTTTCTTCTACAGGGTGTAGGGTAGCACTTCACCTACAGGGTGTAGGTGAAGTGCTACCCTGTCATACGACTTCAATTCTGTACTTTCAATGCATTTCGTGTAGGTAGTCGGTGATACCTATGGACATGTTTAACCGCCTTCAAAGAAAGAATGTTTTCTATTTGGTAGTATATAATTTTTTTGAAGTGAAAACTTCTTTAGCGGCGTTGTGCACTTTTTGAGATGGGTAAAAAATGTTAAACTCGCGTCAGGACACGTGACCCTGATCGAAAATTCGTAAGACGGAGCCGAGTTTCTTATATTTTAAAAAATATAACATTCGAAATTCAAACATTTATGAGAGGCCAGGAGCGCAGAACTTTCAGTGTACCCTATGTATACATTTAGATATGTTATTACCTACTTTTTGAAGTGAAAACTTCAGAAAGTAGGTAATAACATTAAACATTGACATTAAGCGGCGCAGGGCGCTTGCGCGAGTGTGCGTGTGTGTTTGTACTACAGCCTGCTACGCGCATCCACGGATGGTGACTGCTGATGGCTCGACCGTCTGTATATTTGAAAAATTCGTGTATATAAACTGTTTAAAATAAAAAATGCACAACGTTACTCTTCAAGTTTTCACTTCTGCCGGCACTCCCGGAGTGCAACTCGTTGTTTTTTTTTTATGTTTGTTACTCAAAACTCCATAGTTTATTTACCGATTTGTAAAATTGTTTTTATTTGCAAGGGTACACTTTCCATTTCGTCTCATTAAAATTTGGAGAAAACATACTGTATCTCCTGAGGGTGGAAAAATAGGAGATAAAAATTGTTTCACTTTTTGGTGCATTTGTTTCAGAACGAGTTTCTTAGAAGTCAGTCTTTTATTTGTTTAAATTTTCATTAGATAGATGATAGGGATCGCTCAGAGGTTGATTCGACGAGGCCCGAATTCAATCATAATTTATTATATGATTTATAACAATAACGCACGAAGGTAGGAAAAAAAATATTTGCATCTTCTTTTATTTCACAAACAGGTATTGAAGCCTTTGCCCAATTAATTAAAATTCTAGTCTTATAAAAGTTACCAAGGTTTTAATGTTTTCTCTTATTTGACCAAGACCAAGCTTTATTTAAACCAAGGTATGTCCTTAGTGTTACTTGAAAACAAACTTTTATTAAAACTTTTATACTCCACCAAAAAATACATCTCTAAAAAAAAATAACCTTCAAGTTACGCTGCCTTATACAATCTGCTGAATTTCTTGATCAATATATGGGAGTAAGTTGCGTAATCCATTTATTTACATTTAAAACTTGTGAATACCACTTTTATTGACAAATATGTCTCTATGTTTTCATTTTACAAATTATAAACAATACCCAGTACCTATTTATGTTGCCCTAAAGCATGTTGTCTTACTGAAATAAAGTTAACTCTACGATATATATTAGTGTCATTTACTTGTAATGACATGATGAAAGAATACCATCACAATTGGGCTAAAGGTATGTGAAACAGTGTTGCATCAGTTCAGTATAGTGCAGCGCAGAGTCGAAGTTCGCGTTACAGCCTAACCAAATAGTGTTGTCCAATTTACCTACCTGCATTACTCCCACATTACTCTAATTATTATTATAAATCCGTATAGGCCATATCGTATTAGTTATAAGATTGTATGTATGCTCCGGAACTACGCGCATTCTAATAGCAATACCTAGTAGTATTTTGTATATATACCCTTCTAATAATAATAAATAAAACGAAAAACCAAAATTCACCAAAGTTCACCGAAAGGTCTTTGCAGTGTTGTCCTATTTTATATCTCATAAATGGTCCATATAAAATTATATATATATATATATATATAATGTTAATTTCTCTACAATGATTTCAAAAATATATCTTGGTTGTTATTATTCCAATTAAAAATAAAACATCCATTAAGAATTGTTACGTTTTGAAATCCCTAGGAGACGTTCAATGTATAGTTTGTAAAAAGATTAGTATTTGACGTTATTCATATCATGGTCATGGGCTAATGAGACACAGATTGTGAAGACGTCAGCCTGTCATTTGTAACGATGAAACTAAATCATCACTGTTCCGGCCTCTGGTCAAAGCTCAGTTTTTTTTTCAGTTTCTATCAGAACTTGTTTACGATTTCCAATTTTGATGTATTATTTTTTGCATTCAGTCCTTAATCTCTTACAACTGTATATATTTAAACAGATTTGAAAGTATTCCTAAGTAATTATATACTATTAATCCTAGATTAACCTGAAATGCTGAAGATTTATAATCAGACGCCACAGAACATCATATATTCACCGATTGAAATACTTCTATATCAAATACTACTTCAAATACATATATGTAACAATACATTAATTTAAACCAAAGTTTAATTTTAACTGAACACTTGGGTTTAGACTGATTATAAATGTTCACTGTTAACAGACAATTATAAACAACATAATCACCTCGTTATTCCAAATATATCCATGTAAAAAAAGTATTATCATAAATTTAGAATTGTGTCATAGTCGTTAATCGCGCGGTGAGACGGGCAAGGGGGGAGTTCATTTTATTCATATTCATAAGCTGCACTTAATCTGCCACATAAGTTCAAACTTCAATTGTAGCATGTAATTAAGGTTGAGTAGGACTTAATTACTATAGGTAGTTAAAGTTCATTAAAATGATATATTATTATATATAATATTATTTATTTATATTAGGTGTACTTGAGAAGCCGTGAGTTAAAATAGATTAGATATTTTCCTCCCAGTGTTTTGTGTACTGTACATAGCCTATTTCTATGACATCTAATTTCGTCTTCGATATCCACATCCAAAACTCCTTCAGGGCAATTTCTTTTAACTTGTGACATAACACAACATTTTACGAATTACCTTCGCTTAATTCCTGCCGTGTTGTTATGACGCTTATAATAAAGTCATTCTTTAGAGAATATCAACCATAGAACCCGCTTAGCTGCGTATAAGCTTCATGCATAATACACTTTCTAATGATTCACATCTGATAGGGTTAGCTGGATAACACGTGATGCTACTGAATGTGTAGCCCGATTTTACCGACCTCGGATAACGAAGATATATATTATCAATTATCATAGATCAGCTTGGGCGTGTGTAGTACATGTACCCCTACTTGGATCATCCTAGAGTTTGGTGGTACATTATAATCCCCTTTTCACATTTCAAAAGATAAAGAAACAAAACCACTTTAATTATATCTGTTTATACTAAAAACTGCTCGCCCACTGGTTAAAATTTCTATTTTGAAAAAAGAAACTTTTTTTATTGGTAACACTAAAGCTCGTTAACAGCCACTAAACAAATAAAATAAAAAAAGTAAATCTGTCAATAAGATGAGATACCTGATGTCAAAAAAAAATTGTGAATTTTCTTTATTAAACGACTCCTGTTTTTTTATTAATTTTATGGATACCGAACGAGCTAGTAGCTACCACCGCTAAGAGCGACTAATCAGGGACGCGGTTTATAATTTTACGGGTAATAAAACGACAAATTATGAAACCTGCAAATTCGTTCACAGTTTGACATTGGTAGATTCGTCAAAATTTTCAAAAAAAAAATCTTTATTTCATAAAATTGACCATCAATTATTCGAAATCGTCGATTTAATAAATAATTATTATAATTAAAAATTATAGATCAACACACACAGAGTCACCGCAACAATAGTTTGCTTCGTCAAACATAAAATGATTAAAGAAAACAAAATGGATAACATAATATCACATCTGCCTGTTTCGATCTACAACCGCACGTTTCAAAATGGTTGAGCCGTCAAATTGTAAATGGTTAGTTGCTGTTCATAATATTTCAGTTTATAATAACTCAAGATTGTTTATAAACTAACGATGTTCACAATCTTACGGTGACATAATATAAATGTGATATATAAAATTAAAGCCAGTTCAATGACCGTTAAAAATAAACCCGTATAAACAATATATTACCAATAATGCCTTATCAGATACAATCATCTTACTTCGGCTATTTGTATGGGCGATATAGGTACTTGTACGGTTATATAGGTGTGTAATGTAATGAATAATGTTAATAATGCTTATTATATCCTCAATGGTCATTGGTTTATACATACAACTACAGTATGAAGTTCTTCAAGGAATTTAGTGGATAGGTTTTTAAAGGTTCGACAACGCACCAGCGAGTCCCCTGGACTTGCAACCGTCCATACGTACGGTAACCGTTTACCATCGGGCGGGGCGTAAACTTGTTTTGCCACCGACGTGGTATAAAAAAATAATAATGTAACATACTACCTTATTTTGTCTCTGCATCGCCGTAACATCGACTGGTAAACGTGCGCGTTAAGTCCGAAGATTTACAATAGTGTACCTACATATGTATATAATCAAATTTTTTTCATTTATTTATTTGACCCTAATTCGATTGATGCAGTATTGTCTTCACCCGAAGAGGGGTCCAGATGGCATGACTAACAATATCCACGCCCATATTCATGAATGTACATGCCGATGGAATGATAAAGGCTTTTTATTTTATTTATTTATTTAGTATATGTATAATATACTCCTAAACATATGTTAAATACAAGTAGTATTCGTATTTAAAAAAGAGAGAATTAACCATATTTATTTTTCAGTTATTATTAGTAATAACTAAAAATTAAACCTGGTCTCTAAATAAATTATAGTACTGATATTTCTTACTACGAAGTAGGTTAGAATAAATATTGTGTATAAATATTGCTGTGTCTCTTCTACATTTGCGCAAAGTATTATTATTAAATAATTATTACCTGCTAAGTGGTAAATTATACAAGCCTTTCACTTTATATAGGTTTTGTACACAATTTGAGTATGAAACGAAGAAGATTGTAGAAAATATTGAATTCCTATAAAATAAAATTTTATGTCTTATGTAAATTAATGTCATCAAGCAGGGCTTGTATCTCTATAGCTTAGTCAGTTATTTCGTTACTTTAAGGAGTCCGATGTACTTAAACAATTACAGTTGTAACGCAGATAATCTCATTTTATTGAATACTAGCGACCCGCCCCAGCTTCGCACGGGTGTAATGTTGATACTAATGTGGTGAACAATTATCGTCATATGTTCTTATAAACCTTCCTCTTCAATCTATCTATTTATTGGTTATTGAATTAGAATCCGTTGCGTAGTTTAAAAGATCTAAGCGTACAAACGACGGAAGCGACTTTGTTTTATACTATGTAAAGATTTCCAAAATAGTAAATGAATTGAATTTTAAATACATTCGGTTTTGTTAGTGCGAGTTTTATAAATTATTTTGTGGAATGTGTTGAGGTTGATATATAGGTGCGACGTATTAGATGGTTTTGTTCCACTGACAGGTGTCAGATGGATGATGATTCATGGTGAGATTCCAGTTCAGGTGAACTTTGTTCGATTGCTGCTTAATAAATTGTTAAACTGTTAAAATAAAATTACGTACACATTTGTAACAGTTACCCATATCATGCAAAGTAGCAAAAGTAAAATGATTACCTATCAAAGTTTGAGACCATTGCTGAATTATCTAAAGTAAATCAAATGTCAGTGGATACTAAACCAGGCATGGGTAGTGAGCAATGCGTTGAGTTCCATCTGGCCGTAATTCTTCACGTGATCGCTAAATCGTAAAACTCAAAAGTTGATCTACCGATGCTACTAGTTACGGCTAGACGGAGCTCAAAGAAAACATACGGTGATCTTTTTCTATACGGAGTAGCAACGCTATCGGTAGTAAAAGATCACATTCTCTGGACACGTCTCGAGTCCCAAAGGTACCCCTACTCTTGGAGAGTCAATAATGTCTTACAATTACTAGCTCGTAAGCCCTTATAATTACACTATAGTAGTTAAGTAATTTCTAACCTCTTTTGTATAGGTATAGCGGGACAGGACTGGTGAGAATATAGTAGAAATGATATGAGCGGGGAATGCGGCACTATCTTTAATACATTTAACTCTGGGGTTGTTAAGTCCTGTCCTACCAGTTGTATTCTTCAAGAACATGTCGATATTACGTTACTAATAACATATATCCACAACACATTTTAACTTACCGTAAGGTAAACCAATTATATAGCTATCTGACTTAAACTAAAATTAAAACCAATATAACGGTTTGTTTAGTGATTACAGACATCGGTCTTGTTCCGAAAATCCGAAAAGTTCCGGTTTTCATTCATGACAAACTTAATTTTTTTTTTAAATTAAGATCATACGGTTTTAATCACGTGTGTATTTCCGGGATGACCGACTAGTTTCGGACCCAACGGGGGTCCGGTTTAGCGAGGGGCGAAACGACCTACCGCGTCGGTGTCAGGCGATGCACTTTGTAAGTCGATGTAATAAGGAAAACATATGTGTAGACATGTTAACTGACTGTGATTTGTCTCTATTAAACTGTTTTAATATGTCTGTAATTGCTATAAATATTTTATTCAAAAAATCCAAATTGATACATATAATGTTCGGCAATAATTGGAGTTGTAGATGTTCGCTCGCTTAATTACTTAAATTGATATTGTGTAGTGAGAAAATAAGCGCTGTGAATATTTGTCGAAATTTTTTATTAAAAATAAATAATCAGTCATGGAAAGTTAAACTTTACGAAAATATTATTTATTTATATAAAAAATGGTTAACTTTATGTTAAATATACCGCAATAATATTAGAATAAAGTAGGTGCTTGAAGTATTCTTGTAAACAGTAGTAGACAATATGTTTTTTCATTGTTGTAACTGTGGTGAAACTGACAGTGAAATCTAAGGGATGCCTAAAGATAAAATTATGCCTTAGCAATTGTAATCATGATACATTTTCGGTTCTTTACCTGTAGCAGATATCCAAAGTTGTCCAAATCCAGGTGCAAACGAAAGAACGAAAAATTCGCATTATATTACATGCGTCTAGATCAAGCTCATAATTTCATGTCGTCGTCATTCGTTAAAGTAGTAACAACTTACTACTATCTCATTTGTACGCACCCACACTCTCTTAGTAACGTAGTTTTAATACTGCGTTACAAGATGAGATGAGTATTAAATAAATAAACTTTTTCTACCTAATTAAAGAACGTTTGAGTGTTGCGCATCATTGTTCAGTATATCTATTAGAGTCGTTTCAAAACCAAAAAAAAGCAACATTAAACACCTATCGTAACTGAATCGACTACTATTAGAAATTCGTTTATTTCAGCGCTCACTTAACAGTATTACAAATTAATTAGGCGTAAGTTAATGTTGTATGTAACGTACTTATATAATGAGGTGTTAGTGTATTAAGAACATTAACATTATGTGTCATTAAAGTTACGGTTCTCCAATCGTAACGATGCAGGTTTAGATAAGTATGCAACTATGTGTAATCGCGAAGAATGTGCTACAGATGGCAAGGCGTTTTGTTAAATTACACCAACAGGTGCTTCATGCATGAGTGTATATAGTCGTGCGCATAGTAATTCTTGATAAATAAATAAAAATTGACAAAAAGTTTTGACCATTGGTGCCAGATTAGTAAAAATTATTTGCTATATTGGGGTAACTATTAGGTTCTGGCAATTTTCACCCCCTAGTAGGTTACTAGTACTTTCCAAGCCTTTGAAAGTACTAGTACCCTACGTAGCTTGAAGTTATGGACTTTGCCAAATCAAGCACGCTGCATGATTGTGTGCACCTGTACTAACTGCATCCAGATATGATATCACCTTACCCCCTAGTTCATACATCATCATAGTACATCCAGTTTTACCAATCGCGTAAGCGTAGTCTCTGGCTCCTCACTCCTTGCAGAACCATTTTGTATAACGTAAATATGAAGAATTATAGTTTTAGAATATCATAATGACGAATAGCCTGCTGTCTGTTAAGTACGTACGTCATTTCGGCTTCACAAACACGCACTTTTATATAGCGAAATTGTTCAAGCTCTTTTTAACGCAGTAGGTACCTAAATTACTTCTATAAATAATTTTTAATCATGATTTGATTTCATCATAGGGACGCAAAAGCACTTACATATTGTTAGTTGCTCAAATTTATTCAATTCTCGTGATGTTTGTTTTCGGCAACAGAACAAAAAATATACTACTAGTATAGGAACAATTTGCACATTAAAAAAATTAAGATTCTGGCTAAAAGAAAATGTTTTTCTTATAGGGTCATAATCATGCATCACAGGTATTAATATTCAAAAAAAAATTGTTCTAAATGTGCAATTTAGGAACTAACTAAAAGTTATTATTAATTAAAAAAAAAATTATATGTTACTATGTATAAGATTAAAATTATTTTCAGTTAAAAAGTGGGACTTTAATTTGCATTATAGGTAAGAACTAGTTCATACGTATTTATGTGTGTGGTTTAAGTTAGTGGACGAAAGATTTGACTTTACAAATTAAAACTAAGTACATGTAATTTGGACTTTCAGCACCAACTAAAATCATTAAAACTTGAACTGTCGGTTATCAATGTGTGAAAGTGTAATGTGACTATTAAATTTACAGAAATGTATTTACGAATAGTTTCTCTCAGATTTTTACTAAATATATGCTTATCTTTTGTGTACTTCCGCCTGAAAAAAAATTAAATGTTCGTAAATATATTTCTTGCAAATTATTTATTAACGCATAAGTTTAGAATGTAAGTTTCCGTCGATTTCTGTAATTTATTCAATCGCATTTTTTAAAATGTCAGTCAATAAAAGTTTTAAATGTACTGGTTTAGATTTTTTTATTAATATTTTTCCTAATTTCCTTCATTAAACCTTGGCATCTTCAACAACCGGAAAAGCAACATAAAAATATATCGGGAAAGATGACAAAAATCTACAGGGCAGATTGGGCGAGATCTGAATGTCTAGTAGTGGATCGTTAACAACAGCAAAATAATGCTAAACAAATCATAAGTGTTTGGTAAATTCTGACGTGAAACGTCTTTAAAATCGCACTGCAACATACGGGCACCAGGTCCGAAAAGTGGGAGGAATTAGTGGAAGTACCCCGGACTATAGCCGCTAAGCCGTCAAGGTCCCCAGCCCAGTTATCACCGGGAGGGACAAAATACGGCTCAGCGACGACGGCGACGTTGATCGACCACTGCGCCTTGCTCTGGAGCAGAAGATCCTGAGCATTGGCACAGTGATTTAAGTTCCCCTGAAGAATGCGGAGCTGTGGGTCCATTATTGGATGTCCATGTCCGCAGCCCGCTGTGAGTTAGGTCCCTTCTCGGAGGCATCCCCTAATGTTTCTATAGGCCGGGGGGCAGATGATTTGCACCCTGACTTCATCCTTGATGAGACGCAGGCTTTGGTACCTGCTCGGTGATCCGCTGGTTTACCTTCCGCTGAACACTTAAAGCAGTATGGCGGAGCACTGCAGGCATTGGCTTTATGACCAGGCTGGTCGCAGCGGAAGCATCTGTCTCCCACGGTGACTTCCGCTGTGCATTTTACCCCAACATGCCCCACTGACAGGCACCGGAAGCACCTGGTATTTCGAGGCTGTAGAAGCCGAACCTGTGCCTTTAGGAAGCCTCCAATTAAAAGGCTGCGAGCATCTGCAACCTTTTGCGCCGCCGCAACTGGGCAGCTAATGACTGCTGTTCCCAGACCATCAGTACCGAAGTAGATTCCTCCGGCTCTGACTTGGTCCGGGGGGCAGCCTCCGACGACTGCAACAGACGACACAATCTCATCCGCTGTTACCGAGTCATCTAGGTCCAAAATGCACACGTCTGCGCATTTGATAGGCCTGGACACGTTCACCTCAGCCGCATCCAGCGACTCCCTCAGCTTGGCCGCTAGGGCATCAGCTTTGGGGCCGCTAGTGGCGCCGGGGATCTCAAGGATGCGTGGCAGTTATTGCGGATGAGGTTGCAGTCATGGCCGTTTATTTCTCGCCGAACAGTGTTTTAGCTGAGTTCGAAGATTGGAAGAACAGGGCGAGTTCTTGTCCTGGGGGACTTCAACGCCAAGTCTACGGCTTGGGGTTCAAACTCACCTGATAGAAAGTGATGACGAAGACAAACCTCTCCAAGAAATACCTATTCACTCTACTTTTGAACGTTCCAGGATTATAATTCTCTGGAAACATACTTAGACGCAGGTAGTTCATTCCAGACCTTCGACTCGAACCAAAAAGGTGCTTTAAAAGCGTTCAATTCGACTTTTTGGTGTTTCTACAATAAAAGGATGGAATGAAATTAGTGAGGGTTCAATCAATCCAAAGAGAACGATGCGAGCTCAAGAGTATGTACTTAGTTCCCTATTCGTGAGCACATCGTTGTTTATAAACTCTGGCTCTTCTATCTTCGGTGTGTTTGAAGAAGCGGGGAATAGTTTTTATAATATTTAGTATTGAATTAAAAGCCGTTTTAATAAGATGATTTTATTATTTTGTATCACAGAATATTATTACATAGGTAATCGTCGTTTTCACAAGTAGTCAACTTTACAAGTATCATACACAACCAGGCCTTAAATTACCATATACCTAGGTATTATTACATAGTTAAGCGTCGTTTTCACAAGTAGGTAAACTCGCCTAGTATCGGCCATTAACATGATTCGACATCGAATAATAAACACAATTTTTTTAGGAGCTTAGTTTCCTACGAAATAATACCTTGTTAATTTAGAAAGAGCATGCAATATGGTCTTTGTCCAACGTCGCTCGGCCGCTCAGTGACAATTATTTGTCCTATGAGGAATTTGGCGATATAAAGTGCTCAAGTTCTCAGAATCAGCTTTAGGCGGAGGTAAGATTTGTACTAAAAATAATTGTATGGATTGCTAATGAATATGGTTAATTTATTCAATTAACTAACATTCGTGATAGAAATGTTATTGTTTAAAAATTTACTTTGTGAAATATTTGCCGAGCCGAGGTAAGGGATTATTTAAAAATTGGATTATTAAAACTCAATATCTACCTAGTGACCGATATAAGGCAAAAACAGCTTATAACTATCCCTAACTTAGGCTGTCCCATTTCAACTTTAACTATGTTGGTGGTGGTAGTTTAATAATATATACCGAGAAAGATAATTAAAAAAAAAATCCATATTTTTCAAGTAGTTGCAACTTCTCAATAACATTATAACACATGTGATAAAAATTCATCACTTTCACACTCTAAGATCAGATAGCGTTGCCCTCGTTCAACAGAATTATGCTACCTCCTGTTTAGAATAATACGTTACATTGTCCTCATATTTCATTTGCGCATATAAGCAAAGTAACCAAAGACTTGTAAAAAAACATGCTGAAAAAGAGTGTCCTTGGTGTTTCTTGCCTGTTCTTCTCAACAGGATCTACGAATTGGAACAGGCACCTAGCTTCACGATTGACTTAGTCTGACTGACTGCTACTCCTGACAATTAAAAAAATAAAATGGTATAAGGCCTATAATGGTTTAATTGAAATAAATAATTTTGATTTTGATCCAGCTTCAAAAGCCGGCACTCCATTCTCGAGGAACAGACGATCACCAGAAATCAAGAACCATTTATTTGCACTTTTTTTTTCAATTTAAAATAAACATTGGTTGTGAGGCCCGAAGTGGTTAAATTTAAAGTGTACTGTGTAGAGAGGAACAAAATATGAAGATGTTCCTAAAGAAGATTTGGTTTGCCATCTGTTTTGTGCATTTAATCTAGAATCTAGATCAATAATTTGAATATCCTACTAATAAAGCAAAAACTAAAGCAATTGACAGCATGTAACTAGAAGCAACTTGAGCTTGCTTTAATTAACCTGATTGAGAGAAATATATAAAAAAATAGAATAGGTTTAAGATTAATTAGAGGGTTACAAAGATCTCAATTATATGTTATGGTTGATTAAAATAAATATTTTTGTTATTAAAAGCAAAAAGTGTTTTATTAGTTATTTATCTCTTGGGTGCCTTCCTAGATAAAAATAGACCGATATAAGGCAGTAAAAAAGTCGATTTCGTGACATGAAAGGCCGATACAAGGCAAATTAGTGAAGTCAGCAAATAAAACGCAATAAAAAATAAAATGAGAAGAGATGATAAGAATAACCTTGAAGTGTTTTTGATTACTTTATAGGTAAAAATAAGGTTCTGTACTTTGCATGGGTAGCTCCACCACTAAGGTATAATAATACCTTAGTGGTAAAATAGCATTTCAGTATAACTTAAACTTTAAACGCATAACTGCAATCCACTTACTAAAATTAGTTACAAGCTATAATATATTCGCTGTCTGAAGTATTAATATGCGTTCTACTGGTAGAAAGCCTGCCAGGACAAAATCAAGACGAAGCTTAGGAACGAGTGGTAAATAATAAATATATTTCACACGATATGCGCATACATAATATTACAATATTGCACACCAAACAATTACATACAAGGTCATATCTTAATTATAAATCTTACTTGTAAGGAAAACTCTGAAATATTAAAACCACTGTCTTGTTTGTAGGTACGTGGGTATTATACAAGTTATTTTTTTTAAATTACACTATGCTTATCAGGGGCGAAACAACGGGGGGTGTCTAGGGTGTCCGATCACTCCCTAAAAACCTGTAGACTCCCCCTTCGAGGGAGTCTAAATATACCCACATAACCCAGAAGACGATGTGCCGAGGAGTCTGCGGAAATTTTTAATAAAAACGTGAATCAATATAGGTAGAGGTAATAGATGTGTAATTAAATGTTGTTCGCCTTAAAAACTTTATCGTAACGTAATACCAAATTATTTAGTAATATGAAAGTGTTTTGATGACCTTTTTTTTTGTCCTCGTAAAAAAATTTTTGGACACCCCTATGTTTTGAAGGTTGTTGCGCCCCTGATGCTTATCATAACTATACTATAAACTAAACGTTATAGACACAGTAGTACAAAGTAATAATCCTCTAAAAAGAAACTGTAAAGAATTTCATAAACATCAGTTCCATTACCTACACTTATTTAGAGCACTGTGTTGTGTTCATAACTTCTAAAAAATGAGATGTGTTCGTAACTCTACACATGAGATGGGTGAGTATTACATGCGTAAACGAATCCGTTTAGTATTACCGTGAGGGGGACTCTCATACATTCGTCTTTAAATCTGTATAAAATAATAATAATGTGATTGTATTTTATAGCTTTCCCTCTGACCCATTGTCTGTATGTAGTGATATATGAATCAGATTATTAATCAAAATATAAATTTATTCATGAACAGTTCTAGCGGATTATACGTCGTACTTGTACTAAGTGTCTTTGAGTTTCATACGCACACAAAACGAGTTCCGCAGCTGTACTAGGCGCTGCAGCCATTTTTTTATAAAATAAATATCTTCAGAAAATACAATACGCGGCGTGTGTCTAATACAAATATATTTTTATAGAAAACATAGGTATGTATAAAAATAACGGACAAGTAGTCATATTAAAAATTATAACAAATCTCTTCAATACATAGGTACTAAGGTAACTTTTAAGTTACTTTGATAGGGACCACTAACTATTATAAGCACAACTTCAATTTACATAGAAGATTACCGAAATCGATCTTTTGTACATATTTACTGACAGCGCCTCGGGAGCCAGTGTCAAATTAAAATAATGAATTGAGAGCTGTTGAGAGAATCGACAACGTTAAGCGTACCTACACGTAAACTGTAAAGTTCATTGTACGTACGTGGGTATATTAATAATTAAATCCTTAATAATTAAATGAAAATTGAACTTCGCCAACAGACGTAGGTACATATAAATTATTTAAAAAAATGGAATGTAATTACAGTGCTATATTTACATAGGTACCTATTATACAGATTATTTCCATAGGAACCTCGTAATAGCATTCACAATAATGAATTATTAAAAATCAACTATTCCTATCATATCGAAATACTAATTAAACCTAGTCGAACAGTGTTTTGTCTTTTTTTCCTTTATTAATTTCATATTCAGAACAGAACAAAATGGTAAAAAAATAATATTTTATCAATTAAACGGTTATTTATTTATTATTACCTGTTATGAACTAAACGCTGTTATGATAGCGGCGAGACTTTGGTAGGTGCCAGTGATGAATACGAAGAGCCCCAGGGACATGATGAGCACGTTCTTCAGCCACACGAAGGGGTGGATGCTGTCAGGTTTGGCCGCCTTGCAGACCAGCTCGATGAGCGGTGGGAAAAAGAGTGCGAGGGCCGTGCTGCTCACAGCACCAACCAAGGAAATGAAGAGTCCCAGTTTTGGTATGGTCTCCGCCAGTATGACTGTAAAATACAAACAGGTAATTTTAATATCATACTTATAAATACAACAGAATGATGTATGTTACTTTGACAATAAGTGTATAAATATATCAGCTGTCACTTCAGACAGACTAGTCATATTTAGTTCAGTTGTGTAATGCCAAAAAAAATATGGCTTCAGGAGCTCATTCAGAAAGGTACACACACAGGCCGTACACGCCGGAGCTACCGTTCGTACCACATACAATGGTTAGGTATTTTTTAGATTGCACATATGACCTGTATCTATATTAAAAAAAAAAAAAAAGAAGAAAGACAAGTGAAAAACGATAGATCGAATGGGCGACCGGTGAATGAGAAGAGGCACCCCCGCGCCCCTCATTGATGGTAAAGCGAAGGCGCAACATTATCTATTCAAATATTTTGAGAGTTGGCTATCAGTTTTACTATTTATTCTGTACTTAGGTACCTGTTGCGTTGATGAATATTATTTTCTATAAGAAAAAGCAAAGTATATTCTTAAGCAAGTTTATTTTTGTATTATTGTACAACCGGCCTGATGGTAAGCTAGATTAAGGTCCAAAGACATTTTGATAAGGACGGCCTCCATCACTACATATTATAAAATAAAGTCCCCCGCCGCGCTTGTCTGTCTGTTCGCGATAAACTGAAAAACTACTGAACGGATTTTCAACCGGTTTTCGCTAATAGACAGTGATTCATGAGAAAGGTCGAGGTGTATAATTTGTACCCGTGCGAAACCAGGGTCGGTTGCTAGTTATAGATAAGGGCGTGAAAAGTCATTTGAATTTTTACGCCCCGCTTATAGGACCAGGATATCGCTTACGATCATTAGCAGTGGTCGGCGTAGGTAGTGCCATTTAGGATGAATGACCTCAAATGTTATATTAACATGGATATACTCCGAGATTCCTGCATTTTAAAATTTGAGTCAATTCGAGTTCGAGTTCATGAGGTAGACTTCCCTCTGAACTTAACTCTAGGAAATTTGTTTTTTTAATTATATGTACAGCACCTACCCTTATACTGAAGCGGTTTTAATGCTCATCTTTGTGAACTGTTTTAAACTGTACACCGTGTGCGTACATTAATATAATATAAAGAGTGCTGAGGGTTTAGCGGTTTAAAGCGATTTAGAGCAATTTAGATTTATGTAGGGGTTAGCGATATACCAATAAATTAAAATATTTATCAACATTTATTTAACAAAAAGTACAATTTGTCAACATATAAATTATCTTAAATTTAACACAAATTAAATAAAACTAATTAATACATTACACAAAATCACTACATTTTATAAAACAAAGTTCCCCGCCGCGTTTGTCTGTCCGTTCGCGATAAACTGAAAAACTACTGAACGGATTTTCATGCGGTTTTCACTAAGTGATTCATGAGGAAGGTTTAGGTGTATAATTTGTACCCCTGCGAAGCCGGGGCGGGTTGCTAGTATAATACAAAAGCGATGAGATATAATGGCTGTACTACGTTTATTTTATGAGAACATAATTACTATTTAAGTAGGTAAATTTAATCTATCTCTTTTTCAGAATCACATATTTCCTCATTTTTTTAATTAAAATAAATAACTTAATTTTTTCAATATTTTCTACCTTCAACGAATTTCTTTTTACATTAAAAATCTACTTATAAATAGAAAAGGAACGTTCGACGTCTACTGAAGTCAGCTTATCGGGTCCCGGTGTCATAAAAACCCCATTTTTGTTGCACACAGTTTTTATTTAAATAATCGAAAGATTTTATTATTTTAAATGCAAGAGTAGAACTGCCGATTCGATTTATTTATTAGTTTTTCTTTAAGTTATATAATGATTCTTTTTTATTAACATATTATTAGGTGTGTTTAAAACGAATAAATAATAATATGGTAGTAACAAAGTGAAGAATTGAGGAATGCGAACTGAACGAAGTATACACATATTTACCTAATTAGTACAATAATAATAATGTTTTTATTTGTAAAAAGTGATTGTAGTAACCTGCTAATAATACAGGGTCGATCTTAAAAATTTAAATTCAGATTATTTTAGATTCACTAAAATTAGTACAATGTATAAATAAACAATGGCATAAAATTGCTAAAGCGCCCCGCTTCGCAAATGGGTACGTTAAATTTTGTGTACCTATAGATTTTTAAATCCCTGCCTATGCCCCACTATGTATTTTAAAATGTTGTTAAAATCGCGAAACATTAAAAACGGTGTTTGTATACGAGTAATAAAGAGTCGTAACGCTATTCGGTTAGTTTTTATGAAACTGGTATTCTATTAATAAAAACTAGGTATATATAATTAAAAAAAGTAGACACTTTTACGGTGCGGATTTCTGAATTATATATCGGTAATATTTGATCGAAGTTGAATCTTTAGAATCCCGGGATTTTGAGATGAGAGGGTATGTCCACGTTATGCCACGATGGACGAATCCCACCAAATGGCACTACCTACGCCAACCACTGTAGTCACTCTGCTTTTATGAAGTTTGAATTGATTACAAATTTCTAATACATTAGAAGCCGTTACCTTATACTGTGTTACCACTTTAATCAATTTGTTAATTTATTAAAGGTACCCTTGTATGTATGCACTTGAATACAGCACGGGCTTTGGAGGGTGTTCCTTTGTTTTAAATTTAATATTTTTAATCAATTTCAAGAGAGCAGAAAATTTGTTTTTTTTTTCGTGTTTGATTCGTCTAACAATTTAAAAGAACTACGACTACTCACGGGAAGCTTCATAATTTGAAAAAAATAATAGGGCAGTGTTATTATTTAGATTGGGAATTTAAGACCGCGTTTAGCGTGAAGAAAGATAAATTTTAACTTTTATGTTTATGGCACATTCATTAATTATCGACGATAAACCTAATTAATAATACAATACATGACAACTTCCACAATAAACATAGAACCAATCAACTTAATGTACTGAGTTGTCACGCAAATGATTTCATATTGTTTCAGTTTATTCGATACTTCCTTCGACAAAACTCAAAATGTCTCTCATAGTAGAAGAAGAAAATATCCCTAAAATGGTTCCATATAAATTTATATCACTCTTACGTCTACTATTCGGCCATTATTACAATATCAATAGTTCTAAACCCGTACGCTACCTGGCCAAACTTTATTGTATATGTTTCTGTTTCCTTAATACCTTTATATTTTACTATGCCATCTTGTTTAATGATTTCCAAGAACAAAATTTCATTAATGGTAAAATATTTATATTTCTCCCACTTATCATCAATACAGTTTCATCTCTAGTATTCGCTGATAATTATTTTGCTCAGTATTGCAGTACGATCGAAACAAATGACACAATTATGGGATTTAAGACACCATTGATAACAAAAAGTATGAGCGCCATATTTGTTATTACCATATTGCTCCGTCTTAGTTTATCTTGTATGGGATTCCTCATTAGGAAACAGTCTCTTCCTATGTCAGTGACTACTTCTATAGTTACGTTATCTTTGGATATGAATCACATTCACGCCGCATGGATATTGTGTCTGCTCCGCAGCCGTATGAATCTACTGACAAGTTTCTTTAAAAGAATTTCTATTCCAATAAATATCAACGGCAACAGGCATGGCGTGAGAGTCTGTGTTAAAAACGTCAGAAAGGGTTTATATAATTACAATGCTCTGTTGAACGATGTGCAATATGTTGACAAGCAGATGCAATGTCTGGTATGTTACGTCTTTCATATTTATATAATGTGGATGTGACAGCATCTCATTAAAAAATAAAACTTATAAAACGCAATATTGCCAAAAGGTAAAAAAATATTAATGAATTGTGTTCTTCCCTATAATAAATCTAATCTAATAAAAAAATAAAAATTCGAATTTCACTTTTATTATTTAAATTCTGATCACCTTCTTTTGGGAATAGATACAAGTATTTTTTTTTTATTGTAGTAAAAAAACGTATTTTTTAATTTTAATATAAATTTAAACCTAATGAGAAACTGTCTGATCCACTTCGTAGGTATAAGTTATCCCCTAATGTGTTCTGCTTAGTGGAAAACACAAAGTTAAATAAGTAATGTTAATTTCACCTTGTTTCAGTTAATTGCGGCGTTTTTAGCCTGCTTACCGAGAACTATTGTCTTTATATACGAGACAGCGTTTAATTATATGCGAAATGTAAGTTTTGTGATACCTGTGGAGTATAAGGTATTTTAAGTATTAAAAAATACCTACTATTGACGGAAATATTTTCTCTCGATAATATTCGACTACCATAGTAGCCACAAACGTTCAAACTAAAGACAGACCCTAACCATTTTTTTATACAGAACAAGTGTGTTTTACAGGTTCTGGTCTTAGATCATTAATATGTCTAGATGGATTGTCGCACTACAAAAAAACTAAAATAACTTTATTATTATCAACTTTGAAATGGTTTATTTAATTATTTTGTTGAACTGAAATAATAATACTTACTGATGAAAAGTAACTTTTTCCGTTGTTTTAGATCGACCCTTGTAATTTCTGCATACTTTTATCTCACAAACTGTCATTGTATACAATACGATTTCGCAATGCAATTCGAGCGTACTTAGTGACAGCGCAAGTGACACTGAGCTCGGGAAAGGTACTTAAAGGCCAATTGGACTATAATTTATTCAACGCTTTCACAGCTTTGACAGTTCATCTAGACATAACCGATTTTATAACGATACCTTGAGGTATACCTTTTTTACGCGAGGATGTACAAAACTAAGTAGGTCTTTTTCTTTTCAAATAACCGCTTTTTCATATCTTATTAAATAATTAAATTTAATTTTATATTAGATATTAAGAAGCGGTTATATGAAACATTTAAAAAAAAAGGTATATAGTTCTACACGTCTCGTAAAAAAAGGTATCAAAATATCGTTATAAAAACCGGTTAAAATCGATATTTCTTAAAAATTCCAACGGGCTCATAAACTTAAATGGTTTTTTGAATTTTCTAAGCTGGTCCGACTAATTTTAGTAATTTAGAAAAAAAATGGCGCATTTTGCTATTAAGGCAAAAAAAAAATATGATCGTTAATAATTTAAAAACTTTAAAACCGATCTCGCTGAAATTCATAGCACTTTTTAATATCATCACAAGCTACAATTTCAGAAAGTTTCGGACTTCTAAGTAATTTTCAAAGTTATTAAATGTTGAAAAAAATCCCTCTTTTTTAACTTTGACCTTCATTTGGTGTTAAACAAAGTATCTAGCGACTTTAAACCGGTCTCATTTTGTAGGTAATTTAATAGAAAACAGGCACATATGACAAAAAAATTTACTGGAAACGAGATATCACACGAAATGTAAACGTTTTACGTAAAATTGTTAAAAAAATCCTTGACTGAGCTATCTCCTTACATGGGACCTTGTAGAAGGTCGTCAAAGAAATACTTTTTTATGTGATGTAATCACAAATTAACTATTTTCAGTTTTTTGTATATGTGCCTTTGCCAATACCTTATTATTGTTAAACTTCATGATTCTAGTTTAGAGAGCAAAAAAGTTAAAGAGAGCATCACAAATCACACGCACAAAATTTATTTACGCCAATGCTCTAGCCGCCATTTTAAAAAGTCGTTGTATTGTCACTTTAATACGATATTATAACATTGACAAACATTTTATTTTCAGGAAGAAAGTTCACTAATAGTGATGCGTATCAGTGGTTTAGTATACACAATGTACTTACTAGCCTTACCAATGGCGATTACACAAGCAATCATATGTGAAGTGGATGAAATTAAAACAATATTATCAAGAAAGTTATTGAGGTGTTCAGGTGAGAACAGAAATTTAAATGGAACTAAGTAATTTTATTTAGCAAATATGTGTAAAGACCCTGTTAGCACTCATGTAAGCAGCGGCTTCTGTTAGCCAAACATTTTTTAAATTTCCCAATTAACTTATTAGTCGAGTGTAGTCTTAGTGTTTTTATTATCTATAACTAAATTGACAATCAACAACAGGGCCTCCAACTCTAGAAGTTTCGATCGTCCGTCTCTAAGCCTCGCAAAAATAGTGTACTTTATGTGTTACTGACGCCTAAATAATACAAAAAACAAAAATTACATGTAAATTACTAAAATAAAATATTTTTCTAAATATGGCAGTAGACTTATATTTGTTTCTGCTTGATTCTCGTCCTTTTTATCTTCTATTATATGGATTAGTAAGTAAACAGTGCCTATCTCCTAAACTTTTATACTATATAAATAAAACAATATTAGTATATAAATAATGTGTGTGCTAATAACACTAGCTCTTTCCCGCAGTTTTTCCTCGCTCCTAAGACTCGTATCTTGACGTTTAGTAGTGACCATCAATCAGTGGCAGTGTCTGACAGCAACGCTTATCCTTCACAGATGAGTGCGTTCGGAGTGAGCTGGAGGCAGCCCTGGAGTACATAAGCCTGCGCCCGTTTAAATATAATATCTGTCGCATAATATCCCTGGATATCAACCTATTGTATACTGTTATTAGCGTCTGCCTTACTTATGCTATCGTAATCTTGCAGTTTACACGCTTTGCTGCATAATTATTATCTACTATGAACTAGCAGACCCAACAAACATTGTCCTGTACCTAAATAAAAAAAATAGTGTAATCGGTTTTAGCGTCAAGTGTTACGTTTTCGCGAACATTGTTTCATATTTGTTTAAAAGGCTGTTAGTGTACAAAACACTACCATCGTAAAGTTTACCGTAAAAAAATACTTGGCCTAGTTTGTCGGATTAACTAGTCACTAGTAACGTGATCGACGTTCCTAATAGATGTAATAAAAAAGAGTGTTCTAGCGCACAGGTTGTATAGTATTATACCGTTAGTTCGGGTTACTTTGGCTTAAAAAGTCACTTTCCTCAACCTCGGTTTTTTCAATTTATTATATATATATATATATACCTGAGAACCGTGAACCTATTTTGCTGGTAGATTTATGTAGATATCGGTTGATAATAAATAACTCGATATCTCAAGTTGCAAAAGCGTGACCCAAAGTTTAACATTTTCAGATGGGTTGAGTCAAAATAACACCCTGGGTTGGACCCAGTAACACGAGTTTACGGTACTAATTATCTTAAACATATTGTATCAATCTACTTATGTATTAAATTGATGGAATCTGCTTAAATATGTATGTATGATGAAATAAATTTGAACATTGGAAAACAAAGCAAAAATTTTACTACCTTCCAAGTATCATATCTACAGTACTTTATAAGTATTTTTAGGGTTCCGTACCTTTATATTTTTTACCAATTTTAACACAGGTAAATTGAAACGTATACATTCTGTCAAAAAAGTATCGGCAATTGATAATTTAATTCTAATTCCAAATTTAATTTAAATAATTCTTTTTTGTGGTTAAGTTGACACAACTGTTTTCTATATTGGCGCGAAGTTTGTGCAATATCTGTCATTTAGTTTGTTTTCAGTACTTGATTTTGTAAGCTCATCTCAAGCGTGTTTTGCGATTTTTGGATAATGGATAAAAACATCGAACAAAGAGTTTGTCTCAAATTTTGCATTGCAAATGGAATTTCATGTTCAGAGTCGCTGAAAATGTTTCAGAAAGCATATGGTGAAACGATTTTTTCAAAAACTCGTGCATCTGAGGTGGTACAATGGTTCAAAAGCGGTCGAGATTTGTTGGAAGATTTACCTCGCTCTGGTGGGCCATCAACGTCTTCAACTGAAGTTAACATCGCTAAAGTGAAAGAAATTGTGACTGAAAATCCTCATTCAAGTTTGATAGATAGCCGCTGAACTTTCTGTGTCTCACGGATCAATTCGTACCATTTGAAACGCTCGCTTGGGCATGAAACACGATGTCGCTCGACTAGCCCCGAAAGATCTGAATTTTATTCAAAAACTCAATCGCGTATAATAAGTCGCTGAAGACATGCTACATTTGTAAAACGCATTGTTACTGGTGATGAGACATGGGTTTACGAGTTTGACATCCGAACTAGTCAACAAGCTTCGGAATGGTGACATCCAACTTAACCGAAAGCGAAAAAACCATGACAAAGTCGATCAAAAGTCAAGGTCACGTTGACTGTTTTCATTGACTTCGATGTGTTGTGCTCTTGGAATTCCAGAAAGTCAGACTGTAAATAAGGAATATTATTTGAGCGTTATGCGGCATTTGAGACAGAAATTCGTCGAAAAAGGCCAAATTTGTGGAAAGAAAATTCTTGGATATTCACCACGACAACGCGCCATCGCACACGGCCATCATTGTTAACGAATTTTTGATCAAAAACTCAACAAATACCATCGAACAACAATTTGGGTCCGGCCGACTCTCTTTCCAAAACTCAAATTACTACTACTTCCAGGTACCCGTCTTCAGCTAGTAAGGAGAATTCGCGGCAAGAATTTAAATCGATGCCGGAAAATGCATTCGAGTCGGACCCGTACTTGTCGGGTTCTTTTTTATTTTGTGATATAATTCTACGTGTTATCATTACAGTAAATTGGTATTGTGTTAGTAAGTTGTTATAGAGAATATCTTCATATTTATTGATAAGGAATTAATGGATAGGGAGAAAGGAAAGATAGGATAAGGATACCCTATTGTTTTTTTTATTGGATGGATGGAGTTAGATTACGCGGACAGATAGTTCAAGATAACTGAAAGTGTGACCGGCCATCGTCTATCTTTTCAGTGAATCATAATATCACTACAGTGTCCCAGTGTAAGGTGTCATCAAACTAACGCGTACTTGTGCAATTTTGTAATGTAGAGCATTTTCAACAAAACCAGTTACCTGCCTTTTTACTAGTGCTGTAAATCAACCAGGCAGTTTTTGTGTGAACATCTGTATTTTTTTTTAAAGCTAATGAAGTAATGAAGTTATTCCACTATTTTTTTCTCCCATGTACACATGTACATTGTCTTTAGCAGCTGATTGTTTATTTTCATAACACGTGACTTTTTCGTGAAAAAGCACTTAATTTTATTATTCATTTGCCTTTGCTAAAAATTGCTGTTTTTTTTTTGGTTGGGTTTTTGGCCGTCGGCGTATCAGAAAAATGCAAAATAAAAGTCTGATCCTGTTTGATTCACTACAAGATTACAAATGACTTAAAATCTGGGATATTTCATTAAAACTCTTAAACTTGGTATAAGAAATAATCAAGTTTAGGATATACCTACAAAGTATCCCGGGACTGAATTAGCTCCAAACGTGCTCTTTTTACACCAATTAGTTATTTCCTAACGACACATTATTAAAACATTTGTTATTTATACTGGTAAAAGGTAAATGGCAAGATGGACGAATAGACGTCCATTTTTACGTTTTTGTTATTTAACTTGTATAATAATAAAACACTTGACTTTTATTAAAAATTGTAATATTTAGACATGTTCATCTTACACAAAAGTCAATTTAAAGATTAAATATACTTACAAGTGACAAGGGCCAAAAACGCTCTGTACAGCAGTTCCATGGCAATGGGTGACTTGGTTATCCAACGCTTGCGGATACTCGGCCAAGTGCTGGCGACGGGAACGTAGAACTGAAGTGGGTAGGTGCACAGGATTGCTAGCAGTATAAGACTTTGGACCACTTTACTGAGCCTGTTGGAGACAGAACATACGTCGATGCAGTAAGCAATAATATATTATGAACAAGGAATAAGTTCAGATTATCTATTTCTACATACTAGTCGCCCAGAGATAGATTTATTGAAAAGAAAACTTTTTAGGCACGTTGGGCACTTTTGGTATGGGGAAAAAGCACTGAACTACGAGTGTATTTAAGTACATATAAAAACTTCATGTCACGTTGTTTGTCCGCGATGAACTCCTAAACGAATGAACCGATTTTAATCAAATATTGCACAATGTGTGCAATTTGGTCCAACTTGAGAATAGGATAGTTTTATCTGTTTTTAATTCAAACTCTCTAACCACAGCAGCGCGTAGTCGGGTAGCGAGTGTATATGTTATGTTTTCACTTCTGACATACGGTACTACGACTGACAGTTTTTTTTAAGACTTAGTAGTATGAGTTACATATTATCATTCTCGTTTACCTCTCCAACTAAGCTTAAAGCTTGTGTTAGGAGTGGATTCAAGTCAGTAGCATGGTAACAAACTAGGTGGGGTTTGAACCCGAAACCCGTTGATCCCATTTAAGACATTTTGCCATTACTCGTGACGCTGCTCGTCGCCAGTCTGGCGCAAAGGATCACGTTAGCATCACCTTCGTTAAAAAGAAAATATTTTTCAAAAGTTTAAATTTTTCACTTCTGTCGGCAGTTCCCATGACTGCCTATGTTTTTTTTTCATCAGGCTTCGAGGAGCCATTACTCGTGACGCTGCTCGTCGGCAGTCTGGCGCCCTTTGCGCTAGCATCACCTTCGTTAAAAAGATTTTTTTTTTCAAAAGTTTAAATTTTGACTGCCTATGTTTTTTTTTTCATCAGGCTTCGAGGAGCCTAAGTTTGCCTTAAGGTTTTGTTCTAATTTGGAGCTAGTGTGGCTAGTTCATATTATTTGTTATGAATGGTGAAGTACTTACACATCCTTTGAGTCCAAGTTCAAAGTCAAACTGCCCGCAACCTCCTCTCCCCATTTGAGGTATCCAAGGAAACCGACGGTGATGAATATACTGCCTACTACTACCATCCCGACGTTAAGAACACCAAGTGGCTTTTGGAAAACCGCAGGGTTTTTCATCTCGTTTTTCAACGGCAACACCTGTTAAATTGAAAATATATAATATGGTTAGGGATATCTTAGTACTTATTATTAACTGCGAACATTTGATTTTTCAAATTGAATCTCTTGCAACAATCCAAATGATTCTCCTATGTGGACGAAAATTTGTAATTTTCGTCCACATAGGTAATTTCAAATTCAATATCTTTATTTCATAAAATTGATCATCAAATTATTCGAAATCGTCAATTTGTAAAAAAAAAAATTAAAATTATAGATCAACACACACATAGTCACCGCAACAATAGTTTAATTTGTCAAATGTAAAATTAAAAAAAAAAAAAAAACATATTATCATATCTGCCTGTGTCGATTTATAACCGCCCGTTTCCAAATGGTTGAGCCTTGTGAGAAGAAATCGTACAAACAAACTCACGGCCACTCTTTTAAAAAATCAGATAGTTTCAACAGCATTTAGTAAATTTTATTAACTAGTACCTACATCATTTTGCTATTATGTTATTAAAAGTAAATAAACAAAAAGAGAATATATGACAATAGGGAAACTGAAAATAAAGGAAAAAAAAAAGAAAAACATAATTGATGTAAAATAAGAAACATTAGCTCACATTACATTTTTATTATGTATATGAAATAGCCTGTAAATCCAATTCAATTCCAAAGTTTTTATCCTGTATTTAATCCAGTACTGAGTAACAGCCCTTGAGGCATAGCTGTCGTTTTACTGTGGACTTAAACTTGTCTAGACTTAACATTTGAATATTATCTGGGATTTTATTATAATACCGCACACATTGACCTCGAAACGACTTGGTAATTTTTTGGAGCCAATAGGCAGGTACAACAAGTTTATGTTTTTTACACATGTTAAAAGAATGTATATCACTTTTTTTACAAAATTGATCTTTATTTTTATGAAGGTAAATCAGGTTTTCTTAATGTCATTATAATAATTTCTTTAAATATCTGCCTCAGGGAATCACAAACTAAATTTAAACCCCATTAAAGAGTCCATACATGCAATACCAGGAGAGACGGCTGTGAACCAATGTGGAATATTGAATAACAGACGTTGTCGTTGCTAGTGAAGCTTCCGATGATGAAAGTGCTAATGTTAAAATTAGGAAGTAAAATAAAAACACCAATAAGATATCTTGTATCTTAAGTCTTATTGACAATGTTTTAAACTTACCAGTCCAATACCTTCGAAAGAGTACACAGCAGTACCAAAATATAAAGGTAGCTGCTGCCAGTCAGCAATGTAATTCCTGCTGCTGATGGGTGGCAAGTCTTGTGTAGCTTTGTACAGCACAGCGGCCAGTCCACAAGCCATGAAAATGTTCGCGATCGTGGAAAATGGCGTCAGGTACTTGAGGTTTCTGACCATGCATGAAAGCAGGACCGGTATCATGACAAAGATCATGTGGATGGAGAGCTCAATTTTGATGTCAAATGCGTCGCAAATCTGAAAAAAGAGGGTATATGAAATTAGGTTGTGGTCCTCATCACGACATATTTGATCTTGTTCTCACGTTACGGAGCGGAACAGAAGTTAACATGACTTAGTAAATTATGCATACAGCTACACCTGCTCCTGTTGCTCATCATTCCTCGCAGTTTGAGGGATCAGAATTCCATCCGCTCTCGCTACGTACTACAAGAGTCATGTTCTCAAGCGAGAGACTAACCACCGATGGCCGCCAAAAGATCACGTCGTTAAATAACCGACGCGAGGTCTATATATGGAGTGCCATGTCGTCACAGAGGGACGCTCCCGGTTCATGCGACTTATCCTACGGCTAATTAAGCACACAAGATAACTATAGTATAACTATAGTAGTATAATTATATACATAACTACCAATATAGATCACCGGCCATCGTGATATAAAACATCTGTACTTCCCGAAGCAGCATTGTCCTGCACGTGTACTATCAGGATAGTCCCTGCGATAGCCGGTAGGGGAAAGTAGCTATGACGTCTCTCAGGTCGGACGGGTCGCACTGGCATGGTTTTTTTAAGAAAAACTTTCTAGAAAAACGGGAGACAGTCATATTACACTTATATGACTATATACCGTACTACATTGCAATATTTACTTACACTTTTTAAGTTTTCCGCGATGAATACAATATAGATACAACAGAATCCGAGCTGCGTGATGCACAGGAACGAATCCACGGTGATCTTCATATATTTAGCGAATTTGCGTACGCTCGGGGGGCCGTGAGCAAACACCAGATACACGGTCTGTGCGAATCCTGGCGGCTTGGAACTCTTAGTCTGATGATGCATTTCGTCTGAACAGTTCAGCTGTAAATAAAAAAGATCATGCATGCTTAGCCGAACACAGTCCTCGTAGGTAGTCTACCTGCTTTCTTGAATTTACGTTAGTAGTTTTTCAGTTTATCGCGAACAGATACACAGACGCGTCGGGGGACTTTGTTTTATAATATTTAGTGATAGTGAAGAACAGACATATAAACAGAAAATAGTCTTTTGTATTTGCTTGTGTTTATTTAATACCGGTTAACAAGATATTCACTTCTAAAATATATCAATCCATCAATCAGCCTATCATAGTCCAACACTGGACATAAGTCTCTCCCAATGCGCGCCATAGCAGCCTAAAATATATGCTGCGGGGAAATGTTTAATTACCTTATTTGGACATATGGAAACGCATTTGGACTGGCAAGATTTTACCTCGAATTCGAACCAAGAGATAAATGAATGTAAAAACAAGAAGACGCTACTGATTTTGTATTTACCTGGTCTACACAAATGGATCACTAACCAATAAATGTTGCGCATGAACACACAGTACTCCAAGAATGGCAGTCATGATAGGCGCGAACACAATGCCTCCATTCCTGAAGGCGTCACCCATGGCCAGAAGACCTGACCCTATGTTTCCTCTGAACAAGTGCAGCATTGTATCCGCATATCTGTAAAAATATACGACGATAGGTTAAATTAAAATTCCTCCACATTCATCTTTACTTTTCTCTGCTGGTCTTGTAACAGCAAGGTACAAAAGCAGTAATGTACGAGTACACAACGTTACACGCCATTTTTGAAAATCGAATTATACCCATTCATAAAATTAACAAAAAAAAGGTTTTTACGGTAGATGACAAATGAAAATATACATAACTAGCATTGCCCCACGGTTTCACCCGCTTATAATTTAAAAGAAAGCACTGATTGGTGATTTAAAAATTAATTTTCAAATCCGACTGTTAGTTCCAGTTCGTCTGCGTCACATCATTAATTTTTCATTGATGCTACGCTTTTATTGGTCGTAGCGTGTGTTATTTATATAGCCTTCCTCGATAAATGGGCTATCCAACATTAAAATATTTTTTTAATTCCAACCATTAGTGTCTGAGGTTAACGCGTTCAACCAAACAAACAAACAAATTCTTCAGCTTTATAATGTTATTATCGATTTGGGTACCAAGTTTTTTAAGGGATGACCCATGTCAACAAAACTCCTAGAAGAAAAACGATACTTATTTGTTACTGCGTTTTGTGCTAAAATTAAATTAATTAAACTATAGATATTTATCAAATCTCATTTAATTAAACAAAACATACACAGATTTTATTTTTATTTGTTGTTGTGTTGTGACAGAAGTTGTGTATGTATCTTTATAGTCTATGTGTTTTCTTCTAAGTTTCATTTAATAATATTGAATATTTTTTGCATAAAACATGGAACAATAAAGCAAAATATAATATAAACCTCGTTCTGTTACGTCGAAAACAATTTTTGCAACAACAATTCTGTGCATACCTACAACCGTGACCCGTGTCACGCTCGAACGCACATCTAGAAATACAACAATGGAAACAAGACTGCCTAACCTAAAGATGTAATATTCGGCCTACTTTAAAAAGAAAAAATCTTCAATATTTAGAATTAAAATCCACTTATGATTAATCAATTAAATCAATACTTAAAAACGTTCCCTTAGGAACTCTTTTCGAGATGACATAATCTTGCGTTTCTGAACATCTCTCCTTCTACAGCTACGCATTTGTTTGTACTGCCCCCACTCCACCAACGCAATCGTTATAAAGGCAGGGTTGGTATACCTGCATCAAGTTAACCAAACTAAGGTCCCGAGACGCTGGGACCTTAAACGGCAGGTCTTACCTCCAACACCGCCACTGGTACTAATTAAGGCTAATTACCCGTATCACAGATAAGATAATAGTTACTTCGTAACAGATACATCACTCCCATACAAAACTCAAAATACCTACGTTATAATAGCCTACAAAATTTAAATAATAATACCTGGCGTTAGCTGCGACCAGAAATATATCTTATTTACGCTTTTCGAAAGTTGAGATCGCCTTGCCCACCGCGCGACCTTCGTCTGTGCATGTAGCCGAACTGCCGAACACTCTAGGGTTGTACAAAGTACACAAATAATGAAATAAATTATTTATTTGGGGTATGTCCCGATATACACTGCGAGCACTGTTCAGTGCTCTTACTGGGGATAACTTCGTTCTGTTATGGACTGACAGTATACTGCTGCAGTATCCTAGGGAAGTATATGACGTCATAAATCGTCGCCATTTTTGTACTGTGAGCACTGGCGTTTTCGAGGAAAGGTGCTCTCAGTGCTTTGATCATGTGATCAACTACAATTTTTTTCCAGTTAGAAAATAAACAATTATTATAGTATATAGCCCCATTTAAATAATTCGATTATACAGTTATTATGCATTCGGTTACTTAAAAAACAATATTTTCTTTTAATAAAAAGTAAACTTACTCTTATTATGCGAGTAATTGTCAATTGACAATTGACTTGAATTTTAAATTTTTAAATATAACTACATTCAAACAATTTTTTTTCTCGTTGAACAGATAACTTGTACATATATATGACTACCGGACCCGACAGACGTTGTCCTGCCGGAACGTAAAAAATATTATTTCTGTAACCCTATCGCAGCGCCATCCACCGGGTTTAATTGTAAATCTTAACCATTCTCGAATCCACTTGAAGACACACCAAAAATTTCATTACAATCGGTCCAGCCGTTTAGGAGGAGTTCAGGAACATACACACGCACAGAAGAAATATATATATTACTAGCAGCGCCCCGCGGTTTCACCTGCGTTAGTCCCGATCCCGTGAGAATATCAGGATAAAAAGAAGCCTATATGTTAATCCAGGTCTCCAGCTATCTACATACCAAGTTTCATCGCAATCGGTTCATTAGTTTTGGCGTGAAAAAGTAACAAACATCCATACATCCACACATCCATACATCCACACATCCATACATCCATACATCCTCACAAACTTTCACGTTTATAATATTAGTAGTATAATTATTTTCTACGTGGGTGAGCCATGCTGCGGCACGTATGGGCCTGCTCGACTCCGCTCGATACCACGGCCTCACAGAAAACCGGTAGTGAAGCAATGCTTGCATTGCATTTCGCCGCGTGAGTGAGGTTACTGGAGGCCCTAACCCTTCCCTATTCCCGTCTTTCCCTTCTCCCCTCTTCCCCCCTCCCCACTCTTCTCCTACTCCCACCTTAAAGGGCGGCAACGCACTTGTGACTCTTTGAGTTACAGGTGCCCATGGGCGGCAGTAGTCATTTACCATCAGGTGACCCGTCTGCTCGTTTGCCCCTATACATAAAAAAAAAACGTCAAAACAGCGCCAAAAAACATAGATGCCAGTATACTGGACTGTGTTCCGTATTAAACAGTAACCAATAAAGCTAATTATAAAGGAACGGCTTCGCAGTATACTAAATTCACGTCAGTTCTTATAGTGCTCGCAGTGTATATCGGAACACACACTTGCTAATAAAATTTAAGAGTGTTGAGTTTTATATAATGATAAATAAAATTATTTTCTCTATGAAATTTATATCTTTAATTTTTATAGGTAATTAAAATATCCTTAAACCTTCGATAGTAACATAAAATGTTGATGCTGTAGACATATACATCACTATCACTACATCACTACATTTTACACCGCCGCGTTTGTCTGTCTATCTGTTCACGATAAGCTCAAAAACTACTCAACGGATTTTCATGCGGTTTTCATCAATAGATAGAGCTATTTATGAGGAAGGTTTAGGTATGTAATTTAGTTAAGGTTTTGTGTAAATTGGTTGAAATATGATTAGGATTGTTGAAGATGTTTCTGCTACCCGTACGAAGCTAGGGCGGGTTGCTAGTAATGGCTGTTGCGTAGACTAGAGAAAGATACTCTTATATTTTAATACTTTTGTATTACATATTATATTACACAAAAGTATTAAATAGCAAATACCTACTCAAATAAAAACCTCAATCCGTGGCTCTCTCAATATGTTTTACATTTCAGTAGCTCTTATTATTATATTCACTATATTTCTAACTATATTACATATTGTGTGAGAGAAGCAGCCGTCAGTTCGCCTTGCCTACAAGTTACAACAAATGAATACGCTGGCAGTCCACACCTCCTAAGTTCGTCACCTTTCGTAGAATCGTTTAATAGACTACATTTATTACAACTTCACTCTGGCTAATAACTCAAAACCTGATTTAGCGCAACATTGTATAGAATATATATAAGTAACATTTATTTTTTGTTGAGAAGATAACTATTGTTTATTATTAGTACAGCCACGTGGCAATGGCGAGTAAAGAATAAACAAAGTATTTTTATATTATATTGACAAAAAAGTAATAGCTAAAATCATTTTTACAACTTATTTTTAAAGGATTTTACAGATCACTAACATCTAGCAATAACGCAATTTAACATAATAAATACATTTAGCAATAACTAAACATCTTCACTTCTTATTAAGTTCGATTTGACATTTTGTTTTTATTTACGGAGAATACCGTTCTGCCGTGCGTGCGTGATCTCAGCTACGCGTTGTCGCCCCTACTGACACTTTTACCGTGGACGGATAGCTAAATTGGTAGGTATATAAAACGCGACCTCGAGTAAGTGATGTAGCCCTGCCCGTATGCCTATCGGTCACAGGGCATCGCACCTCGTGAAACCACACTCGAAGCGACCCCCGTTCACAACCGGCACACTCCCTATTGTCCAGATAGTAGGTAGATACTGTGACTGCGTTTCTGAATAGTTGCGATCTTCGTTGTTACATAAACATACACAATAATTGTGTCATCGCCATTGATTGTCCTATTCCTCAGCAGTTAGGCGTGAAAGCGTAATAGATAGACAGACAGAGTTACTTTCGCATTTATAATATTAGTACAGACTAGCTGTTCCTTCGCTTGCGTGTACAATGTACAAATATATATATACATATATATTGCGCGGAATATTATTTTCTTTTTCAAAATAAAAGTAGCTCCTAAGTTACTCCGAGAAAGACCCGCGGAAATTGGTCAGCCATTAGCTAATACTTATTTATTTGTATAGATGATACTTACGAAGTTGGATGTGTGACGTGATGGTGTCCATCAATGAATTCATCGTCTTTCTCGCTGTCGATCTCCTTCTTCTTCTTGCTCTCCGTTATGTCCGTCTCCGGCTTCTCCCATATCGTGAATGTACCCTTCTTAACTGATAGAGGGCTAAAAGAAAAGCAAATGAAAATGTTATTCAGGTAAGCCAGGTTCGGTCGCGCATAGATTACATTATCTAAATGAAGAGTAATTAATATTAGAGATCGCCTTATGGCAGGCCAAGTCCACTCCGCAGTGTGGGTATAAAACTATAAGTACACGGCGGGTTCGGCTAATCGTGCCAATATCCAGAGGGCTGCCGCACTCCGGCTGGGCCGCTCATTAGTTCGAGGCTCACTCACGCGCTGCGTCGCATCCTCCGTTCGTATCTAGACTATCGAACAATAAGTTTTTTGTTCACAAAAATAGAGTAATATGCGCATAACTTACTGGGAATTAAATATACCGATTAATTAATCGTTTAAAAAAGACAACCCTAACGTCGCAGCGTCGCTGTCGTCAAAACAGATAAGATTCAAGCGATAGAAAGAGAAGCAACTTATATATGAATATAACTATAGATAATTAGCGCCGTGCTACTTGAATTGCGATTTTATTGTGTTTGATTATGTTATGAGTATTTATTGAAATAGTTGGGCGGGGTGAGACTTCTGTACTGAAACTATTTTGTATTCTGAGCTTAAGGTCGAATATCGAATAGTTTATTTCATTGGCCAGTTCATTGTCATTCTATAGACTTATGTACCAAGACATTGGACGTGTGTAACTTGAATAAAATAGTCCAAATATCACGTTACTGAGTTCGCAAAACTTTCTTAAAGAGGGGTACAAAGAGTTCTCTTCACCTCTTTTAGAGATACCTACTATATTATTTATAAATAAATGTTCAATTTTAGGAAAAATAAAAAATGCCTACTCATTTTAAATTATTCGAAACTTTTGTACGTACGTATATGCGTACTCCGATGTTAGAGTAATTGTCTATGCCTCAGGAACCGGACTTTTAGCCTATGAAAAAGAAGAGGCAAAGTGTGTGTCAAATTTCATGATAATCAGTTGAGTAGTTAAGGTGTATTAGCGTAACAAACAAAGTCACATTTGCATTTATAATAGTTAGGATGTCGTCTGGGAACGAAACGAATATATATTAGTATATTACAGACATGTCGAATGTTGATATGGTAGTTTAATTATTAGACAAAGTATCTAAAATAAAGACTGGCTTCTAAGCAAAAAAAAAAAAAAACTAATGGGATATGTCGAAATTAAAGCATTTGAGACAATCTTCGATAATGTTATATGATATAAAATCTGTGAGATATGATATCAAAGTCAGATTTATTTGTATGAAGACACAAGCATTTATATCATATAACAATGTATAATGTAACAAAACTATGGATTTGATTTATTTCACAGCAAATTAATTAATTTTAGTTGTTTTTAGTTTTTCTGTGGGTATCTTTCTTAGGTACTGAGGATATCATGTTTAGTACACCCTGATGCCACTCAGACCTCGGCTGAATTGAGGCGGGGGACTTTACAAACATTCAAACACCGCAACAAAGAACACCTATTTTTAAATAACATAACACAAATATTTTAAAATACATTGTGGTTATAGAAAGCTATTATTTATCAATGGAGTCGAGCGATTTGGCGATAAGCCTAAATATAACAATTTTCATTTGTTTATGTAATTATATTATTACTTATAAAGTATATGATCCAATGTTATCTCCCTGTTGATCAATTGCTTTTGCATACGTGAAATTACATCGTCATTGGTAAAGGGCAAAGTGTCTTTTTGCTATTTTCGATTTTTTTGTAGTTTTGACATCGGAAACTATTTGAAAACCCGCTTCGTTTTAATGTAATTCCAACCCTCGGTAATTATTTCGGTAAAACAGTTTTAGGGAGGTAAAACAAGTGTTTAACACTATCAACTAGGTATATGATAAGATCAAATCCTCTATTGTATAGTTCTTAGTGTTTATCGTCATATAATTTTGTACTTGAAATTTCCATCAATATAATATTTGGGTGCACGTTCGGGTTACGTCATACATGTGTTTGAATCATCTTTAGTTACTAGCCATCCACTAGTTAATAAGCTAGTAACTAAAGTCGTGGCGAAGGGATAAATTACCCACGACACTACTGGTCGGTAGTACAGAAGGGAAAAAATCCTCACCATTGGTAGTATCGTTTGGTAGTGCGGTGGGTCATAACCTCATAACTCATAAGTTGTTTGTTGCGTAGAACAGATATAGGTATCTGCTTGAAATTGTAACAGAATCTAAATGTTCCAACGATTTAGCATTGTTTGACAATACAACAATTTTAACGTATTTTTTTGTTTTGCTTCATTTTGCAACTAAAAGCGGGTCGTCTTATCGTTTTTTGCGAGTCTGATTCCGAGGGTTCCGTAGGAAAACAAACTTTTATTTAGATAGTAAGTCCATCTCGGGCATCAATTCGCGGAGATTTTTGCCCGTCTTTTTTGAAAGACAGACTTAACTTTGCAGTGCTAAAAAATATTCTCCCATACAATTACATACATTTAAGATAAAGTCAATTTTCCAACCGCAAAATATAAGTTTGCAATAATATCCTATAGGTTTTGATTTACCTGCGAAATGTTCAAAGTTGGCTATAATAAAATCTAATGGCCATAACTTTTGATTGCCTTGACTTAGACGCTTGATTTTTTTACAGCTTCAAGAGACCGTTGACTTAATTATTTGATGTTAATTTCAACTTGATGCCTAAACGAGTTTTGGAGAAAAGGGTCTTGACAGACACACAGATATAACAAGAAATTAACGACATTTGGATTTTTTCCTTTACTTGTGCTGTAAGATCTTGATTCTCACCAAATTTCATAATTATAGGACAATGGGAAATATAGGGTACTTCCCATAGGTTTTGATTAACCTGTGAATCGAAATTTAGTCGAGTTTAAGGCTTATATGACCGTATCTTTTGATTGCGTTGATTTAGAAGCTTGATTTACAGCTACAAGGGACCGCAGACATACGTATTTGGTATTAATTTCAGTTTGATGCGTCAACGGGTTCCTGAGAAATTTTTTTAACCGACTTCAAAAAGGAGGAGCTTCTCAATTCATCGGAATCTTTTTTTTATGTATATTCACTGATTACTCGAAGACGCAACAAATTTAGAAAATTCTTTTTTGTTTGAAAGGGTATACTTATTCACTTAAATTTTATCGAAATCGGTCGAGCGGGTTTTGAAAAATAAACACATATCTAAAAATTGTATAAATCGATGATATTGTCGTTTACTCCGAAACATCGCTGTCTCATTGGAATTGTGCGTTTAGTTGGCCTACCTATATTATATTTAAACAAAATAATCTAATTTCCACTAAACATTTCAAAATAAAATTAATATTTAACCAGCTTCAAAAAGGGAGGAAGTTCTCTCTCGGTGTCTATTTTTCTTCAGAAATGAGATTTCTCAATGGGTGCGTTTCTGCTAATGCTCGTTCATAGTGGGGTTTACTTTACAGTTTTGATAGTTCTAAATCAGATAGAGCTATTCCTTCTAAAGTTTGTACTCTGCTGAGAGCTACGTATACTTGCCGCTACGGAAAGTTTTAAAAAATAATTTATACTAAAAAAGTTTTTACTTCTGGGTGTAAAATTGCAAAATAATTTATGGATGGCCCCTTATTACAAGTACAATTTATCATGATTTAGGCACATTAAAGTCGGTGATACTTTTTTAAAACGATAATTATTATTTGCTATTAAATTATTTAAAAAAGTACTTACATAGTATTAAATCTTGTCCGATGGTGCGGAACCCTACATGCGTGAGTCTGACTCACACTTGGCCGGTTTTTTTACTTTCTCATTTGCTGTCGAGTCGTTTCTGAGATACCTCGTGTAAAAGTATGTTGAACGTTAACATGTGTCGAAGTACCACTTCGTGAGAGCGGAAGATCGCATATTTCGACTTTGGAGGTACTTGCCAAGACTGGTAAGCAAATTTCATTTGAACAAGTTCAGTTTAGATTTCCTTGTCTAGGGGAAATCGTTGACGTTGATACTTGGCTTATGTCATTGTGGGGCGTTACAAACGGAGGGTATGAATGGTCCTCCCAGATGATGGTTTATTTACTATTTAATTAAGGAATTTCATCATGTAAAGCCTAATTTAATTAACTACAAAATGGTTACAAAACTTAGGTAAAACTCACAAATGCTTACGACAATGCTACTCAGTGCTTGAAGGAAAATAAAACTTTGTTCCTCCTCTTATGACGCTCAAACAAGAAACGATTCGTTTTGCTTACAGACAGTAAAATTTTCGTTGAAAATCCAACGAAATTTTACCGTCCGTAAGCAAAACGAATCGTTTCTTGTTTTTTGGAACGCGGCATTAGACCTCATCCCGCACATATAAGGTTTCTGATGATTTATTTTACCAAAACATATTCGGTTTGTCTGCTATTAAATGGCAGTCCCCACTCGCAAATCGAATGGTGTAAGCTGGTGTAAGCCTGTGCGAAAAAAAACCGTCGTAGGATTTGAGGTCGCGGTGTGCTAAATTACCTTTTTTGTTATGTTGACAACACTGTTACGTCATTATAGTAATACAGTAAACAATAACAACGTAACAATGTAAAAAGGTAATTTAGCACTGCTGCGACCTCAATTCCTACGATGGTTCTCTTTCCGCACAGACTCTAACGAATTGAATCTCCTCTCAAAGAACGGTGCTAACTCAATTTTCTTTAAACAGTCACCCAACATGCATTGTGATTCATAAAAGAATGATACATGAACTAAACCGCAAAATATGGCCGTAAGTGCTGCCCTTGCGGCCATATACTGTGGTTTTTGATATCGCATTATAATAACAACTTTTGGGCATACTTAATTCAAATGATGCACGTTTATAATGAAGGCTTCAGACGCAAGCGCAAGGTTTACACTTGACAGTAACAATATTAATCACAAAAAAAGTTGTAATGTTGTATCAAATGCAATGTAGATAATACATATTATTGTAACTAGAGATCGGATAATCATCGGATGCATATTTACCTAAAGTTATTTTTTGGATAACAAATTATGGAAGCGGCTTCTAAGTATATTTTTATTTACGAATGCAGTTGTATTGTCGCGTCGCTACTTGCGCACAAGCAAGTATAATTTGCCATCTCACTCGCACTCTTACAAAATGCTTACATTTCCTGGGGTTTAATAGGCCCGATTTGACACTTGTTACAACGTAATAAGGTTGTTTTTACTTCGTCAAAAATCACTGACAATAAAAGTAGGGAAAAGCAACCATTATACGTTGTAACAGAGCAAGTGTCATTTGTGTCAAACTGGGGTTTATAACATCTCACGGAGTATAGGTACACTTAAATTTGAATTTCCTGGAATCACGGGATTCTTTCGATAAAAAAGTGCTTTCCATAATAGCCAACATCTCAACTTTAGGTAAATATGCATCCGAATATCCGATCTCTAATTATAACAGTCAACCAGTAACTAAAAACATTTATGTTTCTTTAGTTTCTTCGTTCTGCGCAGACGCCTGCTTAACTTAACAAGTACAATTATAAATAAAAAATATACCTTAAATTAAAAAAAAACTTCAACGAATAGAAAAAATCTGATGATCTTTGAACGGCTGAATCGATTCTCTTCAAGTCACCTTTCAAACGAAAAAGCTATTTAGGTAGGATGTAACAGACAGACACAGAAATACACGCGTTAAGCTTACTTAATAGGTACCCCTTGTTTTTGCTTCGGGGGTTAAAAATAATTCGTTTTGTGGTGACATCCACATACAGCAAATTTATTTACTTCAGCGAAATCTAGTGAAGACCAACCCAACTACATAGTAACTACTGGTTACTTATCCTGCATCGCGCAATGAAAGTTCCTGCGCTACTTAGTATATGTATGTCTAATTTCCTGGCATACTGTAGAGGGATCCTCTATCCTCCTTTGTATTTGAGGAAAATAGCAGCATTTTCTTCCACTGTATGATATATGTGTAACGGTCGAAAATGAAAGTCAGAAATAAATATTTCTTTTTCTAGATATACCTATACATGCTAAGAAATTACAACAGGCTATTGACTAACAATACACTGAACAGTATGCAAAAGCCATTGCTTGGCTTATAAATATATTAATAATAATAACTTGACACACGGCCATCTGATCCCAAAACAGGCAGAGCCTGTACTATGGTAACCAGACTGATTGTTACTACTGATAAACATACTTATATATTACTAAATACATACATATCACTACATATTATAAAACAAAGTCCCCTGCCGCGACTGTCTGTCTGTTCGCGATAAACTTAAAAATTTCATGCGGTTTGTAGCCGTGCAAAGCCGGGGCGGGTTGCTAGTTATAGATAAATTACTCCCAGACAGAAGAAATGATCATGCTCATTACAGAATTATTTGTCCTGGGTGGGAACCGAACCCACGACCTCTGGCAGGCCAGTCGAGTTAAGCTAAATAAATATAACATATTAAATGTTTTTAATCAATAAAATTACACAGCATGTGAATACACGTCATTTGAACAGGTGAAAATGTAATTACGTAAGTATACGGCGAACAACATGAACATGGCAAAGAAAACATACACAAGAAATTTATGACAAGACTTAAGGGAGGTCAGAGAGCAAGCTGGTTGTTACAGTTGTCCAAAATAGATGGATAGACAATTCTTTATTGTAGGTACACAACATTATAAATGAACCCACACATAATTAGAAACAGTTAATGAAAGGCGGTAAGAATAATATAATGCTGTGTTGTAATAATGTATAATTGTACTTCCATACAACTTTTCATCCCCACCTTTCGACCCCTTACACCAGTTTTTTTGCATTAAAAGGTAGCCTATGTCCTTTCTCAGGCTCTAGACTATCTGTGTACCAAATTTCATTTAAATCGGTTCAGTAATTTTGGCGTGAAAGGGCGACAGACAGACAGAGTTACTTTTGCATTTATAATATTAGTAAGGATTCAATTCTAGTACTAGTCACTAGAGAAGTATTGTATTGTATTTTATATTGTATTTTTTTTTTGTTTCTGTAAATGTTGGCATAATTGGAAAATAAATAATTATAATTTTTCATTGAATGCTATCGAAATTAAAGATTGTTTTTGTATTTCTGTATTCAATTGCATTGGAACTTGTAAATTGTGTGTGTAAGTAAATGAAAGAAAAATAAATTAATAAATAAACAACTTAAATACATCTTCTACTAAATACACTCTACGCTATTTAGGTCCTCTGTGTCAAGACAAGTGTTGTTGTTGCTTAAGCTAAAGGCATGTGCACATAAATCTTATAAAGTAACAATTCGCTCGGCATTCATTATATCTTTCGCTAAAGCAACAGTTTAAATAATGTAATGCATGTATTAGTAGTGATAAACACAAATCCATATATAATAAATATTACGAGGACGAGGCCGCCCCCGTAGGTACAAAAGACGTACGGACCTCAATGTATACCCATTGTAGTTGCAGGGGAGTGGATGCTTATGGAAACCCCCACGGGTCATCACCTCACCGGAGCTAACGGTGAAGTGGTATGTTGGAATCGAACCGACTAAAACCACACGGTGTTCCGTCACAAGTGGGTCTGTTGCAAGGGACCCGGGATACCCTAAGAAGGAAGCCTCCGGGAACCCCAGCAGACCTTGGCCGCCTCTTGAACAGGCGGCCACACCGTGGTGTATGGGGAGCCTTGCCCCCCTCCGATTTAGAAAAGAGCGCTCGGAAACACGTTACGCCGCCGTCTCAGGCCTGCTTCTGCCAGGGTAACGGACAGCCCCATCCGTCACCCCCAGGCCAACGCTCATGGAGGCTGGAGACCGTTCTGCGCTCTCCGGCGCCCGGTGCGTCTACTGCGACACGGGAGAGTACTCGTTCTCTCCCGTACCGGGGGGAGTGAAAGCTACTAGTACGATATTTCCTTAGTTACATTTGAATTTGAGATGTTTCTTAAAAAAATGATAAATAAGTGTTGTTCTTAAATAATTACTGACTGATGAAATCGCATATCGCAAAAATGTAAGCGGTCTTTGAAGGCGGTTTGGGTGAGAAGGTTTTACAGGGACAGTAAAGTTATGAACTACGTAAAAATCTACGTCTTTTCAAGCATCAATTTAGTTAAACAGGTACTCGCACTAAGTTGAAATTATGAAAACGCTTGATGTTTGTATACTTAATAAGATAATAAGTTTAATGACAATGGAGGGGTGATAATATGTATTAATTGTTACGCTACAATAGAAATATCTATATATTATTAGTACGTGAAAAAATTCACGGACGGAGGAGCGTGATATGTGGCATTCTAAAAGTTTGTATGTGTTATTTTTGTTGGTTTAGGTGCATATATAGGTTCGACCATTTGTAGTATTTAAGTTAAAGAACATATGGGTTTAGTTAATGCATAATTTGCGTGTTATAAAATTAGATTTTGTTACCATAGTTAGAAAACAATAGAGTTATAATTACTTTTATATAAATCACAATTATTAGGGACATTTCTAATTCATGTGATCTCTATAAAAGTATTCAAGTGTCTTCTGTCTTAGGCAACATATAAAACTTGTAAAGATAATTGTATTGTGTGAATTAAAATAATAAAATAAAAGCGAACAACATTTCCGTCGATTCAAGTTAGAAGGGTGAAACAGGCACAAACAATTAAAATAATACAACATTTACAATTAAGTATAAACATTTTATAAGACATTACATTACACTCCTATATTACACATATTTAACCTTAGAGTAAAGTAGGTACAATTTAAGATAATTTATGACGTATCAAGGGCTATTCATACTTTCATCCTCAAGATAACTCCTTGAACACGCAATACTATTAAAAAAAAAAACAATTTAGGACTTAATCTATCTGTCGGATGTTCCAGAACTGAAATCGAGTAAATCCTTCAAACCCCAGAACCCATTATGCTCGACATAGATAAGTATACATTATATTACCTTCACTAGATGATGGCCCATCACGTTTGGCGATAAGAAAAGGGCCAATGCGGGAAATTCATCAGGATTACCTTAGCCCATATATCGAAGTGATGATGGCACGCGTGTATACAAGCGGCCCAATATTTGATACGTGTTTCAGCGTGAAAAGCAGCATTTTCAAAGCTTCTGCTTTACACCTGATGGGAATCAATGGAATTTACGCGACTTCAGCTACTCAAATACAAAATAATATAAAACAATTTTATCTTCTGAGGAACGCAAACCCAAAGAGGTACGAGCTCTTAAGAAGATACACATACAGAAGAATTATAATTTTTAGTCGTAGAGTATTTTAAAATTTAGTTGTGTCTTATTGATAAAATGTCTCAGTACAAAGGCAAAGACAAGTGTTTTTGAGTCAAATGTACACTGTGGACACGGGTGTTACTATGACAACGCCAATTGAACTGATAAGAATCTAAGAAGTTTTAAAATCATTATTTAATTTGACAATTTGTCATTATTTGAGAATAGCATCAACTTGAATGTTGAAACGGATTAAGTAACCTTAGAAAAAACACTTATGTTTTTCGACAAAAAACATAACTAACAAGCCACTAAAGGTCACTGTACTGAATGAAAAACATCTCCTTCAAGATAACATCTCTGTGTTAAAACGTTATTTTGTTGCTGCAATAATAGATTAGTTGAACAGACCCTTGTATACTGCGATCACAATGTATGTCGTGACTAACCCAGATGCAAAAATAACGTAACGAAAATCCCAAAAAAAGATATGGCGTAAGATGGCGTTGTATGTCCTTGCCCTAGTACAGAGTCGACGACTCAGAAACAACTAATTGACGAAATAAACAAAGCCATAACAGGTGTGAATACTATACCCTCACTGATATAATTATAATATTTTGAATGTGGAATTGATTTGAAACGAGTTAACGGCAAAGGTGGCAAAATAAAATAGAAACAAAACTAATGACACGAAAACAAATTTAAACAAATCTAATCCGTTTAAACGAGCAATTCTTGTATATCTGTATATATATATAATCTGAATCTGGGAAACGGCTCCAACGATTTTCATGAAATTTAGTATTCAGGGGGTTTCGATAAATCGATCTAGCTAGTTTTCATTTTTAGAAAACGTAAAAAAAAACCAGGTACTTATATGTTAATCTTAGACGAACAACAATAAAAACATAAATTATTGCCTTTTGTTTTATGTTTGTGGAGAGGGTTGAATTTATTATCCTAGTAATATTATAAACGTGAAAGTTTGTGAGAATGTATGGATAGATGTTTGATACTCTTTCACGCCAAAACTACGGAAACGATTGCGATGAAACTTGGTACATAGATAGCTGGAGACCTGGATTAACATATAGGCTACTTTTTATCCCTAAATTCCTACGGGATCGGGACTTACGCGGGTGAAACCGCGGGGCGCTGCTAGTGAAAAATAAACTTATCAAATTTTTATAGGCAAAGTTCTACCGTTTTTGTAAAAGGATTTCTTTAAATAAAAGATTTGATGGCCTTGTACACTTAAAACCGAAGCACCACGACAGACCCAATTAGAAGAGTGGCAAAGCGTTGGTATAAAGAAGAAACCGAAAGAAGAAGAACATTTGTTGCAATGTCATGGAAACGGAACGACAATAATTAATTCAACTCATACTACAACTACGTATATCAAAATAATAGTAAATATTAGAAGTCTGTTAGCGCTTGATTTCTTTATGGTCTCGATAGGAAAAGTTTGTTACAGTACATGCCAGCTGGCTTCGTCACTAGCAAAATAAATTTACATTTACCTTATGTATTTGATCCAAAGAGTTTGTACACAATATTATATGCCCGGATTATTCCATCTATGTGAGCGCCGAATAGCTTAATAACTATTATTTACTTTCACCACTTGTCCTGTATCTAGTCACTTCACTTGATCACTAAAACAACCTATAAATCGGTCTTAGTAATTGATTAATTTGTTTCTGAGCCTTCCTCGGTCTTGTGAGATAATCTGCCAGTACGTTTCCAAAACCGGACGCTGCCGCCGACACAACGTTCTGGAAAGGCCTATTAAACTGTCCTGGATATTGATTAAATCCATTCTGAGGAAATCCATTCTGAGGGTATCCAGATTGGGGATAGAATCCTTGACCTCCGTAAAAGCCTTGGCCTCCGTGACCTCCAAAGCTTCCATAGCCACCGTAGCCACCGTGACCACCGTGACCTCCATGACCTCCGTGGCCACCATGACCGTGACCTCCTTGGGCACCGTGACCGTAACCTCCGTGCCCGTAACCTCCTTGTACAGGATAAGGTTGTACAAACTGAGGAACAACAGGTACAGGAGCCACACCACATAAGAAATAGTTCATGACTGGGGCTGATACATATGTATCATGTGAGCCGAAGGTCTTGCCGAAGCCACCATAACCGCAGGGGCCACCCTGCCCCCCCTGCCCCCCATGTTTCTTTCGTTTACGGTGTTTTCTCTCCAGATCCTCGGAATCTCCGACATCGATTGCTAAATCTCTTGTTTCTTCTTCCGCTGACGCGAAAAGCACCGCACAGTACAGCAGGAGTATCACCAGTGTGAGTCTCTAAGAGTGTAAGGAATACAGTATAAGTGTTAATATTAAAAGAGAAAATCAGCACAACTATCTCCCTACAGTAAGACTCAGCAGTAAGTGGAGGGAAAAAGAAGAGTATTATAGTATATAGACCCAGCAGTAAGAGTATACTTACCGCAAACTTTATAAACTCAGAGATTTTAATGGCTAAGAATAAGTTCACAAGATTGATGCACACGCTACTAAATGCACTACATTGAACTCAAACAAACAAACAATTAATAATGACACTACTTACCATTTTGGTTATTTGTGTATCCACTCAGCTGCCGGGTTTCGTGCTCCGCCACCGACTGACTCCGACACCGTCCAAATTGGGGGAAGCAGATGTTGAAAAGTGAAAGTATGTTACGGATTCAAAGTAACAATATTATGATAACGCAATGATGACGAATAGGTATAACCATATTGTGTCTTGATAATTTAGCAACAGCGGGGCCACGATACGCGGAACGAGGGCTCACAACTATATTTAATACGGCGTTTAACGTTATACCTAGGATGTAGGGAGTTGTTGTGATTGCTTAAGGATTTCGATTCGATTTCACAACCAGGAAACTGTTGTAACGGGTGTTGTATCTATATTAATTTTTGTCAAGATAAATTACAACTTTCAAATTTGTATATTGAAATCTGAATTCAAATATTTTGTAATATAAAGTAGGTACCTACCTATACCTAAGTGGTATTTACAAGTAAAAAGTATGTATACTAAAATTACTTGTAGTTTGTAGTGTTCGATTGTACGATTCAGAGTCATTTCGTTTTCATTTTATTTAATTTAATTAGGTTAGGTTTCATTTAGGTACCTACATATATTTAAGTACCTATTGAGAAACAATTCGTTCTTCAAAGTGTGAATTCCGAATTCATTATCTGGGAAACACGCTTACGTTCCTAACAATAATATTGTTTCATAAGCAACGCCTACACGTGCGCAAACGCTGGTCGTAGTAAACGCGATCGTAAGCAGCGACCTTGGACAATCACAACACAAATAAGGAACCGCGCACACTGATTGGAACTACTTACCAGTGGCAGTAAGCATCACGTGTCTTAATACACTGTGTGTTCAGAAATATGTACATTATACATCTTTGATCAAATTTCTTTGATAAAATGTGGTATATGTGATGGAAGACACACATACATACAAATTCAAAGTTCTTTGAAAGTTGATGTTTCTATCGTCAACAAATAGAAAAATGTGGATATTTTTATAGAAATCGACATTTTATGCTGTTCCTACTTACGAACAATATAAACGTACTGAATATTGAATGTTTTTAATACATTAGTAGACTATGTATAGTCTACTAATGTATTAAAAAAAATCAATATTTTATGGAAAAGGTTTTGCATATTGACAATAAAAAAAGGAAAACCTATGTCCCTACCTGCTTCTTTTTTCAAAAGCGAGGTTTCAAAGAGTAAAAAGATGAGTGAGGAAAACCCCGAAACATCATATCTCAGATATAAACTAACAAGGAAAATCGCTTCGTAACACTTAAGTCTGAATCTGTCGTTACGTCGCCGCGTCGGCGTCGTATCGTTGACGAATATTACGCTTTCATTTTTTTATTAATGGTTTCGAAATATCTGAAATCTAAAAGCCCACTTTGAAGATATGAAACGTACAGAATTTTGATCACAGTTTGGTTTATAGCCGAATTAAATGCGATAGGATAAAATGGTAATATAGATTTGTATACAACTATTCATGAAACACAAAATCGGAAGATGAAAAATAATAAAATCTTTTTAACAAAAAATTAAACCGACGAAAAGAACTAAAAAGCAAAAAATAAATAAACCTTAAGTCTTAAGTATTGAGCTTATTTACATAAACTATCTAATTTTATATAAACTTATTTTGAGTCGGCGCCAAACAACAAACTGATTAATTATCAAATTTTATTTGGCGCCGACTCAAAATAAGTTTATATAAAATTAAATAGTTTATGTAAATAAGCTCAATACTTAAGACTTAAGGTTTATTTATTTTTTGCTTTTTAGGTCTTTTCGTCGGTTTAATTTTTTGTTAAAAAGATTTTATGTTTTTTTTCATCATCATGATGATGATGATGAAAAATGATGATGATTTCTAAACGCAATACCTGATAAAGTAATGAAAAGTAAACAGAAACACTATTCGTTCCTACAATTTTCGAGGGTTTCTCTCAATTTTTTCAGGATCCCATCATCAGATCCTGACTTCCTTGACATGGGACCACCCTTGAGGTATACCCTATCTAACAAAAAAAGAATAATTAAAATCGGTGCATAAATAACGGAATGAGGGCTGAACAAACATAAAAAAAAATATATATTATACGGTCGAATTGAGAACCTCTTTTTTTTTTCGTCGGTTAATAAGTAATTTATTTTGATATCATAGAAAGTTTTGATGTCGCCGCGCCGCAGCGCCGGCGCCGGTTCTGCGAGGTGGAAGGTTATAATTGGCAGGGTATGAGTTTACCACCACGTTGTATTAGTTTACAACCTCGGGATTCAAGAACCGTTTCTCTAGGTAGACTATGGTTATGTTTTGCTTATAAGTTCATTGTAATGACATGTTCATTGTAAGGAATGCAACCACAGATACGATTTTCTATTTTCGAGATTTGAAAAATAAACTAATTGAAGAATAAAATCAGGAATTTGGAAATATTCTGTTTTTGAAATAGTACAATAGATATATTATTATCGCTAGCAGTGTATGCAGACTTAATACAAATTGCATTTAAGACTGTTGTACTTTGTACGAATAATTGCCGTCAACTTTGCATGACAATAGTAATTTATATATCACTATCGCAACGTGGGAACGCGGCCAGTACTTAAGACAACTACTACCAGTTCTTATTAATTGTTAAACTACCTGCGCTAATAAGTCTACAATTCGAGAAGAACCAAGAACAAGCTCATGTCTGCTCACATTAAAACCCTGCAACACTCTAATTTTTAATGATAAAATTATAATAAATTTAATTTGTAATATATAATAATACACACATCTCACACACGGCCGTCTGATCCCAAACTAGGCAGAGCCTGTACTGTGGCAACCAGACTGCTGATAAACATACTTATATATTTTTAAATACATACATATAGATAAATGACACCCAGACACAGAACAAATGATCGTGCTCATCATACAATTATTTATCCTGGATGGGGATCGAACCCACGGCCTCTGGCTTAGCAGTCAGGATCAGTAACCACTAGACCAACAGGCCAGTATATGATATATGTATGTATAGATCTTCACACACACTGAGACACTTTTACACGTCAATTAGTTATAGTAAAATTAATCGTTAATTCGTTATTATGTAAGTGCTACGTAGGCGTCCAGGGTAATCTTTATATGAAAAAGCCACTTCAGTTTTTAGCAGATCGACCATTTACGATCACTTTAAATTTAGGAAAATCGGAACTTGCTTCTTAGATACTTGACACAATTATAGCACTAGCACGGCACAATTTATGCGCTCCACATCCACAAATAGTTACTGTTGTCCATAGTCTGGGTGTCCGTTGTTTCAATGATTGTTAAGTCCCCCGGCCCGTGACACAGGAATCGTTCCTTGTGCGGGACTTATCGAATAGGTACGTTCACGTAATCTACTTCACATCAAAGGTGATAAGCGGTAAAAAAATGTGCAGTAAGGCGGGGGGAGGGGGGGGGGCGCTTTACAAGACTCAACTCACGCTTTTCTCCCTTTGACGACAGCCCCCCCACTTCCTCTACTGTCATGAGACCATTCTTACAAGACAGCCGGTTTCAGGTACTCCTTACATGTCCTCTCGGTACTGATTAATTTATTGAATTGTGTATCTAATGTTATCAAAATACTAACAGTTCCTGCGCGGCTTCGCTCGCGTGTACATATGTATATATATTGCGCAGAACATTAATTATTTTTCTAAAATAAAAGAAGCCTAAGTTACTAGTTATAACACTAGCTATCTGCCAGTGAAAGTCCCGTGGAAATCGGTCCACCCGTTCCGGAGATTAACCAGCACAAACAGACAGACAGACAGACAAAAATAAAAAAACTTTGCTCAACAAGCTCAAAAGCCTAGCTTGCCTTATTAATAAACTTTATCGAAAAAAATCTTAAAAGCATTGAAACGATATTAGGCTTATTCGAGATATTTTTACGTTGGTGATCTTACTTTTGCACTTGTCTACCAAATTGTCAAACAAAGAAACGTCACCTAAGAAAGGGTTGAGTTACGGTCGTTCATTTTACTCGCTCGCGCGTGCTCTTACCTGGCTTAGCCTAGTAGGTACATATCCGCACGCATGCGAGAAAGTAACTTTTTAATTAGCCAATTATGCCAAGGAGTTCATAGAGGCAAATTTTTTTCTCGCATAATGCATTGTCAAATGCTGTATGATATTTGTGCTAAAAGGTAGGCAATTCCTGATATTTAAACTCAAGATATTGGCTTTGCATGAATACGCAGCTGGTGCAAAACATTGACGAAACGATTGAAATTTTTATATTTAAAACGTAAATTCATAATAAAATCATAACTTGTGCGATTTCGTATTTAGGGACATGAAACTTAGAAGTTTAAAATATAGGTTTAAATTTAATTTTTATTAAAAATATCAAAATGTTTGATTTGACAATTTTTTTTATAGTATAGCACACAAACTGCTCAGCAAAACGGTCGTTTTCGACTATGATGACGTCATTCCTTCTTTTGCTCAGAAGAAAGCTCGCCGTATGATTCTATAAAATACATTTACGTAATTTATTTACTATTTGTGTGACGATTACGTAACATAGACTGCGTAGTTCTGATGTTCTTAAAGTAATTAAAGTCGATTGAAAATTAGTTGTTCTGTACTAGTGCATTTAATTTGCTAAACCAAAATGGAATGATCTCAAGATGGGAGAGGGGGCCCCAAATACCAAGTGCCTAGGGGCCCTAGCCCTCTAAGCCCGGGCCTGGTTAGGAGGAAGATATAAGTTAGTGAAGATAGAAAGAGAGAGAGAGTAACGTTTCGAATGACTGTAGGGGCAAGAGAGAGAGGTGCGAGCTCTCATTTTCTTTCTCTCTTTCTCTCATAGCCAGTTACGTTTCGTATGAAGTTTTACTTCAGTCGTGTGGTCTAAAGCACACTCGTTTTATTTTTATACGCCTTATTAAAGTGGTATAATTATGTATATACCTACTGTTAAAGTGAACGATTCATTTCTAAGAGTAAAAGCTTTTAAGGAGTTCCTAATAAAAAAAAGTTTTTATTTTACGACTGAGTTTATTGATTATAAGTCTGATTAGTTTATTTGTGTTAGTTTTGTTTATTTTTGTGTTGTTAATTTTAAGCATAATGATTTAGTTAAAATAAGCCATTAAAATTCAGGTTAAGATTTTAGCAATTAATAAAATTTGTGTGCCTATGGGTACAATGTAGCGAAACACACACATCAAAAAAGTCTACCTAAGCAACGCATCGTTTACAGAAACTGCATGTTATTTTATTCTTTGATATTTTTTTGTTCTTAGCAAAGTAGATTGGTATACTATCTTTTTTGTTCTCGGAAACATAATATACTGACTGATTTTAAAAAAAGAAGCTTTTGAATTGTGTTTTGTTTTCGTTAAAATAAAAGCTAATTATATTATTTTTTCACGATTTCATGTGTTTTTGTTGCTTGATAAATTTGGATTTTATCTCACTTTTATCGTTTTGAGATACACAGTTTTTGAAAAAATTGAGTGGTGAGTCTTTTTTATGTCATGAAGCGACGCCATTTGACTGCTGATAAAATGCAAAGAACAGTAGGAATGCGACAAGCGGGGAGAAATCAGTCCCAGGTATCTCGGCATTTTGGTGTCAATAGGAGCCTGATTTGTCGTCTTTAGCAGAATAATGTTAATTCACCCCTGTATTAACATAACGCTGATAAAGATCCTGCTGAGCAGCACCCAGGACGTGGAAGGAGTACAACTGCTCGACAGGACCAATACATAAAACTGACTGCAAAACGTCAGACGATGTTAACCACCTAGGAGATAGGTTTAAAGCTGCAACTCTCAAGCGGTGTTATTGTTAGCTTCCAAACCGTGAGAAATAGGCTGCATGAATACGGCCTACGAGCACGATGCATAATTAGGTGATCACCTATATGCCATGGGAATCGCGCCCGTCGAAACGAATGGTGTAGGGAACACTTGACATGAACCCAGGAGCAATGGGATAAAATTTTAAGGTAAGAGTATTCGTATTCTCGAATATTCGTCACGGAAATGCTGAACATTATACAAGCGGAGCGGAAAGCGGAGAGGGTAATACAAGTTACTTTATTAAATACTGGGATTTAACGATATATATATATATATACCATAAGTGTCTTACGGTCACCTACTAATACTGCTGGAACCAGTAGTTCTCAACCTGACCTATCAAGTTTTGAGATTACTGAAATAGAATAAAAATTTGGATTTTGATTTGGATTTAAAAAAGAAATCCTTTAAAAATGTGGCAACTTATTAATAGACTTTCCAATAACAAAATTGAAACCAGTAGTAGGCCATTGACGGTGGACACAAGCTCAAGTCGAGTTACAAACATTCAGGAAATTTGTAAATGTTTTAATTTGTTTTTCTCTACAATAGGTAATGCACTGGCCAATAAAATACCTCAAAACTTCCATACCCATCGCATACAATGTGCGTCCAATAAAATCTTGATAAATTGTCAAAAACCTAAAACCCCATTTATTAGTAATAAGCCAAGCGCAACATGACCTCAATATATTACATACCTGGTTGCAGTCAAATTTAATAACTATTAAATGCCTCAAGAACTCACTATATCATATTTTCTGCTAAAAAAAAAATGGTAACTACAGTCGTTTAATGATTAACGGTGAGATAATTAGCAGAGTTAATGAAGAAATATATTTGGGCATGGTATTGGACCAGAGTCTAACATCGAAACCACATATTGAGAAAATTCGTAATAAATTAAGGTCATTATCTGGTTCATTACGACCCATCGCTCGATTCTTGCCTAAAACTGTAAAATACACTATACACAATTCCTTGGTAAAATCGAACATTGATTACCTGATTGAAGTATGGGGATCAGCAGCTAAAAGTAATATAAAACAGCTACTAACATCACAAAATAAACTAATCAAAATATTATTTGAATATGATTACTTGACACCTAGGTACTTTAAGAATATACAAATAAACAGTACTAATGAATCTTTCCCAAACCTATAAATACAATACTAGTATCTCGATTAGAAAAAAATTTACAAAAGATATCCACTCACAACTGACATTTTCAAAAAAGATAGATTGCCACAAAGTCTGACTAGACGGGCAAATAACATTTGCCTGAGACTACCTAGGACAAGCCACGGCAAAAGGAGCATCCTTTACGAAGGAACCCAAACCTATAATAAGTTGGCTAAAGGTATTAAGGAAGCTAAAACATTATTAACTTTAATAAAGTTATTAAAAAGGCATATTTTAAAGGATTTTTCATTAATAAATAGGTCTTGAAATGTTACAAAATCTACTATTGTTATAGCGGTGGCGGCGGTAGCGTAATGGCTAAGGCGTCGGACTTGCGATCAAGTGGTTGCGGGTTCGAACCCCACCCAGTGCACTACCGACGTGAACCCACTACTAACACAAGTATATTTAGCTTAGCTGGAGGGGTTAACAAGAGTACTAGTAATGTGTGAACCACGTTACTAGTATTCTTTATTTAAAAAAATATATATATATATATTAATGCAAAATATACTGAACACATACACAAAATAACATGTAACCTTAAATAAGAACAATGAATATCATGAATACACCTTCGTATTTGTAAATGTATATTTATGTATATATATATATAGTGTAAACTTAAATCATGCTCAAAAATACCTACACATTTGACGTTTATTTAACTGTCCTACTTTGAACATAACAAGAAGTTCGACATCAGTATTTTGTTGCATGTTACTAAGTGATAGGCCTTAATAAACAAATATTGTTTCTACAACTTTAATAGACACCTTATACACATAAACTATTTCACAACTACCTTACTAACTACGCTGATTAGTTATTATTTTGTGTCTACTATTGTATTTTTCTCTGTAAGTGGTTATTGTAGTCTTTTGAGAAAATAAAATATTTAAGCGTAACCGTAGACAGACAGACGCGGCGGGGGACTTTGTTTTATAATACGTAGTGATTACGTATGTAACGGTACACATATTGTTAATTATTGTGATTAATACCGCGTTCCAATAAATAAAAAACGATTCGTTTTGACCATGACCATGAAATTCAACCAAATTTTACCGTCCGTAAGCAAAACGACTCGTTTCTTGTTTATTGAAACGCGGCATAAATGAACAATAAAATTCTCAGTGTTGTTAAGTCACTAATGTATTAGAGAATGCTTAGTTATTATTCATAAAAGAAATATATAAATATATTACAAAAGTAAAAATCGTTCACAACTTTAGAACCGTACAAATAGACTTTTTTGATGTGTGTATGTTAAGTATGTAACATCTATTAACATTACCTACTAATATTAATTTTACCTACATTGACAAATAAATCAATATTTATATCTGTACTATTATGTACTCTGTGGTATTAGTCTGAGAACTACCGACTCAACAGAGTACCGGTTGAGCAGTGTTTGTATGTAACCCCCGAAGTAAAAACTATGGATGTTACAAGTTTAACATGACGTGTATCTGTGTATTTGTGTGCATGTCTGTGTTATTAAAACTCCTAAACAGATGGACCGATTTTATTTAGTTTTTAAATGTTTTGGAAGATGATTTTTGATCAAAAGTTTTCTTAGCTATAATTCGAGAAAATATGTTCAGCCGTTCGAAGATCATGAGCTCTTTTTTTACGTTCTATTTTTTTTAACGTGGCCGTCGCAGGGGTCTCTACAAACATTGTAACAAAAGACACAAAGAACTCCCAGACAAACCAACTATTTGAGGATCACACAATTTTTTATTCCGTGTGGGTATCGAACCCACAACACTCAGCGCGGCGAGGTGACCATTTTAATCATAGCGCCACCCTAGCAGTAGTATTTTTAACTTATTTGACCTATTTATTCATTAAGTTCTGCTAGTATTTCCGCGACACAGGTGCATTATAGTTAACCATCCCTGTTAAGCTGAATGCTTGTGTTACTGGATAGTATTTTACCCGCAACTACTTGACCGCAAGTCTGACACCTTAGCCCCTACACTACCACCATTTAAAGGTTTAAAAAGTATGAGGTACTTTTACTGTACTATATTACTGAGGATAATAAAGATAGCAAAAAAATAAATACAATAAAAAACCAAAATGACGCTACTATCATCTTAAGAATAAAGGTGATAATTCTACGTAATATTGAAACTTGCGATGAAGGAGTTTGCTTTTATTCAAAAAAAGAACGTTTTATTTAAAAAAAATACGTGCATTTTAAACGCAACGGTAAATATACACCTTTTCTATTTGACATTTATTTACTGATTTACCGCGTCTTTGAACAACATATTTTTCCACATAAGTTTTTCCCGCTACTGGAACACTAATCTTAATTACTAAATCAATTTTAAATCTAACCGAAATGATATTTGAACTTCTTTTTACTGCTAATATTTTACAAGTAAAAATAAGATTTGAGTATTTCAGATCGCTACGCTTCCATAATTTACTGGCTTTGCTCTCATGTACATATTATGTGGATTTATTATAGTTAACATTAAGCAAGGAATAACCTAATACAATGTATATGACTTACTTCTCATCTGGAGTGAATCCCAAATTGGTATTCCCTCCAATGTAGGTCACTTGCACTGCGTTCTGATTCTCCATCTTAGACACGTCTTAATGTCTGAAACAAATAAATGTACAATGTTATTATTGTCTAGGTTCGACCATAACTCATTAAACTTTGATTGTTTTGATTGATATTTGCTGTTGTTGTTGTTGACATTTGTAACATAAATCAAGCTATTTATTTCCAGTATAAGTAGAACGGTCACTTTATAGGTTTACGGTTTTTGTAGCTGTTTTCAAATATTTATGAAGTTATACCTACTTCTTTTGAGGGAAAAATTATGAAAGTAAATTTTTAAAATGCGCGCGCACACCGTCACAAAAAACTGACACCCTGAAGGAGCTAGTCATTTACGATGCGCGCGCACACCGTCACTAAAAACCGACACTCTGAAGTTAGATTGTCAGCATTTTAGTTTTTCAAATAAAGTTACCAACTTTACGATTTTATTAACAATTTATTGATTTAAAGATAATTTACTGTGATTATAAGTGATGAAAATGGTTTTTACATATTACTTTGAGTACGCTTGTAGAATTTGAGGTTAGGTAGTTGACGGTATGTATTATTTATTATGATAATACTTATCATTAAACTTCAAACGTGCGTACATTACTACATACACACTTTTTTTTAATTTGTAGCTATCATTAATGAGCTGCATTAATGAGAATATATTGCAGAATATTTTGCAGTTCTGACACACCCTCGTCATAGTGTGCCCTACTTTAAAGAGTCTGTGTCGTTATGTTGGTAGCCGTGTAGGTTTTATTTTATTAGAGATTAGAAAAAAAACTGGTTCTTGTCTGTAACTATATAGTGTTCTTTTTCTAGTTTTTAAGGTTTAAATAGTTATCGAAATCATCACAATGTGAATTGAGATAGTCATTAACCAGGCGCTTCGCTTCATATAGTATATTTTGTCCGTGATTTTCATTCAATTTGGAGTGGAAGACGGGCGGGTTTAAAATGCTCGTTATCATTAATAATTGTATATTATTAATAAGAACACAAATACACCCTACGAAAATGACTATGATTCTTAAAAAAAAATGTATTGTTAATATTATTACACTGACTAAAATGGTTGTCACCTTACTTTTTTTTAATATGGCTAAATAGCTATTGGAAAGCCTGGCTCTTATGGTTAACTAACGTCCTAATGGTCATTATGACTGTTATTACCCCTAACATCCATATCGCACTGCTATTACAAGAGTGTATCAACTCAAAATGAAGCTTTTTTCAGAAACGACAGAAAACTGATTACTCGCTTTCTGTTAAAGATTATAAAAAGTGAACACTGTATATAGATTATTGATAAAATGAAGGGATTTCTGTATTAATGAATTATTTAAAAGATTGCAGGTTATCAAGTTATTTCCAATTTTTGAGTTAGTCCATTGTCTGAATAAATAAAAAAAATATGAATTATTTTTAGTTGTTTTGTTGAAAAATTTGGCTTATTACAATTTATTATTAGTATTTTATATTAAAATTTAAAAATGAATTATCTTAAATTTACCCTATTTTGAGTTGATACAGTCTCGTAATAGCAGTGCGATATATTGAACCATCAAAATATTTTTTCTTTATTTCATGAGTTTTAGTCCTTCCGGGTACGTCACTCCATACGACCAACAAATAGTATATCTATACTAATATATAAAGCTGAAGAGTTTGTTTGTTTGTTTGCTCGAAATCTCAGGAACTACTGGTCCGATTTGAAAAATTCTTTCAGTGAAGGCTATATATAGGCTATATAATATCAAGCTACGACCGAATAGGAGCGGAGCAGTGACCATAAACGCAGGTGAAACTGCGGGGACAGTATATAAAATATTAACAATTATTATAACAGTCATATAAATAAGGTACGTCGCCTCATACCGTCATCAACAATTATGCAAATTGCTTTTGCTGCCTCTGAAAGGGGAAAGCTAGTATTTGATGACAGACTCCAAGTTCTTTCAAATTCTCTGTTATAAACAACATATCATTTCTAAAGTCTTCGTTCTGAACGCATTTCACCATAATATGTAACGTATCTTCGGGGAGGGGAGGGGGGAAAGGGGAGATGAAACTTTTTTTCATCATGTGCGCGAATTTATTAAGTGGAATGTGCCCGGAACGCAATCTAAAGGCTATTATTAATATCTGCCTCCTCAATGTACATTCGTCAATCCAGGGCTTCCAAAGCCTTTCAAAGCTCATTTTGCAATGTTCTATACCACATACCTTTTTCTACTGATCGATCATCAAAATTAACGGAAATCAGTGAAAAAAGACAACAAATCTATGCGCACACCTTCACTAGAAGCCTGCTTTGTCAATATATCTACTTCTTCAATACCTGCCAGCCCGATATGTGAGGGAATCCATTGAAGGATAACCTCTTTGGAATTCGATGTTAGTTTAAAAAATGATTCCATAATGTCGTACACTACGAGGGTTCGAGTGGTAGTAAGTCCATCTCGGGAATCAACTCTCAAAGATTTTTGGCCGTCGTCTCCGAAAGACAAACTTAACTTTGCAGTTCTGAATATACTCTCCCATGCATTGATGAACGAATTGTGGACTTTCGGCTTTTTCCTTTACTTGTGCTATGTGACCTTGCTTCTTGCTTTTAGGTTTTGATTTATCTGTTGTTAAAATTTTGGTCAAATCTAAGGTTTATATTCTCGTATCTGTTGATTGCGTTGATTTAGAAGCTTAAGTTTTTTACAGCTTCAAGGTACCGCAGACAAAAATGTTTGATATTAATTTCAACTTGATACCTCCACGGAATCTTGAGAAAAGGAGTCTTGACAGGCGGACAACAAAGTGATCCTATATGGATTCCTTTTTTTTCCTTTTGAGAAACGGAAGCCTAAATATTAAGAATAGTTTACCAAGGCAAAGGACAAATACCGTCGAAACACCAGAAACTCTAACAGACTAGTTAAGTACTTGTCTCAATCTCTAGAACAACAATGTACCAAATTATTACGCTGTGTGCATGTTGTTTCAAGGACCACTTATAATATGGCTATTAGAAAAGACATATTAAGACATAAATCACGTCAAATTACACATACTTTCAACTAACAGCAGAATAATTAGTTCGAAGATATGTTTGTAAAATATTTCATAACAAGGTTCTTTATTTTAATAATTTGCATGACTGTTTACTAATAAATTTACATGTAATCATACTACATAACTTTGACATCGCACTAAAGCAGGATGTATGGTATGTACATGTACAATGTTTGTTTGCATGTATATATGGGTGTATGTATATTGAAATTTAATGTATTAGTATATTATGTATCCATACAATGTGTGTATGCCATGTAATGTGTACATTTTAAAATAAAGTAGGGAGGTACGTTTTTAACATTTTTTGTCAAGACCTCATAAACAAAAATGCATAGATTAATTAATGTGTGTCATACTAACATAATATGTTTACGGCTGCGCAGGCGTGCCTGCCAGGCGTTACTACGCAAATGAAAAAGTTATGCTATATTATGCAATAGTCAGACTTTGTGCTAAGGTAAAATATTGAAGAAGGGTTTAGTTATGGGTAATGTTTAATGTAAGTACCTTTTATGGACAAAAAGTACAAGTAGTTAATATAAATATAGTGTGTGTAAGTGTATATGGGAGCTACATCTGCCAACAAACTGCTTTACATGTCGGCAGAAGTAATATTTTTTGTAAAATGATTTCATAAAAAAAATTAGTTAATGACTTGATTAACCTAACTATTATAAGAGCTTTAAATTCTAACTTAGGAACTTTATCTCTCTCTCTTCTCTCTCTTCACCATATCTTTGAACCTACCACTCTTTATTTCTGCATCAACCCAAGGTTGTTTGGTTAAGTTCGCCTTTGTACAATTTGTGCATGAAGTTTTGATAAATTCATTAATAGAAGGATTATATTTTAAACATCAGAAAACCCAATGTACTCTTTTTATGTGAAATGAAGTTTTATTTTCATTTCATATAATTTATTTAACGTAATAAGTACCATTGAAGGTGATTACGCGGAATCATCATTATAAACATCAGACCACAGATCAATATTGACATAAAAGTTTTTTAACTTGTTTATGCAGACGCATACCAAGCCCATGCTATTAATTTTTAATCTTTAGTATGTAGAAGAGACTTAATGAAGTTTATATATATTAAGATTACAATTATTATCTAATAGGTTTTCGCCAACGCGACGTAGGATATTATAGCTATCCGTGACATAATATGTACATTTTAATTTATATCATGCCTTTAATAATTTACAGAACCGATAACTGATGGGTTAGGCGAGTTCTATAGTGGAGACCGCGTTAAGAGAAACGTAGTGTTGGACACCCTGCGGCCCAGTAAAATGACGATCTGCGCAAAATGGCGCAAAACTGGATGTGGAGAGCTGACGATCGAGCTCAGTGGCGTACATAAGGAGAGGCCTATGTTCAACAGTGGACGATGAAAGGATGATAACGATTATTTAATAATTTGTGATTGCACAAAAGAAGTCTAACACCTATGTGACAAGTGGCTTAACACCTTGATTAAGGGCACAAACTTTCAGGCCCGAAACTAGTTGTAAATTCCGTAAGTACACACGCGAGTACCGTGTTTTCTGACAAATGCCGCATTCCAAATCAAGAAACGATTCGTTTTGCTTACGGACGGTAAAAATCAACGAAATTTTACCGTAGGCAAAACGATTCAAATGTTTTAAATGCGACAGTAAGTTTGTTTCTTTGTTTTTTTACGATTCCACGCTCTAACTACTGAACTGATATTTTGAAAACACGTTGTCTGGGGTGCAGCAAAAGGACATAAAGTATCTTAAACCTCCAAAGCCAGATATTGGTCATTATAATTCTTCTTTTCTCGGCGTCACCCAAAGATTGACTGGTAGAGAATGCCTGAGGCATTAAGTCCGCCTATGTACTAATGAGCAAAAAGTTTTAATAAATAAATATTAATAATTTGATTTATTTTATTTTAGAAAGACAAGTCCCGCATTAGGAATAAGTATTACTGTTTCGCGGGGGGGTTCATAAACATTTCGTGGATCACACAAATTATTGTCCCGTGTGAGATTTGATCCCACGTAATTAAATTATTATGAAAACCAGTGTTACGAACACTCCTCAATCTTTGCCTAAATGTTATTACATTTGTGTGACATTACATGTGTGACTTTTTCGTATACAGGGTGTATTTGAAGAAGGAACACTTATTCAAATCACTGACTCTAGCATGCAGTTACAATAAGAATTTTTGAAAAAAAAAAAAACTATCCGTTTCCAAGTTAGGACCGTTTCAAATTCCAGGTATTTTTGGCTCCGTTTCTCATAAAAGCAGATGTAACGTGTCAAGTTAAAGATTTTAAATCGTACGTATTTTTTATTTTGGAAGTACAAGTTCATTCCGTTACTAAGAAAATCCATAAAAACTCACTTAGAAATTTTTTAAAGTTTGTTTTAATGGATATTCTTGATAACTGAGTGAATAGTTCTAAGTAAAAAAAAAATATACTTTACACGTTCCATCTGCTTGTATGAGAAACGGATTTACGTCATCAGTTCATCACATTTCTAGATAGTGTTCAATTTGTTTTTGTTTCCCGAGGTTTTCTTCAGTTTATCATCAATTACTCCAAATCATTCTTTTGCACTACATTCGATTGAGTGATATCTACCAGGGCTACAGTCATGACCTGAAATCCTACTTTACTCAAATGCTCTCAACGTCAAATACTCTTCAAATCCACACAATCAATATCGTCACAATGGGTTTAATTATCATTTACTTTTTTTACTTAACATACACTTACGCCTGTCACCCCCAAGGGGTAGACAGAGGCAGATTAAACACCCACAATTTGCCGTCAACCGGGCTCCTTAAGAAATAGAGATGGGAAAATTTGTTGTATATTGAAAGGAAGTTATTGGTTACGGATGAATTGGGCAGTGTAAGCAATAGCTAGGCCAACGCGGCAGCGTCGCATAGCTGTACCTCAAAGCTGCTGTTGTCGGCAAGTTCGAACCCTCTAATATGACATAAAAGTATGTGTAGTCAATATATGTATAGATAATAACAATAACTCTCGGAGGCTCTTAAGTGCGTCCAGAAGAAATTACCAAAACGAGTCCATTATAGATGCTTCTATTACAACTTATCATATATGAACAGTAGACAGGTATGAACTTCTAAGAATACAGAAAGACGCACCCAAATACAATCAATGTCACTGTATGATTTATATCCCAACAGATACGATTGTACTCCTGATAGCACTGAGTTATGCTATAGAGTGCCAACTAGGACTCGTCCATGTCGATTGTTCGCGACTACCAGGCACAGGGAGTCAGATGTCGCGCCAATTCAGGTAAACTCCGCCTTTATACCATCTCGTGCAGTCTTATTTTTAACGCTATTGATATTATAGCAACCCGTCCAAGTAGATTTAAAAAAAATTATAATAAAAACTTAAGCACCTACGTAGTAACTAAATCAAAATTAAAATCAAATAATAGTGAGAGTGATACAAATGTAGATGTTTATTTATACACTTATTTCTTTGTCATTGTTACGGAACGCATCACCGTTAAATTTAAGTCGTGATAAACGATGCTGGTGGGAGATAATAATCTTACATATAAAACAATATTGTACCCTTATGTAATTTATTAATGTTTGTTCTAATAAAGTAAAAAAAAACAGAGTTTTTTGAACAGTCTGTTTTAGTATAAGTTATTTGACGGACAGTGTCGAGAGACGGTGAATAAAAAATAGTTCTACAAGTTGCTAAAATTACCATAAATTTAGAGAACTCCGTTCAGACGAAAATAGGTCTGAGGCCTTGGAGGACATTGATTGTACACATTGTATGAACTATTGTCCATAGGCCTTATAGCACAGAATACATAATAGTACCAGTACAGAAGGACACAATAAGGTGCAATTCAGATCGCACACCGCTAATTCCAAATGGATTATATTAACCTAAAACTTCCCTCTCTTTCTATCGCATAACTCTTATCTGTTCTGATGCCGTTAAGGTTTTCTTCTGTAAGAAGAATTAATCTATATATTTAATAACCAGTTATGTGCCTATTACTTTACTTCTGTGAATAAATTAAGTTTTAAATTCACCTAGGCTAGATATTTACTTAGTAGTACCTACGTAAATGTAACTTATATTAAAGAAAACTATTTTATTTCACAATCTCTGCATTGACACTTTAATCTCTAAGAAGATAGGCATTTGCCATACGTTAGTGTGTACCTTGGAATTAAACTATCTCTTTTAGGTGTTTAGCTAGGTAGGTATATGCAAATCAAATCGCGGAACCCTACTCCTTATAACACCAGCTATTTGCGAGTGAAAGTCCCATGGAAATCGGTCCACCCGTTGCGGAGATTAGCGGAACAAACAGACAGACAGACAGACAAAACTGTTGTAGTCCTTAACTTATTAAAGCTAAACTTGACTAAGTTACTCCTTATAACACCAGCTATCTGTCAGTCAAAATCCCGTGGAAATCGGTCCACCCGTTCCGTAGATTAGCCGGAACAAACAGACAGACAGACAAAAATGTGAAAAATATTTTTTTGATATAAGTACCGTGTAAACATTCAGATGCATTTACTAAAAAACTGTCATTATGTTGTTACAAACGGACACTTCAAATTTATTTATTTACTAGCAGTTTCCGCGCGGCTTCGCTCGGGTGTACATATTTATATATTTTGCGCGGAACCCTCATTCTTTTTCCAAAATCAAAGTAGCATAAGTTACTCCTTTTAACATCAGCTATCTGACAGTGAAAGCCCCGTGTAAATCGGTCCACCTGTTCCGGGGATTAGCCAAAACAAACAGACAGACAGCCAGACAAAAATTGTAAAACATGTTGTAAAACTTAGTAAAAAGCAGACACTCCAATTTTATTTATTTCTATAGAGTATAGATGTATAGATAGAAGATGTGTATCAGTTGTTGTGGTCTTAAGAAATAAATATACTTATCATAGCCAAACTTGACCTTGTAAACAGAACTTGTAAATATCTAACTATACTGATAATAATTAATAATATAATCTAACTAGGTAAATACGGGAAACGTAATTCGTAAGCGACGAATGGACGAAGCGACGTAGCGCGTGAGTGAGTATCGAAGTAACGTGCTACCTGGCAGGCGCGTGGCAGCCCACTGAATTTCGCCCGACTCATCGACGCTGCTAGGTACCTGTAGCTTCATACCTACTGACCGGAGTGGGCATAGCCTGCTTATAGTAGTATAAAAGGTGTTAGACGTAGACCCGCCGCACTGACCTAATTGGCAAACTTTTCGAACCTTCGAGAACATTGAGAAGACCTATCAGGTTTGCATGTTTCTCTATGTTTTCCTTCGTGGTTTAAGGAAGAGATAATTTCTAATATAAACAAAACTTTCGGTAAGTCAGAGATACGCGACCAAGTGTCGAATTAGGTATTAAGTCGGTGTGAAACGCCAATAGCTATTAATGGACGTCGCGAGAGGTAGATTAATTGCATTAGCATTCACTTATTCATAATAATAAGCATGCTGAAGTGGCAATGGGCTGGATCTGCCGAAGGACCGATGGCCGTTGGATCAAACGGGTCCTAGAGTGGAGACTGTGGATCGGTAAATGGTAGGACCTAGTTAGGTGGACTGACGACCTGAGGCAGTTGGCTGGGATAGATTGGAGGTAGAAGGCAGAGGACCAGGTTCTACAGCGCACGTTGGCCGAGGTCTTTGTCCGGCAGTGGACTGCAATAGGCTGATTCATGATCAATATGTAATACATTGCATTTTCTCTAGTGTTAAAAAAGGTATCTAAGTATGTATATTTATATGTGTTTTGCAACTCACACTTTAAGCTATGCACACCTGTATGTGCCCCATGTGTCACAAATAAAGGTTTTGAAAGGTTTTGTAGCTGTATAAGGAATTACGATTGTGTATGCATTGCCTTTACCTATTAGACGTGCCCAATCACTGGCCATATTCAAGAAAATGGTCAAAGAATATTACTTGGCTTCTTAATTTTTCTTTTTGTCATTTGCTGCATTTATCGGATATAATCTTATTAATCTAGAAATATATATGTATTATTTATTATATATGTTTATGTGTGTATATGAATATATTAAATGTTACAAAGTGATTACACTTGTTTCCCTGCATTACCTATCTAATTATATTGTTTATGTTTATACTTATCATTTACTAGTTTTAAGCCTAACACGTTTTGATTCCCACACCATAACTACCCATTAAATTATTTTATTACTGGTAATTATTTTTCCATCCCAAGGTTGACTGGAAGAAATTGCTTTTAGCGAGAAGGCCGCCCTTTGTACATATCAAAATTGTATCTAAGGTAGATAAAGGACAGGTCAAGGCTAGCTATAATATTACCGTTATCTTACGGAAGTTATCTAAAGAATATATGTTTTTATTCGATGGTTTTAAGATACTAGTGCACTCTCCGGTAGATCATATCACAGAGACAATTTATATGTTAAGATGTCAAGATAATGTTAAGTATTATCGTTTAGAAATTTTACCTTTTCCGTAAAATATAACACGCGTAAAAAGTTTGCTGTAACGCAGATGACAGGGGGGGAGGGGTTCCGCCGCTTCATTCTGTGAGGAAGTGATGTTTGCTAAAGAGGCTAAGAGAAAAAACTAAACATAAGGCCGTTCGAACAAAGAACCAATCATTACAAACCTGTGGTAAGATACGATACTAAAACAATTAAAGACACAGACTCCGCAAAATTTTTAGGTATAGGAATAGATATTGATATGTCTTGGCAAACGCAAACCAAAAGTGTAGGCAAACGGCTGAATAAATTGTCCTATGCGCTGTACAATATGTCCAATATAGTAAAACAGAACACTATAATTATTTTATTATATTAATCATACTATACTACTATAAGCAGGCTAGGCCCACTCCGGTCAGTAGGTATGAAGCTACAGGTACCTAGCAGCGTCGATGAGTTGGGCGAAATTCAGTGGGCTGCCACGCGCCGGCCAGGTAGCACGTTACTTCGATACTCACTCACGCGCTACGTCGCTTCGTCTATTCGTCGCTTACGAATTACGTTTATTTATCAACATCAAGCTATTTTAATGATCATAATATGACCTAATTCCATTTAATATACTTTTCTTTAATATAACGATCATGATATAATGAATAATTGATATAATTTCATTTAATCTAATTTTATATTGTTTAATGAACATTTTCTAAAATGCATATTTGAACTAGTATTATTTATGATATTCAGTTACTATAATATTCAAAACCTATAAGTAACGTTTAACATAATTTAGAAGCGTCAGATACCATCTAATATATAAAATTCTCGTGTCACAGTTTTCGTTGCCATTCTCCTCCGAAACGGCTTGACCGATTTTGATGAAATTTTTTGTGCTTATCCGGTATCTATGAGAATCGGCCAACATCTATTTTTCATCCCCCTAAATGTTAGGGGTAGTCCACCCCTAAATTTTTATTTTTATTTTTTAGACAACATTTTTAATTTCTATTTTTTTATGATACAACATTAGAAAATACATACAACCCTGAATTTTCAACTCTCTGCGATCAACCCCTGTTTTTTAATAGCGATATTAGTATTTTTACTTTCATTGGTACAATTTTTTTAAAGCATTTAACCCATTGAAAATAGAAAGTGCGATTGTTATAATCGATGTTTTTTTTTATGGAATAGGGGGTTAACGAGCAGAGCGGGTCACTTGATGGTAAGTGACTACCGCCGCCCATGGGCACCTGCAACTCGAGAGTCACAAGTGCCTTGCCGGCCTTTAAGGTGGGAGTAGGAGAGGAGGGGAGATGGAGAGATGGGGGGGAAGATGGAGAGAGGGAAGGGTTAGGGCCACCGATAATCTCACTCGCTCAGCGAAATACAACGTAAGCATTGCTTTATCGATATGCCGATCGAGCCGGCCCATACGTGCCGAAGCATTGCTCTCCCACTGTTAAACTTTAAATATGTCAGTTTAGTTAATGAAGTACTTTAATTATGAATTAAGACAATGAATGGTTGGTGTTTTATTTTTATAGTCATAGACCCCCATCCCATAATAAGTTAGTTATTTTTTGACAACCAAAATATTTATTAGAAATAATTGATATGGCAAAACAACGTGTGCCGGGTCAGCTAGTCTTTCTATATAAATGTACATATGTGTCAGTGGAGGTACCACAGTACAGGCTAAATTTATACCTATATCCCTGCTTTAAATGTTTGGATTTCAGAATTTTTTGAGTGGTTAAAAATCAAAAGATTACGATTGTAGCAGTTGGACATGTTAGTAGAGTTAGTAGACTGTCTCACGAGTATGCAGCAAATTTTTGTTATATAATTACTTATATAATAATCCTATGCGCCTTTTCACAACTAAGTTGCGATCAGAGATAGACAACCCAATTACTAGGCGATATCAAAATTCTGTAGTTGGACCAGGTTGTCGGACTTTTAGGGCTCCCTACCCGTAACGAATGCCACAGATGTTTGTATGGCACCCGGGGCCTACGGCTTAACGTGCTGTCCGAGGCACGGAGGGGTCCTAATGTGTTAAGAATGGTCAACCATCTTAGACTGACCTGGCTAGGATTCCTTTATTTTGTAATGTGCTAACCTACTCGGTTACCACTTAGCCACAAGCCCCTCCTATATAAGTAGGTATTTTTATGTAAACATACCTACTTATATATTACAATATTTGTAGGTACATAAAATAGAATGGACAGCGGACAGAGTATAAGTGTAGTTAAAGTAAGTTTCCACACAAACAAACGGCTCATCTAATATTTTTACTATCAGCACTAACACTAGTTCTGCCGTGGTAATCAAGAATCAATTATTTCCAGCAGTAAGACAAAAGGGTGTCTTCCTGACTTACTGCTACCTCGATTACTGTAGCAGAGTTGCGTGCTTTGTACGTCGGCAACCTGACCGGGATCAGGGAACATCAGGGGTGCAACGGCCTCGATTCCAGCATAAATTGTCGATCCCGCGTCAACCTTCATGCTCTCGAAGAATAAAAACTTTTCTTTCACAACCAACTCTGAAAGTAAGTACTTATTATTATTTTTATTTATTACTTTGCTGTTTTATTTTACATAAATCACTGTAAAGGCTGTCCGTCTGTGGAATGAATTGCCGCTGGAAAGCAGACGTGCAAAAACGTTAACAAATGTAAATAAATAAGAGAAAGAGTATTGTGTATTTCTTTGTGACTTACAGTAGTAGTACATAGGTATATGATACTATTGTGTGTTAATTATGCACCTGGGTATCCATTATGCATCTATACATATAAAATGCTTTCACCTGAATGACTGACTGACGGTCACCGCACACCCTCCGCCAAATGAAAAACGAAAAAAAACCTTTGAGAATTTTATATTATTTAATTATCTTCAATTTTTCATAAAAATAAATAAGTGTTATTTTTGTAAACAGGTAATAATAGTTTGCAGGACGTATTTTTTACCTGATGTAGGCGTTCTATAAGTAAGTAATTTCAAAATTTATCCCTTAACTAGCGGCCCGCTCCGGCTTCGCACGGGTATAAAATATATAGCCTATGTCATTCACTGAAAAAATGATTAAAATCGATCCAGTAGTTATGTAATTATTTACGACATCATATTAGAAACCTCAAAAATAACAGTATTTCTCCACTATTTAATGGATGTTATCATACATATAAACCTTCCTCTTCAATCACTCTATCTAATAAAAAAAACCGCATCAAAATCCGTTGCGTAGTTTTAAAGATTTAAGCATACATAGGGATATAGGGACAGAGAAAGCGACTTTGTTTTATACTATGTAGTGAAGGGTCAAAATAGGGGATGAAAGTTTGTAAGAAAGTTACATTTTGCTTGCATCACGCCTCGATTTTTACCCAACAACAAAAAAAAAGAGTTTTTCTCAATTTGATGCTTATGTAGGTTTTTTTTTGGGTATGTTATCTCAGGTCTCCGTCAAATATGAACCGATTTTGTTACCATGCGAATTTAGTGAAGATGGTATAAAGTTCTTGGGATCCGGAGAAAGAAACACCGTCACGGACTTTAACCGCAACGACTTGCCATAGACAGGGAATCCAAACCGAACACCTTCCACAGTGAGAAATATTTCCAAAGCCTTAAGCCTTAAATTGCAATCTTCCGGCGGCATGTAATAATAGTCCGACCAGTTTTTTGCCTCTAAACGGGGCCGCGGGGCATCCCCGGCAATGGCAGTAATGTAAAATATGTCTAAGGCAATTCGTTGAGGTTTATCCGCAGCTGTGGACATCGTTTTGGTCTATAAACCGAAGGTGACTGGTAGGTTTTCCTTCCTCAATTTTCATATGTTATGGTTCAGACTTACATATTTTAACAGTGTTAGTGTGTATAACGGAAAACTTGAATTAGCCTTTTTTAGTTATATCTTATTTGTATGGAGTCGTCACCTCACCGGAGCTAAAAAACTGGATTTTGATTTAAAATTATTTTCCTGGTGTAGGTACACAGTTCTTATTATATATATATTCATTTATGTCAGCCCTCTCTATTAATATAAATAACTGGTTATTTTCCAAGGTACAATAAATATAATCACTTCAGGGCCTTGTGGAAAATATTTATCTAATATTCTAATCATATCTTCTATATCTTAAATATCAATGTTATTGACAAAATACGAGATGCCGAGATTAGGAATGGAAAGATTTTTTTAAAGTATTGATATAATTTGGATTTATTCCAAATTCCAATAAAATGATATGCAAGGTTTCAGGAACACCTATCTCCTTCTTTTACACAATCAAGGAACAATATATAAACTAGGTAATTCTTCGATTATATAACAATAATATTATTTTAAAACAAGTGATTGCTAGCTACTTCTCGCGAATTCTTCATGTTTTTAATTAAACATAACGTACGTATTCTAGGAACATAATTATCTCAGTGCGCGAGCCACAGGGTGTTCAGAGTCATCTTCAGAGCGAAAGTAAATTCTAATATTTGTTTGTTTTGTAACCGATCGTCATGAAATTTTGCATACTTACACGTTGTCAGAGGTACATAAAAGGACATAAGGCCATTTTATCCAGAAAAAGTAATGATCCCAAGGAACGCCTGAGTTAATTGACACAATCTTTATTAACGCGAACGAAGCTATGGGCAAAAGCTATTAGTAATAAATAAACTAAACCAAATCTTATGGCGTTCTAGACTACTGTTATCGTGTATCCAACATTTTTGTAATGACCGGTTGAGTAATAATTAAGGTGTAAAAGTGTAACAAACAAACGAGTAAACTCAAACCCGCATTTATAAGTATTTTTTGTGGAATAGTGGGCTCAAAGGCAGACGGGTCACCTGATGGTAAGTGACTACCGCCGCCCATGGGCACCTGCAACTGAAGAGTCACAAGTGCGTTGCCGGTCTTTAAGGTACGAGTAGGGGGAGGGGGAGGAAGAGGGGGAGAGGGGAACAGGGAAGTGCCGACGGGAACCTCACTCACTCGGCGAAATACAATGCATGCATTGCTTAACTGCCGGTTTTCTGTGAGGCCTGTGTATCACTCCGATCGAACCGGCCCATACCTGCCGAGGCATGGGTCTCCCACAGTTAGTTAAGATGTTTAAAAAAAACTATGAACTATGATAAAAATGTTGGATGCTTTTAAAGTAGGTTTGAACCAATGTGAAAGTAAATAGAAATGATGAAAAGGATTAACTATTTTGTGTGTCCTTCCATATTAGTAGCTGATGATGTGGACTACAGAAATACACGAACAAAAAGCCCTTTTTTTTTACATTGACGAGAGCACCATCAAGTAAAATAAACATTAGCGAAATGACGGAAACCTAAAAAATATAATGGTGCAATAGTGACTATATAGGAAGTGAACGATTTAAAGAGGAGTCAATGTGGTTATAATGACCATCAGTATAATTTACAGTGTAAATACAACACGACGCCGATTTCTCCACATATAGCGAAGTACCTTTTAGCCCCGATATTTCGGTAACTAGGATCCATAAAACTCCATGGACAAATAAATGACTCCTTTACCCCTCTTCCCCCCTTCACTAATCCTACATTAAAGGCCGGCAAGAGTTCATACGCCTCTGCCTACCTCTTCGGGGGTACAAGGGTGAGTATGTATGTAGTGTATGCATAGGAAAATAGGAACATCCAGACCGACGCAAATAAACTGAGCGGGAATAAATCCGCGACCACTGGTGTGGTGAATAGTAGGTAAAATATCTTATATGCGAAGGAATATGTATATTCTCTTTGAGTATAGTTGGCCCACGACAATAGTGTGTGTAGGTATTTGCTCCGATTGTAACCATCAGTCTCTTAATCATAATTGTTTACTAAAACTAAAAAAACACGGTTTAATGACGAAGCAAAGTAAAAAAGGGTTTCACTATTCGCTGGCCCCTTCGTCAGACCGTTACCAACCCTAAACTTGAAGGGTTTACTAGTAACCACTGAAGTAGCCAGGAGGTGGATAGTGGCCACCTCCTGGCTCCATTATCAGGTCAGCTCCAAGAATATTTATTTATTATTTATAAATAAATAATAGGCGGACTTAATGCCTAAGGCATTCTCTACCAGTCAATCTTTGGGTGATTCAGAGAAAAGAAGAAGTAGGTGCAATTAAAAACTTGTAAAAATTTACAAAAAATAGAAAGGGATACATACAAAATTCGATACGAATATACAAACACATTATACACAAATACTTGTAACTTTAGTGTAACATATATTTATACATATATACACACACACACAGATATAAATACAAATACATACATAGCTATATAATACATATACTATTATAAATACATATAACGACATTAATGATTCGAACTATTGACGAATTATAGTGTTCTCATTTAAACGGCATATACATACAAAGTTTGTTTCGAGACAACAATAATTAGAAGTAGGTTAAAGTTGACTTTCAAAATTTATTTACATATTTACAATTAATGCTAATGAAAGATCGTGTTAATAAAGTCAATGTTTGTTATCGGCCATCATAAAACAGGTAACTTCATACATTTTCCTCCTAAAACTATGCTTGTGTACGAAGCTAAAATGTTCTTAAGTTTTATTCTACGCGCATTTTTAAACGTTTTTTTCCTTGTGGGAATATTTCCAACTCACTAAACGTATATGTATAATGTATGTATGTACAAGATCGAGATATAATTTTTTTTTGTTTTATGAAAAGTCAACTCCCGCATTAGGAATGACCCTGTGTCGCGGGGGACTTTACAAACATACCAACAACGGAACTATATATTTGTTGTTGAGAACACTTAAATGTACCAAATAGTTAAAAAGTTGTTGTGTTGACCACTTAAACCAAAACTAAATAAATAATCAATAAAATAAATAACTAAATAATCAATAATCATCAATAAATTAAATATTCAACCACGAACCCTACAAAGTGGGTGACCAAGGTGTCGCGAGTGCAAACGCTCGTTATTATTATCTACGTACGAAAAAAATAACCTTCCGCCTGTGTTCACTGCCATTGTGCCGCGAGTGTAAGAACTCAACACGTGCTAACACTTCGCGAGTGTACTTCGTGTGCAAACATGACGCGTACGAGCAAGGAAAAGGATCAAGCGACGCCCTCGGACGACGAGGTCACCGTGAACGTCGAAGATGAGTGATGATGACACAAAAAATTATTTAAATTATTTATAATATCAAAACCGGCAAAAAAAACTGACATGTGACATTTTAACCAGAGTTGCCAGCATGTGATACTCGTTTACTACTTTATGGTGGTAATTTTTTAATTTAAATTTTTTTAATTTTTTTTTTTTTTAAACAATAAATTAATATTTTAAATATGAGTTTATATTTTTTTATCATTTAACAATAAATATCAATCAAGGAATTATTAAAAAAGACAAACTTGACAAGTTATATAAAATACCTTAAATGTATCACGGAAAAACATGATAACGCTTTTTAATATTGTATGAGGTGAAGATGATTCTTTTAACAAAATAAAAATATTTTCCCGAGTTGCCACTGCATGGCGTAGTTAATAATATCTTTAAAAAAAAGTGTGTTAGTGTTGTTGCTAAACTGTAAATATGGCTATCGATATCCACAGATCGTTAATATTTTCCTTTGTGTCATTTTTTAAGTTGCGAGCAATGGGTGAAAACTATCTTAAATGAAGATTTAGTTTATGTACCTAGTTTATGTACATTTCGCTTAAAATTATAAAAAAAAAGAACTCTGTTAAAAAAGCTGCTATTCCATATCTACGATTAACAGCAGAACCATTACATACCTGATGAAACATTAATTGATGTTAACTTGCGGGAGAGCGGGGATAAAAATATAATTTAGAGGAGGAAGAGCAATACCGCATGATAAGTCTTTTAGCGTCAATATAATTTAATGTAATTGGTATAGAACTATAATATTTTCGGCAATTGAACTAGACTTTATTTAGAGTTTATTGTTAGTAGGTAAATACTGAAACATAAATATGAAACACATTCTGAAAACGTATACGTACGACATACAACAAAGTAGGGGATTGAAATATTATAACCTATTTAAAAAAAAAGTGAATGTGTGCAATTCACACACGGAGTGAAACTTCAGAAAAACAGGTCAAGATATACAAAGAATGGTCTTAATAATAAACAGTAAGCAAACCTGAAGTCCAGTTACAACTGTACACAGCTTTCAAAACAAACAATACTTCGTTTTCAATATAGGTTAGGTTGGATTTTAATGTAAATTTGTAAAGAATGAATTAAGTATAAGTGAAATATGGAGAACAAATGCACAAAAATTACACCACGTTGACATTGACATATAGTACAGGGGTATGCAACCGCCTTATGATCAGGTCAAACAAAAATATGCATATTAAGTGCTGTCACCTATATTTTACTGTACCTAAAACTAAAGCTTAGTTTTCAGTTTAAGTTCATGGCACTTTACTATTTTTTATAAACTATCGTAAGCAAACACTGAAAATTGAAATGAAATTTGAAGAGAATATAAACACAATATAATTACTTCCATGTAATTTATAATTAAATAATGCGTTAAAAAAAGACAACTCCCGCATTAGGAATTACTCCTGTGTCACGGGGGACTAATATTATTATGTTTATACTACGCGGCACTTGCATTGTCACGCCGCTTGTCTAGGAACAGAGAAATGCGTACCTACAGCGTACTGAATTCGATTACAAAAATAGTTCGTGAAGTAGCCCTGACTCCAGAACCGAGTGACCGAACATTCTTAACAAAATATTAATATCGAAAAGCTGGACAATCTCCATTAATTTGAACCCTGCCTCCTCCCTGGACGGGATTTAGTGCAATCCCCTCGCACTCCCTCGCGGTGAAATATACAGTGTAGTTGCTGGCTTAGATTATATATAGGTCCGGAGTCCAGATACCGTACGAAACTCAAGGTTTACTTTGAAGCCACCTTTCGGGGCTGTGTGAGTGAACCCCGCCCAATGCGAGTGTCTAACGTACAATCTTTGTGCTTGTGTGTATGACGGTTGTACTACCAGCGCGTAGAGTTAACCCCAAAATTCAGGGACTTTTTTATCAAAAACATTTTTGAAGTGATAACTTCTTGAACGTTGGGCACTTTTGGTACGGGGAAAAAGCACTGAACTCGCGTGACATATGCCAGTTATGTTTTCACTTCGAACGTGCAGTCCTACTGACAGTTTTTTTATTAGTACGTAATATTACATAAAGGGGAGTTTTTTTTTAAGTTTAATAAGATAAATACAAATATTTTCATCATTTGTTTATTCATATCTCAGAAAACCCCATCTATAGGCACCTTTATCATTTAAATAAATAGGTAATAAAATAAACATATATTTGCAGTCACAAGATTAATTACTACATCGATAGTCACGTATTATATCTAAGTTATTTTTTTAACTCGATATATCACGGCAAACCGGCGCATTCTTTCGCAAAATAATTGAGTTTTAATTCAGCCACTCAAACCGTCTAAATTTAAATACATACAAATGCGTTTGAAATGTTGAGTGTTTTGGTTTATTTTATTTACCAGTATCACTCGATCAATAATTGTATAGACCTTCCGTACATGCATGACAGGTCAACATATATTATATATTATACTGGATGACTTTAGGCTTTTGTAGTCGTTTTCACGTAATTTAAATAGAAAAAAAAATTCCTTATCCAATTTTTCACATTTTCACATTAATTGGTTCAAATTGACAGCTATGACATCACAATATAGCAACAAAATATCAAGAACTAGCAGCATTTTACAAGTCATAATGCTCTATTCGTTAGAAGTAGTAATAATAAGATAGAAAGATCATCTAGCCATAATACTTCTATGAACGCAATTTCGCGGTCGTAAGCATATTTCTAATCTTCGACAGCTACCTATAAATTAAAATTTGTAATATTGTTTATAAATACATTAGGAAATTAAATATTTAGGAACTTATGAAATGCGATGTTCTTACATTTATCTTTTTTGTGGTATATTTTTTTAACGATTTGACAGCACAAACAGTCAGAAATTATAACACAGCAGCTCGTGAAGTACTTCAGCGGCGAACGTTCTCTCGCGTGTGACGAGTGAAGTGTGCGAGTATGATATTATTCTTGTATAATTTTTCTTGCGTGCGTTAGGAATCTGGACCTATATATAATCTAAAGTAGCTAGAGGATTTAAATAAATTTTATCAAATTGATGAAAGATAATACAACGTTAAGGTGTATTAATATTGTTCAAACTTGACATAAGATATTGTGCCCTCCTCAGTTAAAATAAGATGTGATGAGATTTCCCTCAATTTTGGACTTATGTAAGTAATAGATATCCCCTTAGAACGAAATGTACTTCGTCCTCATTGCATCGTGCCACGTGCCGGGTGTAAGTCGCCGGACCCGAGGTTCGGCTGTGTTCATCGTGGGCAACTCGTGCGCCCCTCGTTTGAAGTCGTTTGGGCCGCGAGCGCCGCATGTTGTAACATGAATTACTTTAAATATAAAATGTTGGTAGGATTTCCGATCCGTGCCTCGAACGTGCCACGGGCACGGGCACGGCTCGTTCGAGTGTGAATCAGCCTTGAACGGAAGATTACCGATGTGCACGTAATGTCATACACATGATGTCTATAGACATAACAGCAGATTGTTAGTTATTATCACAGGGTTTACCCTAACGTCTCCACAACAAGCTTTTAAGCTTGCTGTGGAGACGTTTATATGTAGTAATATAAATCTTAATTGTATTATAAACTGTGGGTTCTACGGGAATATAACCTGTATAGCCGATCACTTGACGCATTTCACGCTTGAGCATTAAGACGAGAATGACGACGGACAACTAAATTAGGTGGATAGGATACATACAGCTGGCAATACACAAGTGAAACATGTTGCGAAATTATAAGCACCCATAATAGTCTACCATCCGGCGGTCTATGTATTTAGTAGTACAAACAGACAGGTATACATAGCAGTGTAGTGTAAACTTTAGTGATGAGATGTCAATCAACATTTTGTAATCACATAGAGATAGAGCCAAAACACGACTTTAAGGAGAGAACTGAGCGCGTGGGTGCGTAGTTTGTTGCAGTATCTCATGACATGCAGCATCGAATAGTTTGCTTGTTGTTCACAGGAGTGAAAAGTGACACTCAGTCATTGTTTAGGAGTTAAATTAATTGGTATTGTGAAAGTGTAAAACTAGCCATCAAATTCTTCGCTCGATCAAAAAAAAAACGACATGACACCTCTTCTCGTCACAATGTCAAAATAACTCTCATTCAAATGTAAAAATCGTGTCATAGCACAGAATTCATTCTACACGTTCCAACTTTTGAGCATGGGTTCACTTGTGCGGAACTCACCGCGATAATCTCTACAACAGTTCTCAAACCAAACTGCTATATCATGGACTAAAGGTTTGCTTAGATAATAAATGATTTCTTGATATCAAACGGTACACGGTCACCTTAAAAGCATACGTTATAACGACATTACGTATATATTACATGACATTACGCATACGCATAAATACATTTTTTATCACAAAGCGATATTTAAATTTGGAGCTTTTTTGACAGTTTTAATAATTTATGCAACTGCACTATTAGAAACTACTCGCAAGTATAATAGGATCTAAACTTGAAAGATGCAAAGAGTGACGATCTGATAATATGATATTGATGTCTAAATTACTTCCACAGTATTGACCCAGACCCTTAAAGCGAGTTTACACATGACACTAGCATTGGTCCATTGTGAGACTGCGCTGCACATTGAATGATTGCAGCTCAGTCACTATGTTGATAAACTGTCTACAGGCAATAGCACAGATAAATAATAGTTTGGCCATAGTAACAGCTGAGCGTACCTATAATACTACACCTAAAACCTTTTTACTTCCAAGATTTAATTTTTTATTATGTATTTAAGTTTTAGATACCTAACAACAATATGTCAATATATTTTTGTGTAAGTAATGGCGCAATTACACTTGGTCGGTCGCACGAAAGACGTTACTCGAATTCAGGCACACGATGCATTAATGACATTGTTTTACACGAATTCGGTCACTGGAATACGGGTAAACGACGAAGTTATCTCTCTGTTTGAATATATCTCGAACCCACACTTTTCGTTTCTTTTTATTCTGCGAGCCAATTCTATCAATAAAATATCACAAACAATATGAATGCTTCTTCGAAGAGCAACACTACTACATAGTACTCATTGTGACGACTGGCAAAGCACTGCGTGACAAGTCAAAGGAAAACGGCGTCAGGTATTCTGATTCTGGGAACCAAAACGAAAGCTGGACTAGATTGTACGAAGACGAGTGTACTCGATTCCGTTCATTTACACTTAGTCGTTTGTCCGAATTCCATAGGCAATGGAATACGAGCTAACGATCAAGTGTAATTGCACTATAATACTAATAATAAAGATTACATCTTTTAATCATATGTCAAGTGTAATTATAAATAGTATTTGAATGGAAATGTATTATAATATATTATTGTAGCTCAATTTAATTAATGAAGTATTACTTTTAACGTAAACGAACAGGTCCTATTCTGTAATGTTTATTTAATATGCTTGTATTATTAGTAATACCACAGATAAGATAATAGTTACTGTAATACCTACTATCTAGGAGGGCAAGCGGAATCATGGCGGTCCCCTCCTCCGGTACAAGGATGTCCAAAAGCGACATATGAAGAGATGCAACCTATAATAGTTTAATGTCTAATCATATCTAAATAGTTTAATGTTTAATCATATTTCTTTCTTTGATTGTGAAAATATTCAGTTTAGCCTCCAATATAAATATCTTGATTCGCAACTTTTATCATTAGATATCCCCACCAAGCTATCACACCTTTCTCGAGCATACTTCTCCTAGCTAGTGAGGTTTGACTGTATCTATGTAAGGAAAGAGGAAAGTGGAGGGCGTTGTGTCTACCCCGAAGAGAGCAAGTTTATGTATGTATGTGTATTTTATTTATTCTTGAGAAGGTGAATACATGGTTTTAGGGATTGAATATCAAAAAACTTTTTTAGTGCACCCTTGGAGTGCTCAAGGAACATTGCCACTTAAGATCCAACATTTTAATAGCTCGTCTGTCAGGTCTGGCATTCACGACATTTACATTCAGTTTTTATATTCGCCTTTCAAAGAAGCACACAGCCCGTGTGAAGGTAACCGGTTATCGTTGCCAAAAACTACTCGCTCCACAACATTGCAAGTTTATCAACAAATTGGGCTCTGACAAAAAAATACGATTACATCATAATACTTTCAAGTATGATGCTTGAAATATTATGCTATACTATTTTATATTTGTCTTGATATTCTACATTCTATAAAATTGGAATAATAAAGGACCTTGTGTGTGTAGACAAGTCTACATGTGTGGGTTATAAATTTATAATTGTACTTACTTAAGCATTCACTGCTTACTTTTTTCGAAAGGTATTTTTAAACAATTATGCTCTTTGTTTAAATCACTTACTACAAATGCAGTAGATGCACTTATCAGTATTTCTTTAAACGAGTCCTGCTGAATCGGCATTTTTTTTTAAATAGTCCCGGAAAGAATCTCGATTTCACCCATGTGTCCGGATTTTTTAAAGATTTTGTCCGCTGTAGGCAACTTAGGTGATGGCAGGCCCCATTGTTCTTAATATAGTATGTAGTAAATGCGAGGTGCATTTACTACATACACAAGAACTACCACTCTCTCCGAATCATTTTTATCCGTCCTAAGGTTGCTTAAAGAGCTTGCATTTAGCAATAAGGACGCTCTTTGTACATTATCTGTCTAACACATGTATGTATCTAATAGTATATATATAATCTGAATCTCGGAAACGACTCCAACTATTTTTATGAAATTTAGTATGCAGGGGGTTTTGGAGGTGATAAATCAATCTACTTAGGTTTCATTTTTACAAAACGTAAAAAGAAAACCGAGCAAAAGCTCGGTCATCCAGGTACCGATACTTTCACTGTAACAATGGTTTACAATTACAAATGAAGTGTTATCTATATATCGTATAAAAAGGACTTAGTTTAAAATAAATTATTCTAATCCTCATGAAATTAAGTCCTAAGTTAATTATATTCTTTCATATTCGTTGAAGTTTGTAATTATTTTAAAATGCAAACCCAAACATTAAAAGCAAAAGATTTGACGATAGCTAACTATGATACGATAACATGACGTCAAAATAATTATTTCATACAAATTTCTACAGAACGTATCTTTTTAACATTTAACAAAGAGTAACAGACTTGACAGTTAACTAGCGTGTTAAAGAACTGAAGAAAATAGAACAAACATTCTTTGATGAATAACACCCCTGTTTAACAGTGAGATCTATTAATGATTATATTTTAAAAAGAGAAGAATGAGATTTTATTTATTGTAATACACAATGCTTGAGAATTCAAATCATTCTTGTAATTCAAAACTTATCTTTTATTGATAACATTAGACTGTACCTTTACTCGATGTTTAGTTAACAGGCCTTTAGACAAGAATTTATATCTTTACAGGGTGTACACGACAGTGGAACACTTACTTAAATCACTCAAAGGGCATGACTCTAGCATGCACTTACTAAACGTACTTCTACACCATCCGGCAGCTGGTAGATATACATATTACTATCTAATATAGATTAAACATAAAATAGAAAAATAACAACTACATAATAAATCGTATTTATGCTACTGAAGCACAATGTAATTATATAAAAAAATATATATTTCTAATAAAATAAAATATAATAATAAATAAATAAAATACTCTCATCGACCGCATACTTCGGAATTTGAACCCACCACGGCTGTGCAATGGCACACGATTAGTCATTAAAATATGATGAATAACATTGTTATGTAGACGCCAGCATTTTGAATGGCAAGTTCCGAGGCGAAAATGTATTGCTGCCACGAATCCCAATGATTCCCATAGAAATGCCAATTGAATTCAAACGCTTTTAATTTCCAATTAGATTGGAATTCACACACAATAATACACACAATCAATAAGTAGCAAGGCCAAACGATGTCTGTTTGTGGCTTAGATTTGATCACACCATGTTTTTCACACAGACAAAACTATACGTGGCATGTTCTCACATGGGCAAAGCATCCAGTTTGTTGTGTTGGCTAAAGACGGACTGACAAAAAACATTGTACAATCGATTGCTGTTCGAGATCGATATTTTTTTTTATAATTTAAGATAGAAAAAATATATTCTCTTTTTTTAATTTACATTTAACTTTTAAGAGATCAAACTTTAAATATTTGAGTTAAATTAATGAAGTACATTGAATTAAGAAAATGAATGGTTGGTGTTTTGTATTTTTATAGGCCGTCCACAGCGCTCCATTCTTCTTTCAGTCCTAGACTGGGGTCTAACTTATTGTAAGTATATGGGGATGGGTCCCCATATACTTACAATAAGTTAGTTATTTTTCATTTAACTACCAAAATATTCGCTAGAAATAATTTATATGGCAAAACAACGTTTGCCGGGTCAGGTAGTAAATATATATATAGTCTCTAGTCACTCTCAACCAGCTACAAGTATTCGAGCGCATTCTAATTGGATGCAGAACGAAAGGAAGGTCGTCTTGACAGTTGACATAGCTGTGAGTGTGGTTTGTTTTTTAACATTGATGTATATTATTAATAAATGAATTGAAGATAAACAAGAACAAGTATTTGTGATTACATCATAAAGATAATATCTAAACTAATTACGAGTAGCTGCATAAGTATTGTATTATAATATTATAAGTAGGTGAGTAGGTTATCTAATAGTAAAAATATGCAACGAGCAGCAGTGTCGCTATCCCCGCGGCGCGAGGGGGGGGGAGGGGGGGGGCTCACCCTTGTCAGGGGCTCGTCTGGGCTTTGGCTTTAGGCACGTTTGTACACTTTTGCTATGGGGAAAAAGCACTGAACTCGTGGCCGTCACGCTAATAATACATATATAGATCCACTAGAGGACTAGAGGGCGCTAATGTAAATTCATTGAGTTCTGCCAGCTCCTTATTAATTAATGTCACCAACCTGCTAATGTGACATTTTAAGTTCGTCTTTTCGTTTAAGTTTTTACAATGGTTTCTACAATAATTAGCTACGCCACTGGTCACGAAATATGTATATTAACCACAGATTACTATATTACTCGCGTTACCGGAGTCGCTTCTGTTAGTGCATATTACCTTTGGATACTTGGCTATTAAAGGTTTCAGCTCGTCCGGGGATGTTTTATAATGGCGGCTGCTATCGGGAACTTTAATGTCTATAGTGCCATCCTGTGTCCAGCACGCTGACACGCTAAAATGTTATCGGGCCATTCTGAAAGCCGATTGTCTAATTTTTGTCAAATATTCCCTTATCGTAAAGCTTGAACCCTTCAAAGAAGTCTTCGCTTTCCAGACGTCAAACCTAACTTCGACCGTTGAGGATCTCATCAATATGGGGCGACGATGTTCCTTGGAAGGGACACGAATGGCAAAGCAAATGGCAGGTGGCAGAGCTTGATGTGTAGTGATGTGACATCGTTAAGGCCCATCTTCTTGTTTATAATATCAAGCATAGTTCCATTGCAGTCCTCCTTGACAGCCTCAGGTACTCCCAGGAAGATCAGTGCCTTTTGTCGGTGCCGAGTCTCCATTACATCGATCATCTTGTTTACTTATTATTATTATTGAAATGTAAATTAGAAATTGTTGTTGTGAAGTTATGAAATGTTAATGTGCTGGCAGATGGTTTGAATACTTGGCTTATTTCATATATATATTTTTTAAGTTTACTAGACGCCTTTCTAAACCGTAAGGGGGGCAAGGCCCTCCGCACGCAAGGACGTAGCTGCCTTTTCTTTCAGAGGCGGCCAAGGTCTGCCGGGGTTCTCGAGCACTTAGGCTACACCCGAGTCCCTTGCAATAGACCTATTTATAACGGAACACCGTGTGGTTTTAATCCGTTCGATTCCAAGATATCACTTCACTGGCAGCCCCGGTAGGGTTTCCACACGATAAAAAAAAAATACTAGTATTCTTGTTAATAATCCCTTTAGCTAAACTAACCCCTAAAATATGTGAAGACAATTATTTGTACCCCTTTTTAAGAAAATTTCGCGAACGCTTTTACGTGAAATTTGGAATACCTACTTAAAATTTTAATATAGAAGAAGTGCAGAAAGTTACAATTTTCAAAAATAAGTCTTAAAAGTTTAAAACTTACGTGAATCCAGCTACATTGAGTTACACGCGGCCAGAAGAAGTATTTGTGTTGACCTGTCATAGTACGTAAGTGCCAACAATGGCGGTTCAAGTAATAATATGAAGGCCAATTAAATAAACCATGGTCCGTATTCAACCACCAGGCAATCTCTAGTACGTACATATCAATAGGCAAATTCGTAATAGTGGTATTGACGTGACGTAGTTGACGTGGACGAAAGGTGAACAAACAAAGAAGACTTGGTACTGAAGTACCTAGTCTTCTCTTTTCTCTTTTTCATGTTTAGGAGCTTCTGACGAACCCATAGGTAGGAAAAAACACTAGTAAATAGTAAAATTAAAGCTTGAAATAGAGCAAATGCGTGAGTAGTAATCGAAAAATAGTTTCATTGAAACCGATAATACGGACGTCCGTAAGCTACAACCGTAACATAAACCATTAGCGCAGATTATTGAACAGAATGCCATTAGATATAAGTGAATATTTTCCATTAATTCATTAATTACTCATTTGGGATTTTGATTGATGCAACATGTTTTTAACCAAGCGTTTTTAACACCCGACGTAATAACTAAGGGTGTTATAAGTTTAACATATGTATATGTGTGTCTGTCTTGTCGTTTAAAAATTGATCTGATCGAGAGTGTTCTTGGATATAATTCGATGATGACGCCTAGTTCACGTGAGTTCTTCCAAATGCCTTCTTCACCTGACATTAAATTACCCCTTCATAAGTGATGTTTTGGACCTGGATAAATAAAATAATTTGATTGAACTACCAATAAAATGTATTAATATAAAAATGTGTCGAAATGAAGTTGTTACTATTGTAGGCACTACAATAGTAACACTGCACTAGGCGGTAGTACGTCGCGGCAAAACAAATTACCAGTCTTACTAACTATAACTGGTAAGTAGTAATTTTTATAGTAACACGGGCACTTAATAAATAAATAAGAATACCCCAAACACGGACGTCTTAGGCCATGCCGAGAACCCTTGTGCACACGAGGGGCCCTGTTGGAAAATAAAATTTCGTTCCGCGTTCATATCTGCTATTAGGGCGTATCTTCAAATCTATTTTTTAAGGTCTTCACTTCTTCTTGGTGAATCATTTATTATTCTCAGACGGTGAGCAGTATCCACTGCGAATGGTAATATTTAAGCGAAGGAATATTCTGGTAGCAACTTCAATCCTCAGAAAATTTCATTTTAATTTAACTGACTTCATTAACTTTTGTAAGGTCGACTACCTTAAATGGGGCCTTCCGGGGGCCCCGTGAGAATGGGGGCCCTGGGCACTTGCCCCGTGTTCCCTTATAGTATATACAGTACTGATCCTAGGACATATTACACAACGCTGTCTCAATATAAGCAGAGCTTGTATTATGGCATGGGTCCTAGAACATGGATCGCACCATCGCGCTTTCCGTGTTCCCAGTCTATGTATGTTTATACATAGACGGAAAGCGCGATGGTTTAAATGCTCGCCTCGCCACTACGCCGCCGAGTGTTGTGGGTTCAACTCCCACACGGGACAAAAATTTGCGTGATCCACAAATATTTGTCCCGAGCCTGGATGTTTTATTTATTTATTTAAAACTTTCTGCAGTTTACATTGCACGAGGCGGACCTAATGCCACATGGCATTATCTACCAGTCAACCTTTGGGTGATTCAGTGAGGGACATGGCAGTTTTACATATTCGTTGTTATACTTAATTGGAGTTGTGTATTTAAAAGGAAAAAAATGTATATTTTTTGTAAATGCATACATATTGTAAATAAAAACACCCACACCAATATAAATTATACATTTTCATGAAAACAACTATTTGCACGTCGTAAATAAACAGTGTAGTTATACGGATATTTTTAAAATGTCGAATGGTATTCGATGTTTCGAATTGCGACGTCAACTATCGATAATTTTTATGTGATCGGTAGATACTAAGATCGATAGAAGATGGTTTTTTTAAATCTGTAGAAAATATTATAATATATATAAAAAAAAACTACTAGTAACGTGGGTTACACATTAATAGTATTCTTGTTAACCCCCCCAGCTAAATGCTTGTGTTAGGAGTGGGTTCACGTCGGGACTGCACTGGGTGGGGTTCGAACCCGCAACCACACGATCGCAAGTCCGACGCCTTAGCCATTACGCTACCGCCGCTTTTTTTACTTCTTTGATTCTTGTATTAGTTATAGATAGATTGACATAATACTTTGGAATTAATGTCAAAAATCCTACTAATATTATAATCGTGAAAGTTTGTGAGGATGTATGGATGTGTGGATGTATGGATGTTTGTTACTCTTTCAAGCAAAGACTACTGAATGGATTGCGATGAAATTGGGTATTTAAATAGCTGGAGACCTTGACTAACACATAGGATACTTTTTGTCCCGATATTCCCACAGTACCGGGACTTATGCGGGTGAAACCGCGGGGCTCAGCTAGTATATACATATTTTTAATTGATTAGAACCTACGTTTGTCGATGCAACGGCCTACCTGTAATTAAGGTTATCATGTAAAAAAAAAAGTAGAAAAATTACAAGCTTCTCATCTATTCTGAAACATTTTCCCTCGAGTCCGTACTGGCGTGGTAATTGAGATAGCAGTAAATCAGACAGGCTCTTGTGACTTACTGCTATCTCGATTACCATGGCAGCGGAGTATGGGATATTTTTTATAAGTACAGCAACATAACAATGGTCCTTAATATTATATTAAGTGACGTGATAAGACCAGTAAATAAAAGTAGGTTAAACAGTTGCTGCTTTTTGCACTGCATTACTACGTGGTCTTGCATCAACAAGCTGCCTACAGAAATGACGCACCCCACACTTTGAATTGATTAGATAATTCAGGATAGGAACAGCTGGAAGCATGAATGGGCTCCGGATAGAAAATAAAGGTCACTCTTAACATATGCAGCGTCATATACAGGTTTAAAATAGGGTAGACGTCCTGCCGATGGTGGCGTACGTGTCGGGTCGTTCGGCTCCCTTTGATATCAATCAATCGACGATGGCTGGCGCTAGCGTCATGCTCGTGAACGAGAGCCGTTGGTTGGGGCTGGTCATTTCCGAACTGCTGTTACTTACCTATAGTAGTAGTTAATAGTTTAGAACAATACGTTACATTGTCCTCACATTTAACTTGCGCATATAAGCAATGTAACCAGAGATTTGTAAAAAACATGTTGAAAAAGAGTATCCCTCGAGTTTCTTGCCTGTTCTTCTCCACTGGATCTACGAATTGGAACAGGCAACTAGCTTCACGACTGACTTAGTCTGACTGACTACTACTCCTGACAATTCAAAAATACCCATAGTGGTTTAATTGAAATAAATGATTTTGATTTTGATACCTGATTCAGTGTTCACACCAGGTAATTCAAATTCATTTTATATTATTCTTCTGGCATTCCTTTCAAACTGTTGGTTTACTTTGCGAGCACCACGGCCAGATGACGCAGGTTGAGCGCACGTTGACAAGTAGGTACTATGCAATTCAAACAAGAATGGGACTGACTTTGCGCCATGTTGTGATGTCATAGCTGTCAATTAGAACAAATAAGGTAGGATGAGCAAAACAGATATTTGCACAACAATCAATTTATTTACAAAAAAACATGAAAAATTGGTCTGGAAAACGGTAAAAATAATCTATACAATGACTTTACACTGGTCAATGAAATAAACCAACACATTCAAAACTTAATAAACTATGGTCGAATATCGACCAACAAGCGAGAGTTATTTTTAAAGCTATGCAATCAACAGATTCGGTATACTACAGCTAAAATAGTAAGGTAAAAAAAGTTAATATTACCTAAATTAGTTTTGGGTACTTTTCAAATGACAGTTGACAGATTAAGGTCATTGACGTTCTTATTCTTATAATTTAAAACGCATTGTACTGTAGCACACTATGTCGCCAAGGCTTTTTCATTACGAGAGGGTTTTCCTAGGAAAAGTGGTGTATCTTACTAGAGAAGATACCTGGAATGAATACCCGTGTGCTCGTTTGCCCCCTATAATATAAAAAAAATAATTAAATATTTATTGGGGCGAAATGTTATTCATACATTCACTTTGTATCCTACTAATATTATAAACGTGAAAGTTTGTGAGTATGGATGTTTGTTACTCTTTCACGCCAAAACTATTGAACTGATTGCGATGAAACTTGGTATGTAGATAGCAGGAGACCTGGATTAATATATAGGCTACTTTTTATCCCGATATTCCCACGGGATCGGGACTTACGCGGGTGAAACCGCGGGGCGCTGCTAGTATTCCATAACTGCCGACGAGCTGTCAAATTAACCACCACCGTTGATGTCAAAGCTCCAAGTGTTCACTAGTCTTCTCTTTTTGTTATACCAACGGAACACAGAACACGAATTTAAGAGACCTTCATACATACCAGTATTTTTAATATTTATATTACAAAGGTTGATACGCTACAGTACCTAAGCACGAATTTTGTTCAAGTCGTTCACATGCTAACTAACGCGCGTCGGATCAAAATATAGGGCCAGCAGATTGGATCAATTTTTAAGTTCTAAAACGTGAATACCGACCTATCTAGTCTGGGTGTGGTGACTGGTTAGCTCAAAATGGTTCTTTAGTAGATATAAAGAGCACCCTGGACGCCTACATGGCACTTTGAGTTACACTTGGATCTTTGAGTTTGTTTCGGCGTTTCTTCCGCCGGCACACAGTACAGTTGTACATTTTGATTTGACAAATGAACATGTACAACTGTCAACTGTCAACTGTCTAAAAAGATCTATTTAAATAAAATCATTTATTTCCGAATCATATCGCATTCTAAAATGTAAGAAACAAGAAAATAATTCTATATCTTAGAAATGATAAGCGTGGCCACCTGCCACAATGACCTGTTTACTAAGTTACCCTTAGAGCACTGTGGAAAGCTGATAAAACCATTTCATTTGATACCCAAAAAGGTAAATTTCAAAAATATTTCTGTTTATACAGAAGGAACTTAATGTGTAAGTTGATGCCTTATTGGATTTAGTGTGAGGTCATACAGGCTATCACCAGCGGACGATCAAAACGCTTCTAAGAATAACTTGCTAAAAAACATAACCCTCGGTCGGGTAAAATCTCATTCTACGGGTGCAAAACTATAATACATCAGTGTGAGATCAAGCTCAATGATGCTCGCTATACCTACAATATTACGGAGGCAAGGTCAGTTGAAGCGCAATCAGCGCAATGCGGTACTATTATGTATTCTGTGGCAATGCACAATACGTGCATGTTATAAAAAAAATATTGTGAAGAACACTCTCCCAATAATAAAATTCTTAAGACTTTGTAGAATTTTATAAGATAATAAATGCAAAATTTTAATGACCAGCCGTTAACCGCAGTTTCACTTGCGTTTATGGTCACAGCTCCGCTCCTAAGAATCGTAGCGTGATGTTGCATAGCCTATAATCTTCCTCAATCACTACTCTATCCAACACAAAAAGAATTATTTAAATCTGACTGATAGTTCTAGAGATAAGCGCGTTCAAACAAACAATCAATCTAAAAAATCTTCAGCTTCATTATATTAGTATCGTCAGTAACATTAAAAAATGGGACACGATAACAAAATACTAACTCGAGGTTCGCAATTTTAGGGTTTAACGAGAATACTACAAAAACAATGCTTAAGTCCCTCGTAATCTTGATAAATCGTTCACGCATCAGATGAAGTTATTACATAAGTACATAAAAAAATATTATTTAGATCATTAGCTACAATTCACATAAGTGGGCAATAAATTGTCGGCCACCTAATCTGAAAATAAATACATATATAAGAATTAACAATGGCGACAAATAGCCTTGTTTTTATAATGACATTATTTATTTTGACTTCACACTATGCGCGATGATTAAAATTTCCACACCAATATTATTATTAGTTTGCCGTGCCGTGGCATAAGTTTGATGCCACAGTATTTTCTCTCAACATAAGACCTTTCGGAAAGCTAGATGACTGATGACTCTGATGAGATACTGCGGGGACCGATAACCGATGGGATTTCGGATTCTGGAATCTACTTTCCAAGCTCTCTTTATTAATGGCGCAAGGAGATGCTGAGAGGCGAACTGAGACCTCATGGGAAACGGAAGTATATCACACTGAACTCCACCAAGTAGGTACTGTTTAAATGGATCGAACGATAGTAAGACTCGTCATGGAGGAGAGGATCGAAAGGCGTTAGGACCGTCTCTCTTACTGGCTTAGGAAGATATTTCGCAAAGCATCGCTGACAGTGGAAGTCACTTTGATGGGATGCCCGGCAATACCGCGACCATACGGCTGCCGTCAGTGCACTTGCACTGCATGCATGTTCGCACAAAAAAGAGAGCGGAAATTGAACGATATTGAACCAGAATGTTACATCGAGAACACACTCCATAAACACTGCAATAGTCTGAGGGTGGCGGGAATGGCGGCCCGTTGCGATAGCAGAAGCCTGCTTATTTACTTCTTAGCCCTTGTAAATAATAATAATGTTTTATTTCCCTTTCACCACAATATTTCAGGTATTTACAAATATTATGCTTAGTAGGTAAAATAATTTCTCAAGACAATATTGTGGAGGACTGATGCCTAAGCTAGGTACAAACCTGTCTTATAGGTCACCAGGTCTCCGCTGCGAGTTACAGTTTTACTGGTTGATAATTACTTTTAATAAATAAATATGGTTGATATAAATAATAAATTTATTATTATTGTATTGTTTTAGCTAAAACAATACAATAATAATAAATTTTTGGCCATTGAACAAAAAGTTGAATATCTCTGCCTTACACGGTTTGAAACACACAATATGATGCGAAAGCCTAGAGTCTACAACATTTTGACGAATACAACATATTGACGAACGTATTAAACCCGTCATTTCAGATTTCGTTATGTGTACACATATGCTCTTCAATATTTTATGAATAAAAAATTAAAAAATATATATTTTCTTAAAGTTATAGATCAACACACAACGTCACCACAACAATAGGTTGCTTTGTCGAAAGTAAAATTATTATAACAATAAATAACAAATAACTTCGTGTTACAATTAGTTAACAGTTCGCTATCTGCCAGTGTCGATCTGAAGTATAATAACTGCCCGTTACCAAATAGTTTAGCCTGACGAGAAGAAACCAGGCAAACAAACTCACTCCGGTCACTCTTTGAAATTGCCAAATATTTTTACAAAGTTGAGTCAAATTTATTACAGCACTGATTTGATGTGCGCTATTATGTTATTGAGATTCAAATAAAGTAAACTAAAATTAAGCTAAGAGTATATATACATGAATACTGAAAACCAAACAAGATAAAATTCAAATAAAAAAAGAAGGAAGATAAAAACATAAAGACGGCAGATAAGAAACATATTACCTAACTCACATTACATTTCTATTACGAGTAAGTACCAGCAGTTCCCGCGCGGCTTCGCTCGCGTGTACTTACATGTTTATATATTTTTTCCAAAATAAAAGTAGTCTAAGTTACTCTTCATAACACCAGCTATCTAACAGTCCACGGTCGGTCCACCCGTTCGGGAGATTAGCCGGAACAAACAGACAGACAAAAATTTCAAAAACTGATTTTTGGGCATAGGCATAGAAAGAAGAAAGAAGAAAAAAAAACCGGCCAAGTGCGAGTCGGACTCGCGCTCCGAGGGTTTCATAAAATATTTTTTATTATATGATGTAACTAAAAATTTACGGTTTTCGCAATTCATCCTTTATCTGTGCTATAAGACGTTGCTTCGCACCAAATTTCAAGATTCTGAGTTTACGGGAAGTACCCTGTAGGTTTTAATTCCCTTGCGAGTGTCGAAAATTTGCGGCATAAACGGCTGTATCTTTTGATTGCGTTGGCTTAGAAGTTTGATTTTTTTACAGGTCTAAGGGACAGTAGACTTGAGTATTTGATATAAATTCGAGCTTTATACCTCTACGCGTTCCTGAGAAAAAGGATCTTGACAGACAGACAGACGGACGGACGGACGGACAAAAATGTGATGTAACTAAAAATGTAAGGTTTTTGGAATTTTTCCTTTATATGTGCTATAAAATATTGCTTCATGCCAAATTTCAAGATTCTAGGTCGACTGGAAGTACTCTTTAGGTTTTGATTCCCTTGCGAGTAGTTGCGAGTTTGAAAATATGCGGCTTAAATTGCTGTTTCTTTTGATTGCGTTGACATAGAAGTTTGATTTTGTTACAGTTTAAAGGTATTATAGACCTGAGTATTTAATATAAATTTCAATTTAATACTTGTACGCGTTGTAACTAAAAATTTACGGTTTTCGCAACTTTTCCTTTATCTGTGCTATAAGACGTTGCTTGGTACCAAATTATGAGAACCAGAAAAACTGAATGCTGGAGAAGCTTCTGTACTAACATAGATAACAACAATCAGGCTAACAGAGTCAAAAACATTTTGAGCTGTGAAAGAGGTCACAGCCTTGGCTTCTTGAAAAAACCTGATGAGACTTATACAAAAACAGATTCAGAGACCTCAGAACTGTTAATGACTACTCACTTCCCAGGATGTCGAATATCAAATGAGAAGGACACATGGGAAGACAGTGGGGAAAATACACCAGATGATTCAGACTGGACCACTGCCCATAAAATCGTGAATCATGAAAAATTAAATTGGGCGATCAAAAGCTTCCTTCCATATAAAGCGGCAGGATTGGACGGTATTTTCCCAGGCCTGCTAAGATGGTGTGATGGGTCTTTAATAGATCATCTCCAGATCATCTACGTAAGCTGCTTGGCTCACCGCTACATCCCCTTGAAATGGAGATAAGTCAAAGTAGTCTTCATCCCCAAGCCCGGCAAAGGAGATTACACACAACCGAAATCATTTAGACCCATCAGTCTCACATCATTCTTACTTAAAGTGCTGGAGAGACTAATAGACAGGGAAATCAGGAGCACTGCACTAGTCAGCTACCCTTTGAACCCCAACCAACATGCTTATTCGATGGGCAAATCAACAGAATCTGCCCTACATCGAGTCGTTTCATATATAGAGGGCAATCTAAAAAACAAAATATCAACCCTAGGAACCTTCATCGACATCGAAGGTGCCTTTGACAAAACCAGCTTCACCAGCATAAGCCAGGCTCTGTCAAGACATGGGGTCGATTCCACAATTGCTGGGTGGATCGACAGCATGCTTAGATACAGAGCTATACAATTTACTGTAAATAACACATCGAGAGGGGTGGTGGCCAGAGGATGTCCGCAAGGTGGAGTCCTCTCACCTCTCTTATGGAACATTGTGGTCGATGAGCTCATTACCCAGCTCAATGACCGCAAGCTCTTCACAGTGGGCTATGCGGACGACCTGACCATCCTCATCAGTGGCCGCTTTGAGAGTGTGGTATGCGACCAAATGAGGTCGGCTTTGAAGGTCGTAGAACAGTGGTGCGAAAAACACAACCTAACAGTGAACCCGACAAAGACGGAGATGATTATGTTCACAAATAAACGTAGTTTAGGAGAACTGAGGCTATCTAAACTATTCGACACCCGTCTAGCCCTTACCAAGGAGGTCAATTATCTAGGAGTGATACTGGACAGTAAACTCCTATGGAACAGACACCTGGACGCAAAACTAAATAAGGCCTGCATTATTTTCTGCCAATGCAAGCGACTCCTCGGCAGAAGCTGGGGGCTATCACCGAAAATTACACTATGGCTGTACAAAACGCTTATACAGCCAATCATCACATACGGTGCTATTGCCTGGTGGCAGAGAACGGAGCTACGCACTGTCAGAAACAAACTACAGCAATTCCAGAGACTAGCATGTACTGCCGTCACTAGTTGCATGCGCACAACTCCCACAACTGCCCTTGAGGTGGCTCTTGATCTAGCCCCACTGGACCTGTTTATACAACAGGAGGCAGCTGTGGCAGCCATCAGACTTAAACTGTTGGGTCTGTGGTATAACCGAGAGGGTCCCCATATAAAATTATGGAATCAAGTAGTGGAATATCAACCACTAATCGCTGCCCCATGCGACAGGATCCCGAAACAACACATCTTTGAGAGGAAGTATCAAATACAACTACTTGAAAACGACCGAGATCAATCTGGCATACATGAAGTGCGAATATACACGGATGGTTCCAAGATGGGGTCAGGGACTGGAGCCGGAGTTTTCTCACAAGATTTAAATATAAAAATATCACTGGCGCTCGGTCAACACAGCTCCATATTTCAATGCGAGTGTGTTGCAATAACCTACGCCGCGACTGCGGTCATGTCAAAAGGTATAAAGGAGTACAACATCCGAATACTGTCAGACAGTATGGCCGTCTTAAGAGCCCTGGAGGGCAACACCATTAACTCCGGTCTCATTTATGAATGCCACCAGACGCTAGAGCGTTTAGCCTCTGCCAATGGCGTGATTCTGCAATGGATCAGAGGGCATAGCAATTCATTAGGGAACGACGCCGCCGATGAGCTGGCAAGGAAGGGATCCGCAACGTCAGTGGCAGGCCCAACTATATTACTGCCACTTCCCTTTAATCAACTTCGCTCATGGGTAAGACAACGGACTCGTGAAGCGCACAACGGCCGTTGGGCCATCACACCGGTCTGTAGGCAGTCTAAACTGGTGCTGACGGAGGTCTCACCACGTTTAACTTGCAGACTGCTCAGTCTTAACCGACTCGACATCAGAATAGTTTTAGGGACTATTACGGGCCACTTAGCCCTAAACCGGCACCTATTCACCATCGGTGCGATAGACAGTCCTCTATGCAGAGGATGTCTCGACGCGGAGGAAACGGCCGCCCACGTTATCCTGGAGTGCGAGGGAGTGGCCACACAACGGGCAAACATCCTCGCAGGTGCGAGATCGCTCCTAGAAGCCTGCGAACGCCCCAGGAGGCTTCTGTGCTTCTGGAAGGAGCTAGGCTGGCTCAACTAGTCAGCTTATCTGAACGCATAATGGACCATCTATGATTCTAAATGCGGAAACAGAGCCCTTCACCAATACCAATACCAATTGGTACCAAATTTCAAGATTCTGAGTTTACGGGAAGTACCCTGTATTTTTTGATTCCCTTGCGAGTGTCGAAAATTAGCGGAAATTTGCCGCATAAACGGCTGTATCTTTTGATTGCGTTGGCTTAGAAGTTTGATTTTTTCACAGCTCTAAGGGACAGTAGACTTGAGTCTGTGATATAAATTTCAGTTTAATACCTCCACACGTTCCTGATAAAAAGGGTCTTAACAAACAGACAGACCTTCGTACGGACGGACAACAAAGTGATCCTCTAAGAGTTCCGTTTTTTCCTTTACGGTACGGAACCCTAATAAGTTTATTTTGTAAGGCAAGGCATAAAACTTTAAATATTAAAAAAAACAATAAAAGTAAATACTTATTCTAGGCTAAAAGTAAATGTATCGTGCAAATAACTGTATGAGCTTATAAAAACTATTATTTTGACATTACAAAATTTTATTTATTTGTATTGAGTATTCATGATTTGAAATAGCCTGGGAATCCAAAAACAATTCCATCCTAAGCACCTTTATCCTCCATGTAATCCACTATTGAGTTACAGCCCTTCGGCATAGTTTGGTTCTGTTTTAGTGTGGACGTATATTTGTCCAGACTTAAAATTTGTATATTATTTGGGATTTTATTATAAAATCGCACCCAGGCTAGAGACAGGTACAACAAATTGTTGTTTATGACATATGGTACAAGAGTGTATATTACTTTAAAAAAACTGATCTTCATTTTTATGAACATAGATCAAGTTTTCATAAATATACTAACGAGTTACCGTCATTATGTTTATTTCTTTAAATTTCTACCTCAGTGAATAACGATTGCTTATTATAATATTGCTCGGATAGCCCTCTTCTGCAGCACAAAGAAAGACTCTGAATAAATCTTTGTTTGCGTTATATGCCTCGTCAGAATACTTCCTCTCACCGATATTTTCTGATAGGGTTCTGCCATATATAGTATATAGGTCCTTTTCATATAGCTTCGATCTACACATGTTGATATTAACTGTGCGCTACCTACGTAATATACAATGTTTTTCATGCCGCATTACACTCTCACTGTTATACAAACAAAACGACATACTCCAGACGCATGGCATTACTTGGCAATAAAGTTTAGAAAATAGTGGGCCATGATAATCCCAATAACAAGACATTTATTACAAATGTTTCATTTTGGTAGCTTCTTTAAGATGTATGTTTGAACTGAGATAATTGTCGATGACAAGAAAAGCATTTGTTTTAACAATGAAATTAGTTACATTGAAGAAAGATACTAGACCTATAGATCAGTTTGTATTTTAAGTTTCTAATTCCTGGAGTTCGGCGCACCTTAAAAATATAAGTAGACTACGTATCTACGACGTACTACTATTATATATTTTGGGCTCTTTCCTTCCATATGGTTACAGTGCGACCGTACATACATCATCATTCTGCGCGGCTTTTCCTAACTAAGTTGGGGTCGGCTTTCAGTCCAACGACGATACGGCCTAACTTCAATATTTTACGTGAAGCGACTGCTGATATCGAAGTTCTGGCTGTAGGACTTTTTAGGACTCCAACTACCCGTAACTAATGCCACATTTTCCAAGGCACGGACGCGTCTCAATGTGTTAAAAATGGTCACCCAAACTAAGATTGACCTGGCTAATATTACTTAACCTTGCAATGTGCTAACCTACTCGGTTACCACTCAGACACGAACCCCTCTGCGACATATATCTTGACAAAGAAGCTACAACGACTAAAACCCCTCGGCGTTCCGTCACAGGCCGTTCTATTGCAGAAGTTAGTGTATGACTTAAGATGGAAGTACTCGAGAACCTAATTAGTACACAGGAGTGGATCTCTTACGTTAATTTGCTGATTATAAATCTCTCAGGTATACCGTGTAGGTATCGGTTTAATCATTATAAACATACCTCATGGCTAATTAAGTTTGTTATACAATTTTTTAATGAAATTACCTAGTAATTTCAAATTACATTTGCAATCGGAATGTTGTTGCAATTTTACTTATACGGTTGACAGAATTATAATTACCGTTTTAGGCATGAAATAAATAGTTGTATGTAGGTTCATGTAGATTCATAGAGTATAACTTTAATTACCTATTACGAATTGGCGTTAGGATAGGGCTAAGCTGCCGGGACTTCGTCCAACAAAACGAAGGCCCTGAAGGCCGAGAGTCTTCGTTTCGTTCGAGACCGAGTTGTAGGTCGTCCCGGCTTCGTTAAAAGTAAAAATCTGGGCTGGAGAGTCTCGGTAAGGTAGTGGATGCTTGCACTCAAGGGGTCACGGTCAAGGGAGAATGGCCACGTCGCATATCTGCATAATACATAGGCTGCACTAAAAGTATCGGGAAGGGAATATTTCCACTGTTTCTGTCATATTAAAATCTTTTTAATTGAAAACTCCTTGGTTTTAAAAATCGAATACCATTTATTTATTTAAAAAAACATTCTCGGTCTTATCACAAGGTTTTGTAAAACTTGTTTAGTCGTTGAGAAAATGGAATTGACTAGAGAAAATTCAAGAGCGATGATTTATTATGACTTTCGAAGTGGTTTAACGCAATAACAGTGTGTTGACCGGATGATTTCTGCATTTGGTGATGAAGCCCCATCTAAAACCACAATTTATCGCTGGTTTGCTGAATTTCAACGTGGACGTGTCAAGCTCAGTGATGATCCCCGTCAAGGTCGTCCAAAAACTGCAGTCACCCAAGAAAACGTTGATGCTGTGCGTAAGCTGATTGAGGAAGATCGACATGTGACATACCGCGAAATTCAGGCAAATTTAGACATTGGCATGAGTCAAATACAAATAATCTTGCATGAACAATTAGGTGTAAAAAAGTTGTTTTCCCGATGGATACCGCATTCGCTCTGTAAAGAGCAAAAAGCGGCTCGCGTTACTTGGTGCGTCAGAACTCTTGAAAGATTCCACGCAGGATCCTCAAATGCTGTATACAACATCTTATCAGGTGACGAATCCTGGATATATGCGTACGAACTCGAAACAAAAAACCAGTCACGAGTTTGGGTGTTCGAAAATCAGTCACCTGAAGAAGCTGTGGACGCCTACAAAACGGCCATTTTGGAGACCCCAACTTCCGAATGGAATGATTTCAGTGCCGCCCTCGTAGAATCGCGAAGGCAGCCAGCCATAAAAAACCGGGCAACTGCTAGTCTGACTCGCGCACCGAGGGCTCCGTACAAACTTGTATGTAGATACTTCGTCCAATTTCGGGAATTGATTCTCGCATACTATTTTTGAAAGACATTTGATTTTGCCGTTGTAAAAATACTCATCACCCCACCCCAATAATATATACGAGGGATGCTTTTTAAGTTTTGTCGTTTGGTGAAAAACACAACTAGAACCTTAAAGTACTTTTTATTGTTTTTCAAAGTTTTCACCAAGTAGTTTAATACACTTTTCTATTCGCTCGAACCAGTTATTAAAACATTTTTTCCACTCCGAAGTAGGCATGTTCAATATGGCTGACTTTAAAGCGTCGACTGCTTCTTCACCGGACTGAAACCTTTGACCCCAAGGATTTTTCTTAATTTTAGGAAATGCAAAGAAATCGTTACGGCTTAGGTCAGGACTGTGCGGAGGATGGTCAAGAATTTCTACGTTTTCCTGCTTCAAATATTGAACCGTTTAATGAGCGCTGTATGAGCTTGCATTGTCATGGTGTAGGATGATGCGACGCTTTGCATTAGCTTTTCGTAACATTGAAGCCGTTTTAGGCCTCTCCGAAAGTTGTAAAAAATTATTGCACGCACATTTTCCTTAGAAAGATGCATTTCCGTACGTGACCTTATAGATTCGAAACAACGCTGCCTGTGACTAAACAAAAGCATTAGTCCTAATACTTTCAATTGTTTTGAAGATTCTGAATTGAAACTATTTCGAATATAGGACAGTTCCAAATTCAAAATTGGCGGTAAATATGTGAACGACAGAATTTAAAAGGCATGCCTGGTACATATATCAGTTCCGTTTAAAAATATTACTTCCTTGCGTGGAGTTTGGAGATTTTTAATATCTGCATGTTAAAATGATTAAATGTTTATACTTATAAAATACTTACTGTATGTACCGCAATTAAAATATCTCCGTATGCTAATAATTATTTAAAAACATTAAATAAAATTATTATGACCATGTTATATGTTTAGCTTTTCTACAATTAAATATTTTTTCTTTGCACATTCTACGCATTAAAAAATATATTACACGTAGTTAATGGCTGTATTAATTATATATTCATTCCAAGGAATGGTGTATCATAATGTTTTTTCTTTTTAGGGTATATATATATATGTATATATATATATATATTTTTCCGTAGGATCACTTTATTGTCCGTCTGTCAAGACAGAGAGAAATTAACATCAAATGCATCAAAAGATAAGGTAATTTTTAAGCCTTCCTTTAACAAATTTTAACATTTTGCACGTAGATCAAAACCTATAGGGTTAAGGGTAAGGTCTCACAACACAAGTAAAGGGAAAAATCCGAAAACCGTTCACATAAAAAAATGTTTTAGACTGTGACGCATACGAGGGCGGCACTGAAACTTTCGGGAATCTAGGAAGTGACACAACATTACTATTTAAAAATGTATTTATTGCTTTTCGAAGTATTCTCCGCGAAATTTGACACATTTTTCCACACGATGGAACCAATCATTGAAGCAACCATTCCATTCGGAAGTTGGGGTCTCCAAAATGGCCGTTTTGTAGGCGTCCACAGCTTCTTCAGGTGATAAAAATCTCTGACCACGTAATTTATTCTTTATTTTAGGGAAAGTATAGAAATTATTAGGGCTTAGGTTGGGGCTGTACGGCGGATGGTCTAATAATTCTATGTTTTCTTGCTTTAAAAACTCTTTTCTTCTGTGCGCGGTGTGAGAACTCGCAGTGTCGTGATGGACGATGATGCGGCGGTTGCAGTTCTCTTTACGGAGTTCAGAAACGAACTGTGGCAAACAAATACTAGCATGCCATTCTGCATGAACCGTTCTTTGTCCCTCAAGAGAAATAGTCGCAACATGGCCGGTTTTGGAGACAAACGTGGCCACCATTTTTTTTGCAACACTCCGTGAACGAACAATTTTTTGTTGGCTTTAACTCATTTTCGAACACCCAAACTCGTGACTGGTTTTTTGTTTCGGGTTCGTACGCGTATATCCAGGATTCGTCACCTGATACGATGTTGTTTACAGCATTTGAGGATCCTGCGTGGAATCTTTCGAGAGTTCTGACGCACCAAGTAACGCTAGCCGCTTTTTGCTCTTCACAGAGCGAATGCGGTATCCATTGGGAAAACATCTTTTTTACACCTAATTGTTCATGCAAGATTATTTGTATTTGACTCATGCCAATGTCTAAAAGTGCCTGAATTTCGCGGTATGTCACATGTCGATCTTCCTCAATCAGCTTACGCACAGCATCCACGTTTTCTTGGGTGGCTGCAGTTTTTGGACGACCTTGACGGGGATCATCACTGAGCTTGACACGTCCACGTTGAAATTCAGCAAACCAGCGATAAATTGTGGTTTTGGATGGGGCTTCATCACCAAATGCAGAAAATATCCGGTCAACACACTATTTTTGCGTTAAACCACTTCGAAAGTCATAATAAATCATCGTTCTTGAATTTTCTCGAGTCAATTCCATTCAGCATTGATTGCGGCAATTGCGGTTGAGAAGCCGCGGTCTCCTTCTGTGAGGACGTTATGCTCCAGAAGGAGTCCGCAGAGCGGGATCGGGAAAGGGCCGATCCCGCTCTGCAAAGTAATTTTATAAAATAATGTAGTATAACTTTACTGTGACGATCAATTTTATATTGTAATAAATTTTTTTTTATTGTCAGTATCCATTTTGTATGTTTATATATATATATATATCTAATTGCATCTTCAAAATTAAAGTGTCCTGTACATTAATCTGTTGGGAAATTAATTTTATCGAGTAAAATGAGCAAGTTTTATAAATAAAAGGAACGCGCCTTATAAATTCTTTAAATTAAGCAATATTTTTACAAATATTTTTAACGAACGTGCTTCGACTTTTTACGACTTAGAGTTCAAGACACGACCATAATACAACTTATTCATTCTGTGCACTTAGTATATGTCAGCCATTTAAAGAGTGCATTTTGTCACTCTTACACGATCATCGCGTAAAAGTAGTTCCCGCGAGTCGTTGCGTTACTAAGACGATAGCACTGGATATACCGCTAAAAGTTGTATAAAGTCATATACAACAGGTTGTATAGAAGTCGAATAAGATGCGACTAATACGACTAAAAAGTCGTAAGTATAAATTTATGACACACTAAGCCGTATTACATAATGAAATGCCTTCATTACGACGTTTATAGCACTTCGAGTGGCGTTAGTTTCACTTATGCGACTGAAATGTTTATTGGGTAGTGTTTATCACGGAGATCATAAACCGACACGAGTATGATCGAACGCCGATTTCATCTTCGATACGTCATCGGACATTCAGCCCTATACCACACTATTATGTATTCTGTGCCTATACTACAATCTCGTCCATCGGAAACACCGTGCGCAATTTTAACGTGACACATCTCGTTGTGAGTTCATAAGTTACATATTAATTACGCTGTGTGCAAGGTGTGAGTTAATTACTACTATGTAAACAAATTTATTTAGATATATTTGAAATGTGTGGTTATTTTTACGAAGAACATGTTATATTATTAACTGTAAGGATTGGATTATTTGAAATATTCGAATTGTATTCAACATTTTGACAATACATTATATCTGAATTTTTGTATGTTTGCACCAACATTACTATGAGCATTGATGCCATTATCAATTTATATAATTTTATCACAGTCAGTTTTGTATTAGAACTTCCTTTATCACAACCTCAAATCAATATTTAGATTTCAAAAGTTCCCTCGATTTCTCCAGGATCCGATCATCAGATCCTGACCTGATAACAATGGGATCAACTAGGGAGTACCCTTTCAAACAAAAACATAATATTCTAAATCTAACCAGGTGTCTTCGAGTAATTGGGTAATTTACGTAAAAAAAGATCCCGACGAACTGAGAACCTCTTCCTTTTTTAACCGACTTCCAAAAAGGAGGATTTTTTATGAATGTTCACCGCTTACTCGAATAAGCCTGAAGCAATTTAAAAAATTCTTTTTTTGGTTCAATAGGCATTCTTCCCCCGTGGTTTTATTTAAATTTTATAGAAATGAGTAGAGCAGTTTCTTAAAAATCAACAAATATCTAAAAATTGTACACAGTGCGTTTAGTTAGCCTACCCATATTATATTTAAACATAATACATCTATCATAATACTTCCCACTAAAAAGCACATTGAAGTCGGTGATACTTTTTTTAAAGATAATTATTTTTGAAGTTGGTTAAAAATTAAACCAAAAATTTCAATGTACTTATAAATAAGTTACATAGTTATTTAACGTGAGAATAAATAAATACCTAAGTATGCTTCCATTATAATGACTTCCTTAGTACATACTTGTTACCTCATAGGTAGCTAGTATCACTACATATTATAAAACAAAGTCCCCCGCCACGTCTGTCTGTTCACGATAAACTGAAAAACTCCTGAACGGATTTTCATGCTATTTTCACCAATAGATAGAGCGATTCATGAGGCAGGTTTAGGTGTATAATTTGTTAAGGTTTCGTGTAAATTGGTTGAAATATGATTATGATTATTGAAGATGTCTCTGACACCCGTGCGAAACCGGGCGGGTTGCTAGTTAGATATAATTAAAGCATGAGTAAAAATTAAAATTGCATAAACTATAGCCTATAAAAATACAAGGTTTTCGTACGCTGTGAGGTTGCGCATAATCGGAGTTTTATAGTCTGTGGTACTCGTACTTTATACTATTTATCAAAATGTAAATTCTAACGCGTATATCAAAAGAAAATCCTAGCACCGACTTTTGTAACATTTTTATGAGTTATTTATAATTTTTAAGTCAATCCAAAAAGTTTTATTGTGCAGAAATGTGTCTGTTTCTTTGCTACGCTTTTACTACTCAACTGATTATCGTGGAGGTTTGCATACAGTTATCAGGACATTTCCCTTGTGTATAAAAGGAAAATAGGGTATATTTAATAGAACATGTACATTAATTGACGAAATTTACATTAACGCAAGCGAAGCCGCAGCAATAGCTGTTACTTAATGTACTCGTATATGGCCCGGCAAATTAGTATAATGCTGAAGACTTATTTTGTTTTTATTGTTTGTTTCTTGTTACACCAGTTGTATTCGAAAAAATCATTTTGTATATGATAGCCAGGTTCATGAGGAATAGTATAGGCTATGTAACATCACGCTATGACCTTTAGGAGTGGAGCAGTGACCATAAACGCATTAGAAAGTCCAAGGGACGGCTAGTTAGGTATACATATGCCGCATCTTCGGTCATTAGTACGGATGCTTAGAGTGCCCTCTATAATAAATTCACCGGAAAGGAATACAAGCGCCATCTATCGGCGTTATGCAGAGTCTAGGCGGAGGGTGTTGGCGTGCTGAAGGACAGGTGCTTACAATACATCAGTGATAAAATATCAAAAGGGAGTTTTCTCATCGCTTCGTGCCCACGTTATGCTTAATCCTGTGCCTGAGGATTCGACATATACTTGTTACTAGTAACTTGGGTTGTTGACAAAAACATCAACTATCAACCGCTAATAACTTACCAAACTAGATAACTAAAGAAATGTATGGTTATCCTACTAATATTATAAACGTGAAAGTTTGTGAGGATGTATGGATGTATGTATGTATGGATGTTTGTTACTCTTTCACACCAAAACTATTGAACCGATTGCGATGAAACTTGGAATGTAGATAGCGTGACACCTGGATTAACACATAGGCTACTTTTTATCCCTATATTCCCACAGGATCGGGACTTACGCCGGTGAAACCGCGGGGCGTTGCTAGTTTGTGATAAATTTGTGTGAGCAGGTCAGTTTCTCTGGTGATGACAAACAACAAGGAGCACCTACATTAATTTTTATTGTTAAAGGTAAAGACAACTGTACAAATCTATTGTGCTTCAAATATTTCAGATAAACATTAGACTTGAAACTTTATTTATTGTTGTACACTACATATAAAGATGGATAAATAATCTTTATTATTTTAGCACTTACAATGCACAGTGTGCAACTTAAATCGGCTGTAAATATATACCATTTGTGATTTTATCTTTAAAACACCTATTACATTATAATTATTTGTATGTGTAATTGTTGATGTACTTTAAATAAAGAAAGAAATGCGATCTTATTTATACATGTGTAAATGCCCAAAGAAAAAAGACTAGGCGTATATACATAATCATCCCCCGTAATAGGGGGACGTTGCCGTTACGTTGTCACTCTGTGTCGGTATGACAGAACTGAGAACATGTATTTAAAAATGCCAGCTGTATTATAATATCTGTATTCTATTCAAAATCATGTGTCACCATTTACACACGCTTAGACTATCAATAATCATTATTTTACACACATACAGAACTGTGCAGAGAGATTGACTCACAGAGAATTTATTAAATATCCCAAAAGCCAGTTATTAGCCGATATAGCCATTTAAAGCCATTAATACAGCCCTACCTTGACCAGGTAGCCTTTCGTATACATACTTGCCAGTCGTAACGTCCGAGACGAAACGAGTTTTTAGTAGACTATTTTCTAATACTTTGTGAGTTGTTTTCAATATGTGTTACTTAAAAAGCAATGTTTTTGGACTCACCGACGAAGTGATGTCCTTACTTCGGACCCACTGCAGCCCTACGCGCCACCGATCAACTCGGCATACCTAATTACTGTTTTTTCACCCAGCTACGTCCTCGGCTAAATAATATACCTACCTACGCGAGTACGAAAATGTTTGCACTTGTTTCTATCAGTGGTGAACTGGTGAGCGTTGGTTCATAACTCATAACTTAGGCGCACGTGGCTCGCCCATATCGCACTTTTTACTTATTCTTAATTCTGTGGCAGAGCGCAATTTGCTACGATCCGATACATCCAGACTTCTTAGACACTACAAACCCGTTACAAGACTAAAAAACCAATGATATAGCTCTTGGCAAAAGCGCCTATTATAAAATATGACGTATTGCTTGTTGGGTATACTACATCGGTGATAGCGGAACGTACATTCTTGAAGGCAGACTACTGTCACGGCGAATAGGAATCGGTTACCCGGAAAAAGACTTTAGGTATAACTCATATTTTTTGGGTTTCAATGATAAAAGTTATTAGGACATGTGGGAGTTTAATAGTGTCTGGTAAACTAATTAAAATTTTAAATAGTTTTACTAAAATCTGTAACTACGTCTACTTTTTCATCGATATATAATATCGCGTTGTCGATATACGTATCTACATTGTCGACGTATGTCTATTAATCTTATATATAAAAATGAATGTTTGTTTGTTTGTGAAATTTGATCATGAAAATTGGATTCACGTTGCCAGGGATATAGCAAAGGACATAGAGTAGGTACCTTTCATTTGTGTTCAAGTTCGTCGGCTTGGAATTTCTCTGAGTGTTAGGTTAGCAGTCGTCAATATAAGCTTTGTTAAGTACTCATGGGTTTATGATAAATAGATATGGCTAGTCTTAGCACAATCTAGGTTGCAGGGTCTGCAAAAGATAATACAGTTATAATAGTCTAGTTCGCACGTGTTATGAAACTCATGGAGCGTGTCCCCTCTCACTCTCTCTGCGTATGTCTATGACACTTGTTTGGTGCGGAAGTCAGTTTGTTCATGTTGCCAGCGACATCTATGATATTAAACTATTTTACTCCTACTTAATAGCCCCTCTACACTACTCGCGAAGTTACGTCGACGAAGTACTTGTCGAAACTGACCGAAGTCTCGAAGTACGTCACTACACACTCGTGCAACCTCGTGGGAAGCTCAGTAGTCGCCCATTCGTCGGAACTTCAGGGTTCGAGTCCCTTGACCCGGGCGCAAAAACCGACAACGACCGGAGGTCGAGCGCAGAGACGAAGCGAGGTTCCACGAAGCGAAGCAAAGTTCCTGTCTACACTCTCGTATTTGCATAGCTTCGAGCAACTTCGCGAGTAGTGTAGAGGGGCTTTTAGGTTTTATTGAAAAAAGAAATGTTAAAGGTATTTTTCATAGCTATTGCCCGTGGCTTAGTTCGCTTTAATGATGACGGATGTAAGGTAGCCTCGGTCCTATTCTGTACACCTAACAACGTGCATATATTTTATGATCAGTCGAGTAGTGTAAAAACGTAACGGTTTAAGTGTAGCTTATAAGTGAGAGAGCCATGCTTCGGCACGTATGGTCCGGTTCCACCGGAGTGATACCACGGCCTCACAGAAAACCAGCCACATAGTTGTGTTTCTCCGAGAGAGTGTGGTTACCGAAGGCCCTAACCTTTCCGTCTCCACATTCTCCCTCTCTCCTCCCCCCTCTCCCTTATTCCCTCCCCTTCCCTACGCCCACCTTAAAGGTCAGCAACGCACTTGTGACTCTTTGAGTTGCAGGTGCCCATGGGCGGTGATAGTCACCATCAGGTGACCCGTCTAGTTTGCCACCGATATAAATAAAAGAAAAAGCAAATATAAAAGAACCTAGCTTAAATTGCTATTTAGGTAAATTTAAAATTACAGCCCAATTAGCTGACCAAGACAAACAACACAAGAAGTACATAAAAAGTTTTTGAAACCGTCGGCAATGCGCAAACCACACGAGTGCGTTCATTACACATGCAAAGTGGTGGGTTTTCCAACTTCAAGTGGTATCAAACTATTACAACAGGTATTTACAGGAACATTAATTGTATACGATGGCATATTAAATCCATGCACGTAATGTGGAACTATCGAATGCCACTATTGACGCGATCGCTGACTTTGTAGTGACATTATTTAGATTTGTTGAAGTCTGGTGGAAAGTATGGACGTTCGCAACACCAGAAATGTCACACGCGTTGCGGTATATGAATTAAACCTCAATAATATATGTATTTATTTTAAAAAAGAACCGGACAAGTGCGAGTCTGACTCGCGCACCGAGGGTTCCGTAAGCAAACAAACTTGTATGTAGATAGTACGTAGATCTCGAGAATCAATTCGATCAACTTCAAAGACTTTTGCGCGTCTTTTTCAAAAGAAAAACTTAACTTAAAGTCAACTATATAATATAACGAATATTATATTTACTTTCGGATGTTTTTTTTACTTGTGCTGTCAGACCTTCCTTACTCCAAATTTTATGATTATAGGTCAATGGGAAGTACCCTACAGGTTTTGATTTATCTGCGAATGTTCAAATTTGTTAAAATCCAAGGCTTAAGTTGCCTTAGAAGCTTGATTACAGCGTCAAGGGATCGCAGACTTGTGTATTTGGTATTAATTTCAACTTGATACGTTCACGGGTTCCTGAGAAAAAGGGTTTTGACAGACAGACAGACAACAAAGTGATCCTATAAGGGTTCCTTTTCCTTTTGGGAAACGGAATCCTAAAAATTACTAGTAATATTTAGAAGGCAAATTACTAATTACTCATTTTACTACTTTTACTACGGGTAAAAAAGTAAGAAGTAAAAATTATGATAGTTCCACGTGCAATTTCTTATCCGCCAATTTTGTTGACTATTAGGACTGTAAATAAAATTAGTTATATCAATATACACTCATGGTTAACTGAGTTTGAAATAAACTGTTTAGCCATGAGGTATATTGTTTTAAAATGTTTATTTGACTTGTTTTGCCAACAGCTGCACCCGCGTTGAACGGTATAAAATGGTTGAAATACCTAAACGACGTTCCCAAAAAAAAAACACAAAGGTTCCACATTTTATGGTGATTGGTTTTATGTATTCGGTTTGATCGAATATATTTTAAAGTATTATGTCCATTTTATTAAAAACATTTAGTTTTTCAAGTCAATTCTCAGTTCAAACTTTTAAACATTATTTTATATATTTGATTGGGTTGAGTCCATAAACATATTATTGTGTTAAACGCTAAAACACACAAAATTACATTAGTCAACTCGACCTCAAGACTGTGTTTTCCTCGGTCGACTTGACCACTAAGTTGAAACACGAACTAACTCATTGAACACCGGCCATTATCAACACCGTTTCCTATGTTTGCTCGCAAGGTTATGGGCACTGGTATTGGCCCTGAAATATTACCACTGTTTTGGCAAGGCGAACGAGTCGGCTAGGAAAGATTCCGGCAATAAAAACACACGGCCTTTCTTTTCATGACTCACTTCAGTCTGGCCTGTTGGCCTAGTGGTTAGTGACCCTGACTGCTATGTCATAGGCCGTGGGTTCGATTCCCACCCCAGTCTGGGTGTTCTTTGTGTCCGTTGTTCGTATGTTTGTAAAGTCCCCCGCGATACAGGAGTAATTCCTAATGCGGGAGTTGTCTTTAAAAAATTTCTCATATACATACCTGCAGCAAATGCCTATATAATATCGGTGTTATGCAAATGATTTTGTTCTAACATTGTATGTTTATATTTAGCTACTGACATATAACGAAGGACAATATTTTTTTTCTTTTGTATCAGTTTCATTTCCAAATCACAATTGATGCCTCAAATATAAATAACCAGCTACGCCCCGCGGTTTCACCCGAAGTCCCGATGCCGTGGGAATGTCGGAATAAAAAGTAGCTTATGTATTAATCTAGGTCTCCAGCTATCTACATAACAAGTTTCATTGCAATCGCTTCAGTGGTTTTTGCGTGAAAGTGCAACAAACATCCACACATCCTCACAAAATTTCACGTTTATAATATTAGTAGCAATATAACTAGTTATAGTTTAGTACTTATATAAAAAAAAACACGCTTTAATGGTGAACCGAATTAAACAGTAACAAAGACACTCCACTATCTACTTCTTGTCTTCATCATCAGACCTTCGTTAAGAAGCTGTTGGACTCATCAAAACGATTCATATGAACCCAAACTCCGTAAATTTAATAGAACTATCCACCTCCTGGCTTATATGACCACAATTACCTATAGTATTGTAAACTACATAGTATATGTCATCGTTAGATATTGAACATCGTTAGTTTATAAACAATCTCGCGATATTACAAACCAACGAAATATTATGAACTGAACCTTTAGTTTACAATCTGAGGTATTATTTCTCTATAGTTTATATCTATATTTAATTTCTATCCTATCAAATCGTCAAGTTGTGAACTGATCTCTAACCGGCACGTGACGAAATGTACCTTGCGCGCTGATTGGTGGAACGTGAAGTTTCCCGTAGCGTCATGCTATATTAGGTTAAGTTCACCGCCCGCCGCAAATCCCGGTGGGGTGACTACCCGAGGGGGTTTCCACACACAAAAAAAAGGTTATTTTTATTTTTTTAAAGCACATGACCATGACATACCTAATTAATCTAAAAAATAAATGACATACCTGATATATAATCATTAATTATGAACTTCCTTTATTTAAACGAAACCTATGTTTGTTTCGTAACTACATGGATAAAGAATGAGCTGCCGCCACAGTTTACTAAGTAGTGCTGCCGCCAAGACCGAGCAATCAGGGACGAGGCTTATAATTTTATTTGTAAACACCCCGGTTAAAACCCACGACTAGGTAAAAACCCGGGGATTACCCGTCTATAATAACCGGACAGATTATGAACCCTGAAAATTCATTTACAATTTGACATTGATAGATTATAATATAAACTATCGAGAAAAAATACGTTAAAAGTATTAAATAGTGAACCGTAGATTCAGTTCATAATATTTCGTCTGTTTATAATATGGCAAGATTGTAAACAAACTAACTGTAGAAGTTAGGAAGTCGGTTAAAGGATACGGCTGATAGACAATTAAAGTGATTTATTAATAGGACCAAGGAATGATAATACAAAGGAGCGAGGGAACACACGCGATGGCCGTTAATCGTGTAGGTACTGTTTGGCAATAGTGTACGGTTTCATCGTCCACTAACCATGTTCACAATCTTTCGGTGACATATACATAGTACAAAGTTTTATTTCGATAGGTCATTAGATGAAGGTTAAAATTGACATCACAGAGTTTTTACACAGTTAGTTAGTTACAAGTACTAACAAGTCAAGCTAATAATGAGTGTTAAAAATGGTTTTTTACCCGCAAAATTTTATGTATTTTATAATATTTATAATATATGTATACTTTTTATATATTTACTAGCAACCCGCCCCGGCTTCGCACGGGTAGCAAAGATATCTTCAACAATCATCATCATATTTCAACCAATTTACACAAAACCTTAAAAAATTATATACCTAAACCTTCCTCATGAATCGCTCTATCTATTGGTGAAAACCGCATAAAAAACCGTTCAGTAGCTTTTAAGTTTATCGCGAACACACAGACAGACAGACGCGGCTGGGGACTTTGTTTTATAATATGTAGTGATTTAGAGGTTCCAGTTGAAAATCAGCGCCAGATTCTCATCTGGCATCTTAATGCCAGATGAGAATCAGCTTACTGAACTGGACACCTATTTTTGGTGCAAACGCGAAACATGTTATTGTTCTTCCACTGTTTCCTTTAATATACCTACTTTATATTTTCTGTATGTACATTTTTTGTTTCTTATTTTTTTTATAGATATAAGTACTTACATTATTAGAATAATTAACTTTTGTCTTTTGTCTTAGCACCAAAATAAATGCCTTTTCTTTCTTTCTTCAAAAAAAAATTATAATAATAATGATCGCTTGAAGGCCGAAATTCAACAGTAATTTATAAAATGAATACGCACTAAAGCTTTATTGATGGTAGGGAAAAACTGTTTTGATTATGTTTTGTATTGATTTCATAATGTACTAAACACAAATGGAAATCGGTTGATAATTAGAAGGATCTTTGAGGGCTGCGACGACAATAACCTCTGTAAATATTAATTCAAAGGGCCCGTTTTGATTCATGACGAAAAAAACCAATCACACAACCATTATTTATAAAAACTGTAAGATTACAAAGGCAATACTAGAAAAAAAATTGTTCATATAAGCCATAGAACATTACTTTTACACAAGCTTGTGAGTGCACTAACAACTATAAACATGCAATTCAATTATCATCAAGGTCAAACTAAACATGTACCTACTTAAATCAAGTACCTACAACTCAATAATTGTATAAAATAAAGATTCTCAGTCAGTTGTACGTATCTAAATACCGACTATTAAACTCCTTTGTATACGTATAATAAAACAGCAGAACCCGGTTTGTCTGTACATTGAAAGAAAAGTAGCGGCTAAAAGGGTAGTAGAACACAAATAAGCGATTTTTGAAGTGAACACTATTGGGTATGAGGGAAAAGCACTGAACTCACGTGACCATCACACGCGCAAATAATATAAGTGTTGCTTCTGTTAGTCCTGTTTTTCTAGTATGTAGCGTATATTTAGATTAGTCTTTTATTATTTATTAGATTTAGATTTCTAAGTGGTGCAAAATAACACTAAAATTTTCGCGGACAAAATCGCGGGCACAGCTCTATATCTACCTACTTACTAATATTATAAAGCTGAAGAGTTTGTTTGTTTGGTTGAACGCTCTAAACTTAGGAACTATGGGTTCGAATTTAAATAAAATATTTTAGTGTTGGATAGCCCATTTATCGTGGAAACATCACGCTACGGCCAATAGGAGCGGAGCATCAATGAAAAACTTTGCAAAAACGGGGAAAATTTACACACTTCCTTTATAAATCAGAAAATACTTGTTTTATTCTAACTAAAGAACGCCGTTTTTAACCGACTTCAAAAAAAGGAGGAGGTTCTCAATTTATCGGATTCTTTTTTTTTATGTATGTTCACCGATTACTCGAATACGCCGGAACCAATTTGGAAAATTCTTAATTATTTTTTGTATTTTATTTAACTCAGTTATAATTAACATGAAAAACAAAAGTTTTCCGATAACATCCAATTTACATGACAAAATATAGCCCAGGTCCACTATAACAGTTTTCTTTTCAAATAAATTATTACAGACTATAAAAATAGATTGAGAAATTCATTAAGCTTTTAATGAGCTCCGGCTTTTAATAATTTTTCTTTCCATAACCAATACAAAATCAACACTGACAACCTACTGACAACAGTAAATGATATAAATAAACACCACAAGTCCACAACAGCAGTCAATGAATAATTCCGTGGCTGGCGTGAATATGTTGACATATCTAAAATTCTTATTTATCAGGGTGGTTATTTTTAAGTTTGACGGCTACATGTTCATTCACAAAATCATGTGAATCGTTAATTTGACATGAGGTTTTGTCAAGTTAGACATGTTTAAATGTCGATCGCTCCAAAATTTATGTATGTAGGTTTATTTGAAACTGTACATTTTTTCATATAAATTCCTAATGCGTAGGAAGTAATACGCCAAAAAAAAAAACAGTCAGTCACACACACACACATCTGTTGATAAATAATTTGGTTAAAAATAAAAAGTAGGTAATAACATTAAATGTATACATAGGGTAGGTGCACTGGAAGTTCTGCGCTCCTGGCCGCTCATAAATGTTTGAATTTCGAATGTTATATTATTTAAAATTAAAAAAACTCGGCTCCGTCTTACGAATTTTCGGGGTAACGTGTCCTGGCACGGGTTTAACATTTTTTACCCAACCCAAAAATTGCACAACGCCGCTAAAGAAGTTTTCACTTAAAAAAATATATGGAAGTCGACATGTCAATGTGTTCACGCCAGCCACGGAATTTATTCTAAGGTCGTCGAGTTTTTGTTAAAGAATTACATTATCTATTAGATTATATTTTGTCAAATACTAATCGTGGTAATAGAACGACCTATCACGCAATTTATGCTGAAATATTAAGAAAATATATGTCACTACTCTTTTAAGTCTGAAGATAGCAACTTCTAACGCTATGCTTTGATAGCGTACATACCTACTACATAATATATATTATATACACATTTGTAAGTCGTAATTTACAAAAGTAAAATTATTTAAGCAACAGTGTTTGATTTCTTTTCATCTCGCACCTAAGCAAGTAAGAAAGAAAGAAAGAAGACAGAAAATACATTTATTTTGACAGTAAATAGGACACGACACATACTGCAGTAAACGTACAATAAATAATAATTAAACAAAGGTAAGTAAATGTTGGGCAACAGAGAATGATAAAAAGAATCCATAATATTATAATGACAATAAAAACTATAAATAATAAGGTCACAATATAAAAAAGGAAGTATAATAAACTAGCAGCTCCCCGCGGTTTCACCCGCGAATATCGGGATAAAAGTAGCCTATATGTTAATCCAGGTCTCCAGCTATCTACACACCAAGTTTCATCGCAATCGGTTTAGTAGTTTTGGCGTGAAAGAGTAACAAACATCCATACTCACAAACTTTCACGTTTATAATATTAGTAGGATTGTAGTTATTTATACAAAATATCCTGCTGCCTCCGCAATAAGTCATTAACACGAAGCACCTATTTAGACGCACGGAACTTATTATGCTCAGTACTTTGTTTTTTAAACTAAATTAGTTTAATGGTATCGAAAACAATTACTATACAATTGTCTCTAAATAAAAAACATAACTAAGTACGCCCAGCTGATTAATCTTTAACCTTTGACCAAGTCACATGTGCCATTCACGAACGCGACTCCAGGAATACATATGTATCCTACTAATAATATAAACGTGAAAGTTTGTGAGGATTTATGGATGTGTGGCCGTGGGAATATCGAGATAAAAAGTGGCCTATTTGTTAATCCAGGTCTCCAGCTACCTACATACCAAGTTTCATCTCAATCGGTTTACTAGTTTTTGTGTGAAAGAGTAACAAACATCCATACATTCTCACAAACTTTCACGTGTATAATATTAGTAGGATTCTCTATTAGAGAGATGTAGACAGGGATGCACTAATTCTAGCACCTGGAAAAGTTTACGTTTATCGCTTCCTCTTCCAGCAGGTACAGTACCTGATTTTAAAAACAGCCAGTTCTAGTAACGGGCACAGATTACTAAGTAGTTAACGGGTATGCGATCCGGACCTGCCCCAGCTATGGATAACACTCTCCAATTCCTTTGTATATTTATTTACCGGGCACTTTGGGAAATAAAGATAGGTAAGAATACAAAGACAATGAAAGGACTGAATATTGCTTAATATATCCTTCTCTCCCAACTATCAGTTCCCGCGCGGCTTCGCTCGCATTTGCATATTTATATATTTTGCGAGGAAACCTAATTATTTTTCCAAAATAAAAATAGCCTAAGTTACTCCTTATAACATCAGCTATCTGCTAGTGAAAGTCCCGTGGAAATCGGTCCAACCGTTCCGGAGAAACAGACAGAAGAAAACTTTGAAAACTGATTTTTAGCTATAGGTATCGTGTAAATAACTGTATGAGCAAGTACATTTCGAGCACTTTTACATATACTTAACGTATATATGCAGAAGTGTAGAAAGTTAAAATTTTTAGTCAATATGTGTTATAAGTTTTTTTTTAAGTGAAAACTCTTTGGACACGTTGGTGCACTTTTGCAATGGGGAAAAAGCCCTGAACTCCTGACCGTTACGCTAATAATACATATATAGATCCACTAGAGGGCGCTAATCTAAACATTGAGTTTTGTCAGCTCCTTATTAATTAATGTCACCAACCTGTTTTAAGTTCGTCGTTTCGTTTAAGTTGTCACTTCTGTCGGCAGTCCCATGACTCCCTATGTTTTTTATTCTAAAGGCTTCATGAAGCTGCCGGCATGTACTGAAAGTCTATACAAACACAGTTCAAGTATACTGGTCAATGATATAAAGAAAGCATTAAAAATTTTATGAAGTATGGTCGGAATTCGACTAATTCGACCACCGACCCGTGAACACGACACCCACAAGTAAAATTTACTGAAGATCTGTGGGGAATGTCGATCAAAACTTGCCAATCCATTATTGAAATTTCCGCTCCTTATTTAGCTCTAATATTTAATTTGAGTGTAGTTCAAGGAGTTTTTCCTGATCTCATGAAAAATAGTAAAGTAATACCGCTTTTTAAACCCGGAGACAGTAAAGATGCAAATAATTATAGGCCTGTTTCAGTCCTGCCGGTATTTAGTAAGGTTTTCGAAAAGATTATGCTTAATCAAATGCTACATCATTTTAATGCAAACAACATCCTTCACGATCAACAATACGGTTTCACTAAAGGGCGTTGTACAACTGACGCCGGTGTTACCTTGTTACAGCATATTTACACCGCATGGGAGGAAGCAAAGGATGCTCTCGGTATCTTTTGCGACCTCTCAAAAGCATTTGACTGCGTAAGCCATAAAACGCTGCTACTAAAACTTGAGCATTACGGACTTTCTAAACGGGCACTCTGTTTGCTAAAATCTTACTTGAGTGATAGACAACAGTTAGTCCAGATAAATGGTGTCAACTCATTAGGGTCACAGATGAAAATGGGAGTGCCGCAGGGATCGATATTGGGCCCGTTTCTCTTTCTTGTATATATTAATGATCTCCCCCATTTACTGGATAGCCAGCCTAAAATGGTATTATTTGCTGATGACACATCATTAATTTTTGAAGTTGATAGATGCGCCAGTAGCTTTGACGATGTAAATAATATTATTCATCTAGTGCATGGTTGGTTTACTGCCAACAATTTAGTGTTAAATGGGAAAAAAACTAAATGTATAAGATTTTCGTTGACCAACGTTAGACACAATGAATGCCAAGTTTAATAAATAAGGAAAAGTTAGATTTTGTCAATGAAACTAGTTTTCCTAGGGATTACGCTAGATTCTAGATTACAATGGGGCGCTCACTTATCATCGCTTTCAAAGCGGCTAAGTTCTGCAGCATATGCTGTAAGGAAAGTCCGCCAATTAACAGACATAGACACTGCAAGACTTGTTTATTATAGTTATTTTCACAGTGTCAGGTATTTTGTTGTGGGGGCGTGCTGCAGATATAGAATCTATATTCATTCTGCAGAAAAGAGCTATCAGAGCCATTTATAATCTACGTAGTCGCGAATCCCTTAGGGAACTATTTAATTAAATTAACATCCTGACGGTGCCTTGTCAGTATATTTATGAAAACATTATGTATGTCAGAAAAAAATTGCACCTATTTACTCAACGATGTGAAAGACATAATTACATTACTAGAGACAGAAATAAATTAGTACAACCAAAATTTAAGAAGAAATTTAAAACTTGCATTAAACATACACTATGTAAACAAGCATATTATAAACTAGACGATTATTTAGCTGATAAAAATGCTTGGCTAAATGCTGGTTCTGCTCCACAGCCACACTGTGTGTAAATGAGTGGTGGTCTTAAGAAATATGAATATTCACTTGTTTAGTAGTTTTTATCTGACATGTTATTTATTAATAATTTAATCATTATTATTGACATTTTTAACTATGCAAAACATTGACATTATCTTATATTTTGACACCAATTTATATGATACATTTAGTAAATTTTGAATTGTACATGTGAGAACTGTGTAGTCAATAACATATTAAGTTAATTTGCTATGTTGCCTGGCAGTTCTGAGTATGCCGTGTCCGCTTAGACGCCCTGCCGATGGTGTCGTGCGTGTCGGGTCGTTCGACTCCCTTTGATATCAATTGATATCATATGGTTGAAGTGCACGATGGCTGGCGCGTGCGTCATGCTCGTGAACGAGTGCCGTTGGTTGAGACTGGTCATTTCTGAACTGCTATTACTTACATATAGTAGTAGTTTGCGCGACTGTTTATAGTTTAGAACAATACGTTACATTGTCCTCACATTTAACTTGCGCATATAAGCAATGTAACCAGTGATATGTAAAAAACATGTTGAAAAAGAGTGTCCTTGGAGTTTCTTGCCTGTTCTTCTCCACTGGATCTACGAATTGGAACAGGCAACTAGCTGCACGACTGACTTAGTCTGACTGACTACTACTCCTGACAATTCAAAAATACCCATTATGGTTTAGTTGAAATAAATGATTTTGATTTTGATTTTGACTAAGCGAAAAGTAGACATACATTTGTAACATTTGTTGTATTTGTTATTTAACAAATCTTTACGACCTACTCATTCTGAACATCTGTCATCGCCACATCAAAAAATTCTTATTTCTTTTATTAAAAATAGGGACAAACTATAATAGATGATAACACAGTTCACTATTTAATAATAATAAGTTAGATAGACATTATTTTGACTGGTTGTGCCGGTAACGCAATGGTATTAGTCGATTGATAAATATTAATGAATGGTTGGGTTATAAAAAGGTAGGAATAAGTTGAGAACGGGGAACTTGAGTGCGAACAGAGGTACGAACGACTTGGCAGTTACTGTTAGTTAGTGTTTTTCATAGTTTATATCAGTGGTATTGAGACTGTTTCTTACACATCCGATATCATTGACTCCAGAAGCTTGTCGATGGACACTGAATAATAATAGACACGACTTTACTTCGTTTATCGGAGATCACACACACATACATACACTCACGTCTGTATTCCCGAAGGGGTCGGCAGATATAATTAAAGACCCACATTTTGCCAATTTTTTATTTTTGCCCGTAATAGGGAAGAACCGTATTGTCGTCAATCAAAAAAACTATTAGTATATTGAAAGGAATTAAAAAAGCTAAGGCAATGGAAGGAAGTAAGCATACCAGTAACCGGAACTGTTTGTTGCTGAGTAGTCAGAGCTATTTGTATATTTCTCTTCTCCGTCTCTCTCTTTCTGTGGCGCCCTTAGATGGCTCAGTTAGAGTAGAAGTAACTATATCGCAACCAACAAGAATTGCAAATAATTACGGATAATTGTTCGACTGGCCTGTTGGCTTATTTTAAATTCAAATTTGAAATTAAATTCAATTGGTCGTGGGTTCGATTGCCACCCGAGTCTCGGTGTTTTTTGTGTCCGTTGTTTGTATAATTGTACAGTCCCCCGCGACACAGCAGACATTCTTAATGCGGAAGCTAACTTTAAAAAAAAAATTATGAAACATCGTATTAATTGATTATGTATTCATTTTCTGTTATATATTTCCATTGGGAACTTTCCGTCATCAATGATTTTATGACAGTAAACACTGTCATAAACTAACATCCAAGTTCACAAGATCAAATATTTTCTGTGAAACAAGTTTTCAAGCAATAAAGTAGGTAATTCTTATAAGTATTCGCGAATTTTCACACCACAACTCTATAAAGCTTCAACACATACGGATGTTTTTATGCGAGCGCAAAAATCAAACAAACACTCATTTTACAGTTGTAAATAAGTAGCACGTAAATAAAATAACTAGAGCAAATAGGTACTTAAAGTGTGCCGGCTCTCGCACCCGTTCACCCCTCCAGTTTTGCCCCATTACCTAAAAATATTCTTTCTCCTCCTAGTACGGTTGCCAACCACTACTCAATCCTACTAATATTATAAACGTGAAAGTTTGTGAGGATGTATGGATGTATGGATGTTTGTTACTCTTTCATACTACTCTTTTACGCCAAAACTGAAGAACCGATTGCGATGAAACTTGGTGTGTAGATAGCTGGAGACCTGGATTAACATATAGGCTACTTTTTATCCCGATACTCCTATGGGATCGGGACTTACGCGGGTGAAACCGCGGGGCACTGCTAGTATTTAATATTTTTGAATCGCCCGTTCGCTTTCTTGTAAATATACAGACACCGAAAACAGTAAAGTCATCAACAAAATTCGAAAGTAGGTAAGTTATACACCAAACACCAGGGTAGATTTAAAGAGCCATTAATAATACTATAGCTACTACCGATTTCGGCCTCGGAGTTGACGAATTACAAAATTTATATTCGTCATCAAATTTTAAAGAATTTGAAGAATGGGACGACCTATTCTTGAAATTCTTTAAAATTTTAGTTAATTTAGTACAGTCAAGAAGAAAACTTTTCAAGGCATTAAAATAATAGACAAGAATTTAGATAGATTAACTATTTAACACTACACTCACAAGCAAGTATGGGACGAAATGAAAAATGATAAAAATATTTTTTTTTTAAATTCGCCAACTCGTCCCAATGGGCTGAGTTTGTTTTGGGACGTGATGACGAACGACCCCATTTAAATATTATTTGTAACCGCCATGATACAAATATGTATCCGTTACAAATATTATATTTAGAAAAGTCAATCTACTCCTGTGATTTGCTAGAAATACTAGAATACACTTACATATTGTAACTATAAGTACCTACTGTTTTACACTTTAATTATGGTTTAAACTTAAAACTATACTTACATTTTTTATTATGGATATTGTTTCATTTACTTTGTTTTTTTTAAATAATTAAGGGTATATTTAATAGCTTAAGAAAACATTACATAACTGTACTTTTACATGTTTTGTAATAAGGGCCGAACTAGACCATTATAATGACTTTAAGGGGTGAATAGATTTTTTAAATAATGCGGGCGAAACTTAGGGATGAACAGGTGCAAGACCAAGAAAAGGTGTACCGAGAAATGAAACTTTATTTGCGGAAACAGGGTAACAATGGTCTTATCCTACTAATATTTTAAACGTGAAAGTTTGTGAGGTTGTATGGATGTATGTATGTATGGATGTTTGTTACTCTTTCACGTCAAAACTTCTGAACCGATTGCGATGAAACTTGGTATGTAGATAGCTGTAAAGCTGGATTAACATATAGATTACTTTCTATCCTGATATTCCCACGGGATCGGGACTTATGGTGAAACCTCGGGGCGCTAGTGTCATATAAAGTATAGTTAAGAAATAAATAGTTATATTTAATATCACATTTGGTTATTCAAATTAGGGTTGCCTTAGTTAAAAAAACCTAACGGGACGTGGTATTTAGACATATATCATAGATTTCTATAGTTAATACCTATTAATAAATATATACAACAAATAAGTTCCAAAATAAGCAAATGCAAAGTACAAAGTACACAGAAAATTCATTTCAACAAGGCTCTAAACAGACGGGCTGCAAGTCAGCTAAAGGTTGCAGTTTTTGTGTGATTGGCATAACTGCATCGAAACTGCCAACCGACTGCGTAGTCCGCTTGCAATCGGTTTGCAGTTGACATACAGTTCCATAAATACTGAAATATAAGTACGAAGTTTTAAGAAGTTTTTTTTTTGGTTATAGTATTAAATCTTGTACGATGGTGCGGAACCCTTCATGCCCGACTCGCACTTAGCCGGTTTTTATTCTTAAAAATATTATAGTTAAAATATAATTAATAATTGACATGAGAAGTATAGGCATTGTTTCATGCGTGCTACCGGCAACACTACCCAAACACGGATGTAAATTTTTTATTGTTGTTTTTTAAATGTGATGTTTTGAAGTACCAATTAAAAAACTTCATATTAAGTACTTTTAGGACCGTGATAAACACAGTGCCGCATTGCAAAGTAAATAATAATAATAATAACTTGAGACACTTCACACTCGGCCGTCTGATCCCAAACTAGGCACAAAAAATAGTTGTATAATAAACTGCACCAATATATTTACATCCATAATGTACTGATAACACATCCGAACAACCAATAAAAATAAAAAATAAAAGAAATTACCAGAGATATAATTTAAAAAAATCGCTTAGCAGTAGCATAAATACTAGTACCTATCTATAGATCATGTCGACCTTTTATAGATTTTTTTAAATAAGGAATAGTGACTTACGCGGTGAATTATTTATGTAGTGTTGTAGATGGCGTGTATAGTCGGTACAGTCGGGCGTTATGCGCGCGAGTTTAACGCGCGTTCACAGGTGACTGAAGAAGGCCGTGCACGCGCCCGCCGCCACCGCAGATAAAACAAACTGTTCTATATGCCCGATCAGGTTTACGGCTAATGACTGCTTGAATCATCAGCTTTGAATGGATCGTGAAATTATTTGTCAACGAGAATTGAATGTATAACTGTCACTTACGAGTACAATGATAAAATGTACTGTTCTTGTTTCTGACGAGAAGATAGGCTGATACATTACTATAGGCTTTAGAATATAGTAAATATGTATATAAAAGTTGTCGTCAAGGCGGGTCTCCTGCTTACCAAAAGGTGGGATGCATGCTTGTTTACTACGTTAGCGGTTTAAAATAAGTAATTCAAGTACACTTAAAGAAGAAGCATAGATAAGAATGCGCGGATGGCGATGGTTTCGATAAGATCTGGTAAATTGCAAGTGCGTCAAGTGGGTTCGATAGTCACGTCTCATATTATTTATGGTATTTCGCAAATAATTCAATCAACTATACTAACAGTATTGTAGTAATTAATATAGGGAATGGATAAAAGCGACTCAATACATATCCGGCAGTCTTTAGAAGACTGCCTGTGTTCAGCGCTGAAAGTGCCTTGGTTAAGAATGTTGAGATGTTAACGGTATATATAGAGACTGAAGCAATGGTCTCATTATTGGTAGATTTTTATTGTAATATCCGCCAAGCCACTTGGCTACAACATATCAATAATTCATTTATTCATTTATAGTTGGTACACATTATTACAGATCTTATATAACATTAATCAGCTTAAAATATATGGATGCCTGTACTAGGGTAAACCTGTGCCACAGGCGGTAAGTGCACTTACAGACTTTTACTACATTATGTAATTATTTAATCTTAAGAATATTTATGAAACTTACTTGTCTACAAATATACTTATCTATGTGGTATATAACAATATAGGAATATTAACATTATGATACTATTATTTATTTAACAACAGTAATTAAATCTTCAGTCTGGGTGTAGTCTAAACTTTGCAAATACTGACTGACAAGAATCTTTGCTTTAAAATAGTTAAGGTCATATATAGATGTATTTTTAATTATCCCGTTGTTTAAAAAAGGACCCAAAAATGCAAAAAATCAATTTGTAAATACAACCCTCGATTCTGAAAGTGTGGTGTACAGACAATATCTTTCCGTCTCTTTGTGTCAGTGAGGTTAGTGTTATATGTTAGAGTCGTGTGTTGTTTTAATACAGTGTACATTATAAATAGTTGGCGGACAGTTAAAACGTTGCATTTTTGATACAGTAGTTGTGTACGAAAACGAAAGGGTAGGCGAAATGCTACCTCGCTGTGCTCGTTCAATAGTTAACATCACCGTTCTTGAGGATCCTCCCCAAGAGGTGATGCAGTACTGAATTACTGACTGGCATAATGCTTTGTAAATTTGTACAATAAGTTTTTGTTCTGCTATATAGCGCAGTTTTTTAAATACGAATAATAATTTACGAGTTCTGGAAGTTTTCAATAACCATATTTGCATTGCGACTATTCATAGTGGTATTTTAGTTTAAAAAAAAGACATGGAAGCATTTTATTCGAGCTACAATCTGCATAAATAAAAATCAATATTTGTATTTTTGTCCTCTATGCGTTCGGAAACCATTGACCAGATTCTGATGAAACTTTTGGTTCGGGTGCTCTGGGCACACACGCGAGGTTTCCTCGGTCAAAAATCTATATAAAAAAGAAAAAAATGGCATTGCAACGCATGCCGGGTGCAGCTAAATACTAAATTTATAATTCCGGGTGATTAATAAAAACTAAAATAACATTACTACTTCGGCTTAGTTTAGACACCAGTACCTCCACAAATTACAAGAAATCCTTTTGTTTCAAATGTAAACGATAATAAGTTGTAACTTGTGGCCAAGTGGTGTTCCTATCCTAGATGTCTCTCCCGTTACCCACAGTTCCCCCGATCTCACAGTCCCGTTCATCATCAAAGACTTGCGCAAGACCCCTTACCCTAGGCTCCTCTCCCTACCTATTTTTCCTTATAAAAATTTCTGTTTCCTTCTTTAACGTCTTAAAACGACTAAGTACATTCCCAAAGAGGCTTCGCGTCAGGCAGGCGGCCGGCCATAAAATAAACCACTCAAACGAAAAAAGCAGAAAGATAATGATGAAGTTGTATTTTGTGGAGATAAAGAATACAAGCTCGTACCTCTTCCACATTTGTTAAACCGTTCATACACGCTCGCCGATTACGTGTGCAATTAACTAGGCAATCCTTTAGTATATTGCCGATCTGGTCAGTAGGTATACGTCTTTCGGAGCCTATTCGCACTGACTCGCCCATTTAAAAAAAAATGTAACAAAGTATACACACTTTCATTACGTAACTATTTTCCCATTCATAGTGAAGCGATAATTTTTTTAACCTTCATTTTGATGTATTAGAATAAGAAATGAACAACATAGTATTAGTTGCTCCTTTCTTACTCTTACAGGTATCCTAGTGTGTACTACTTAAGTTATTTTGCCGTGCCTGTGGCATAGTTCGGGATGATAGGTACCCTCTGTACTTTTCTGGGCCTCTAACAATGTAAACCTAACTTTATAATGATCGGTTGAGAAGTTAACACGTGAAAGCGTCACAATTCACAAACAAACAAAATCACATTCAAGTGTATAATATTATAGCTAGGATAGGATAAGGATAGTTAGGATGCATTGAAAAGTTTTTCTTGAAGTGAAAACTTCTTTTGACAAGTGTGCACTTTTGCTGTGGGGAAAAAGCACTGAACTCGTGACCCTCACTCTAAAAATACATATATAGATAAACTAGAGAGCGCTAATCTAAACATTGATTTCTGTCAGCTCCTTATTAATTAATGTCACCAATCTGCTAATGTGGCGTTTTAAGTTCGTCGTTTCGTTTAAGTTTTCACTTCTGTCGGCAATCCTATAACTTCCTATTTTTTTATGGTAATGTTGGCAAACGAGCAGACGGATCACCTGATGGTAAATGACTACCGCCGCCCTGCAACTCAAGAGTCACAAGTGCGATACTGGCCTCTAAGGTGGGAATAGGGGACGGGTGGCAGAGGGAGAGAGGTAGGGGGGGAAGGAAAGTTTAGGCCCTCCGGTAACCTCACTCACTCGACAAAAAAGCAATGAAAGCATTGCTTCATTGCCGGTTTTCTGTGAGGTATCACTCCGGTTGAGCCGGCCCATATGTGCCGAAGCATGGCTCTCCCACGACAAAAAGTTCTCAATTTATTAAACTTTATGGTTATGTATTTGAATAATTAATTAAATATAACGTGTCATTTATGGCACTGGGCGTTTTAATAGAACAAACCATGACACTTTGATTTACATGTCGGTAATATCAACTAATTATATACTTTACAACAATATTGCATTACAAAGCGTAATAAAATGGTTCATTAGTCACATGTTTACCTAAATTATTGCCATTTTCATAAGTTACTGAAGGAGACTAGCTGTGCCTCGCGGTTGTAACCGCGTGACGTATATTTTAATTATGTATGCCTCTTCCAAACAAGCGTACAAAAGGAGTATTCGAACTTAACTGTCAGTAATTTCACTACCAAGTCATAAACTGGTCAGATAACTCAGAAGTAAACATGAAATTACCCATAAACCCTCAATTACGTTTATTTATTTCTAAATAAATCACGTTCAACACGCTCTTAAGATTCTTGTACCCGACCTTCTGAGTTCCATATCCTGGTAACACCCGAATAAAAAATCGGACAAATGCAAGTCTATCTCGTGCACCGAGGGTTCCGTAAGCAAACAAACTTATTTATTTTTTAATTAAGCAACATTGACGTTTGAAGTGGTGAACGTTATTGTTATTAACGGACTTAAAAAAAGGAAGAGGTTCTACGTTCGGCTGTTTGTATTTTTTTTTAACTTATTCAATCAAGTGTAACAAGTTGCTAGATAAACTAAAAATCCTACCATCTTATTTCAATAAAGTATCGGGCATATTAAACTAAAGTTAATATAATCTAACGAACTACAGTTTGGTAATCTAGACACGCAGCAGCGTGTCAAGCCAAGTTCAAGAAAAAGGAAATGGCGACGCAGCGGTTGTGTGTTATATTATATAAAAACATAAATGTGAAAATGGGAGCCAAGTTCTATATTAAGAATATGTGGTAATCGACTACGCCGACAAAAAAAATTAGATCTAAATGAAGTTCTGTAAATAATCCTGAAGATTTAACTTATGATATAACCTTTAATTTGAAAACAATTATGTGTTGGTTACTGTAGTGTATCAGTGATGAACACCCTGTTGCACACAACAGGGTCACTACACACACGTAACACAGGTTTTGTAGTTGTGTTGTTTATTAGGGCATAATTGTTATCTTATCTGTGATTAGGGTCACAGGGCGATGGGGTTGACACCGCTGGATGTGCCGAGCCTGCAAGGACCGATGCTTGTCTGCTACTTTCGTAGTATAAACGATATATAAGAATTAAAGAAAATCTCCAATAGACAAGTATCCTATTACAAAATTTTGGAATGCACGTAACGTAACAAGATCATGTGTATCATAAACGTGGTGAAGTCCTTATGCGATAAAGGTGCTTTGCCATCCGCAAAAGTGACGCACCGAATGCACATATCGGTTTAACTCGACTATGTAATTAAACTGAAGAGTTCTAATCATTGTTTTATCTTCTTTCTGTTTCTCAATAGTTTATTTGGTTAGGAGGAGCAATAAACTTTCGTAGTGTAGCTGCTTAAATTAATTTTGACAGCAAAATATCTATTTGAGGCGTCACGAAACTGGTATATATACACTAGTTGTACACACACAAGTATACACTATTTGACATCGATGGCAACCTATATGACACGGCGGCGGCGGTACAGAATTCTACTACAACGTCAGAGGTTCGATTTCCACTTAATGCTAATATTTATATGCATGAATATTTAAATTGATTTCGATGTTTTTATGTGTAACCACAGAATACATAATAGTACCAGTACAGAAGGACCTCTTCGCAATACCATTTAAATAAATAGCAACTCTTGTTTCGACACAATAAGGTGCATTTCAGATCGCACACCGCTAATTCCAAATGGGTTATATTAACCTAAAACTTGCCTCTCTTTCTATCGCATAACTCTTATCTGTTCTGATGTAGTTAAAGTTGTCTTCTGTAAGAAGAATTAATCTAAATATTTAATAACCAGTTGTGTGCCTATTACTTTACTTCTGTGAACAAATGAAGTTTTAAATAAACCTAGGCTAGGTATTTACTTAGTAGTACCTACGTAGATGTAACTTATTTTAAAGAAAACTATTTTATATCACAATCTCTGCATAGATACTTTAATCTCTAAGAAGATAGGCATTTGCCATACGTTAGTGTGTACCTTGGAATTAAACTATTTCTTTTAGGTGTATAGCTAGGTAGGTATTTGCAAATCAAATTCCGGAACCCTACTCCTTATAACACCAGCTATTTATCAGTGAAAGTCCCATGGAAATCGGTAAACCCGTTGCAGAGATTAGCCGAACAAACAGACAGACAGACAAAATTGTTGTAGTCCTAAACTTATCAAAGCAAAACTTGACTAAGTTACTCCTTATAATACCAGCTATCTATCAGTGAAAGTCTCGTGGAAATCGGTCCACCTGTTCCGTAGATTAGCCGGAACCAACAGACAGACAGATAAAAATGTAAAAATGTTTTTTTGGTATAAATACCGTGTATACATTCAGATGCATTTAGTAAACAACTGTCATTATGTCATTACAAACGGACATTTCAAATTTATTTATTTACTAGCAGTTCCCGCGCGGCTTCGCTCGCGTGTACATATTTATATATTTTGCGCGGAACCCTCATTCTTTTTCCAAAATTAAAGTAGCATAAGTTACTAATTTTAACATCAGCTATCTGACAGTGAAAGTCCCGTGGAAATCAGTCCACCTGTTCCGGGGATTAGCCGAAACAAACAGACAGACAGACAGACAAAAATTGTAAAACATGTTGTTTTGGTATATGTACCGTATTTACATCCAAATGCAATTAGTAAAAAGCGGTTATTTTAATATTACAAACAGACACTCCAATTTTTTTCTGTAGAGTATAGATGTATAGATAAAAGATGTGTATCAGTTGTTGTGGTCCTAATAAATAAATATACTTTTCATAGCTAAACTTGACTTTGTAAACAGAACTTGTAAATATCTAACTATACTGATTATAATTAATAATATAATCTAACTACGTAAATACGGGGAAACGTAATTCGTAAGCAATGAACGGACGAAGCGACGTAGCGCGTGAGTGAGTATCGAAGTAACGTGCTACCCGGACGGCGCGTGGCAGCCCACTGAATTTCGCCCGACTCATCGACGCTGCTAGGTACCTGTAGCTTTATACCTACTGACCGGAGTGGGCCTAGCCTGGTGTAACTAGCAGATACATTTTCCCCGTTTTTACATTTTTTCAATTCGGAACAGTAGTGCAACAGTAGTTCAACCATCCAAACAATCTCTTCAGTTCTCTGTAGTTACAATATTAATGTCTGTTTTCCAACTTCTAGAATCTATTATTACGATGCCTAGTACCGTAATACGTAAAAGAATATGAATAATAAATTAAACGCTAAAATTGTCACCGTGTCATTTCAGTAAATACAGAGCGTCATAACCTTTGTTTCAAGCCATCTGGATCATCATAATTATTATTCATCTTGCAAAACAACCAAATTCAGAACGAATATGGCCTACCTCCACAATAGTTATCTTATCATATCTGACATAGCTATTCGTGTTTTAGTTTTAATAATCTATACATTCATATGTGAAGAGAAATCTTGGTAAGAATTTCTAAGAAAATTTCGCGAACGCAGGAACGTTTATGTACCCATAGTAGATTTTTAGAGATTTTTGAACAATACAATGTTACAAATTTAAAAATTACCCGTCCAGTATATGTTGACCTGTCATAGTACGTAAGTCTATACAATGATAGTTCAAGTTATACTGGTCAATAAAAGGAACCAAAAACGAGTTATGGTAGAAATTCGACCACCAGATCTCTAGTTCTAATTATTGAATAATTTATATCTCAAATTTGATAAAAGAAATAAGTTATTATTTATAACAACACCAATAGTATCTACCGCCCGCTGTTTTGCCAGCGTATTAGCACTACTTCTCCCATTTCACCACTTTAGATATACACTATATGATTATATATTTAAATGTAACGGACACTCTATTTTGGCAAAAATAGCTTCCACATAAAGGCAGACGTATGCCGTCGCAGACTGTTTTTAGATCTGTTTAAGAGAAACCATGCCACAATAAACTCTTTTTCTATGGACATTTAACACAAACTGTGGAGAGCGTGCCAAGATAGCTCTCAAGTAGCTGGTTTTATTTTTACTTAAGTACTTGACACTTATCGTTATATTTACCAAGTCACACTATCACTATCATCACTACATATTATAAAATAAAGTCTCCCGTCGCGTCTGTCTGTCTGTCTGTTTGTTCGCGATAAATTGAAAAACTACTGAACGGATTTGCATGCGGTTTTCACTAATAGACAGAATGATTCATGAGGAAGGTTAAGTGTATAATTTGTACGTATGCGAAGCCGGGGCGGGTTGCTGGATATAAAATAAAGTCCCCCGCCGCGTCTGTGTGTATGTCTGTCTATTCGCGATATACTGCAAAAGTGCAAAATGGATTTTCATACGGTTTTCACGCACGGATAGAGGGATTCATGAGGAAGGTTTAGGTATATAATTTATTAGGGTTTTGTATAAATTTTGCTGAAATATGAAGATGATTGTTGAAGATGTCGGAAAATATTATGCCGCCTGGAAGTTTTACTGGCGTGTGCCGGGTAAACTAAAGTTGTATGAAAACAATATTTTAGGGAGTTATTAGTATTACTCATACTTACTTATATCTATTACAATATAGCAACGCTATATTATGTCTATCTTCAAAGATTAACACACAATAGCCAAAAAATGTAGGTATATATGCTCTGCTACCCGTGCAAAGTCGGGGCGGGCCGCGGGTCGCATCGCTAGTATCTTTATAAATTATAACCTGTGTTATTGTGACGTATAAGCTATATTATTTTAAAGTTTCGTCAAAATCCCGTCAGTAGTTTTTGCGTGAAAGAATAGCAAACATCCATCCATACTCACAAATTTTCACATTTATGGTAAATGGTATTCGAATGTAAGTGCTTAACAACTTTCTCGGGATAATTAGTAGTCTCGTCTAGATACTGTTAGTATCCACATTCAGTGAAACAACTTGACCTGGCTAATCTAATAGCATTAACACGATACCTACTTTACACGTACCTAATCGACTGATTGAATAATTATGATGAGAAAAGTGGTTGCGGCTATGGAATTAGTACTCGCATTTGACCGCTTTATTTATGTTTTGAGGAAGTTCTTTTCGCATTTGGCTGCACACCTTGAAGTCCAACCAAAGGTTTTACTAGAAGTTCTTATCTACAGTTTACATATTAAGGCTACTATCGGACCTTAGTAAGTTATTCCTACGCCTATGAATGTTAAAACCGCAGCCTTTGAGAAATGCTGTTCAGTTCAAACAGAACTAATGATACGAATTATTGATAATAAACCATAGGTTAAAAACGTCTAAAAAGGGTCTTCATGGTCGAGTACGGTTCGAGATGAAGATTCGCCATTTTTTTTTAATCTTTCAGTAATTATGTGTTCTCCATTCCGCTAGAATAACTCTCTCAACCTCTCTCCCTGTCCCTCTCTCGGGCGCTATCATACCGTCTAACATAGTTAGAAAGAATAATACAAGTATAGGTTTACGTCGTGGAATTACCTTGAAATGTAACTAAGGACATTTTGAGCCATACATTTCTCGTTTGCTCGGTATATGAAAGGCTAAAGGAAACTGTAAATTTAGATTTTTTTTTATTAAGAATTTAGTTTTATCGTATCTCGTCGATATTCGTTTTTGGAATGTTCAATAAGATCTTCGATTAAACGGATTTAGTAGGCTGCAACAATTTCGTCAATGGTAGAATATCATGTTCTCCTTCTTCATCACACGCGTGTACAGGTAGCGTCTTAAACGGAATGATAAAATATAAATGCCTCACGTTGCAGAGACCGACTTATGACAAACCCTCTGTGAAACCTGCGGAGGCGAGTATTGTGGACATCGCAAATTTTAATCGGCACCAAACCAGCAATAGAAATTTCAGCATGAAACAAATTCACCGGTCTCCACAATTTTTTAAATAAATCCATTCTATTTTTTCTTTTATTTTGCTAGAGTACTCAATATATTTTTATAATTTCTATGGAACAAAAATTTCTAAACAATGTGCCATCAGTGCAGGGTTTTCTTGCTGTAATTTATTAATCATTCTTAATGTGAATAATGACCTGATGATGAAATGGTCTTAATTCCCCGATGTGTAACAACCACAATACAACTACCAATATAATCTAACCTGTATGAGCAATAACACTTCTAACCATCTTGCTTGTTTTTACCGAATGACCATCATAGCTGCACAGGTGACAAAGACAACAAGTGACGAACGTTTCGTTGTCTTCCTCATGGTGGATCACCGAAGGTTTTTGCTATTAATTAACAACGGTATCTAGACACAAACCTTTTTGGATTTATTTTTTTTAGGATACGGGGCAAGCGAGCAGCAGACGAGTCACTCGATGGTAGGTGACACTGCAACTCGAGTCACAAGCCGGCCTTAAAATTGGGAGTAGAGGAATGGAAGGAGAGGGTAGGGCTACGGCCTCCGTTAACCTCACATACTCGGCGAAAGACAACGAAAGCTTGCTTCACGCCTGTCGAGCAGGACCACTCGTAGGTGTGGTCCGAAGCACGTGAACGTGAAAAATATGGCATCTGGAATATGTACCTTTTTTTTGATGGAGATAAGAGATTAAATATTAAGTTTTAGTGCTAAGTGAACAATTACATTATTTAATGGACCTTTTATAATTTATGAAGCTCTAAAAATCGATTGGAAGGTAACAAAGCCGTTCCTCTTGAAATATAAATTGTCTCTTCATAATTTTGTTTACCTACCATTAAAGTTTGTATAAGAAAGTGTATTGTGTACCTATTTTGAATAAAACTTCTACCTCCGTTAACCTTCACATCCGCAGTGCCAAAGCCATTTATCTCCGCATCCACCTCCGCCTCTGCTAGAAAGGCCTCCGCTACAACTCTAGTTTCACCCAAATTGCACCGATCGTTGTCACAGGTGCAATGCAATACATTTCGTAGCGTCAAATGAAACTAATGACTATAAATTTTTAATCCGGCATTTTTATAATGATCTGACTTTTTACCCACGACGGCACGGAGAAGGTATATGCGTTTAGGGTGAGAGATGTTTGTTTGTTTGTGCAAACCAATGTTGCCATTTATCTCCAACACTAATAATCCGATTTTGATGCGGTTTTAAGTATTGGGTTGATTGGTGCTGGTTTTTAGATGGGTGTTACGGTGATAACTCACTAGGGGGCGCTGCAGTAAACATTTGTTTGTGCAAACCAATGTTGCCATTTATTTCCAAAATATAGTATTTGCTCCTTTTTGCCGAGTTGGATCGTCCTGTCCTGTACCTATAAACTTAATAAACAACCAAAGAATATCAAAGAATACCAAATGTAATTCAGAAGATATGCGATCTTCTGAATTACCTATCATAATTTAACAAATGAAGTATCGTTAGATTCTAACGTCTTGATTATCCACTGGTTATAGGCTATGTGACGACACAGTAAATACAAATGGCGCCCTCTAGAGGTATAGAGTTAATAAAGTTCGGTAATAAAACACAAACATTTTTTAAATGTAAGTACCATAATAGATAACTTACATACAATAAATTTCTGGCTACTTTGTGTGTTTAATTGCATAGTTTTTTGCGATGTTAAGTCACGTTGTTGTTCGATAAGGCACACGGTGACGGTGACGGAACACTATGTGGTTTTAGTCCAACATACCACCTTGTTGTTTGACCCCGGTGAGGTAATGACCCGTGGGGGTTAGATAGTATTTGTGAGATAGTAGTTGAGGAGCAAAAACCCAACACTGTGAGAGACGAATTTTTATAGACAGGGAATCCAAACCGAACACGGAGGGTGTTACTGCCACGTGTGCAAAGTATATGTCACTGTGGAGGGTGTTCGGTTAGGATTTGCTGTCTACGGCAATTCGTTGAGATTTATCCTAGAATGTTGTCATCGTTGGGGTCTACAAACCGAGGCGAGGGTGAATGGTGGGATTTCCTCCTCAATTACTATATAACAACGGCTTTTCAACCAGACTGCTGATAAACATACTTATATATTACAATAACATATATATTATAGATAATAATATACACAGACACAGAACAAATGATCGTGGTCATCACACAATTATTTGTCCTGGGTGGCATTCGAACCCACGACCTCTGATTCAGCAGTCATGACCACCAACTAGTAAACCAACAGGTCCGTCACTGTTATTAACAAATGTATCAAATGAGAGATACATTAGTATCTCTCATTTGATACATTTGCTATGCAATGAATCTTTACGCGTGATAAATGTACCTACGAGTATGATACAGATAAGCATCAACTCCCTGTTCAGATCTTGAGAACAGATACGAACATATTATTATACTCAAGAGGTGAAATCATATGCCTCATTTTTTAGATTGGCTCAGTGGGCTAATAAGCTCGTCTGGCTGATTTAATGTCGTTCCAGACGAAACAGGAAGAACAGCATTACTGTTAGCCAGTATGTTTTGTGATGTAATTTTGTCCGACTCGAGAACTGGCTCGGACAATGTAGTACTTAACCAGTCGTTACCCTATAGCTTACTGTTTGGAAGTAGGGTAAAACAGAAAAATTGTCGTTAAGTAGTTTTACTAATGTATGAGCAAAAACTTTTCCCAAAATACCATATCGCAAACAATTTTTCGCAATAACACTTTTGTCAATTAATTAATTAGCAAATTCTTTTTTGGTAAGTAATTGATTAACAAATAATTACATGATCATGTTTAAAAAAAACTTGAGTATAAAATCTCGAGCAGTTCGTTTTTGGCGCTTCGCCGGCCGCGGCCGCGGCATGCTCGCTTTGCTCCCTCTACTCGCCCTCTATAAATTGAACTCATTTGGTGTAAGTTATTTCATAGTTTTATATATTCTTTATGGTTTGCCATGCAATATGCACGAAATGAAATATTCACCACCCGGGAACGTATGTACGTAGTAACACATGAACCGTCCCCCTGGTCACCTTCTGTGGGTAACCTACTAACTAGACCACGTTAAGGCACACAAGTCATACTTTCGGTCACCCACCTAAATAATCATCATCCACCCTAAGACGAGCATTTAGCTTTCATCTATGAGTATAGAGAACCATGCTGTTTAACCATTGTCTGAATAGTGAGAGTATTTTCTTCCGATTACCTACCTCCATATTTTATTTCATACTTGGAAAGGAATTTCAATGTTAACATTCATCTCAATGTTTATGTTACGCAGATATTTATATCGTCTAGCAACTTCTTATAATAATAGGTCTTATGAAATTGCCGATCTGCAGTACTGGCTATTTCAAATCAAAATATTGTTCTTTTGGCTAAGAATTCTAATTTTAAATTAATTTTATTTTAAAATCATCTATTTCTTTTTCGTCATCATGGATATGTTGAAAATTCGAGTAATTATGGAATATGAGTACCGTCGTGGCAGTAAAGCGCCACAAGCGGCACGCAAAATCAACGACGTTTACGGAGCTAACACTAGAAACCAATGCACCGCCTGTTTCCGTTCTGGTAATTACGACCTGAAAAACGAACCTCGTGGTCATTCGAAAACTTTGGTCGACAATGACGAATTAAAGGCGATTGTGGAAGCTGATGATACTTAATTTACGGCTGCTGAATTTCCGAATTAGCAGCAGCTTTCGACGTTAGCGTCAAAACAATATTAGTCCAATATTGTTTGGTAAAAAGGCTTGACAAATGGGTGCCCCACGAACTCAATGATCGCCAGCGCGAAGTTCGCGTCGAGACGTGCCTTGCACTCTGGACAGGCACACAAACGAAGGAATTTTGAACCGCATTGTTACCAGCGACTAAAATCAATACCCGAGAAGCAGTACAAAATGCTTTTGAAGAATTTGTTGCCCCCCGTCTCGCTCATTTCTTCAAGAAGGGCATCAATAAACTGCCACTGCGTTGGCAAAGATGCATCGATTGCATGGGTGATTATTTATTATATATTTGATTAATAGAAATAAAAAATTGAGAAAAAAATTCGTTGTATTTTTTTCAACAAAAACAGCAATTTCATAGGTAAAGACCTAATACAAAACTAAACTCACTTGTCAGTTGTCAGCTCCCAAGCAACGTTTATGAGTTCAAAGAATGAAGAGTTTTATATGCGTAAGTACTACATGTCATTATCAACTGGATTGCGTTACATTCCATCCGCATAACGTGATAGTTATTAGTTAGTTATGTGTGGCATATAATTTAATCAATAGATGGTTTGACGTTCGTTCTTGTAGGAAAAAGGCAGATTTCTTCTATAGATTCGCTGAAAGTCATCTGCCTCAAAACATGAGAGTCGGCGGTGCAGTTGCTAAAGCTGCTGCGGGGGCCAAGCACCTCAAGTAAGCCCGTCTGTCTCAGTTGTACATATTTGTGCCTGTGGCAGTCGAAACATCAGGGGCTTAGGGCAGTGAGGGGCTTGCCTTCTTCAAGGAAATCGGGCGTCGTCTTCGACACAGAGGATCTGCTCCTATTTTCTGTTGCAGTGGCTGTCGGTGACGGTACATCGGGGCAACGCTGCCAGCCTTTTGGGTAGCTTCGGGCCGGAGGCAATGAGGACCGGTTTGTATACCTAGTAATTAAAGTTATTAGTAGGTAACATAAAATAGTGTTATGTTTAATTTAATCTTGTGAACTATAAATATGAGTGTTCTACAAGTACCTAAAGGATATTTATATCTATACTAATATGATAAAGCTTTGAAGGATTTATTTGTTTGGTTGAACGCGCTAATCTCCGGAACTACCAGCTGAATTTAAAGAATTATTTTTGTATTTGATAACCCAATTCTAAATAAGGCTATTTATCATCTCGCTACGACCGTTAGGAGCTGAGCAGTGACCATAAACACAGGTGCAATAATAAAGGCTATTCGGCTATTATAGGAGATTTATCATACAATTACAAGAGTAATCATGACCTCAGGTTAGTGTACGGAGATTAGAAAGGGCCTTCGTAACATATAAAATTCATTGCTCTTATTAAATTCATTCCTGAAATGGATAGCGACAAGAACTGTGGTGTCGTTAATTTATCTACAGTCATAAATTGATGGCTTAACCAGGTTCAACCGTTTCTTACACCCGTTAAACATACATGCCACCATATGATTGTAAAAATCATTAATTTATAATCATACTATCAGCGCCTCGCGGTTTCACCTGCGTAAGTCCCGATCCCGTGGGAATATCGGGATAAAAAGCAGCATACAAATATTAATTCAGGTCTCCAGCTATCTACATATCAAGTTTCATCGCAATCGGTGCAGTGGTTTTTGCGTAAAAGAGTAACAAACATCCATCCATCCATTCAAACTTTCACATTTATAATATTAGTGGGATTTGCTATGTTATATATAATTGACGAAACATTGTGAACAGCAAACAAAAATTTACAATTTAACTAAGATAGTTTGTAATCTATCAATGTCAAATTAGGTTGCTAAAAAAAACGATGGTTTGTGACGTAATAGTCCTACTAATACTATAAACGTGAAAGTTTGTGAGGATGTATGGATATATGAATGTTTGTTGCTCTTTCACGCAAAAACTACTGAACCGTTTGCGAGGAAACTTGATTAATACATATGTACTTTTTATCCCGATATTCCCACGGCATCGGGACTTACGCGGGTAAAACCGAGGGGCGCTGCTAGTAGTAAATAAAAATCAATTGTCACATGTACGACGGAGTATCTTGTTTGTTTTTTTTATTATGTTCGTTATTGCCTGTACAAGGTTTGTTTGGAAGAAAATGTTTCAAAAATTAATAATAAAAAATACTGTTAAATATTGACTTTTTGATATTGAATATATTTAATTATCTACATCAACATGTAGATGTTATTATAACAAACAAAAAGCTCTTGCAACCAAGTCATTAATTAAATGACATTTTGTTAAAGAAGTTTTATGATAATATAGTGTCAACGGCTTCACTGTCAAAACACTGTATCAGACTACAATATTCCTGTATATGGCTGGCCTGTTGGTCTAGTGGTTAGTGACCCTGACTGCTAAGCCAGAGGTCGTGGGTTCGGTTCCCACCCAGGACAAATAATTGTGTGATGAGCACGATCATTTGTTCTGTGTCTGGGTGTAATTTATCTATAATATGTATGTATTTAGAAATATATAAGTATGTTTATCAGCAGTCTGGTTACCATAGTACAGGCTCTGCCTAGTTTGGGATCAGACGGCTGTGTGTGAGATGTGTGGAGTTATTATATAGGATATAGACAGGCATAAGAATAATATAATATGCATAGCTATAATTACAATTAAAAAAATATACACAATTTAAAAATATTTACCTACAGCAATGCATTTAAGTACAGTGTAATATGTGTTTTTCGTTATAAATAGGGTTATTGTTACAATCTGTTTACTGGTTCTAACTTGAGAATTTTATACCTTGGCTATTAAATGTATATGTTTATTATTAGTAACTAGCAGCGCCCCGCGGTTTCACCCACGTAAGTACCGATCCTCGTGGGATATCGGGATAAAAAGTAGCCTATATGTTAATCCAGGCCTCCAGCTATGTACATACCAGTTTCATCGCAATCGGTTCAGTAGTTTTGGCGTGAAAGAGTAACAAACATCCATCCATACATCCTCACAAACTTTCACGTTATAATATTAGTAGGATAAACATATACATTAAACAGCCAAGCTTCAGTATCTATATCAAGTAATACTTATTTGCATATTGAAAAATGCGTGAGAAACCCGCAATCGGTACTTATTCGTAGGCACCCATTTGTAATACCAGTATCTGTACTAAGGTACAATTATTGTCATCAATTAGTTATCCTTAACTTAATAACTAATTTTCAAATTTTTTATTGCTAAGTTTTGTTTACGTGACGAATTTGAATTCGCGGGCTTCTCGAGTATTATTTTAATCTCTTAAAGGATTATTGATTGGCTATTTATTTACAATACAGTAGTTACAGTACAGACAAGTATAAATATTTGATGGAATCTTTAGAACCTTGTAATTATGATTATCCAGAGCAGTCAAAAGGTGGTCAGAAAAGAAAGTTCCGACCTAATTGGTTGAAGGAATAATATGAAAAAAAAAATTGCAAGCAGCCAAAAGCAATGTCCGCGCAATGTGGGATTCTAAAAAGATGATAACTAACTCTAAACCTAAATCGTCATCTGCTCTTACTCTCCTGACTATCAAGGAAAACCTGGCACCATCTGTAAACGAAGTTAATAATTTCTAGGTGAATGTGGGCCGGGAACTGGCAGCTAAGATAAACACCACCCACACATCAGTATCAACTCTAGAAGACCCCCAACGGGACTCATTTGTTCTGCTGGATGTAGATTGTAATGAAATTGAGCTGTTGGTCAAATCTTTACGTAGAGACTGCGCAGTGGGTTGGGACGACATCTCATCTGCAATAATACAAGTTTTTGCTGATATATTTGTCCCACTTATCGCACACATTTGTCAGCTTTCATTCTCAACGGACGTTTTCCCGAACGGGTTTAAGAAAGCTATAGTACACCCTATTCATAAGAGTGGAGACGGAGATACTATTGACAATTATAGGCCTATATCAGTATTGCCCGCAATGTCTAAAGTGGTTGAAAAGGCTCTAAACAAACGCCTGACTAGTTATTTGGAGTCAAAACACATTATCTCACGTAACCAATTCGGCTTCAGAAAACATGTCTGCGGAGGACGCCGTACTGAATCTAGTGAACGATGTAGTCGACAGTCTGGACAGTAGAAAAAAATGCCTAGCCATATTTTTGAATATGTCAAAAGCTTTTGACACTGTCTCCGTCCCCACTCTTGTGACAAATCTGGAAAAGTTGGTATAAAGGGTGTGACGCTTAAGCTGTTCTCGAATTATCTGTCGGGTAGAACCCAAGCCATAAAAGTTGGGGATCACATCAGCTCAAAGCAAATTTTGGACTATGGTGTTCCACAGGGAAGCATTTTGGGCCCCACCCTGTTCTCCATCTATGTCAATGACCTCTGCGAACTTAATTCAACAAACTGTAAAGTTTATGCATATGCTAATGATACATTGCTTTCTGTCAATGGTGCAACTTGGTATGAAGCAAAATGCCATGCTGAATTAGCTGTCGCAAAGGTCAAATCCTGGTTAACAGCGAATCTCTTAACATTAACAAAACCTGCTTTCTGACCTTTGCTCACAAAGCATCTATGCTTCCACCTTTTTACATTTGACACCCACCAAATGAACCTGTATAAATCGTACCACCAAGTGTGATTGCGTATCTGTCTCCAGGACTAGCCAGGTGAAATACCTTGGTGTCTATATGGATCAGTTCCTAAAATGGCAAATTCAAATAAATAATTTAACATCTCGTGTCAGAAAACTCATATACGTATTTAAACTTATTAGAAACTCATCATGACCTACCAGACGCTCTGTCAGTCGATAATTGCCTACTGCATTACCTCCTGGGGTGGTGTCGCAAAAACAATCATACTTCCACTAAAGATCGCACAGAGAGCTGTCCTCAAGGTCATGACCAAGAAGTCTTACCGATACCCAACCTCCAAACTGTTTGAAGACATACCAGTCCTAACAGTGAGACAGCTTTTCGTCCATCAAACTGTTTCTAAAAACATTCAATGTTGATATATTGCCCTAGCTTCACACAAATAAATGGCGTTCAGATAAAGTATGTCCCGCAATCCACAATACAACTCTGGCAAAACGTCACAACAAATTTGTAAGTATTTTTTTATTAAGCAGAATTAACAAAATTCTAAATTTCTATCCACTGAACAGTTACAAAATTTCACAGAACCCTTGAGACATGGCATACATACATCCTACGAATATTATAAACGTGAAAGTTTGTGAGGATGTATGGATGTATGGATGTTTGTTACTTTTTCACGCAAAAACTACTGAATGGATTTTAATGAAACTTTCCAATAATATAGCTTATATATCAGAATAATACATAGGCTATAATTTATGAAGATATTGTGTATATTGGCCAAAATATAACGATAAAGGTTAAGTAAGTCGGAAAAAATCTGTCATCTGGCTATTCTGGCGTGCGGTGGGAAAAGTGTAAGAGTTACATGAATATAATGTACGGTGGGATTGAGTTTCCATTAAATAGTTCTACAAAAAAGTCCGCGACAGTATATGTTTATCTTTTATGTGTAAGCATTTATTACCAAAATAGTGAACCATAAATACAATAAATTTAATTTTTTATTTCCAATTCTCATTTAGCAGTAACAAATAGATTTTTATGAAAATAAATACTTTTATCGCTTCTGATATTCAAAGTAGATAACTTTGTCTTTAAAAGTACCTAATTTGGTTAAATGTTTTAAAAGTTAAGACTATAATATAAAACGGCGGGCGAAAGGGGGGGGGGGGAACATCACTCGCGTGGCGTCAAGCTTAGGTCACCCGGACGCGGGCAGACGCGTGAGGGCAGACGTTGTTGACTGGTTGTGTCCGTAATGGTAATTTTCAAGACACTAGCGATTTGTTAAAAGGCTCTGTATATATAACCCGCCCCTGCTTCGCACGGGTACAAATTATACACCTAAACCTTCCTCATGAGCAAAGGTTAAGTAAGTCGGAAAAAAATCTGTCATCTGCGAGCTATTCTGGCGTGCGGTGGGAATCAATACAAATAAATAAAATTGAAATGTCTGTTTGTTATGTCAAAATAATACTTTTTTGAAGCTCATACAGTTATTTACACGATACCTATAGCTAAAAATCAGTTTTTAAAGTTTTCTTCTGTCTGTTTGTTCCGGCTAATCTCGGGAACGGTTGGACCGATTTCCACGGGACTTTCACTAGCAGATAGCTGATGTTATAAGGAGTAACTTAGGCTATTTTTATTTTGGAAAAATAATTAGGTTTCCTCGCAAAATATATAAATATGCAAATGCGAGCGAAGCCGCGCGGGAACTGATAGTTGGGAGAGAAGGATATATTAAGCAATATTCAGTCCTTTCATTGTCTTTGTATTCTTACCTATCTTTATTTCCCAAAGTGCCCGGTAAATAAATATACAAAGGAATTGGAGAGTGTTATCCATAGCTGGGGCAGGTCCGGATCGCATACCCGTTAACTACTTAGTAATCTGTGCCCGTTACTAGAACTGGCTGTTTTTAAAATCAGGTACTTTACCTGCTGGAAGTGGAAGCGATAAACGCAAACTTTTCCAGGTGCTAGAATTAGTGCATCCCTGTCTAGATCTCTCTAATAGAGAATCCTACTAATATTATACACGTGAAAGTTTGTGAGAATGTATGGATGTTTGTTACTCTTTCACACAAAAACTAGTAAACCGATTGCGATGAAACTTCGTATGTAGATAGCTGGAGACCTGGATTAACACATAGGCCACTTTTTATCCCGATATTCCCACAGATCGGGACTTACGCGGGTGAAACCGCGGGGCGCTACTAGTATGTATATATGTATGTAGTATGTACCTCAATTTTACCGGCACGATAGAGGTCGCAATTATGCACCGATTGCTTTCAAACTTGGACGACAAATCAACAGGGCAAAAATGAAGGTTAAGTTCGTGAATGGGGGATATTCCCCCGAAGGGGGGGACTGGGGGGCAGATTTTTTTTTACTTCTGCGGCCTGCTGCGGGCCCGGTTTTTTTTTTTATGGAATAGAGGGCAAACGAGCTGTCGGGTCACCTGATACTGATGGTAAGTGACTAGCGCCGCCCATGGACACTTGCAACTCAAGTGCGTTGTCGGCCTTTAAGGTCTCCGGTAACCTCAGTCACTCGGCGAAACAAGCATTGCTTCACGCCCAGTTCTGTGAGGCTGTGGTATCACTCCGGTCCATACGTCGTAAGCACTTAAGAACAATTCACGTTTCCCACTTAAGAACAATTTTTTTTTGAGCTTTAGAGTAATACGATATCGTGTTTTGTTTTAGATTAAATTTCCTCCCTTTCATAGACTTTGTGTTGGAACAGTTAACGAGTCGCTTTTCAAGAGCAGAGTACTCTTCAATTTCGATCTCTTCAACCTTCTACCAAGTGTCATAGTAAAAACCGAAAGTCTGACCTCGATAGTAGCAGCTGCACGAGATTACAATGACGATTTATCTCATCCTCCAGTTCATCCCAGCTATCGGAAATAACTCTTTGGAAGGAGCTAGAAAGCGATAGGGAACATCTCAGCCTCAAAACAGCAGCTGAAGTGCATCAAGAGACAAATGAGTTTTTTCCAAATATACAAATCTCGCTACATTACCAGTAACCGCTTGTAGTGTGGAGCGCAGCTTCTCTTAGCTTAAACTAATAAAATCGTACCTTCGTACGACAATGACCGAAGACAGGTTAACCGGTTAGGCTGCCGGCAGTCTTTAACCTAACAAAGTCATTGAGGAATTTGCGAAAAATTATTTGAGTAGGCTCATAAATGCGTTTTAAGTGTTTACTTTACTAAATCCTACCCTCAGCGGGGTCCAGCCCCTCCCAAATGTCAATCCTGAAACCGCCACTAGTTAGGAAGCCAACATATACGCTATATAAAAAAAAATTACTTACAAATAATTGTTATTTTCATTATTATTATTTTTTGGATATATTACAATTATTTTTTGAATACTTAAATAAGTACCTACGTCACGTGTAGTAACAAAATACAGAAATATCTTAAAATAATTATCTGCAGAAGTGTCTTTACTAAAAAACGCGATTTTACCAATTAACTTACGTAGTTAACTAACTACTTAGTAATCTGTGAATTAACAGGGTAAGTGTTTACTAATTACTTATCACCTATTATTTTGTCATTAGTCTCAAAATATGTAGAAGACAACGAGAACTACTTTATGAGTTATATAGTATAATATAAACTAATTAGATCCAAAAAACACTGTTACACACAAACAAAGAAGGACAAACTAACAAACATAGTTGCGCAATTATGTATACTACGTACAGTCAACATCAGAAGTAGAGATACATCCTACGTGTTCAAATAGTTAGCCACATCCTACGGTATTTATATTATAGTAACAACCTTAGTACCCAAATTGTAGTGAATATGAATGAATAATGAATATGCGTTTAGCCGTTTTTGCGTGAAGTAGTAACTAACATCCATCTATTCATCCATCCTCACAAACTTTCTCGTTTATAGTACATGTAAGACAGTAAGATATCTGAGGAATTTTATCACAAAATCAGGTTTTGTCTTGCTGTTCTCTCAATTGAAAATTACGTAGCTCATTCATTAGATTATTGTAATTTAATTCTTTTAGTCTAAAGAAACTGTCAGTCGTAGCACAGCACGTCAGAAGTGAAAACACATACACACATATATACATACACAGACACTGGGATGAATTGTGGGTGTAGGTACCCTATGTAGTGACCGGCGTAAAGTTCGGTTTCGGTTTCGACCAAAAAAACTAGTATCGGCCTTAGTTTCGGTTTCAAACAAAGGCCAAAACTTTCAGCCAAAAAATTCCAAACAAACCTTGTCTAGGCAATTACGAACGTAAAAAAAACAAACTTCGTCAAACATGTGACAATTGATTTTTATTTACCACTAGCTGCGCCCCGCGGTTTCACCCGCGTAAGTCCCGATCCCGTTTGAATATCGGGGAAAAAAGTAGCCTATGTGTTAATACAGGTCTCCAGCTATATGCATACCAAGTTTCATCGCAATCGGTTAGTTCAATAGTTTTTGCGTGAAAGAGTAACAAACATCCATTCCATACATCCTCACAAACTTTCACGTCTATGATATTAGTAGGATTAAGTATGTATGTTATAGGTATGTATGTATAATATAAGTATGTATGCTCCCACCTCGCCTTCCTCAAACTAACTAAATGTTGTTGTATGACCCTTTATTGCACATAATGTATTCTCTTAATAACCCCCGAGCGAAAAGTTGTCCTCAATCTTCGTTATTCCACTCTTTATTCAATTTATTATTCTCATTATTGCTGCCATTATTCGCCATGCATAGATTCTACATGGTGTACCTGACAATGAGAAAAGCATGTGGAATGTGTTAAGTCAAAGATATATTAAGAGAAAATCCATAACAACTAACATGCATAATTTATGAACTTAAGTTTGTATGGGTTTTCTCAATAACATATTGAATAATTCCAAAATAAAAAATATGTTCGCTTTGAAATCTTAACCTTTACACATTCCACCTATTTTTTGGTTTTAACCGTGTGGAAGCCCCCACGGGTCACCACTTCACCGAGGGTGAAGTGGTATGTCGGACTCGAACCGACTAAACCACAAGGTGCTCCGTCACAAGTGAGTCTACTGCAGGGGACCCGGGATACCCTAGGAAGGAAGCTTCCGAGAACCCCTGCAGACTTTGGCCTCCTACTCAGCAGGCGACCACACGGCGCAATAGGGGGGGGCTTTATCCCCCCCCCCCCCGAGGAGAGGCGCGCGGAACCCGTCGCGCCACCGTCTCAGGCCTGCTTCTGCTGGGGTAACGGTCAGCCCAGGCCGATACCCCCAACACTTTCCACCTACTTTTATGAAAAACGGAGGTAAAAATACATGGAAAAATTATATTTTTTATTTTATTTTGATGTTTCCTGGAATCATGAGCTTTCAGTCATTTAAGTAAGTCGGCTGTTTAAAATCAAAATCTAGTAACACATGATTACAAAAATGTTCAGGAGACCCAAAAAACAGGTACACCACTTTGATCGTTTGCCCTGATTGAACCATTAAAGTTACAGAATCGGCTACAATTGTCTATATTCTAAATTGCAATAAAGTGAATAGTACATCTTAAAACTCGTTCACTATATAATTATTTGTTCCTTGATATTATTGTGTAACAAAATCAAAACAGTAAGTATAATCGCTAGGTACTATAAACTTGCGTCATATTTATAAATATGTTTTTAAAACTGTTTAAAAACCTCGTATCTTACGTGGGAGAGCCATGCTTCGGCACGTATGGGCCGACTCGACTCCGCTCGATACCACGGTCTCAGAGAAAACCGGCAGTGAAACAATGATTGCATTGCTTTTCGCCGCGTAAGTGAGGTTACCGGAGGCCCTAACCCTTCCCTCTCCTCTATCCCCGTCCTTCCCCTCTCCCGTCTTCCTCCGTCTCCCCCTCTTCCCCTACTCCCACCTTAAAGGGCGGCAACGCACTCTTGAGTTACAGGTGCCCATGGGCGGCGGTAGTCATTTACCATCAAGTGACCCGTCTGCCCGTTTGCCCCCTATACCATAAAAGAAAAAAAAAATCTCAAGTGAAATTGGGTCCAACCTAAATGTACCTATTTTTCAACACCAAAGGGTGAGGTTGTAGGTGAGACGTTAAAGAAGACTGTGACAAGTTTGCTTACACTCTCCTGGAGAGTGTAAGCTTTATAATTTAGTTTTGTTTGAATGTATTAGTGAAAATCAAAGAGCAATATTTTAGTAAGGTTGAATTATTATAAGAGCCATGTGATGTGGGGGTTTCCACGTCAGTCGTCGTCGTCCAGTTAATAGCTAGTTAACCTACCCTGCCTAGAACTATATTACAACGTCGTGCAAAATTTCAACAAAACAGGGAAGGTTGTTGAGTCGTTGGCTGTACTTATTCTCTGTTTCTTTATTAGGGTCAGCGCGGGCCCCTAGGGTAAAGCGAGAGCAGCAGGCGTTACCACCTCTCGCCTTGAAGCGATCAAAGCGAGAGGTGGTAAGGGCCGCCAAAAATTCAAATGCCAAAAACAGTTTGGAGTGAAAAATAAATATTCTATTGAAATAGTTGGAGTTTCTTATATGGTTGGAACCGAGCAGTCGATAGCACATGATTAACACTGCGATATTTTTGGAGCAAATTCGGCTCAAGAATACTAAGCCTGAAGCACTTCTTAGGCACAGACCAAGGCCAACTGACAGATGTGCTGCCTTAAACAAAAGTGATTGGTGCAGTTTATTTCCAAACACTTGGACTAAAAGGCGTCAAAGCGTGGACCAAAGACGCTGGCTTTACCCTGATCAAGGACTACCGACGCTAGATAGAGTAAAATTAACAGATCGAATGAATGGGATGAAAGGAACTATAGAAAACTGACATGCCGAGTTTTCACTTTACTCGATCTTATAAATGATTATATGATTATATGATTATTTTATATGATTGTAAATGATCTTATGGACTATAAACATGCGTCAACGTCAATACTCCGTTGGATTGGGCTTCATAGGGACAGTGTGACATTTGAAAAATAAATAAGCACCTTGCTATACGAATACCGGTACACATTATATGTATCGCATCAAGAAAACCAGATAAAATATAGTAAATAGCGCATCGCAGTATTTTTGAGCTTTTGTCACATACACGGCCTATTTTTTAAGTTAACAATAAAAATACATGCATATACTCACCCCTGTAACTCCGAAGGAGCATATAAAAAAAAATCTTTACTATGTTTTGAATTTGTTCTTCTGAGGAAACTGTACATAGGTATATTTCAAATTACGCCGACTTACTTATTTATAATATGAAAATGGCTGTTTTAAGTACCCCAACACTTGGATGTATGCCTAGTATGTAAAAAATACTAAAAATATAGAATTTTCAAAATATTGAGTTACTAGGCTTTGATTTTGACCAGCCGAAGTGTTCCATTGTCATATACAGCCAGTACAAGGAAATCTTGAAGAAGTGTTGAATAGCAAAAGTATGTTATCCGTTTGGATCGACAATTTTTATCCTAGACGGACGTTCCATGAACAATTGCAGAGTTGCCCAACAATATTTGAATCAATCTCTGCGTAGTCCCGATTAAAATCATATAAAATGTTTGTGGGTGAAAATGGTATAATATCAGGGCTACGGAGTCATGTTAGCGACAATGCTGTGCGTTCTGAGACAACTTTTCGCCAAAGTCACGGCGGCTGATGTGCAAAAGACCTGGTTTTGATTATGTCTATATTCCCCTGGTTAAATTTCTATATGATTTAGGTTGTAGGTAGGTAATGGAACAAAGAATTTTTTTTATACTTTTACTTATTAATTAAAACTTTTTATGTTTTTAATTCTATTTAATGCACGTTTTGAGGTAATACAATATTCTTTATTGTTGTACAATTCTTAAAATCGATTTAGTTCAGACAGTTACACAGTTTGCACACCTTATATACCTATATAACGCAGCCTTTTACATACGTTCCCTCAAAAAATTTAGAATTCTAAAAAGACATTGTCTACAAGGGGCCGAATGTGACATATTCACCAGTTAAACAATATTTAATCCTATTATATTGAGATAAATTCCACTTTCCCAGTGTGTTGCATGTATATTTATATACGACTGTTTTGGCAGCTTCGTTACATATGACGTTTTAGTCGTAGGTATATTATACATATTTGGCGACGTACGTGTCCTAATGTATTTGAAGACAAAAGTTTGTCGTAACATTTTGGACACACTTTGGTATTGATGCTCAACATGTATGACCCTTTATTTGTACTGGTCCTTTGTATATGATGCTGACTGTACCTACTAGCTGACTCGACAAACGTTGTCCTGTCAAAATTTCAATGAATTTCAGAAAAAAAGGCAATTTAACTACTTTTTTCCCCCATTTTTCATGCAATTTTGCCAATATTTTTTTCTCAAAAAACATTTTAACCTTCTTCGGACTGTTTCTAACATTGGAAAGAAAAAGATCGGTCTAGCCGTTCTCAAGTTATGACCTTACCTACCAACGAAAGTCATTAGTATAACTAGTAGTACACATGATTAGTACAACTAGTATAATCGGTGTCATTCTATATTCTATGGTTTAGCGAGTTTGCATTTGCATGCATGCAAAGTATGCAGGTAGTACGTGCAATATGTGGACAGTGGGTGAAACACGTGAGTGAAATAGCATTATAGTTAGGGATTGTCCTTGTTTGTAATCTAATACCTATGTATTGTTTCTTCTTAGTGTTCTAACAGTTGAGTTCTATTTGTTTGCTTTTCACATCTAACTTCAGGAATTATTTCCAAATGTTGGCAACATAAATCAACCTGATAAAAACCAAATAAACGAGCAAATGTTGTATATATAATCTGAATCTCGGAAACGGCTCCAACGATTTTCATGAAATTTTGTATCCAGGGGGTTTAGGGGCGATAAATCGATCTAGACAAGTTTCATTTTTAAAAAACGTATAAAGTAATCCAGGTACTTATGTATATCTACGGGACTTAACGCGTAATCACCTAATAGGTATTACATTCCTTTGTATTGCCTGACGTTTCGACCTGGTTGCACTGGCGGTAGTCACAGATCTGCAATCTGGTTATTAATTAATATTAATAACTTACATTTCGTCATTCTAAATAATGGAAATGGAAACAATAATGGGAATTATTTCAACGACAATAATATGATAACCGCTTATGAGAGGAATTACCTTTCAAATACTTGATATTTTAAAAGTAAATTATAGTTAAAAAATAATTGAGTAGCATGCTATTTCAGGGTCTTCTGGGTTGTCATAACCACTGGTAACCACTGATGATGCGAGTTCTTGTGGGCAAAAGGTGACCTCTTCCTATAAGGCGTGGCTTTTTTTCACTAATTTAGTTGATTAAAGGAGTGACAAACGTTTTTTTTCCACTTCAATGTTTTTGTATATGGCAACATTTGTAGGTATATAGAAATATTGTTACCTTGAAGAGTAAAGCAGAAATATTTCAAACCCCACCCGATTCACTACTCTCTTCACTTAACACAAGCCTTTAGCTTACATGGAGGTTAAAAACAAAAGGGGTGTGACTGTGTCATGAACACGGCCGTATGTTGTACGTCAATACGTAAACCTATTTTACACTAATGTTTTATATATTATATGCAATCGATAGATTTTGACGAGAGCTGACAATTGAAACTTCAACGAAGGTCGCAGCTTCTCCTAGTCAAAAGTTATACAAAATGGAAAACTCAAAACTCAGCAAAATGACCTCAAAATGGCGGCGCTTCCCCCCGCACCACGAGCGATGCGTCGCAGTCCTCACTTAGCATAACGAATTATTTGATCCTTTAGCTATTCAGTTGTGTAAATAAATTTTGGCTGGAGATGATGGATATTATGTAGCTACAACACCAAACTATCTCCCAATTTTGTTATCATTTGTTTTTTGAATTGCCTCCCAGTATATAAGTAATTTTAAAGACGTACTTACGTCAAAAAAAACAGTAATTGAACTCAACAAGTTACCTAGTGCTAATAGTAATGAACCTTCCAGTCTTACTTCCTCAAACCGTTACTTAATTGGCAAACCAACCACTCACTTTTTGTAATAACAAACAGTTAACTCCAAAAATCGTTGTAGTAAATAACAAAATGGTGTACAGTATCCAAAGCTATATTATTAAAAAATAATAGGACAACGATATTATAGATTAACAGTTTTTTAGATATTTTCGATAGTCTACAATTTTTTTTTTTTTTGGGACGAAAGCTCCTTGGCGTCCATTACACTTCGAAAAAAGTTTAACGAAAATGCCGAGTTTATTTTCATTTTTACGACATTTGTGGATTCTGCGCGATACTACTGTATACTAACTATCCATATTATTTAGTTAGTACAACTTTCACATATGGCGCATATTTTTCTACAACATTTACTATAGCTATTTTGATACAATTTATTCCATAAAATATATATAGAGACAGAAACTTCGTTGCAACCGGAGATCAAAAAGACACCCACGCATTTCTTTTTACCGAATTGGAGTTAGCTGATGAGATGAAAATGGTGGTAAGACAGGGGATGATGTGATCAACAGTGTAGTGGGTAGCTTTGTGGTAGGATTGGGAGATTTAGTAAGACGCGCACTATATCAAAAAAGCCGAAGAACACTTCGCAGTACAACACAGCACTATCTATATAGAACAAACTGTATATGTGAAAGGAATGGTTATATTACTAAAGTAAGGAAGCAATGATAACGTGAAACATATTTGGTAGGTACACAAGTGTTCTGCACTATGCACTCATGCAACACTTAAGTTGAATTTAATCAAACATATTAGTTTACAATTGAAAGAGTTTTACACCAAGAAATTAACTCTCCTCTTTAGAGTTTGTACATTTTTAGTCTGATATGTGTTTGACAAATATTTTAGTTGAATTAGAAAATAAATTTAGAATAATGCAGATGTACTTCCATAAGTATAACTTTTACAACACAAACTCATTCTAGTCATTTTAATGAAGTTAATATACATACATTTTACAACATCGTAAGCGTCGAAATGCATAAGAATCCAGCCACATAGGCTTAGGTACACTCATCGGTACACAATTGGGTAATTCCGTTCAAGTCCGAGTATATATAACCTATGTATACTTATCGTCCTCTACGATCACTATATATATTTAAGAACGATTTTATACATAACTAGAATATCAGTTGCCTAGCTACATTTCATTAAAAACTGTCGTACTTCACATTAAGCTTTTGCTTCTGTCATCTGGGTATGAGCCAAGCTCACACAGCCCCGACTTTGGTCATCTACATATAACTACTGCATGGTTAAAATCGTCATCGGATCGAAATAGCGCGCGACTACCTTTAGGATTTTGTAGTGGAGTGTGTTGGACAATATTAATGAATACGACACGATTATCTTACTCACTATATTCTCCTTATATTCATAAAGACACTGATTGTAATTACATACATTATCATACATAACTGAAACAGAAAAACAACACAAAGCAAGACTGTATAATACTTTAATCTTATAAGGAATTAGCACTTTATGAAGTACAATATTTTTATGATCTGTACTGTAATATAAAATAAACATTTTAAATATACTTAAGAGTTAGTCCAAAAACTCTGATTCGTCTGACAAATCCTGAAACAAAAGATGTTTTTAGTAAATATTCAAATACTACAATAGGGCCACAGAATAATACAAGTACAGAAGTTTCACTCTGCAAAGGCGCGCTTAAATAATTAGGTACTCTAGCTACGCAGCAATAAAGTCCAAATTATAGTGTATCAACAAAATGGGAAATGAACAGTCGTATGGATTATATAATATACTAACTCCCTTGATCATCAAAATTTAAGCTATACGCTAGATACGTATTTTAACGAAAACTTCCTTATTATCGACTTCTATGTATCTACTTGTTTTATGCAAATATTTTAATGTCTGGCTATTAAAAAATCCATACACACTACATGTAAAATAGAAAGTTTTTTCTGCGACACCACATACTATATATACCAAATGTCGCAGCCATCGATTTAAATAACGAGGCGGTATTTGAAATAGTCCGCGCGTTTCAAAGACAATAACACAGTAATGAGTTTGGTCCGGGTGGATGAATGAAGTATATTACGGTTCTTAACCATTCCCCGTGACTTCATGGAGGGCGTGGTTTACCGCCAGACAACATCCTTATCATTGTGGTAGTTAAAACTAAGATAAAATATATAAAGAAAAATATCTATTTGCAATGAACGGTAGAGAATGTAAATGATGTTAAGTTTACTTCACCAAAGAGAACTACAATAGTGTCTTCGGTAAGTTGTAACTTGTAGATGTTAACGTAAAAAAATTGGTTCCATTTATATTAGAATCACAACGTGGCGCCTGATACCAACGCGGCTGGTCGCTTAGCACCTTGATAACGGGCCCCTGACTAATCCGAGCACCGTATATACACACATCCCCTGTATTAAACTTCCACATTTTACCAACTATGATTTGGTAAACTCACGTAAACCCAAGCGTATTACCGTTATTCGTACACTTTGGGAATCAAAATTAAAAAAATGGCAATATATTGAAAGGGAATATAGATCGATAGATAGATAACACTTTATTTGTACATTAGCAATACAGTAGAAGATACATTTTCATAATTACAGTAAACAGATAATGTACAAAGGGCGGCCTTATTCATAGATGCAATCTCTTCCAGGCAACCTTAGGATGGATCAAAATGATTCGGAGAGATAGTGGCAGTTGGTGCTATATTTAAAATATTAATTATTAGTAATTTCTAATAAATATGAATATTAAGAATGGACGGGGTATTGTTTATATGGATGTGAGCTACGAGTTACTGGCAACAGCCGGTAAGTCGGAGGCCTGTTACACAATATATCTTTAACTAACAGACTCGTAAATAACATACCGCAGCGTCAACTGTACTCTCAAGGATGATGTCATCAATCTCTCGCTCTAATTCCTCCATAATGTCAGAGTCCTTGCGCTTGGTGATCACAGGCGTGTCTAGTGCGGTCGATGACACCGTTTCGACCACTGTACTGTCGGATGAAGTGCTAGGAAATAAATATATTTAATTCATTACTTTACTTTAACCCAAGATTCCCATGTGAGTCCCCAAGATAGGTGTTATGTAGGGTACTTCGATATAAGTACATATCGTCACCTAGTACACAATTGTAACAGCACAGAGGGTATGATTTAACAAATCACATTAAAGATAGTCTGCTCTGAATCTCGGTGTTTGATTACTGTGTCCCAAACATATCAATAGGATGCCCCCGCGTACCCTCTTCAGGTAAGACCGCATTTTATATAATGTCAAAAGAAGAAAACGAATAAAAATATCTTACTTATCAATCTGTGAGGGTTTGGTGGGCTGAGCTACCGGCTGGGATAACATTTTGCCGAGACGTTCGGCTTCAGCTCTCTCTTCTAGAAGATTCCTATCAGTGTTAGAAAGGTTTGTATTTATGGGAAGACTGGCAAGGTCCGCGCTGGCTGCATAACCTACTTCATTTTGAAACCTTTCGAGCTCCAGTGATTGCTGTACAAAAAAAAAAATCTTTTTAGTTTATTAGTACGGTGGTCGAATTTGGACCATAAATCATTTTTAGTTTATTTTATTGGTCACTATTACTTGAACTTACGTGACTTACGTACATTGACATGTCAACATATTTACTGGACGCATGTAGCTCAATGTAGTCGTTTCACATAATTTTTAAATTAGTAAAATTGTTTAAAAAAATGTATCATTCAACATCAGTCAAACGGTAAGGTGGTATGTCGGACTCGAACCGGCTTCAGGTGTATCCTAGAAAGGCCTTGGTCGCCTGTTGAGCGAGTCAACCCCAATATGACTGCTGAGGGTCAACTGGACCACACTGATTTAAAATAAATAAATAAAAACCCAATAAATTTGTGATCTTATTTCTCGGGCCATGTTTAAAGCGCTAACACGCCGTTCAATAATATACCTACAACTTGACATTTACACTTAGGTAAAATTACGTCACTGCTACGGTGTAATAAGAATATTAACTCTAGCGAGAAAAGGTGCAAAGCACTACAGACCTAAGTTGTCAACCATATGAAACATATCTTGCTACACTAGAACATTCTTATTTGCATATGTGTATGTGTACACAACTGCTAACAAGCCAATAAATTAATTTGTAAGAGCCACTTTTTATTATAAGATAAATATTATTGAGATATTCCTACCGCAAACTCTGGGAACAAGTTCTCGTACTGGTCTGGATCGGCGAGTGATTGACCGATCTTTTTATTAGAATTAGTACTTGATTCGCGCCATAATTTAACCACTTCTGACATTTTGGAAGGAATGTAGGATCTGAAAATAAAAATTACGTTATGCGGTATAGCATTCAACCCCCGGGTCGCAGGTTCGAATAATTTGTATGCAGGAATATATATTATTATGCATAGACATATAAGAATAGACCGGGCTATTAACAGGACTATCGCGTAAGTGGATGCGATAGCTCGGTAAAAAGAGAACGCTGTTATACGTGGTCATTCTAATCTTGTCTAGGGCGGGTACGTGGTGTGTGTGTGATGTTAATATGTTGTCTTGATGCATGCGCAATCGCAGCTAAAAAGAGACAGAAGGACCATGTATGGCAGCGTTCTCTTTTTATTCATCTATCGCATATCACGTCCCCTTCCGCGGTCTATTCTTAAATCAAATCAATTCAAAATAATTTATTTCAATTAAACCATTATGGGTATTTTTGAATTGTCAGGAGTAGTAGTCAGTCAGACTAAGTCAGTCGTGCAGCTAGTTGCCTGTTACAATTCGTAGATCCAGTGGAGAAGAACATTTTTTACAAACATTTAACATGTTTTTTACAAATCACTGGTTACATTGCTTATATGCGCAAGTTAAATGTGAGGACAATATTGTAACGTATTGTTCTAAACTATAAATTATTATTATATGTTTATGATATTAGGTAAGTATTTAATATATCCAAGTACATGCTTAGATGTATATTTTTTGGTAAATAGATAATTACATGGGGTACTAGATCACACACACACACATAAATAAAATAATGAAATTTATCATCGAAATCCCTTCTGGTTCAAAAACAGCAAGCGTAATCTAATTAAGTTGAAAATTATGTTTGTTAGACAGATTAGAAAAAAATCTTTTTCATTTAATAGCCGAATTCTTGAGAAATGTTACAAGTTATTTAACATCACGCTACAACCCTCAGGTCCGGAGCAGTGACCATAAACGCGGATGAAACTGCAGGGTACGGCTGGTTCCTGAATAAATCTATGAGTCATTGAAGTTGCTATAAGGATTATCGGTGCTTACCTTGAAAAGAAAGCGGCCTCAGGTAGCTTGTTACGTTTGATGAGGAGTTGTAAACACGCGTCGAGATCGTTCAACATGAAATTTGCGACAAACGAAATGTTTTCCGAACCTTCTTCAGCAGACATTTCTGCTACACTCTTTAGAAGCTTCTTGTCACCTACAAAAACAATAAGTATTAATATTTTTTGTATATAACTGTTAACTTCGGAATAGATATATGGGGTCTGAGGGAAAGGAGGCAAGGAACTACTAGTAAATTTTTTTTTCTCAATTGTAGTAGTAGTTTTTTTATTAAAAAGAATGAATGCATGCTTCTGGATCGATGAATTGTTAGTGTGTAGAAGGGTAGATTTTTAGAGCTCATTTTATCGACTAGCTGTGGGCACAGCGTACGCGCAGCTTAAAGCATAAGTTACTCCTTATAACACTAGCTATATGCCAGTGAAAGTCCGATAGAAATCCGGTTCGAGATTAGCCGGAACAAACAGACAAAAGATTAAAAAATTGATTTTTTGGTATTAAAAATCAACTCAGATGCATTTAGTAGAAACCTGTTATTATGACATTACACACTTTAATTTTATTTATACGTATAATAGATAATAAATTCTTAGTATATATGGTCGATTCACAATGGTCAGATGGTTTGATTTTCCTTTTATTCGCCTGTTACTTACTACTAAAGTGGATTTATAATCGCCTTTTTATAAAAGTAAACTAAAAAGAAAAGGTATTGTTTCTTTAATACACACATATCGATGTACGATAAAGTCAACTATCTAACCGCAAAATATAAGTTTGTAATATATATAACAACAAATTAACGACTTGAAGATATTTTCCTTTACTTGTGCTGTGTGACCTTGCTCAATGGGAAGTACTCAATAGGTTTTGATTTACTTACGGAATATTTAAATTTGGTTAAATCTAAGGCCTTTGATTGCGTTGACTTAGAAGCTTGATTTTTTACAGCTTCAAGGGAACGTAGAAATAAGTATTTAGTATTAATTTGACTTTGCCTCCACGGATTCTTCAGAAAAAGGGTCTTGACAGACAGACAGACAAACAGACGGATAACAATGTGACCATATAAGGGTTCCTTTTTTTCTTTTTCAGGAACGGAACCCTAAAAAAGCAAATTGTTGGAACGGACAGATACGCATGCTTTTATAGTTGACTCGGGGGCAATAGCATTAGATGTATGTACTATGTAGTAGGAAAAATGTTGAAATGGTCTTACCAGTACTTGTGGCGAAGAGCAACAAAGCGCTGTAATCCTTAGCGCTTTGATAGCAAACCTTGGTGAGTTCAGTGTCAGCGGCCGCGGCAGCCGCAGCACCTAGTCGCGACCACCGAGCCGAGGACGAGCGCGACGGCCCTTCTGCCGTGGCAGCTTCCTCCGCCAGCTGCTTCGCTCTCCGCAACTCTCCAAGTGATAACGCTAGCTCGAATTGGTGTTCTGGTTCCGTGGATACAGCTAAAGCTTGTTGTTTGAAGCCCTGTACACAAAAGATAAATAAACTCTTTATTGTATACAAAACCAGAAATTAATATAAATTTGTATACAAAAGTCTTACACTGCAAAATCATTTAAATAAATAGCGACTGTTGTTCCGACGCAATAAAGTCGCTATGCAGCAAGCACAGCGCTAATTACCTACAGCTATATTTACCTAGAAGTTAGACCTAAAGTGCGGAGTGAACCTGGCCTGACATGGGCATATATTCATACAAACTAAATTATCGGTTAATTATTCTGTAAGTAGAAGTACTTACTTGTTTCTCTAAGAAGTGAGCGACCCTCGTGCGGTGTTCGTGGGGAATGGTGGGTAGAACACGATCGGCCGTCTCGAAGTCACCGCGCATCACCGCCGTCTGGTACTCAAGCACCGACAGCAGGAGTGAATACGATACTACGTTCAACTCTTTGTCATTTAGGTACAGTCTGTGAAAAAAGTTTCATATAAAGTATACGCTTTACAGATCACGATGGTGGTCCCGCCGAGGACAAGTTATTGTGTGATGAACACGATTAGTTTGTTCTGTGTCTGGGTGTAATCCCTATTTAGAATAATCCCAATAGAAATTAAATCTCTTTGGTTTACTTTTATATATATATATATATATATATATATATATATATATATATTTATTTCATATTTTATTAATTTTTAGCCTTTATCAAGTAGTTAAAATTTATATTATACTCATACTAAGTATTTGAAATTAGTAAAATATTATTAATTACCTGTTTTCCTTAGCAACGTATCCGAGGATGTACATTGTGTGGTCGAGATGCGATATTGTCACGATTTCGCCTCCAACATAATAGTTTATTCTGTTCACGGAATTTGTGTATATGAAACAGTCGCCCACCCATAGCCCTGTCTTCACTGTCTCGGTCACCGCACCGACCACCTGATGACAAACATATCTCTTATAATTTATTGTGTAACATTATAATATTAGCAATCACTTATTGCTAACTGATCTGGAATATTGGTAATACTTATGATAAATAAATATTTCTATGTATATTTAACCGACCAATAGATGTCGGTATACCGTAGTAAAGAGAATTAATCACCGGTTTACCAAGAAGTAGTAAAGATCAGTCACTTTTCGTCCTCATATAAAAAAGTTACTAAATATCTAGTCTATGGATACGTTGGTACTGGCATCAAAATGAAATGAAATGAAAGATATTTATTTTCTTAGACCAAGGTAACTACAATTCAATCATATTACATAACAATAAATATTTACCACAACCGTTTCCATTGTGAGAGACTGGTGTCCGTAGTAGGAAGACCCGAGTTACAGATCACCAGGCTCCCTCTTGGACCAAGTGCGAAATGTTCAAAATAAATCAAAATTCAGCTGTTATTCAAAAAAATATATGAATTCCATTTTCAAAGTGACCAGTTATGTCATGGTCTTCCACTATGTATAGTTTGTTTCTCGAATTTGACTTTTTTAGAGTTCCGTACCTCGAAAGGAAAGAACAGAACCCTTATAGGATCACTTTGTGGTCCGTCCGTCCGAAATTGTCATTTAGATGTTGCCCGAGGAATTAGAGTATGTCTTGCGTAATACAAAGCAACACGCATCCTCATTAATCAAATGCTGTCGGGCGACATCGCGTGCAACGTAACACGACACGTATATTTTGTGTCAGGCTCTTGTAGCCTGACACAAAAGTAGTAGGACAAATATCCCCTTGAGCAGTTCACACGGGCGAATTCGTGGGCAAAAACTAGTATAATTATAAAGCTTGTGGTGTTATTTGTAATAGGGATTTGAATATAATGGAGATATAGATTAAAATGCTGTTACCCTAACAGTAAACAGTTTTTCGAACCATTTTATTGTACGTAACATTTAAAAATATGTACGATTTTCATTAAAAAAAAGATTAGTAATATCATTAAATTTTCATGTTAGTCCACGTGATTGGCTGAATGTGATATGGCGTCAATGGCTTGTTGACAGTCTGATGTTATGTACGGTACACGCTGTTGATTAGAGTGTATTTCTTTTTTGTTTCTACAAGTATTTTTTTCTATTAACGACAAAAAGTGAGAAGTTATCTGCAATAATTATTAAAAGCAGTTTGTTAAAGCTGATGATCAGATATCTATCTAAAATAGACGTTATTATGGTCGGAATATGTTTTAGAAACAATGCTTTTTTTTTTTGTTGACGAGGTGGAAGATCCTACATGGATGTCCTCCGCCTTGGGGAGGCGAAGGGGTCTTTCGGACTCTTACCGACTAAAAACCACCCCGGTGTTCCACTACTTGCCTATGATTAGGGGAGCGAGAATCGCTATTGCATTCTTCCGCAACCCCCGACAGGCATTGACCCGTCTCACCCTAGACGGGTCCCGTCACCCGGTGCGACCATCACCCATCGGCCGCACTCCTCTAAGAGCGCGCGCGGAACACTGCGTGCTGCCTCTCGGGCCTATATCTATTCGGACGACGACTTCCCCAAAAAGTTCGCCGCCCGCAGGCCACTTCCTAAGGTGGCTGGAGGTCATTAAACGCCCTCCGGCGCCCGGTGCGTCTTCTGCGGGCAGAGAGAGTCGTACTCCGCTCTCTCTCCCGTTCCGCCGCCTCCTTTGCGGACATCACCTCCTCACAGAAGGAGGCGACGGCGTTCCATGCGCTCTCGCTCCGAACCATGGCCAGAACTACGGTTGGGAGCGAGAGACTACCCCCAGCACCGACTGCTACGACGATATCACGGCGCTGGTTAACCCAGGCTGGGCATTCCGACAATGTGTGCAACGCCGTGTCGTCGGGGCAGTTACCACAATGGTGGCACCGTGATGTCGGCTCCCGGCCGATCCGACACAGGTACTTGCCGAAGCAACCGTGTCCGGAAAGCACATGCGTCATCCGGAAGATGAGGGCCCCGTGCCCTCTATCCAGCCAGACTCGTAGGACAGGTCTTACCGCCGCTATAGCAGCGTGCCCCACACTGGGTCGCGCAAGTCTTTGCTCCCACTCCACCACCAGGATCTGGCAGAGCTCGTCCCGGTGTGCCTCTACTTCGCGAGGCACTGGTTGGTCGTCCCGATCTAGCGCATCCTTGCGCCACCGGTACTGCAACTCAAGGAGTAATGCGTCCAAATCTCAGGGCGCGGATCCGGCAAATTTTAGAAACAACCCTGATTTTACCCTGTTTAATTAAAAAATACGAAAACAGCACTTTAAGTATAAACCTGCACATTGTCAAATAGACTTTTAAATAATTAAAAATTAACTTTTCAATGCTATTGACCAATGGCTCAAACAGTTTATGACAAATTACCATTTTGTGAATCAAAATTCTGATTGCTATGAGCGAGCTTTAATCACTTTTAACGAATTTTGGTGTTCTATGGATTACTCAAAATTATTTTTTTCCGTTGTTTTAATAGATGTATTAGTACACTGTGGCACTACGCACCATTTCTAAGACTTTTTGTAACAATAAAGATAACAAGTTAATGTGAGGTACATTACGATTTGACAGCGTATGTTTTTTTACGAGCAGTTGACGTTAATATATCACGTGACACCACATTTAGAATTTTGGGGCCCTTGTTTATTAACTTTGATTGTGATTTTCATAGAAAATAGAGCAATTTACAAAGAATGGATCAAATTGCAAGTATATAAATATATAAAGAACAATTTTTTTAAAACACGTTTGTCTAAAACTTGACAAATACCCTATTCTAAGTAGTTATCTATCTGAAATAATACGTACATTTTAATGAACTTTTTTTTACAGAATAGAAGTAATATGGCTCAAAAATGACTAGTATTTTTTTATGGGGCAAAGTGTCTACCGCCGCCCATGAGCAAATGCAACTTGAGAGCCACAAGTGCGTTGCCGGCCTTTAAGGTGGGAGTAGAGGAACGGAGAGAATAGGGGGTGAGGGAAGGGTTAAGGCCTCCGGTAACTTCACTCACTCGGCTAAACACAACACAAGCATTGCTTTACTACCGGGTTTCCGTGAGGCCCTGGTATTACTCCGCCGAGCCGGCCCATACGTGCCGAAGCATGGCTCTCCCACTACACCTGAGCCGAATGATTGTGTTAAGAACGTGTCCACATCGGCAGCACATTGGTGGAGGCTCGAACCTGCAATCACTCGATCGCTAGTGTAGCCATTATCGTATAGTGTAGTATTGATGACATTAATTGGAATTTGATAACGAATACTATATAACTGTTATCTGTCTGAAAATATCTTCGTTGGTGATTCAGGTAAGAAGTAAATACTTTTAATACAAATTACATGTAAAGGCGCTAGATAAGAATAACGAATGGTCTTATCAGCGGTACCTGCTGTTATCAAAGCAGTATAGTAACGTACCTAGTCATTAAATGTAACTAATAAATAATGTTACTAAGAGATCAATATTGAACCAGTTGCATGAAATTTACTCTCAACACAACTAGACTTACACACGCATTAAATTCACAATATTTTGGATAATAAACGCTTTTAAATAATTTTCTTAGTTTAAATGAAGTCTGTCGAGGATACATCTGAATACTCTAAATTACTTTTAAACAACAATTGTCTCCTACATACTAAGGTCTACTAAGGCTTGCTAGGGACATATAAAAAAAGGGAACCTTGGGAGGGCCAGCGCTCTCCCGTCCCGCAGACGACGCACCTTCAGCATCCATGAAGCACGGGCCTAAAAGTGCCGAGTCAGGAAACCCGGCTTCTAAGTAGAAGTAACGAAGAGAGATACTGCACACTAGTTAAGTTTGACGGGAGTTCCGGGAGTTCCTTCCTAGGTTAAACCTGAGCCCCCGGCCATAGACACCGTTACAGAAAACCGTGTGGTTTTAGTCGGTTCAATTACGACATAAGCACTTTGCTGAGTCCTCGGTAAAGTGGTATCCGATAGGGTTTCTACATAAAAAAAAAACGTAAATATTTCTTTTCAACTTTAGTAGATTTTAGCTGTCACGAAAGTAGTTTATACATTCTTAAAACGGCAACACTGCTCTGGTCGACTACTTCATTGCGTAGGTAGACACGTTAATTTTTACATTAGGGCAGTTCCATATATGAAATGATCTTAAGACACACGTCATAGAACCATAAACAAAACTGCATCGTATAAACTCTATTATGAACTCACCTCAAAAGCGTCTTCAATGCCGTCTTCTGTGATATTAGTATTCGTCTCCTTGGCCCTTGTGACGATAGCAGCGTTGTACTTGAGCACGTAGTAAGAGTCGTCTGTGGCGAGACAGACCAGGTTGCCACTCTCCGACCAGTACACGTGACGTGGCTGAATCTCGATGCTGTTGTGAACATACCACAGACATAAGCATACATATTAAAAATAGATTAGAAGCCGCAGAGGTTCTAATTTGACCGTTATTTTTTTTATTATTTATAATAATAATAATAACTCCACACATCTCACACACGGCCGTCTAATCCCAATTAGGCAGAGCCTGTACCAGACTGCTGATAAACATACTTATATATTTCTAAATACAGACATATTATAGATAAATTACACCCAGACACAGAACAAATGACCGTGCTCATCACACAATTATTAATCCTGGGTGGGAATCGAACCCACGACCTCTGGCTTAGCAGTCAGGGTCACTATCCACTAGACCAACGGGCCAGTCAATATTTATAACTAGCAAGACGCCCCCGCCTTCTAACAGAGACATCTTCAACAATCATCATCATATTTCAACCAATTTACACAAAACCTTAACAAATTATATACCTCAACCTTCCTCATGAATTGCTCTATCTACTGGTGAAAACCGCATGAAAATCCGTTTAGTAGTTTTTGAGATTATCGCGAACAGACAGACAGACGCGACGGGGGACTTTGTTTTTATAAGATGTAGTGACAATCAAACTCAGTCAAAGGTGTGGAAAATAAACATTCGATTTTTAGGTAGATTTCGAAGAAGTCTACCTATTGGTTTTGTACCAGTTGCCGAGTTTTGAAAAAATTTTAAAACACGAAATCTACCTCTGCGGGCCTGCTGCGGGCCCCAGTTATTTTTTGTTGATATAATTAAAGGTTAGCAACTAACAAAAATTGCTTGAAAAACAGAGGAGACAAAGGTAGTTAGTTTTGTTGTTACCCATTTATTTATACATGGTGTTACAGAAAGGTATGGTCATATTTTAGGGTCGTAAATAACGTAAAGTGTTAACAATTGTAGGAAAATTCGGCATTTACGAAACAGGCATCTTATTTCGAAACTGACAAATTGACCAATAAAGCAAATATTTGGTATGAGAGAGGGCTGACATGAATATAAAAAACTAATGAACTATCGGTATTTAATACCAAGGATATTGATGGAAATTCTAGATTTTTCAAAAAATGTCTGCATAATTTTTTTTTTTTATGGTATAGGGGTCACCTGATGGTAAATGACTACCGCCGCCCATAGGCACCCGCAACCCAAGAGTCAAAAGTGCGTTGCCGCCCTTTAAGGTGGGAGTAGGAGAAGAGGGGGAGGGGGGAAGAGTGGGAAGAGGGGAGAGGAGGAGAGGGGGATAGAGGAAGGACGGGAATAGGGGAGAGGGAAGGGTTAGGGCCTCCGGTAACCTCACTCACGCGGCGAAATGCAATGCAATCATTGATTCACTACCGGTTTTCTGTGAGGCCGTGGTCAAGCGGAGTCGAGCCAGCCCATACGTGCCGAAGCATGGCTCTCTCACGTTGGAATATAAAAAATATAAAAAAAAAATTAAATCCATTTTTTTTAAGCAAAATTAACGTATTTGTCGGCTACACATAACACTCCTAAAATTTTAATCCACCTTTCAGTAACACCTGTATATCTATAGATACTGTAGAAAGTTATGGCGAACGACACACAGTGTTGAAAGAAGTTTTTTTTTTTTTTATTTATTAAGGAGTTTTTGTCAACAAAGGCACGTCAACTCCATTGTGCCTTATAAAAGAGGTGTTTAATTTATCATGTCAAGGGTGAAATTTGCGCAGGTCTAATTGATATGTTCAATTCATCACGTTCGCAATTTAGGACATGGGTGTTTTAACACATCAAGAGGAATGAAATCTCTAGAAGTTAGATTATATTATTTATTTTAAGTAACCAGCGTTCTATTATCAGCGGCGGAAATAGTTGACCATTCAATTATGCGCTGTGGGGAATTGCCTGTTTGTTTTTATTATCAATCCATTTTCAACCTCCATGGGGATAACCAGACCGACGGCGACGGTCCAAACCGGACAGGAGGGACTTCCAAATACTCAATGTGTAGATAAGATGGCTGAATAATAAAACCACCAAGTCGGATGTTGTTAGTGAGTAATCAGTGTATGATAATTAGGTGATTTCAAAACTTAAATCAGTTGATATAATATCTTGAAATATTCTAAAAATTGTCGTTAAAAGCGAATAATTTAACAACAGTAAGGCTTGGCGTCATTCCTTGTCATACAAAAAACGGTATTAGACTGTCAAGTCAAATTGGGTATCTGTATCAAAACAGTACGTTCTGTAGATGTTTGTACAAAATAATGAGATATGACGTCATACCTATAATCACTGACATTCAATATTTGGTTTTACAATTTCAAAATAATAAAAATCTTGACAACTGTAAGGAATATTGTTTTCAGAGTTTTATGTCATACTTCTTTTGATGAGGCGTGTTAAACAATTTATTTTAACCAGAGGAAACTACCTTCTTGTACTAAACCATTGGAAGTTTAGTAAAAAAATTGTGATTTGACTTGACAGTCTACAGCCAGATCTAACCTATTTTGTATTTTTAAAGTCCACCCAATATATATATGAATATTTAAAACAAATACTACTAAAAAAATACCGACATGAAGTAAACAGGTCACAAATATAACGCATGCCAATTTTGTCCTATGACTTCGTATACCTGATTATACTTAGCTACTTTATTTATTTCATACACCGCGAAGCTAATAATAATAATAATGTTTATTTGTCTCAAGCGTTTTTTACAAAAAAAAATTACCACCCTTACGTGTTTAATTTTTTTACAATTGGTCCTGATACCCATGGTTCCCAAAATAGGCCAAAACCTGTATTTTGGGAAACAGTGCTCATCTTAACATGGTGACTTAATATGGTACATTTAGGACTCCGAGAACCAAAATCAAAGTACCTACTTATTCTAAAAAGGTAAGCTATAAATATTGACTATTCGATATTATATTTTATCCTTCGTTTCTACGTACAAGAAGAAGAAAATTAAAATGTGGATAGTATTAGGTAGTGTTAAGTAATTTGCGTAATGTATGCGTGTTCGTGGGTGTGAGTATGAGTGTTTGTGTGAAAGCTAGTAGTTACTTGTGACAAGCCTTGTAATTACTTTTTCAATCAACCAAGTAGTCGGCAGGTTGCAATAAACCAATTTCACTGATAATTCGCTTAGCATTTCTTAGCACGCTCCAAGTCAAACAATACTTTTAACATATGAGATAGCTTTAAAAAATAAGTAAGTACATACATACATCCTTATTATCACATCACCTATATCCCCTAAGTGTTAAGTACCCACGTTTTTGCCAATTATACTTTGGGAATTAAAGAGGGAAATAATCAACATAAAAAATACTTGTGGTCTGGGACCAGCAAGTCGTGGTTTGTAGTGAGGTACGAGGCATCGAATATGTAATCAAAGATTGCAGTTTGAATCCCAACCGATGGCATATTTAAACACAAAAATGTCATGTTCGAGATCTGTAACTGCTAGTACCAAAAAAAGGACAATACGAATTGACAATCAATCTAAAAACGCGCTAGCTATAGTCAGATTTCGAACACATATGAAACGTTCGATAAGGGAGAATCCCCTGTAGGGTTTAATTTAAAATATATAAACTAGCTACCCGTCATCGCGTTGCTGTGGCTACGTAATTTGCAATAAAAAAAAAAAAGACTATCCTATCTTTTAAGTTGGATCAAACTGCACGCATTGAGCCAAAATTTCATTAAAAACAGTTCCTTAGTTTAGGAGTTCATCGCGAACAAACAACGTGACACAAAACTTTTATATGTATATATATATAGATATTATTGATCGGTGCAAGAAAGTGACATTTGTCGGTACTTCTGTGGTGATTCTATTTAGCATTTCATCGACACAAACTTGATATAAATTAAGACTTGTACACCCATTGTATTGTATATAGGTCAAGTTACTTTAGCAAGCAATTGATGTGTTGAAAGGTTAAGGAGTCGATTCAGACAGTATTATAGCCATTTCAGTTTGTTTGCAATGCCATTTTTTGGGAACCAGCCAGGGAACCCTAGCGGGCTTCCCCAGAACACCCTACCAAAGTTTCATCACAATCTGATCAATAGTCTCGAAACGCATAGAGGACAAACCAACATACACTGATTTATATATATATATATAGCTAGATAGATACATAGACAACAATATATATAGATGTTATTCTGGTTTAACAACAAAAGTAATCTGTTTTATAAAGGGAATTAATTTTATTATAAAAGAAGGAAGACATATATTAATAGATATTAAGACAAGAAAATAAAGATATGATATGAAATTCATAAATCACATTTAAAAAAAAACTTAAGCTACCAATTCGCAGATCGCTTTGAGCATAAAACAATATCAAATTAAGCATCAGTAAACACAATACGCATAAGCTTGAAAGACACGCCAGTGATAATTCAAAGCAATCGCATATCTTTCTTTATGACCTCTTACCTCTTACAAGTACCATGTCTTACTTACAAATATACTAAGATACATAAGTTAATTACCGTCTAATCAATTCCAGGTTCTCCCAGTCATAGAAAGAGAAAGCCATACCGCTGATGGACTTCACGCCGAGCATGCAGCCGCCGAATATACCTGACAAATAAAATAATTACAATTACTTCTTTTTCTCTCTTCAAGAAGATAACATGTTCTTTATCTGACGTCATAATAAAATAGTTATATACCTATAGAACATTATACAACATTTATCATAATACACGCACACATTCAGAAAATTGTTCCGTTAACTTTTTTCTTTCAAACAAGCTTTTTATAGCTACTAAGTCCTTGAGTTTGGGCTCATGTTATTTGTTTTGAGGAGTCCAACAGATTGGGATTGGTTATGATGGTCTGATGATGAAACCAGGTGGATAGTCCAACTAAACCTTAGTAAACTATCGCTACCTCTCCACTGAACATTTGAATCAAACGTATAACGCATTGGTCAGGCGTTAGAAAAGTACCTTCTAAACACAAATGTGTGCGCGTCTATGTGATGATTTTTAGTGTGATAACTGCAAATAATAAGCACAACTAATAGGTAAATTAAACTGCAAATTTTTATTTGTGTATTGTGATTAGAAAATAAAATGATAATGTAGGTGTCTGAGGATTATATGATACATTATATTTTTTTTTAATTACACAGTATTAACTCACCTTCAGCACCATACTCAGGCTTGAAACTCTTTCTTTCTTTGAAGTTTTTAAACACCTTTATCGTACTAGAGTTCTCTAGTGTCGCATACTCCGAACTGTCGAAGGCCCAGACGAACTCTTGCGCAGTGCCAAAAGCCTTGTTTCTGAGTGCCATAGCGGTATAGATTATGTATTCTCCATCGCCGCACACTACTACGAATCTACCGTTCGGATTGTGAGCTATAGTCTGTGGATAGATTTCACAAGAACCCATGTCCTTAGCTGCGACGGGAACACGTTCACCATCTTTAATTTCTGTATCTGAAATGTATAAAGTATAATGTGTAAAAAGAAATTTTGCACGCGCGAAAAAAAGTGCAATCTATTTAAAAAAATAAATCGTGTTTTAAATAGTAATAGACAAACAACTCATGTAGTATGTAGTACTATAAATTGTTAATTTCGCTAAGTATTGTACTGAGGGATGCAAATTTGATTATCAAAATTATATTTTTATTATATTTATTATACAGATATTTTATTCACACATCTTGAAGTCTACTCTTTGAATGAACTTAGGTGACATTACATCATTTACTAACAAACTAGATTTAAATTTAACTAGAATATTTGGTAATGAGATAGATATTTTGATATTTATAATTACTATGAGACATTATATTACCTTCGGGCAATGCCTTCAGGTTGACTTGCTGCATCTCTGAATGCTTTGCCCAGATGATCTTGCCACCGTTGACATCCATGGAGATTGCTGGCTCCTCGCGACCTACTTTTATCATTATTGTGCCTTCGTCGTAGCTGATAAACAAACAATCAAGTTATTAATGTAGAAGAAACCGAAGCAATTACATTTTAACATGTGGACATGAATTGTGCTAGTCATATATCTCTTTAGTAATTTATTATTATTAGGTATTATTTAGATTCATATTAAACTAGTTTACACACTAGAGATTCTTCACTGAAAACTCGTATGAATCAAAATGTAAAATAGGGTATATTTATACCTTCTGAAGTCAAAGATTTTACAAAAACAGATCCAGATGTGACTGTGAATAACAAAGACAGACCCATGAGCTGTAGACACATAACAACTGACATACATTACTATTTTTTTACAATTAAATTAGTCAGAAGAGTGTAAAAGATTATTTATTTTAATATTTTAGTGCTTAAAATAACCAGATGGGATATATCCGAATGTAGTAAAAAGTGTCCAACTCACCCAATAGCAACATTATTGGAGTTATGCATGGACGATATTGTCCAAACTCGCTCAAAGCCATAGTTTAACGAAGACTCGAGCCTGTAGGTGCCAGCGTGCCATATTCTAATGCTGCCGTCTTCAGAACCAGTCAGCAGGATCGGCAGTTCGGGGTGGAACGACACAGCTGATACATTTTGTGTGTGGCCTGAACAAATAAGCATTAATGAACGTAAGTGTGGGGATAGGCCTACCTAAGGTAGCCTATTGTATCTAACCACTTCTGATCTTTATATAGACGTGTTATGATTTTAGTTTGTCGTCTGTACATGTGAATGTTGCATAAATAAAAATAAATAAAAAGAATATTTAAATAAACAAATAGGATATTTAAATAAATAAAAAGAACATTTAAATAAATAAATAGGATATTTAAATAAATAAAAAGGATATTTAAATAAATAAAAAGGATATTTAAATAATGTATTGTAACTTACTTTCTAATGTTTGAACACATGTTTTATTCTGGTAGTCCCATATTTTGACGAGACGATCATCAGCACCACTTATGAGGTAGGGTTTGTCTCCCCCATGATAATAGTCTACGCAGTTCACACCTTTCTCGTGTCCCTCTAGAGTGAAGTTAGACACTGAGGAGCCTAGCTGCCACACCTGAGTCAAACGAGCATCAATTAGAAGAGGAATCAAGAAAAAGAAGAGAATTTTTTTAGGAGTTAGACAATCAAATAAGTATCTAATACTTACAGCATACACTGTGTTACACATCAGGGCATTCATATTTCAAGTCTTATAATATGGATAATTTACACATTGTTCATTGCTTGGTTTGTACTGGATTAATCAATATAAATAGTGAACAGTCAGCGCAGTCAGCAAGCAATGTACTTGAACTTAACAATGTGTAACGCAAATAGCAGCTACTGAATCTTTTACATAAATACAAAAGAGAATCCTAACCATAAATGTGTTCACAAATATGATGACATTCATTTGACATTTAAAAAAAGTTGTTTGTAAAACTTACTTTGACAGTAGTATCGAGACTGGCACTAGCGAATGTGTTATTGTCCTTTGGATTGATGACAATCTGCATCACATAATGAGTGTGACCCTCGAACACTTGCTGGCATGCCCAGTTGCGTTCCCAGTTCCACAATTTGATTAGTAAATCATCTGCAAATTAATGACAGTTTTATTGCTGATAAACTTTTAACATATATGTTTCATCATCATCATCATTTCCTTCCCTCAGTGACTTCCAAGATCTATATTTATATTAATAGCATTTATAATTTGAAGAGGGTAATCTTTATTCATATCACTTTTAATACACTAAAAATATTGCCACAGTGTTCCTATGAGCAAGGTTCCAGTAAAAGGTCATCACATTATTTTGACTGAAGTTCCTAAAGACTTTCCACATGAAGCAGTATTCCACTTTAATCAGGTCTTTGATGGCAGTTTGTTACAAAGTATTATCGTTAGCTATGAGATCAGTTCAGTCATATGCACTTTGTATTGTACTTACCACTGCTAGTGAGAATGTAAGGCTGTGTTGGGTGAATTGCGATACATCTGACATAGTCAGAATGTGCCTCGAACGCATGCACTCTCTCCAGCGTATTATAATTGAACACACGGATCTGCATATCATCTGAACCAGTGATGACCCAGTTTTTGCGAGGGACGAACTTCGCTGCACGGACTGGCAGGTCACATACCTATGTAGATTTAAAAATACATAGTTATAAGTAGGCCCACAAATAACCAAATAAATGAGCACAAACATGTATTGATTAATCAGATTTGCATTCTTGTAAGTAAAATCAAATGTTTATTTGTTGTCATTGATGAAATAGTAGTCACTTAAGAGGAAATGCAATCTTAGTAAATTGTAATCATAATAGAGTCCACACATGTGATACACAGTTAATTTAGTAAATAAAAGCTTGTTTGTATATTTACACTAATATCAGACTTTGGGAAAATTGGCGACAGAAAGCTCTAAACCGTGAAGAGTGGAAGAAGGGTAGAGAGGCCTTTGCCCTGCAGTAGGACGACCATTGTTAATAATAATAAAAAAATCAGACTATAACCAATTTTCTTCTTTTCATATTATACAAGATTCATAGTGATGAAAAATTGTGAAAATTTACACAATTTTTAAAAGTTTTGACAAAAACAAAAATTAAACATTTAAGATTCAGCCAATCAAGTGATTATGTTTTATCACATAATCACAATATGTTTAGTAAACATTACACAGCATAGACCTTACATACATACACTACCACAAACAGTTCTTGATAGATGTACTAAATGTTATAAGAGATAAATGTGAATGATAACATGTACAGACATGCTCAAATGTTGTATGGTGAGCCAGGTGCTATGAAATAATTTACAAGTTTTATATGTAGACCACAGTGTAAGTTAAATCCATCCATCCACTTCCATTGAGCAAATAAAAAATCAATAGTATATTTAAAAATGGAATGTAAGATCTCTAATGTGGAACCAATTGAAACATAATGCACATGAGTTTTTATTGCTCTCTTTACTTAAACGTTCCACTTTTTCCTCTGGTTGATACTATTGTGAACTTGATTGATATTACAAGTGGAACAAGTTTCATTCAAAATACAATTTGATTCCTTTCTGTAATAACATAGAAATCTAACAGAATATATAAATATGTAGGTACCTTTGAGTATGGTAGCTTGAACTGAATACAAGTATTTCAAAATTGCTTATCCAAATAAAAAATAATAATGTGAAAAAATTATTACTTTTTAAATAGATGTTCATATTGTGTTAGTGAACAATAAGAATAATGTAAGTAGTCATTCAACCTCTATTGTACTGTCATTTTGTAAATAACTTATGAGCATATAAAACAGGTATTTTCAAGAAAACATTGTATTTGTTTACTCAACATATTTTTTTGTTTCAACAGATAATCAGAAAGATAGTATTAAACAATCTTAAAATATGTTATGGAGAAGAACTACAAAATGACATAAATACTACAGTTACTCACTTATTATAACTTACTAACAACAACTGAATATTATAATATTGGGGTTTACTGATAACAACCATTGATATAAAACACACACAAAAGTCATAATGTAACTACATCCATGAGGCAACTTAATGTCGTTGCTATATTATGAAGATAATTATATTTAAGAAAAGCTGTGAATTTTATAATACTTTGAATTTTTATTCAGTGGAAGTGGAATTTAACTAAATCAATTTAGAATTTATACACTACATACTACTACATAGAAGAGGATTGGCCATTGGTTTTCATTACCTGCATGTGTCATTTAATATATAGTAGTGCAATTCATTTATCTTCCTTTTATCTACTCTTATAGAACTAAGGTGTCTAAATAAGATCATTTCATTTAAAAAAACTAGTACCTTAATCACATATTATGTTAATACTTTTACTCAGTAGTGTAAGGTATTTGTTTGTGTATTTTATTTTATGTTACCAAGTATGATATCAATGCTGAAATATATGCCAAGAAACAATGTTGGTGTCAGCTCTTAGTTGCAGTTAAAACCTGCTAGAAACTCAATTAGGGATGTGAGAATAGTTACCTCGAATCTCTTGATCTGTGCGTGTGTTTCATAATTCCATATGTTCACGTCACCGTTGTAGAGAGAGCACAGAAGCCATGGCTCTGTAGGGTGCTGGTCCACGCACTTGACGCGGTCCGACCTCGCTGTCAATTTCCTCTTGATATCCAGGCGCAACGGCTTTAAAAACATAACAACGCTATACGTTAGCCGCCCCGTATAAAACACAATATACACGTATTACACGCAAATTACATCAACTGGAGACCGACTAACTATTGATGACACACTGCCGACAAATATACAACTACGTGGCGGAAATTTCTTTGACGATAAGGTACGGGTACAAACACTGTGGATACATAATTATCGTGAATTAAAAGTTTTTCTTACCATTTTTAATAGTTAAAACATGAAAATTTATCATACAGGATCAGTGGAACTGTGGAAGTTTGACAGGGTGGGTGGACGTGTCACCCGGTGCTGCCAGACCTCGAAAACTACTGGTTATTTGATGTTTTATATATTTCTAAAGTTATGTCCATAGTAATTCATTAACTTGAAAATGAAGATTTGCCATGTCTCATTTTAAGGTTGAAAGCAATATTTGTCTGAAATTCTTTACAGGAAATATTTTCAGCTTAGTATGATTGCTGTCTTAGTATTTTTAAATTAACTTTCACATTTAATAAGTATCTAGATTTCAATGATTAAACTAAGTGAAAAAGTGCTTAAAAAGCCATTTAAAATCCTATTATAAATATAAAATATTCTAAATTCGTATGAATACGCAGAAATCCATGTATATGGCAAGGTATCCTATATATCTTTTTTCAACATTGAAATGTACGTTCGGATACGCCTTTACTACAAATTTTTATTTTCGAAATAATAATTTACCGGTTTTGGCGTTTTTGATTTGATTTTATTTTATATTGAGCCCACCAATAGGATTGAAGAACAACAGATATTGTATCTTAACTTGATTATAACTTAACTCTTGCATGAGGACATCTCTAAGTGACAATTAATATTTATAGCTCATTGATATTCTGTTATTTTGTTTGGTTTTTTGGCTGCACTTCACATCTTCACACATCACACACCATACAGGAATAAAGCTACTAAAAACAATTCTAGCTAATCAGACAGATGTAATTCTCAAATCATTCTGGTTAGTTCGCGAGTTCCCCTTAGTTACCTCGCACACCTAAGAGGTCTATGGTGGAAGTGGAGTGTGTGTACCTCAGTGGCACATAAATGACCTTCCTCATTTCTGTTCGTATAGTTTTGAAACCGAACTTGATTTGTTGGCTATCGGTAAGTATACTAAAACCTAGGTGTGAGTCTCTGTGCAGAAGTGAGCAAGCCTGTTTTAACAGAGGTACACTGAACAGACATTGGAGTTTAGGGAACAAGTGCCAATTAAATCTCGCTTTCCTAAGGCCTATTATAGTTTCTTTAGTTTAATTTTTTTAAATATAATATTTTTTTCTAAAACTCAAGACTGGATCTGCATAGAACACAAATAGGCAACGCGCCACAAAACCTGAGAGCATCATCGTTTGTTGGGCTGAGTGCTAACGGTTTGGAATAGGAGTAGAACGCTTTAACTATTCCGTTACACGTAATGACCAAGGTGCTGGAGGTTTCAATTTCTGACGATGATGTTTAAAACAATGTGAAGTGGAATCAGAGGCTTAGTGTGGCATGCTCAGTACTGTATTCTCCAAACGGATGCCCCTTCTTTTTGCAGGATCATCAACATGCGTCAGATACCGTTTTGTGTATGAAACATCCATAGTCTATAAGTTACGGTGATCGTTTTCCGTAAGACGGGTTTACAAACTTAGTTATATTTAGGAACTTGTCAATGAAATGCACTGTAAAAATATACCCCAGTTTTATTGTACCTGTTGACTAGATACATATCGGAGTTAAAAAAGCCTCAAGGTGGAAAACCAGGCCAGCCAGGGCCGCGCCGCCCCTATGTGCGAAGTGTGCGCCAAATGAATTGCCAGCGCCAATTACTGAATTTTTTTTTACTCAATAGCATTCATCATAGTTGAGTACCGATAATTAAATAGATACAAGTCTCCAAGACAAAATTTAAGTCTGTGGTTTAATTTAACATTGTTTAAACTGACCCAATGTTTACGTGTCGGGTTTTAGTTGACATTAATTATGAGCTCTGCGTTAAAATCAAAAGAATCGCGGCTGTTGCTATGTTCCTTATCGTCGGGTGGAAGGTGCGTTCAGGAATTCAGTTAAATTCATATTAGTTAATTATAGAATGTCATCATGTATAATAATTATTTTTAAAATGAAACTGCAAATATTTACTTCAAATATTCGGCAATTATATTTTATTATAAACTTCACAAAATATATAAGAGTTTTGAATCTTCATCATCCAACACAAACTTTATCATAGTATGTATATGTTGCCATGTTAAAACTGAAATTTGTAATTGATAATTTCTAAATTAAAAAAGTCAGCAAGGTATCTTGAATTTTTAGTTGGTGGTATTTTAAATATATGTAAATGCTTACATACTTATACAGAGAAAATATTTAAAACACCCAGACTAATTCAGAGACATATTCATGCACCTAGCGGGAGTCGAGCCCTTTGACGTTCAGGCGAATGCTCCAACGCCGGTCCACATCGGTCATCTAGTGTAACTGTATAGTAAATACATTTAGTTTTGATCCAACTCACTTTTAGAATTGAAGGTATGCAACAATTTTGCAAGACGATTTCAAAATTTAATGTGCGTTATGCAGTGCACCTCCTTACTGTTAGCATGCCTATGTCGCTCGATGTACTTGCGCGCGCTAAATACCTACCAGCCGCTCGTCCGCTGGCGGACCTTACACGCAGACTCGCGCATTGGGTTGCCGACAGTTGGATCGCGCGCACCCGCTTTTATTTTTAAAGTACAAACAACGTAATTCGATATCGTATTAATATAATATATTCTTTGAATACTGTAAAATTTATAGTGAAAATTTACATGGTTCTTTATGTGCAGTATAAGAATATACATAACGTTAGATAACTGCCGCATTAGGAATTACTCCTGTGTCGCGAGGGACTTTACAAACATACAAAGAACGGACACAAAGAACACCCAGACTCGGGTGAGAATCGAACCCACGACCTATGGCATAGCAGTCAGGGTCACTAACCACTAGGCCAACTGGCTAACTACTTAGTAATCTGTGCTATTAGGGCTTAGGTACACTGTCGAATCAATCAACGAAGATGAACGAATAGACGTCCATTTTTTACATTTTTGTTATTTAACTTGTATAAATATAAAACACTTGACATTGGCGGAATTCCTGCGTTGATTCTTCGCACGGGATAAGAGTCCATAATAAAATAATATATAGAGTATTTCATGATCCGTAATAGGCAGACAGTTGAAATTTCCACAGAATGTGCTACCTATAACAATAAATATTTAAAATAATATAATCATAAAAAAAAAATAAAAAATTAAATGGGGCTCCCTTGCTAGAAACTTTGCAGAAGTATTTGAAAAGTACCTACATAGTATTAAATCTTTTACGATGATGCGGAACCCTTCATGCGCAAATCCGACTGGCACTTGGCTCGTTTTTTTTTTGAGATGGGACCCTAAGAGATTTCTTGTAAGATGAGGTTGTTATGGTAGGTTTATTTAAAGTTTAAGAGGTAGGTCTTATAATGATTTGATTTCTTTTGTGAGGAAGTGATGTCAGCTAAAGAGGCAGCGGAAAGGGAACGGGAGAGGGCTAGTACTCTCCCGTCCCGAAGGAGAGGCACCAGGCGCCGGAGAGCGCAGAACGATCTCCGGCCTCCATGAGCGCTGGCCTGGGGGTAACGGGTGAGGCTGCCCGTTACTCTAGCAGAAGCAGGCCTGAGACGGTGGCGCGCCGTGTTCCGCGCATGCCTCTCTACACTGGAAGGGGGGTAAGGCCCCGCGCTCGCAAGGGCGTGGCTGCCTTTTGTTTAAGAGGCGGCCAAGGTCTGCCAGGGTTCTCGGGGACTTCCTTCCTAGGGTATACCCGAGTCCCTGGCAAGACTTATTTATGACGGAACACCGTGTGGTTTTAGTCGGTTCGATTCCGACATACCACCTCACTGGCAGCCCCAGTGGAGTGATGACCCGAGGGGGTTTCCACACGATAAAAAAAAAAAAAAAAGGTCTTATAATGATTTACTAAAACAAAACACATCAGTTCAACCTCTTCCAACTTCATGGACATTTATTGTAGAATTTAAATACAAGATTAAAATCAAGCGAGATATATTATTACACTAATAATATGGTCTAATTTTAATGATACTACAAATTACTCTTACCAAGTAGTATACTAATATTTATATAAATTATATTATTAATCATATTTTACTTCCAACATCAACACAACAATTCATTGAAAAATAAATAGTTTTATCTATATTTGAAGGCTACTGTTGTGTACGGGATTATGGTGAACGTTGATGGTAAAACATGTTGTAATCACGGATTTGTACGATCAACAAATTGTAGTAATAGACTAACATACATATATGTAACTACATAAGGGCATGGTATACCGTGACGATCCTGCCGACTTCTATATTTAATGATTATACAAATGAGGCGAAGATGGATACAGTTAATTAAATAATAGTATCCTAATGTATCTATTAAGACACAGTCGGAAACCAGGGCTCAATTGGACTCAATGGAAACAAATTTCTTTTGTTTTGTGGCTGATACCAGCATGCAGCATTACATTTTTTTTTCGAGATATAATTTTATAATATATGAGTCTTACAATAAAATATTTTCAGCTGGTTTTCAATGTACATAATAGAGGTCATAAAAAATATTTTTAATGTTATTTCATATTAAGGATGATCAATACAACTTTTTTTCTTTGCTTTTTTTTTAAAAACAACTCCCGCTTTAAGTATACTCTTAAGTGCGGGGGGCTCCACAAACGTTTAAAAAACAAACACAAAGAACACCCAGACTCAGGACATGTTCACATTAACTATGTTTTTGTATTATTTAATAATGAAGTCATAAAAAGACTAAAGGCCGGGTCAAACAGCGGGCGTGGCGGAACGGCTACGCTGCGTAAGCAGGTTGTATGTAATGTACTAGTTAATATAGAAAATATCACGCAGCCGCGTCGCGCTCGGCACTAGTACATTACAATCGCTCAGACCGCGTCGCCGTCAGGTCCCACCCGCTGTCTGCCCAAACCTTAATGTAGGATACTATGGAACGAGGGATGAAACGTTAAGGCAACTATATTTGTATATATTTCATATTATAAAATTGAACATACTAGCATCAAAGTAGTAATATTAAAGTGAGAAACAATAGAACTAGGCTAGTTTCATATAAATTTACAAATGTTAACTACATTATTCTGGTTTTATGCGTATTTTAAAGGCATCTAGAACAATAACAATTAATATAATTAGTTATCGTGGAACATACAGAGTGAATTATTCAAAAGGCAGTTCTAAGTCAGCATGGATATGAAATCTAACAATAATTTACTCCTTTATATATAAAAATAGGAAATACAATACAAGAAAGCGCACATAAGTAAAAAAAAAAGACTATTTTAGGTTTCAATAAATATGACCGTTCATTAAGAAATTTTTACCAAACTCTTGCACCTGTTCAGTGTGAAAATGTACCCTAAATATTATTTATAAACTCAATAGCTTTCTTGGTACGAATAATACCTAAATAATTACTACACAATTATGGAGAAGTTTGTAATTTATTAATAGTTTAATAGATATTTTGAAAATCATCTAGTTTAATATCTTCTACAAATTTTAACTATACCTCAAGTTATTTATAAAATATTTAACACTGTACAAAAATGGTTTATTATACTATATTATTTGGCTATTTAGTAATTAGCTATCACTCTTTTAGCATACGAAATAATAACGTTACACTTAATTTTATAATATTATTTACATGAACAGGGCGATTTTTAATACTCAAGAGCCACTACTTGAACTTGACTTACAAGTATTTTATTAACGTAGTAGATATCACTAATGAATAGCTATAAAAAAAACTCATTAGTATACCAGGAAGTTATTTACTCAAATAATTACTATAGAATCTTGCTTTTGACAAGTATTTTATTAATTTGAATAGCGGCACCAGTCACCGGTACAGTAATATACTGGTTATTCATTTTACATTGCGTGTAAGCAGTAATTGAAGAGCCCTTCTATTTTTTTTTGGAACAAATTTGAGATCAAGGTAACGCAAAATAGAACTTTAAAATAACAATTTAGCAGCAAGGAGTTAAAAGTAACTATTACAATATATATAACTTACTACTTTTCGCTGACATTAATAAACAATCTAACCTAATCATTGTTATTTTTTTAAACTGAGGAACATACAATCGTTCATTCAAATCCAAGCTTATTTGAATAAATCTACGTATATACATATATACGTGTTAGAGTTAGATTATTGCTGGTGTCTGACGTCTGACCGCCGGCAGATTGATAGACGATCGTATTGGCAGACTAAACAGACCCACAACCACAAACATCATCAATTATAGGCCGTGGCAAGACGCCATATTGAATTAAGGAAATATGCTGAAGATGATGTATATTAACAATATTTGGCTCGAATATTTAAATCATCGACTTTGAACTCCTCGAGCCAAATACTTTAAAATAAGGCCTCGATTTCTTATTACCAAGTATATTTATACAATACATGCTTCAATAATTATCATATAGCGAATCAATTGTATATTTTCTGCAGTTAATTGCGCGGCTACAACTTACTACAACTTTGGTAGATCCAGACAAATAGTGTACTGGTTTCAAACTGGGCAGTATTAAGGCAATTAATTTATACTATCGATAAAGTTTTATTAATTAACAATAACAAGAAAGAGTTAATTTTCAACCAATGGGAATGTTTATATTTCAGCTTGCAAAGAAGCCAATATATACTTTGGTTTAAAATAGCAGTACGATCGAGGACCTGAAGCGCATCGCTTCGACCAGACCCTTGGAGCCAAGACCTTTCTTTTATATTATATAAGCTTCTGCCAACCGATGACTAGATAATCATTCAGCATTGGCAACTAGCGACTCATTGGTTAGCAAAAGTAAAACCTGGAAGCACGAGTGTTTTCTAAACCAAAACGAGACTTAACATTAAATTGTTACAAGCGAAATGAAATACATAAGTGAACAGGAGAATATATTAAATGGACTTTTTTTAGTTAGAATACTGTTTCTTAATTTATTGCTGGCGATATGTAAACTTACTGAGTTTGCATATCATAGACGCGACGACTAATAAAAAAGAATTTGTAAATAATGGTTTCGCAGTGTGCAATATCATCCCATAGGATGATGATGAAAAAACTACACCACATAGGACATGTCTTTGATACATATTAAATGTGTAACTAGGGACTTAATCGCGATAATATTTAAATGGTACCCCCCACGTTTCGATCGAATTGCACCGATCGTGGTTACTGGTCCCGAATTACACATCTAATATTTATCAAAGTCGCGAAAGGTCTTCGACATCCGTATTAACTTAACTACAATTAGTTATTGACTTAATTTATTTATTTTATACTTATTACTTGGCTTCATATTTTATTGCGTAATATATATCTTTTGTTATTGTTAATAATGCTAGCAATTTTAAATTTGAGTATTTTATGTATATGTTTAACAACTTTTAAAAATACATATACCTTTTCCTGAAATAAATGATTTAATTTGAACCACATCCGCATTCTCACGCTCACAGCATACTGAGTGGCGCGTACACAAGTCCGCGAAAACTGTGTGGTCTCAGCTAGAAATATTTAAACATATTTATGTATCTAAAACCGTTACTAAGGCATGGCATCAAGAACTATCCTAACAATAATGTTGTTATTGCTTGCTAAAAAATATTTTCATACATTAATGAAAATAACAAAATCTATTAGCATTAATATTTATATGAAATCCAGATATGAGAAGTAAATTTCACCGATTTTGATACCAATTAATATTCATTTATATAGAATCACAGTTGCAATCTTACCCATTCGTTTGTTTGCTAGCTTCTTAAATAATTGAATAAAAACCGTCTTAGACAGGCCTATTGTCAGTAGTGAAATTCATGTTGTTGATGATTTCAAATGTAATATTATGGAGGGTGTTACACAAAAAGTTGTGGTCAAATTTTAAGAACATTCTGTGGAGACGAAAGTGTTTTTTTTATGCCGACATTTTCAGAAAAACCTGACATTCCATCAATATACTTGATATTAAATACCCATAGATTAAATCATTTCAGGATTTCCCCTCTCTTACGCAATATCTGCTTTATTGGTTGATTTGTCAATTTGAATATAAGATTTCTATATTAAAGATAACGAATGTTCCTAAAATTGTTAGCGCTTAACGTTATTTACGAGGTCTAGTATACGACCCTAGAATAGAACCACACCTTACTGCAACACCCTGTAAACATAATTCGTTTCGCTTTTAAAATGTAATTGGAACAATCTGAACATGGCTAGTCTCTACGATCATAGAAACCCCATTTCAACTTTATTTTGTGTAGATTTACAGATTAAATTAAATTGTAAGGTAGTTAAAATATCCCACATAGTTTTCGACAAACAATGTAACCTGGGTTTTGGGGTCGATAAAGGCAAGATTGATTCCGCTGTTTTATATGTACTGGTCATCAAGGAGAGTAGTCTCCAAGCCCTAGAAAACTAGACTTGAAAGTGTATTTGGCATTATTCAATTTCAGTCAAAATCAAGATTTTAGATTTACCTTACGGGTTCATTAATCATGTGATGTTATTTAACAACTTTTAACCTCCCTTCCCCAGGTGATACCAGTGAGGTCCCTACAAAGAAAATAAAAAAGAAATCGGTTTAGAAATCGCGGGTTCCAACGAAACAAATGATATCTCACTACACTCCCTCTCCCTTTCGTGCCTCACGTGATTAATGTACGACCCCTTACAACCCTGAAGCGAAGTGGTAACAGTAACAAATAAGTTAACGGATATTGTGTCACCCACGTTCAATAAATTCCAGTCTTACCAGACAGATACCAGTTTTGTTTGCTACCAATATATTGACTTAGCATTAGAAAAAAAACTTAATTATTCTTGGTCTCTTGAGAGCCTTTGAACATAGTTTGCAATCGACATTAAACTTAGCGCGCCTGAGTGAGAGAATATATATGAACATGTACAAGAAAAACGAGTAACATTTATACATGAACCGAGAAATAACTAATAGATAATATTTACAATACAATATCTAATATGTTTATTACAAATAAAGACACATATGGTGCTTGACATAGAACAAACAATCAGACCCGTGTATTTACCGAGTCCGCACTAAGCTACTTTCAGTTGGAAGAAAAATATTTCTAGCGTCAACAATAGGATACTTGCCTATAGTTCAAATATATTATTTTCTTCGTGAAATTAAAAGTTACATGAGATTTTAGATAATTTCCAAGTCAAATATTAAAAGTAATGATCTGATGACTAGCGAAATATGACGTCACAAGTCGTTATTAGATATAAGCTGTTTTTACCGAACCTACTGTTTTTGAAATTCAATAAAGAGAACATTTTACTTTATAGTCAACTACCATATATTTCAAGTAAGTTAACAATCTAGCACCATCTAATCTCTTTTAAATTGCTCATTCTTGTCAGCATGTCCACAAGTCTTACTTAAACACTAGGTATATATCTAGCATGTCTAGCAGTATTGAAAATAACCAAAATAAAGGTCTTTCCCGAAATACAAGTGACGATAATTGTCTTTATTTATATTTTAACGCGTACTGTAAAATAGTAATAATACGGTATGTTGATTCCTATTTCATGCTAGTCTCATTAAACTTTTATTTTGAGATTATCCACCTTGACGGTGACATAAGATTCACGAATATTAAACTCCTATTTCCCACTGACGTCGTTAAAAAAAATTCTAACGCGTAGAAACTTCTTGCTTCCAACTGTGCAATGAAAACAAAAATCCGAAAGGTATTCGGCCGTATATATATCTTCCTGTTTGAACAAAGAATTATCTAACTACATAGTAGCTAGAATTTCTTCTTTTATATAATTAATATGACAATAAAAATAAGGTATTTGTCTACCTGGTCTCATTATACAATAGCAACACGGTTTATTAGTATTGTCACACGACCTTGAGTGGACAGATCATGTCATTTCATCTGTAAAACACAGTTATTTTTTTACTAACACTTAGTAACGAAACTTAGTAGGTAAATGGTTTATTAACAGTATTGTCGCTAGCGAGGTAAACGACCACTCTCTATTTGAGATAACTTCGGTAGAGTAGGAGCGAGTGTGCGGTGTCGCGCTCTTGTTCTAGAAGGAACATCATATCGCGCTGGTTGATGCGTTTCAGTCGGGTCCGTAACGCCATCTGGCTGCGACCAGTCTGTTGAACAAGAAATCGTAAACTGTTGATAAAAACATCAAATTTTTGGGGTGTATTCCCGTGGTCCCCATCACCCGTGTCTCCATTAATGGAGACAGCGGGGTATGAATAAAATAATTTGAAATTGGTCCCGTTGTTCCGTAATAGATATTGTTTACGACAAGTTTACGTGACAGAAAGCGAGTATACGAATTTTCGGAAAAATATATCTTGGTTGTTTCTGGTACCGAATTTCGTAAACTGTGGTCACGTGTGTTAATTTTTATTTTTAACCACAACTCCCGCCTTAGGAATATTCCTCTGTCGCGGGGGGTTTCGCGAACATTCAAACGACGGACAAAAAGAACACCCGGACTCGAGACACCTCTTTGTGGATCACACAAGATTTTGTCCCGTGCGGGATTTGAACCCACAACACTCAGAGTAGCGTAATGGCGAGGTGATTACTTAAACCATTGCGCCATCCATGTACTATTGTAATGTTGTACTGTATAATTAGAACTACTTACATATCCAGATCCAGAGTGTACCGAGTTACTAGATAGCGAGTCACCAGCAGCGCCTGGCCCTTCTAATCTGGGTTTCTTCCTTGGCCCGATAGCCTGCAGCGCAGTCAAGTTAGCCTCACGCTGCCTGAGCTCTTCCAATTCAGCTCGCTGCATCTCTTTTGCCTTAGCTTTTAACTTGGCCTGTTCAGGGTCCTCGTTTTTAGATCGAGACTTGGCTGCTCTTAACAACATCTCTCTTTCGGAGTCCTCACGTCGTTTCTTGTCAACACGGTCTAGTTCTTCAAGGAATTTGAGTTGACCCTTCACGTCTTGCGTAGCCTCGTAGCGGTTGTCAGTCTATACAAAAATGAAAATCATTCATTATAAGTAGGACTGGACGCCACATATATTATTATACAACTATGATTAATGATGATCAGGAAGAGTCAAGCTAGTATGATTACTAAGACCTTCACAGAATAAGCACCCACCGTGTTGTATACCCAGCTCGGTTTTTTATTTTTTTGTTGATAAAAGTTTTTGAAATAACCTTTGTTTAAGATTATAGAATCAGTCCGCACTAGATGATTTTTTTTATAACCAGTTTTTTTATATATATAGATACATGCTGACGCTAAACTAGCTTGTTCAGATTCCACTATTGACTTAGGTAATTAAAATTATTATCAGCGTAGCTATACAAAGACAAAACTAATGGCATTCGTGCAGCGCAGTTAAAGCGAGTAAATACTTACTATTATAATGTAACTATGTTTGAACGGAGATATGTACTACACACATGAAAAAATCAGCTATGGATTTTGTAATTATATCATTAACACTCTATTTGAGGGGCTCGTGGCTAAGTGGTAACCGATTAGGTTAGCACATTACGAGGTTAAGTAACAAGCCCAGGTTAGTCAGGTCAGCATGGGTGACCATTTTTAACACATTGAGACCCCTCCGTGCCATACGAACATCTGTGGCATTCGTTATAGGTAGTTGGAACCCTAAAAAGTCCGACAACCTGGTCTAACTAAAGAACTTCGATATCGCCTAGTACTTGGGTTGTGGAGGTCTGGTGGCAGTCGCTTTACGTAAAATATCGAAGTTCGGCCGTATCGTAGTTAAGACTGAAAGCCAACCCCACTTTGTTGAGAAAAGGTGCGGAGGATGATGACCATTAACACTCTATTTGGGGTGTAAGGGTGTTTGTTGTATATTTAAACTAGCCAACATTAAAGTATTGATGTAGTGAAGTATCACAGACATCAACGGCCTAAATTAAATAAATAAGTTACTATAATTGAGTAATCATGATAAATGTAAAAATCGGTATTCTTCATCCCTTGATTTTTATACCCTTAACGTTGGAATATTCTCTTTATATTTAACTGGGACCAACCTTGAGTACAACCAATTCAATTAAAATGAATGAAGTCGGTTGACAAATAGCGATTATATTATTATATAGTATACGCACAAAAATTTATCGGATTGGATCATTTACTGTATACAATATTGTACTGTATAAATATATTTGCTACACGCAGCACGTCTTACACAAACTCGCTTAATACATACAAAATTCGTGTATTAAATAACTTTCGCTGTGCATTATATGTACGTACATTATACATATTTTTGCAGATCGCATTTCCGTTAAATGTAGTTCCACTATCGCTGATTATATTGCCTAAGCAAGGACAAGAGTGCTGGATATCTAGTAACAACATAGTGACGATACTACTGTAAATATTCAAATTCAAAATCATTTATTCAATTAAGACACTAAGTGACATTTATGAACGTTAAATTGAAGCTAGAGTTAAAATCATAGATCGGCACAAACAGACGCCACAGCATGTACTGGATTGTCAAGGTAAATTAGGTGAAAACACCAAAATCTACTGCCTGCTTGTGTCGATCTATAACTTCCAGTTTCCAAAATGCGTAGAGCCTTATTAGAAGAATACTGGCAAAGAAACTCATGGCCACTCTTTTTAAAAGTCAGTATATCAGTAATAAAATGAACACGTTATTAAATTAAGTAAACATTCGCTCATTTAGGAGAAGAAGAACCAATAATGGTTGTCTTAAATCTTTAATCTTTAATTATAGTCTTAAGTTATAAAATTTATGTAAGTTATTAAATTTATTATATATAGTTATATATTTTATCTATATATTTTTTTCTCTTCATTAGATAAATACGTCACAGTCATAAAGTAGGTATACAAATTATAAGAGACTGGTGTCTGTTGTAGATAAAACCCATATAACAAATCACCGGACCGTCCCTCCGCCAGACAGGTATATATATATGACCATATTTTTAAAATTTTAATATATACAAATCTATATATATATATATATATATATAAATGAATCCCTATTTCCCTTGGTCTCGGTTCCCGCGTGAACCTTTTTTTTTGTGTTTGTTATTGTCAGGAGAAGGTTCTTAAGAAAGAAAAAATTAAGAAAGTTGCGCGGAAAATAAGAAAACTTAACGACCACTTTAACTTTTCTAATGTAACCTTAGCGCTTTTGACATAATTGTCAGTCGTTTGACAGTTGGCGCGATTAACAGAATGCGCGCTGCAAATTTCGTTTAAAAGAGATGCATAGGTCGGAATGTTTTTGGAATATTTTTTTTTTAATAATTATACCAATTCGAATTCAATATTCATATTTAAGACAGGACAACGTCTGTCGGGTCAGCTAGTAAACAATAATAATAACTATATCACAAGAAGAAATTCATATATCGGCTGCTATCGTAATGTATGTGTGTATCTCATCTATGATTATGATATTAATAAATTAAATAACAATTACATATCGATAGAATATATCAGCATTAATATGATAACAATATCATTTACCATAGACACAATAATAACAAAAAAAAACATTATAATATATATATCACTATTTCAGGGGTTTCAATAAAAGTTCTGTTTCATTTTAATTTAAACGTCGAAGCCACGAGCAAACCCTCTTTTTATAAATTGCTCTAGTAAGTGGAGATATATATAAATGCCTTACCTTTATAATATGATCGATCCTGTGTTGTGCGATGACAGCGAGCTTCTCGATTAGATTTTTCAGTCTTTCCTGCAGTGCGTGTGTGAGTAGACCGGCCACCTCCGGAGACGGTTCGTCCAAGTTATGTTTGGCTACAATCGATTTGATCCGCGCTTGCATTAGACCCAGAGGCACCAAGTATTCTTCCTTACATGACCTAAAGTGGATTTAATATTGATTCAGCTTAGTAATGTAAACAAACTTCTTATTCGTTTATTTGTTGTCTGAATAAAATGACGCTGCTACTCTACGCTAAGGGGTAAGCAAATAATACGCTACGCTTTAATCATTTATCACCATGAACCTTGTATACACGTTTTTAACCGAAAAAGATATGGTGTCTTTCACTGCGAAAAAAACTGCTGTACCCAAGGGTTGGAAAAAACTATTTATTGCTAGCGAAGAAGCTGCCAAAAGCTAATTTACAATAAACGCGTCACTAGTATTGTTAAAGGGTATTACTAAAGGATAACTTTCAATAAGCTGGATGACTTTCATCCGCATTTAATCTTTATACTATGTAAATCTGTAATATAGTGATGAGTCGGATCGTTAAAAATGTATATCCGCGGATACGGATGCGATTACAGATTAGTGTCTAGATCCGCGAATACGGATCTCACGTTTTTTTTTCTCAGTTGACGTTTAGGACTAACAACACGACATATTTCGGAGTTTAATACACATATGACAAACATTTGGGGTTTGATGTCGAAAAATAGTGCCTTATAAAGTTAATAATAATAGTAACTCATTACATTAGATATTTAAAATATTTAATTTTAACAAAATAAATTTAGAATTTCATAAACATAATAAAATAATATAATGTAAAAGATTCGTTCAAGATCCGCCAAGGACACGGATACAGAACTGAACTTTTTTTCGGTCAGATATCCGCAGATACGGATATTCAGCACAACACTAGTAATATTACATCACATTTCTTTTAATTAACAGTCTAATTAAAAGAAATTGGTAAATTTTATATTAAATGTGAGTTACAATTGGTTATGTTTGAAGGGAGTGCCAATGCCCTTTAAACATAAAAGTTTACCTCTATAAATATAAATATTACCAACTTATTGAACCAATTTTAAGTAAATACCAATAAATATAAATGATGTACCTGATCTGTGTTCCAATCATTTCCGTCGACCCAAGTATCCTTTGGGTTTCTTCTGCCAAGTTGACACCACCCATCGCAGCTACATCATTGATATCATCATCACCAGCCATTTTGTCGTCTCCAAATGGTTGTGAGAAAGTAGACGCCTTCTTCTCCTTCTCTCTCAACAACGACTTTCCTGGAGTCAGGACGGTTGATAAACCAGCTGATACATTGGATCGTGGGAAGTTGGCTTTGCTGTTGACGGTCATGGCTTTTGCTCCACCGCTACTGACTTTGTTGACATTGATCTTGGTGGCTGGGTGGAGTGGAATATTTTGCAGTACAGCTATGGTGCTTCCAGGTTTCTGTTGTGCAGGCTTCTGGCACAGATACAATGTGGTTAGAAAAGTGTTTAAGTCTTTTCTCTCACCACAGGAAATTATGTTTCGTGCAAGGTTTGCTTGGAAAGAATTAATTTTGAACACAAATAAAATCATATCGTGACAAGCTGACACAAGAAAATAGTTTGATTTGAGGTCAGTCAACTACTCTACAGCATGCACGATACAATAATTTGCCAATATTCGAATAATTTTTATGAATCGCATAACAGAAAATACGAGAAGTGAAAAAGTGCAACTCGCAAATGATATGTGTAATAAATAAATCACTAAGTGTAAATGTAAATGAGGAGAGATTTCTCCTCGAATTGGATCTGCTACAGCAGATCTCATTCGAGCAGGAAGTACCTAAAGACAAAAGACTGCTTAACTCGCACTACTACTATTTCTGTTAGTGAAAAAGCGTAGAGTGAGCCTACAGATTTTGGGTTATTGCTACCGGTGACCGCTTGCTATCAGGCGAGACACATGCTTGTGTGTTACTTTATTAAATCAGTTACTCAAAATACACTGCATTATATGATTGCAATATCGATAAATAGCATTCATTGATTACAACCTTTTTACACACAGCATAAGTTCGGTGACACTTGATTTCATCCATTTCACGCAGGGTATTAATTTTTTTGTATAGAATAAAAATATAAAACAGGTACTCGGAAATGAACCCGAATTTATAGATCTGTTATAATTTTCATTTTAAAACATACTTTTTGTTTATATTCCTCATCAAAACTTGTAATTTAAAATATATATATTTCAATACTGAATATGAAAAAATTCAATATATGATTAAAACATGACTTAAAACGTGTCTTCGTACAAATATGCTTTGCATGCGGTCCCTGTTATTTGCTTTATGTGTTTACATGAGTTGTTCAAAAAAAAAACCCCTAAAAACGGAAAAGGTTGTTCTGAGTAGTCAAGTCTACTTATAGTCAAGTGTACTACCTACGTCACGGCAACGTCACCAAACTCAAGCTATGTGAAAAATGGTAGTATATTTTTGGCTTAGGCTTTATAAACTCTTTTAAAAAAAATACGTAAACGTTTTAAATAAAAGTTTTTACGTCAACCAAAAATAGAATATAAAAACAAACGACAGTAGGAAGATATTCTGATTATTCAATTTAAAATGTTTTTATAAAATTCGAATGAATGCGAAAATGGAATAGATATTAGAGAGATATAGATATTACAGAGTTTGAATGACACCAAACTACCAGAGTCCTAATTGATATTATTCCTTCTTTACTACTAGTAAGCAGTATATATATCTATTGTGATCACAAAGCATGAGCAGTAGCTCATGCTTTGTGATCTCAATGGATTTTTATTAATAATTTAAAATAAATACTCGAGATTTTGTGATAAATTTGTTTTCCATAAAATATGTGAAAAGTAAAATGTGCCTTTACAATGGAATGGCTGAACCTAAGCTTAGTATAAACAACCCGTTGATAAAAAGAGAACGAACACATATGTGGTATACGTGGTGGCTGTGTTTGATGACGCATGCGCATAATATTCGTATATGATTGGCATCTTCTATTATTGACGTGAGAATGCAACTCATTCTTTTGCTTTACTATGTTTCTCCACTGCGCAGGAGTAACTAGTACCAAGTTAATTGTATTTCTCTATCTATCGACGGGGCGACGTTTTGTTTGGTCCGCCTATGCTACCTACGTACAAGCCAAAATCAACAGCAGTTACCCACCGAATGAACGACCAAGGGAATAAGGCGTCAGTGTATGTACGTAGTGTACGTACGACCATCATGAGCGTCAAGGTCTCAGACAATCTGTACTTAGCAAATTGAAAAAGTCTGATGTAGATATTTAACACTTCATAACTTATTTTGTGCCACATTACAGCAGCAATCGTGCAAATAATAACAATTTCATTTTCATGCTATCGTTAACAGTTAAGAACGCTCATAAATATTGCAATGGAGGCCGTAATTGCTCCTTGCACACACCATGAACTTATGTCAGGAGAATGTACTGCAACGTGTGCACTGATAGTTATACAGTTAACCTGATTTCTGGGCTAATCACTCTACGAGTTATATACGGCACTATGACAATACACACATATTTTTGTCAAAATTATTTAGCAAATTGTGGGTGTTTAACACGCTCTGACTCAGGGATACAGATGCGAGTGTATGTGTGTATTTTAGAAAACACAAGTAAATAATACATAGTATGAAACCTAGTACGTATTAAATAAATAAATACACCAAAGTAACTAAGTATACAAAAACATTTACAAAAAAAAAAATTAAGCTGGAGACATCCTAGATACGACCATGTAGCATATCGCACTATTAAAAATAAAACACGAAGCATCGGACACATATATTAGGGCCGCCATCTTTTCAGACGAACGAGGCCTTTTTGTAAAATTAAAAATGTTAATGTGAACTTTATAGGGTCTATTTGGTCGGGGGTCATGAGTAGCCCATTGGGCGTGGGCAGGCGGTCCAGACAGATGGCAGCCCCACGTGTTAAAAGGACAAACCTGTGAGACAGTGGAGGGCGTGGCACAGACAAACGCATTAGCCATTGAGTTGGGCAGAGGGCTCGCCAGTGTTAAAGGTAACACAGGCGGCAACAGGGGCGTCAGAGTAGTGTTGCCACTTGAGTTAGAGTCGTCATCGTCGAGGAGCTACCCAACACCACCAACTTATTAGTCCTCGCAGATTGACATAAGATTCAATATGCAATCGCCCGACTATACTTTACGAGAGAAACTTTAAGTGTAAAGCGATAAGTGCATTGTTGAGTTACGTGTAGTAAGCATTTGTATGAATGAGTCGATGGAAACTTGATCTTGTGTCAAGCTGCGATATATTTACAATATCATTGTTAGGATACCTATACAACTTTCCTCATTACATGTAACCGAAAAGTTCAAATTAAGGGATTTATATACCTTTCTTATATAGTAAATGACTAGTGATGTATTTAGTCAATTAAGCTACCAATTGGTAGGCACCCTAACATTATGTTGATGAAACCATCAAAATTAATAAGTTGTAATTGAGTTTATGTACAATACAATATAATTTATTACCGTACATTGTATATATGATAGTTTGGCCTATAATAATAGAATATTGTTCGTTCCTGAACACTATGATTACATATCAGTACTACGTAATTACTTCATACTAGAGATCGCCTGGTGGTCTAAATTGCACAATTCATATTAGTCAAAGCAATGGCACGTCAAATTCGGATCGGAGAGGCAACCGTGTGTGTGATTATTGACCAGTACAAATTCTAGTGTATAATTGTGAAGTTTAACAAATAATAGAACATCTACCGCGGATGCGGATCTAACATTGGACCGGCAAAAAATTTATATCTTCCATTTTAGAGATTAAATTCTCACGAAGGTGTATCTGACCATATTACTGACTCCTTAAATCTTTAAGGAGTCAGTAATATGGTCAGATACACATTATAACTCGGAATTTGTGACCATTAAAAAATCCATAAGGCATTCCTTCCACCCAAAATTAAATTAGGTTGTCATCGAACGGCTGAGTATTGACTCAGCCGATCGATGACAACCTAATTTAATTTTAATAAGTAACCATAACAGCTGATACATTGGATCGAGGGAAATTGGCTTTGCTGTTGAAAGTCATGGCTTTTGCTCCACCGCTACTGATTTTGTTGACATTGATTTTGGTGGCTGCGTGGAGTGGAATATTTTGCAGTACAGCTATGGTGCTTCCATGTTTTTGTTGTTCAGGCTTCTGGTACAGATACAGCGTGGTTAGAAAAGTGTTTAACTGTTTTCTCCCCACCACAGGAAATTATGTTGTTAGATATAGAGAACAATAAAGTTGATTTGAAAATAATATTAATATTGAATGTGAGTTATATTTTTTTGTAAATGGCACAACTAGACATTTACCAAGTATTTAACGTGATCAATCATAATTCTAGATAAAACCACTTTCACTTATATTTAAAAGAAATACAAAAAAAGGAAACAAAACCGGAATGACATACAAAGAGGTGTGGAAACAACGAGGATTAACTCTGAACTCAAGCCAGATCTTAAACTAGGCTGGTGCAAGGTTTGCTTGGAAAGAATTAATATTGATGAACACAGATAAATCTACATACATCATATCGTGGCAAGCTGACACAAGAAAATAGTTTGATTTGGGGTCAGTGAACTACTCTACAGCATGCACGATACAATAATTTGCCAATATTTTTATAATAGCAGGAAGCACCTATAGACAAGAGTACTTAACTCGCGACTGATTGCAAAATCGATAAATAGCATTTATTGATTACACCATTTTTCACATAGCATGAGTTCGGTGACACTCGATTTAATCCTATTCACGCAGTTCGTTTTTTGTATAGAATAAAAATTTAAAATACAAGAAATGAACCCGAAGTTATAGATGTTTTAATTTTCATTTTAAACATACTTCTGATTTATATTCCTCATCAAAACTTGTAATTTAAAATATATATGTGATCAATATATGATTAAAGCATGACTTGAAATGTGTCTTCGTAGAGATTGACACAATGAAATCGTTATAGTCTAGTCGATTTTTTTTATAACATTTATAATCTTTTTCCAAACATGCTTTGCATACGGTCCCTATTTTGCGCTTTATGTTTTCACGTATTGTTGTTGTTTTTATTTTTCAGTGAATTGTAGTAACATGACAAAAAACCCTATAAACAAAGAAGAACAATTTCTGGGTAGTCTACAGTCTACTACGGGTTCCCGATTCTATCTGGAATCATATTTACAACTATTTTGTCCGTGTTTTTTTTGCCGACCCTAATATAAATCATATCGTTTAGATTATTCAAACGATATTTTTAGTTCCATTTGATTACTCACGACAACGTCACCAAACTCAAGCCATGTGAAAAATGGTAGTATATTTTTGGCTTAGGCTTTATAAACTCGTTCAAAAAAAATAAGCTTCCAAGTTTTTACGTCAACCAAAAATCACTACATATTATAAAACAGTCCCCCGCCGCGTCTGTCTGTTCGCGATAAACTGAAAAACTACTGAACGGATTTTCATGCGGTTTTCACTAATAGACAGAGCGATCTATGAGGAAGGTTTAGGTGTATAATTTGTACCCGTGCGAAGCCGGGGCGGGTTGCTAGTAGAATATAAAAACAAACGAGAGTAGGTATCATACTGATTATTCAATTCAAAATGTTATAAAATTCGAATGAATGCGAAAATCGGATAATCGAACAGATATTATAGAGATTAAATGAGACAAAACTATTAGTGTCCTAATTGATATTATTCCTTCTTTACTTACTGCTCATGCTTTGTGATCTCAATAGATATATTATTGTTGAAATTAAAATAAATACTCGAGGTTTTGTGATAACTTTGTTATCCGTAAAATCTGTGAAAATTAAAGTGTGCCTTTACAATAGAATGGCTAAACCTAAGCCAAGTCTCCTAACAAGTCAATGCATTTGGACTAGTCCATCTTTTTTCTAAGCCCAGAATTCCCTTAGAAAAAAATCTTTGTCTTGGACCCTCCAAAAACGCCTCAACAGCGGCCATCACTTCGCTATTGTCTTAAAATTTCTTGCCTCGGAGGTGTTCCTTGAGCCGAGAAAAGAGATAGAAGTCACTGGGGGTTAGATCTGGCGAATAAAGTGGGTGTCCGAGCAGTTCGAATCCCGATTCCTGAATGGCAGCCATTGCAACTGCGGCTTTGTGAGCCGGTGCGTTGTCTCGGTGACACAGCACTCCAGCTCCCTGTCTGTCTGTCTGTCAAGCCCTTTTTTCTCATGAACCCGTTAAACAGTTAACCTGATTTCTGGGCTAATCACTCTATGAGTTATATAGGGCATTATGGCAATATACAGCGTGTAAGTAACACCGTCGCAAATAATTTACAAAAACGTCTTTCTTGGGAAACATATAACAATGTGAAAGTCAGTTCATCATAAAAATGCGAGATTAAAGATTTACAGTCAATAGTTTGATTTTGAACTACGCGATGTAACGCGAACGCGTACGTGTGTGGCGCGGTGAATGACCTTCAGCGCACGGCGCAGTCGAAGCAGCTGATTGCATAAATGTTTTACATTGCAGTTTTTGGCCGTATGGGGTATTTACTGATTTTTTTTCGGTAAAATGTTATGTTTACTCATTGTGATATCACTTTTAAGCAAAAAAAAAAAAAGTAAAAAAAAAATTATGATATTTCTGGCAGAAATTTCCAATGATTTTTCACTCAGAATGATGGTCTGAATACACTATTTCAGTATTCGTTACGGTGTCCCTTACACCCTGTATGTGTGTAGGACAAAATTATTTGGCAAATTGTGGGTGTTTAAACGCCTCTGACTCGGGGATACAGGTGCGAGTGTATGAATGTATTTTAGAAAACACAAGTAAATAACACATAGTATGAAACCTAGTACGTATTAAATAAACAATTACACCAAAAGTAACTAAGTATACAAAAACATTTACAAAAGAATTAAGCTGGAGACGTCCTACATACGACCATGTAGCACTATCGCACTATTAAAAATAAAACACGAAGCATCGAACACATATATTAGGGCCGCCATCTTTTAAGACGAACGAGGCCTTTTGTAAAATTAAAAATGTTAATGAGAACTTTATAGGGTACATTTTGGTCGGGGATCATGAGTAGCCCATTGGGCGTGGGCAGGCGGTCCAGACAGATGGCAGCCCCACGTGTTAAAAGGACAAACCTGTGAGACAGTGGAGGGCGTGGCACAGACAAACGCATTAGCCATTGAGTTGGGCAGAGGGCTCGCCAGTGTTAAAGGTAACACAGGCGGCAACAGGGGCGTCAGAGTAGTGTTGCCACTTGAGTTAGAGTCGTCATCGTCGAGGAGCTACCCAACACCACCAACTTATTAGTCCTCGCAGATTGACATAAGATTCAATATGCAATCGCCCGACTATACTTTACGAGAGAAACTTTAAGTGTAAAGCGATAAGTGCATTGTCGAGTTGCGTGTAGTAAGCATTTGTATGAATGAGTCGATGGAAACTTGATCTTGTGTCAAGCTGCGATATATTTACAATATCATTGTTAGGATACCTATACAACTTTCCTCATTACATGTAACCGAAAAGTTCAAATTAAGGGATTTATATACCTTTCTTATATAGTAAATGACTAGTGATGTATTTAGTCAATTAAGCTACCAATTGGTAGGCACCCTAACATTATGTTGATGAAACCATCAAAAGTAATAAGTTGTAATGGAGTTTATGTACAATACAATATAATTTATTACCGTTCATTGTATATATGGTAGTTTGGCTTATAATAATAGAATATTGTTCGTTCCTGAACACTATGATTACATATTAGTACTACGTAATTACTTCGTACTAGAGATCGCCTGGTGGTCAAAATTGCACAATTCATATTAGTCAAAGCAATGGCACGTCAAATTCGGATCGGAGAGGCAACCGTGTGTGTGATTATTGACCAGTACACATTCTAGTGTATAATTGTGAAGTTTAACAAATAATAGAACATCTACCGCGGATGCGGATGTGGATCTAACATCGAACCGACAAGAAATTTATATCCTCTATTTTAGAGATTAAATGCACATGAAGGTGTATCTGACCATATTATTGACTCCTTAGAGATTTATAATTGGGAATATGTGACCACGTGATATGAGAAACACGTGCAAACATTAAAAAAAAATTATTTGATATAGCTCACGACATTCAGTGATTTAAAACTGTGAAACTATATTCGTCACTATTTTCAAATTTAGTATTATTATTAATTGTTATTAAAAACAAACAATAAGACAAAATGACTAGACGAAACCAAGTGTGATAACAAAAATAGCTTCTCCACTGATGTTACTTGATGGCCAACAGTATTAACCAATTATCTGTCGTTACAGTGCGCACTGTCGCACTCAAATGTCGAGAGTCAACTCCAAAATCATTGTTGCTCTGAGTTTAAAGCACAAGTTTTAAAAAGAAGTTTTAAATTACTGTGTTTTAGAATAGATGCCAAGGTGTGAAATTTTAAATGAGGAAAGCAGTTTCACGTCCCAACGAGCAAAACAGTCGTGAGAGCGAGACAGATGACCGATGAAAAATGAACTAGAATACATGTGCACAAATTTAAACATTAAATTTCAATAAGCTACAATAAATCGTACTGGGTGAAAGTTTCCTCAACACAACTACTTCCAAGGGCTGCAAAAGCATGCTCTCATTTACACAGGACATATTTTTGCTAGTTGGGTTGACTAAAAATCTTCATCTATTTCTAAAACCTTTTTTTTAACAAGTTTAGCCAAAACACGAGTATTGTTTTCTTTATGTAACCGTCACAACTTATAAAAATAGTTAATTAATTCAAGTTTTAAATAATGGTCAAACCAATTGTGGTGTAAAAGAAGGTTGTAACATTTATACTATTCATTTATTATTATTATTCATTTATAGTGCACTTAATGTTATCTCATTCCACGACCGCAAATCGCACTTAGGCTGTCTCTGTGCTTAGTCCAAAGGCTGTATTTTCCTAAGCTAACTAACAATTGTGTACTGTTAAGTTCTATATACTAAAAAGGTTATAACTTACAATTTGGACAGCACTGTTTGCAACTAGGGGTGGAGCAAGTGCTGGTATGCCAGTGAATGCTACATGAGCAGAAGGTGGATTTATTCCCTCAATCACCAGCTCTTTGGTCACTAACGACTGACGCAGCAACGGCAAACTTTTCTGTAACAAAAAAGGAATTAATAGCTAAATATAATTTTTCTTTCTTTTACAATCTATAATGATAATAAAGCGGATGAGTTGTTTTTTTGGGTTCATCTTCTCTATTCTTCTTTCTTCTCTATCTTTTGTACTAACTATAGGATTTAAAGAAAATCGTTTTGCACCTGATAGTCCGATCCTCAGGGAAGGTTAGGTATTTACCATCAGTTAGACTACTTAACATCACCCTGCGAGTTTTAGGTGCGGAGCAGTGGCGACATAACGAAGAACGGTTAGTTGAACACACATCTAACACAAGGGGTGAACAAAAATACTACTAGTGTGTATCCATATATGAATTACTAGTAGCGCCTCGCGGTTTCACCCGCGTATATCCCGATCCCGTGGAAATATCGAGATAAAAAGTAGCCTATGCGTTAATCTAGGTCTTCAGCTATCTACATACTTAGTTTCATCGCAATCGGTTCAGTGGTTTTTGCGTGAAAGAGTAACAAACATCCATCCATCCATCCAAACTTTCACATTTATAATATTAGTGGGATAAAAAAAAAATGGTGAAAGATAGCAATTCTTTACTGCAGGGTTTTTTCATTGAGAGCTTTCGAACTTTGAAATAAAATAAAACAGCCTGTGTATGTATGTAGTGATATTGTTACAATTTTTATTTTATTTTAAAGTGTTTCCCGTTCAGTATGGCAAGTGGCGTTGTCCTGTTGGAACCACATGTTTGTAAGATCCGTACCATTTATCCTAGGCCAAAAAATCATAAATTGCACGCAACGCACGGAACGTTACGTTCCGTGCGTTGTTGAAGCGTGTAGCATTACGTTGTGAAATGTCAAGACTAATTATGAAGAAGTCTTGTCAAATTTGACAGCTATCGCTTTACCAATACGGCCGCTATACGCTGTCAAAGTTCGAGTGTCCCTATTGAAACACCCTTTATATATCAAAGTGACGAAGGGAAAGGAAGAGTCATTACTTTTAATTAATGTTTTTTTTTTTAATACAACATCACCCTAATTGTAGTGTTATTCTTAAATGTTAAACGAGAAAGACAATCTAATACTTGTAAGATCCCTCGTTTATACTTAAATACGTACCTTCAGGAAACCAATAAGACAAGGCTGTGGGCTGGCGTTCAAGAGTCGTTCGAGTCTATCGCAAAACTCTTCAGGTTCTACCTGAGCGTCAATAAGCTCTTGGATGAGATTTCTCACATTCCTCTCAACCGAGGGAGGCTCTTTACTTGATAAGTCCAGAAGATTCGCCAGAAAGTTCCTACATTTCTCTTTCGTGTTGTCAGAAGGTTTCTGTCGGGAGAATAAGAATGTTAAATTATATTTCGATTGAGGGTTGAATTTGATTGCATATTTGAGTTTACGGAAATTATATTTTAAAAATAGACAGGTGTACTGTGCAGTGCAGTTGCCACACTCCACTTGCAGTTGGCGTGGCAACCAATTATTTCGCCAAGTTTAAGTACTTTGATGATGATTTGGAACTAATTGTGTGGTTCTCTTTCGTTCTTTTTCCTTCTGTCTTCTCCTAATATGACAAAAAGTTACTTACGATTTGTGCTGGTGCAGCGACAGGCATCTGCGGTATTGTCTGTGTCGGTGGCGTGATAGTTGGGATGTTCGGCGCCGAAACGGCCACGGGGGCCGCGACAGGCGCCGCGGGCATCTGACCAGGCATAGGGCCCGGCGGTGCCACGCTCGTAGACACCGTTGCCACGCCAGGATGCTAAGAAAGGTGTTTTCCGCTTAGTATGTCCCTTATTCGCGTTATATCTACACATCATGCTGTAGAAGCTATCATGAATGCTCTAAGCGTACATTCTTAAGCATTTAGTATGTTTTGATTTATGGCTCAGAACATAGACATGTCATTATAATAGGATTTTATAATCATACCCCTAGATTTAGGAGATAATATCATATTATTAATATTTGCCGCTAATTCAAATGAGCTAAGAACTAAATTTCAAACCTGACCACCAAATAGATTCAATAACATGGTCTTAGCAGAATACAAATAATACGCATCGAGTATCCTAGACACAAATGCACATTACTTACTAGTGACCATATGTTCTAGTTAAATAGACATATTAATAATGTGCAACAATTGATCGCATGGAAACACGCCACTACGAGTTAGATTTACCTATCGCAGTAACATGTGCTTCATCACTACGTGCGCGAGACAAGGACTGCTATCGATTGATACAGAAGACAGTGAGAGAGAGGGTATTCATATTTTTGCTACAGCTCTAAGTGAGACGGGCCGGTTTAGGTGTGAGCTACGCACATCAATATACCGGAGTGTATTGGGTGCAAAGTTTTGATCCAGCTCTAATGAATGACTAATGGTTGTTATGGCATAAAGATATGCGTAGTGAAACAAGATAAAGCCAAGGACAAAACCTTGATACCTGACAGAGGGCAGCAGTAACTGTTAGGACTGCACAAAGTGAGAAGCAATAGAAGCAAAGCTACAAAGGCTACCTTGGATACCAGCCGGAATCCTCAATATGGTCGAGTAGTGCCGAGTAGAAAATAAATGCAGATATCACAGAAGTACCTACTACTCAAGCATTCAATATAATGATCAAATTGTTCAAAATGCATTTTTTTACAGTTGAGGTACCTTTGAATTTTTGGAGCATTCAATAACTTTTTATTATCACCTATAGCGGTTTATATTTTCAGCTTCATATTTAAAAATATAATAATTGCATCCCACTGGCCGACCATGCTATGCTACTGGTGGGTAGGAATTTAAGACAAGAACCTCCTCACTATCAGTGCCATTTCAAAGGAACTATCCGAGCTGAACTGAAATGACTATTAAATAATAATAATCAATAATAATTACTATTTATAGATAACATTACTATTTACTTTAAAAATATAAAAACTCATTGGTGGTAAGTGTCTTTAGCTAGATAAGTATGATACACATTACTGACATGCTTTGATAAAAAATAACCTAGCAATATCCTGATTAAGGAGAGGAGATGACACTTGTTTTGAAATATACTATATGAAAATAGTTCCAGCTCACATGAACAAAGTAAAGGATTAACAAAGCAACTACAACAAAGAAAGTCATCCAATGTGAGTCAATCCTATTGAAGTATATCCTAACATATTTGCGCCTAACACTAAAACTAACAATTCAAAGAAAATTATTAGTGCTTGATTATACACAGTCATCATGACCTGCCAATTAGATTCTTACCTGGTTAAATGATCATAGGACATGCACCTCCACCGTTATCTTTTACATGCATGATTTAGGCTGAAATAGGACATGTCTCCTCTAACAGGAGATTATAAGCGAGTGCTAAAAATTGTCCAATTTGTTGCAAGGGGGTGAGTAGCAGAGTGACGGTGCCTACTTACTGCCGGCACGGACGACAGCCGGATGGTCTGAGCCTGCGGCGCCGTGAGGGTGCCGGCCGCGGGCGCAGGACCCACCCTCAGCAACTGGTATTGACCATTCTCAGTCTTTAACAACAAATGACCCTGCTGCCCAGGTTGTAGACTCTGCAGAGTTTGCAGCGTTATCTAAAAATCAACGCCTTGTTTCAATTTTACTGAACTCATTTATTATAGTTCAATCTATTTATATGATTAAATATAAAAATGTATTTTGCCAATTAATAAAATCTGAGTAGAATTCTAAAGCAGGTCATTTGTTAGATTTATTACATTTAGTTGGGATTAATTAACTAGTAGACATTTAACATTTTGTGCAATATCAATTCTAACATATACATAATACACTGAGTAAGGGAGTCACTGGAGTTATAGGGTTAGCATGGTGTAAGCTGGTGTTTACCATTGTAATTCATTATAGTGAAAGCCCATACAGCACAAATTGTATACCAGACGTTTATAGATTTTTATGAAAGGAACGAGAAAACCCACAGAAACTTTAAGTTAAGGCAATGTGCCTTACCTTAAAGTTTGAGAAATATGTGGTAAACCAACTGTTCCATGTCAAATAATATCACATGAGTTTCAAACATACTTGCTTGAGGTTATCTAATGAATTTTGTTTAGGTGCTAGGGCACTATTATTAATAATTTCACAATTTTAAGCCAATTTAGGTATTTATACTGAAATTTCAAATGACATATATTATTGTGTATTACTCCCAAGCTTAGTTACATTTGCTCATACTGCAACATTTAGAAGTGCTCTCTGCAAATGTGCTTATAAGACTAAACATATGGTGCAGTATTTATAAAGCCTTTAACAACTCTCTTTAAAATAGAAAGGGTGGGATTATTTTATTAGAAGCAGACTTGCATAGACATTACTGAATTTGTGATTGCATTGGTATATACTGAGACAGCTTGCAGACAAGTTTATATTAATAGACCATACATGCAACATGGGATGAGCAGCAATGTGTATATTAATAGTAATGAATTGTAATGATGTTACTGATTACTAATACAAAATCATGGAGTAATTTATAGAAAAATCAAATCAGCATAACAAGTTTTGGAGTGGTGTATTGCACAGGCTGTTTTTGTTCAGTGTGGTTTATGCATATTGAACATAATTTTGCTGATTTCTTTGGAAGTCATAACCCATACTTAAAATATTTTAGTATTTTTACCCGAGGAACCATGTCATTTACAAAGCAAGTGTTTATATAGAAGAACAGAGTAGTTAAATGTGCAAGTTGAGACTGAAAGAACACGAACATTGAGGGAGACATGTAAACAAACCTGGCACTGCAGATAACATAATTAATAATGACATTTAGCAACATAAACGGTATGGTGGCACATACACATAAGTCTACGCGCCATCATGTAATCCAAGCAACATTTATATTCATTCAGCCTCAAGTCGTGTCTGTACAAGAGTATTTTCATTTGTGATATTAATATGAAGATACTGAGCAAAAATGCCTGTACAAATCAAACAGACTGCCAACTTACTGGAGCAGTTGCTCTCGTACCAACAACTTGAGGCGTCCCGATCACCACACGTGGTGATACTGTTGCAACCGACTTCTGAGCGGCAACTGCCGGTGTCCCTGGCCTCATGTTCAAAATTTGAACATTAGGGAGAATAGCAGGCTGAGAAGAGCCCAGGTTTTGTGTGGTCACAACAACATTCTGCCCTCCAGGCTTGTTCAGTGTCATCACATTAGGAATTGAAGCAGGCATGCTAGAGTTCACAGTCATTGGGACAGTCACCATTCCAGGCTGCATACCCACTTGGCCAGTATTTGCGCCTTGCTTAATGACGAGCGGCGGCTGCATTGTGAGAGCTTTGTTGCCCTGCTGAGGTAACACGCCACTGGTCACAGCGTGATATAACTGGCTCTGCGACGAAGGCTGTCCGATGCAACCGTTCGCCAACGATTGGGCGGAAAATGTGAGACCGTTCGGATTATTTAGAGGTTGTGCATGTGAGTATATCACTTTCAATGTTTCATTAGAATTGTGGACACCACCCGTCAGTGAGAGAGATGTAAACGGTAGGTTGGATGAATGCACATTATTATACGAAACACTAGAATTTGATGCTAGGCTTGAATGTATGTTGTTCACTAAACCATTAGAATTTAGTTGATCCACTATATATTTTTGAGTCCCTATAATAGAGCCCGCATTTGACGTTATATTACAATTTTGTGACGGTATAACATTCACAATATTATTTTGAGAAGACACTGAAGAAACGGACGTGACTAACTGATTTTCTAATGAGCCTACAATCGCGTTTACAGCATTCTCATCGACGTTTGTAGACAAAGCTTGCTCTAAAAACTCGGCTGACGCCATTTTATACAAATCATCGGATATGGATAGCGTTGCAAATAAACCGATACAAAGCGTAAAAATCGGTTTTCTTTAACATAACAAAATGTAAAGATATATTAATTTTTTAAATTACAAAAAAAGTTTAGATTTTAATTGATTACATATTTATCAGTGAAAATATTCAGTATTATAAAAACCTGTAAAGTCCTATAGTTTTTATAAGGTACAGTAAAATTCAAGCAGGTAATAACGTTCAACTAGTGAAACGCTCACTTTGCAATCCGATTTATATAGTTTAAAGTTTTTAGTTCTCTTGATATGTTTAACGATTTGCGGTCTCCGTTTTAGGACCCATTTGCTCCAACGGCCATTGCTGGGATAACCTCATTATGAATTTTATCCTTCAAAGAAACTCCAAGCATGGCTCGCTCCTTAGCCCGCTGCGCGACTTTCAGCTTGTCTGCTAGACCAAATGACATATAGTGCCGGGACTGGTACATTAACGGGGCCACTACTAATGTCCACGTCTCGGTACCATATATCATGGCAGGTATGAGCCACTGGTCGAAGACCCTCGTTTTGAGGCATTGCGGCAATTGTGATGAGAACAGTTAACGTAGTTTTCCAATTGCTGCCCATCCTAGATCCTTCTAGTGATTCCTTTCTCAAAGTTGTTTCTACCGAGCTGGATAACCTAATCAAGGCAAGGCAGATATATTCCTGAACAACTTCGAAAGTCCACAATTCGAAGTCAATTGGTCTGAGTGTGACTTGTTCATGAACATAACCTTAGTTTTGTAAAAGTTTATACCAAGATGCTCCATTCAGGCTGAGCAGTATATCGCCCAGCTGCCCCAGGGGCTCTGCTACTAGAACGATGCAGCAAAGGTCTGATATGTAATCGCCATTAAATTGATTCTAGTCTAATCCAGGGTCTTGAAAACGTCCTTAAGTGCGTTGGTGAATATTTTAAGACATAACATAACTTCTCTAACTCCTCCTCCTTGTTCTCTAGTCTTGGAGTTGGATGGTCATAGTGGCGGTGTCATTTAATCTTTTATACAGCACCTCAAAATATCGCCAGTTGACACGACATTATTGCAGAACATCGTTGCTGCTGCGAGAAAATGGGAGAAATATGCCTTAGGTGAAAATTATTTGTTTGTACCATTAGCGTTCGAGACGTCGGGATGCTGGGGGTCCCTTACGTTTATCGGGGGGATCGGCCGTCGCCTTAGAGAGCGATGATTTACCACTTTTACCAGTCACTCCGGGTCTTACTTGGGGCAAAGGATGTCCATTGCCGTACAGCGGGGAAACTCGGCCTGTGTTATGGGCAGCTTTGTGTCGGGTGGGGATATGGGTGGACTTTTTTAAATTTGACAATGTTTTCTTCAAAATTGTAAACCTATTGTAATAAAATATTATAATATAATTTTATAAAAGAAATATACGAGTATTACAATAGTAAAAGTAAAAATCGTTCCATAGTTCAAAACCGTATCTGATACACATATACCTGTTGCTCGGCACACACGTTGCTTAGATTTTTTTGACGTGTGTATATAAAGTGTCATAAACAGCCTTGGTCCATATATAAAAAAAAAAAACACCCATACACGCGAGATAGTCCATATAAAAAACACAAATGTATGAAACGGGCTCAAAAAATTATGGCATCTATTTCTATCCTGCCTACTTTTCTCTACTCTAAGTTTATGGTTTATTGATCCCAAACTAGACAGAACCTGTTTTATATTGTGTATTGTAACCAGATGACTAAAAAACATAATTTTATATTACTTACATATATACATACATATTTTAGATACATATTGGTATTGGTATTGGGCTCTGTTTCCGCATCTAGACTCATGTGCGGTCCATTATGCGTTCAGAAAGGCTGACTAGTTGAGCCAGCCTAGCTCCTTCCAGAGGCACAAAAGCCTCCTGGGGCGTTCACAGGCTTCTAGGAGCGACCTCGAGGATACTTGCCCGTTGTGTGGCCACTCCCTCGCATTCCAGGACAACGTGGGCGGCCGTTTCCTCCGCGTTGAGACAGCCTCTACATAGAGGACTGCTTGTCGCATTGATAGTGAATAGGCGTCGGTTTAGGGCCAATTGGCCCGTAATGTTTGCTACAACTATTCTGATGTCAAATCGGTTGAGACTGAGCAGTCTGCACGTTAAACGTGGTGAGACCTCGGTCAGCACCTTCGTTATGCCAGCCTATGTCGACTTCGTTTATGCCAGATTGATCTCTGTCGTTTTCAGATAGTTTTATTTGGTACCTCCTTCCGAAGATGTGTTGTTTAGGGATCCTATCGCATGGGGCAGCTATTAGTGGTTGATATTCCACTAATTGATTCCATAGTTTGGAATGGGGACCCTCTCGGTTGTACCACAGACCCAGGTGATTGAGTCTAATGGCTGCCACAGCTGCTTCCTGTTGTAAATATAGATCTAGTGGTGCTAGACCTAGAGCCACTTCAAGGGCAGCTGTGGGTGTTGTGCGCATGCAACCAGTGACGGCAGCACATGCGAAGAATTGCTGCAGTTTATTTCTGACGGTACTTAGCTCTGTTCTCTGCCACCAGGCAATAAGCACCGTACGATAATAAAGCACCGTACGTGATGATTGGCCGTATGACCGTTTTGTATAGCCATAGTGTGATTTTTGGTGATAAGCCCCAGCTTTTGCCAAAGAGTCGCTTGCATTGAAAATAATGAAAATAATGCTGGCTTTGTTCAGTTTTGTGTCCAGGTGCCTGTTCCATAGGAGTTTACTGTCCAGTATCACTCCTAGATACTTGAACTCCTTGGGAAGGGCTTAACGGGTGTCAAATAGTTTAGTTAGTCTTAGTTCTCCTAAACTACGTTTATTTGTGAACATAATTAACTCTGTCTTCGTCGGGTTCACTGTTAAGTCGTGTTTCTCACACCACCGTTCAACGACCTTCAAAGCGGACCTCATTCGGTCGCATTACACACTCACAAAGGGGCTGCTGATGAGGATGGTCAGATCGTCTGCATAGCCCACTGTGAGGAACTTGTGGTCATTGAGCTAAGTAATAAGCTCATTGACCACGATGTTTCACAGGAGAGGTGAGAGAACTCCGCCTTGCGAATACTCTCTAGCCACCACCCCTCTTGTTGTGTTGTTCACAGTGAATTGTATGGCTCTGTATCTGAGCATGCTGTCTATCCACCCGGCAATTGTGGAATCGACCCTATGTCTTGACAGAGCTTGGCTAATGCTGGTGAAGTTAGTTTTGTCAAAGGCACCTTCGATATCGATGAAGGTTCCTAGGGTTGACATCTTCTATTTTAGATTGCCTTCTATGTATGAGACAACTTGATGAAGGGCAGATTCTGTTGATTTGCCCATCGAGTAAGCATGTTGATTGGGGTTCAAAGGGTAGTTGACTAGTGCAGTGCTCCTGGTTTCCCTGTCTATTAGCTAGATACATATTATAAATTAACTTTAAAAAATTAAATTCAGAGGTATGTAATACCTTTTCGTGATCGCGTTAATTCCCGTAAATATGTAGATAATAATAAATTATAAATAGTAACTAAGCATTCTTTGATGCATTGGCGACTAAAGGAACAAAATCCTTCATTCAATTGTTCATTTAATCACAATAATTAACAATATGTGTACCGTAAAATAATAATTAAATACATAATACCGTTATAAGACTGGCTTGTTGGCCTAGTGGTTAGTAACCCTGACTGCTATGCTACAGGTCGTGGGTTCGATTCCCACTTGAGTCTGGGTGTTCTTTGTGTCCATTGTTTGTATGTTTGTAAAGTCCCCCGCGACACAGGAGTAATTCCTAATGCGGGAGTTGTATTCTTAAAGAAAAAAATAAAATAAAAACGAAAACGAAAAAATTAAAACGAAATTAAACTTTTCATGTTTTACAAAATTAAATAACGACATTTTTTTTAATTATTTGATTATTCAATACAAAGCGTGACTGCCTCTGTTGTTTAAAAGTTGTCGGCAACGATTTTTCATTGAATTGTTGAGAGTTGAGTGTTTATCTGATCATGCGGAAATCACTCCTAATGGAATTTCAACAAGTCTTTCAGTTGTTGGGTTGTCGACACTCCGTCCAGGTTCTCCAGAACACGTCTCTGGAGCATGTCCCATGCGTGCTCGATGGGATTGAGGTCTGGCAATTGTGCAGGCCACGGCCATACCCGCATGTTTTCCATTGCCTCACCAAAGCGGCGAACACAAGGCCCGAGGACATCTTCAAGTAAGTTTCAGCATTCATATCGAATTCAGCATTAATCTATAAAACGAGCTCAGTTCGTCTGTTCTTCATAAAACCCCCCCATGCCATCACTGTGGAGGCACTGTAAGAGTGCACTTCCTGGACGCATCTCAGCCGTTCAGCATTTCCGGGATGGCGATACACTCTTATCCTTCTCGTATCAGGTCTAAATCCAAACCGGGACTCATAGCAACATAAAATTATATCCACCATTTTATTACCATTGTTCCTGGGTTCATGTGAAGTGTTCCCTTCACCATTCGTTTCAACGGGCGCAATTCCCATGGCGTATAGGTGGGCACCTAATTGGTTCATGCAGCCTATTTCTCATGGTTTGGTGGCTAACAACAACACCGTTTGAGAATTGTAGCTTTAAACCTATCTCCCGGGCGGTTAACATCGGCTGACGTCTTGCAGTCAGTTGTATATATCGGGCCTGTCGAGTAGTTATACTCCTTTCACGTAGTGGGTGCTGCTCAGCAGTATTAACATAATGCTGCCACAGACGACAAATCACGTTCCTATTGACACTAAAATGCCAAGATACCTGACACTGATTTCTTCCCGCTTGTAGCATTCCTACAGTTCTCTGCATTTCATCAGCAGTCAAATGGCGTCGGTCCATGACATAAAAATGACTCACCACATTTTTTTTTTCAAAAACTGTATATCTGAAAATAATAAGAGTGAGATAAATCCCAAATTCATTAAATAACGAAAACACATGAAATCGAGAAAAAAATATTAGCTTTTATTTTAATGAAAACAAAACACTGGCTTACTTAAGCCTGTGACCACGGCCAGTGCAACCTGGTCGAAACGTCAGGCAATTCAGAGGTATGTAACACCTTTTCGTGATCGCGTTAATTCCCGTTAATACATAGATAATATTATATCATGGAACGCGAAAGTTTAAAAGTTAGTACTGAACGGATGTTCATGCGGTTTTCACTAATAAACAGAGTGATTCATGAGGAAGGTTTAGGTGTATAATTTGTACCCGTGTGAAGTCAGGCGGGTTGTTAGTATAATATGTCGCAAAAACAGATTGTAGGTCGCCATTATCTTCGCCAGATATCTCGTGGGCGTGTAGTGGGTAATCCTAAGAAATTATAATACACACTTGAGTAGGTAGGTAGGTTACTACAACAAAATAAGGTTACGTACGAAACGGTTGGACTCGTTTCGAGGGTTCGGAATTTCGGATACTCGTGAGTTCAGTATCTTCACTGACGCTCTCGAAGGACCTAAATAGAAAAACAATGGCCACTCTAGGTACCCACAACGCTGTAATCCAGGCCGAAAGTAAAAGATCAATCGATCCGTATACGACAGTATGATGGTATTATAAGCCTTCGACGACAACATTATCAGCCGGGTAGACCCGCGAGACATAATCACGACACTCTTTTCGGGATTGCAATATGCCAATGGTGGCAAGGAAACTAAATTTCCCATGCCTGCTCGATGGCAGTGTGAGTGCACACCGAGACCGTCCTCCTTCTCCACTGTGGGCAGCGGAGAAACTCCGACCCATGGATGGGTCAAACCTTCGTATTTTTTTAAAGAGGTTTTACAACCTCAGCAATGTAACCGAAGAAATAAGGCCTCCTCTTCTTACTAGAATACCCTGAAAAAGCAGCGTCTTTCCAGGGTACATCACGTGGAAGTTTTCTAGACAGCAAACTTCACCTAAGTTGCTAGAATATAACACATCACAACGTCATCGCCGAGCGGTCACCACAGCTAGCAACAAGCAAGTGTGTTAAACTTATCACACTACAAAACAAATTTACTGGATTTTGCTTTGTGTCGTGATATACACCAGTTGACGATTCGCCCACCACTGTTATTATTTATGTAACTTTGTAAAAGCTTTAAACTACATAAATGATATTATAGTTTCTTGGATATCCGAATGTTTTTCTTATTACTATTAATTTAGTATGTTAAGAATATGCCAGATGTCGAATAGGGCATGAAAAAAAAAAGTATAATTAAAGCAAGCATAGAGCAAGTGTTGTGTGCATTATACTATAAAAATACTGTTTTCCATGTGTAAATAAAGTATTACCAAATAACGAATACAAAATAGTGTTATTGCCACCTTGGGCTACCTAAATGTCGATTAGGTTAGTTTACATTTTAGATTGACATTTATTTTTGTCATTCGTTAAATTCTATGTTCTGGATATAGTTAGATTAGATCACATAGTTATATAAAATCACTGGTTATTTTTATAGGAATTTAGATTTCGTTATTTTATTACGCGGTTGTGTAATGAGTGAAACGTTAAAAGCTAAAGTATAGCTTGCTACAGTTACTCCTAAGAAGGGGGCGTTTGTTTTCTATTCGGAAATTGGTTTTTACGTGCAGCAAGACTCCAGTAATACTAATTAATGTATTGACTTCAACGTCATTTATATTGGGGGTAAGTAAAAATGTACATGGAATTGAAAACAACTTGCTTTTTTTTCATCAATGAGTGAAATGATCTAATCACTTAGGTAAACAAAGTTGTTAGAGATTGGTGGGTTTTACATTTCGATATATTAACAGTGTGATTCACCTACACATTTAGAATAATGAATATTTTCAAATATCATTTTAACTTACAGTTCAATGGCTTTGGTTGGCATTTTGGACAAGATAAACCCGGAAAGCTGGACCTTGATATAAATAAATCGGCATTTTATTTTAATTCAGGCTAAGTGTGTAAAGGTATTGCCTTGACTTATTTTAGGCTTCCATTTAGTATATTTATGTGTAGATGTAGAGTTTTTCAATAGTTCATTATTTCATTAAGGTCTTAAATGGTGCCATCATGCCACCACATCTAGCCAAGACACCAAATACCTAATTGATACTACTTCATTAATATGTATACAATGTTCAAACAATTCATTATTGATAGCACAATGTTATTACTCATAGGGAGTTGGCAAAAAAAAAAAAAACTAGACACCAACTGCTGCAACATATTACTTGATGGTTTATGTATACCTACTTAAAATAATATTTATTTTAATCAACCATGATATATTTATAAATACACTTTATCTTTTAAACCTTTAAATTAAACCATTTCATGCCTCACAACCATTGGTTTAAAAAGGTGCAATTAAATAGTTCTTGAATTCTTGTGATCATCTGTTCCTCAAGGTTGGAGTAGATGAGTTTCAAGCTAGCGAACCATTTGGTGATATTTCTGCTGTAGTTGAATGAGATAGCAAAATTTTGTTGCTCAAAGGATTATGCGAGGGTGACACTTTAAAAAAAAATATAATAATAATAATAATAATTCCACGCATCTCACACACCATCTGATCCCAAACTAGGCAGAGCCTGTACTATAGTAACCAGACTGCTGATAAACATACTTATATATTTCTAAATACATACATATTATAGATAAATTACAGATTAATGTGAAGCAATATCAATATTATCTCAAAGACTTACCTAGTTTCAAATATATGTTATAATATACTTGAGAAGTTTGAACTACTAACTCAAAACTTGGAATATAAAGAGTGCTTGATGTGGACAAGTTATGATTTTCTAATTTGTCCGAATTTACATCATTAGCTGTGTTTGGTTGAAGGTAGAAACAGGCAATCCCTAAAATAGAAATTGAACAGTCAAAAATGTTCAAACACTGCTGCACTGTCACAAAATCATATTCGATATTTAATAGTTAGTTGAAATGAAGCAACCAAAGTTAGGGATAGTTAGTAGCTATGTTTCGGCCTTGTATCGGTCACTAGGCCAATTTATATATATTTAGCTATCTGAATATTTCACAAAATAAAAAAATAAACAATAATATTTCTATCTAGAATGTTAGTTAAATAAATAAATTACCTATATTCATATTGATTATAAACTGATACAATCATCTTTTAGTATAAATCTTACCTCCATCTACAGCTGATTACGAATGAATGAATTAGAGCACGAAATATCGCCAAGTTCTACATTTCCTAACAGGTTGAGGAGCAAATTGTCACTGAGCGACAGAGTTTTTACACAAATACCAAATTGCATAGATTCTTTCCTAATTAAATATAGAATAGATTCATTTTGCACACATTTTCTCTTCGAGGCCTATATTTTATGATTCTGCTGTAACACGCTCAAAATGGCGTCCGAAAAAAGTGCAATTTTCGGAGATATTATATTATGGTTTTTTGAAATATCTCGAAAACTAATGGTCGTATCGTCTTGTAATCTTCACAGATTTATTACTGATAATTTTATACAAATTGAAAAAAAAACGTGTCCAGGGATAAAATTTGCGACATACACGACTGGATCTTTTGATTGTGTTAGCTTAGAAGTTTGATTTTTATACAGATCTAAGGGACAGTAGACCTGAGTATTTGATATAAATTTCAGCTTGATACCTCCACGCGTTCCTGAGAAAAAGGGTCTTGACAGACAAACAGACTTTCGGATGGACGGACAACAAAGTGATCTTATAAGGGTTCCGTTTTTCCTTTGAGGTACGGAACCCTAAAAATCACTGTATCTCAGTCATATCTTACTCGATTTTCACGTTTTCTTTTAACCTGGGATAGCGCGTGCATATATCATAACATCGACTGGCATGGTCAAATCAACAAATTGTTTAAACAAATTGGTATGAATAAATAATTTTGTAAATATTTGAAAAAAAAAAAATTCTTTTACATACCTACGCGTTTTTAGTTTTCCGTACCCAAAGGGAAAACGGGACCCTATCCGGGTCTGTCTGTCCGTCTGTCACCAGGCTGTATCTCATGAACCGTGATAGTTAGATAGTTGAAATTTTCACAGATGATGTATTGCTGTTGCCGCTATAACAACAAATACTAAAAAACAGAATAAAATAAATATTTAAGGGGGCTCCCATACAACAGACATGATTTTTTTGCCATTTTTATAGATATTGGTACGGAACCTTTCGTGCGCGAGTCCGTCTTGTCCGGTTTTTTCTAATTCCACTGGCCTACATGTCGAGCGAGCGAATGAGACAGCACCTGGTTAGGCACTCGGCCTAGTAAGTAGAACTAGATCTGAGTGACTGTCTCACTCTAGTATTCGACGGCCCACTCGGTGATGTGTTTACACATACCGAATACTGTCGAGCACGGTCTCTCCACTTTACTTGGTGCGTGTAATCAAGCAGCAAGCAAGTATTGATATAATTATGACGTGGTCAATAAAATAAAGGCTAATAACCTAAGCAGTTGTAATACTCGATATCAATCTAAAATCGTAAAAAATATTTCTAGCAGCATTTTCACCCAGCGATCGTAACCTCTCAAACCCAGGACATGCCAACCAGTCTCATGGAGCGCTGGAGACCAGTCCTCAGCAGAAATACGCTTATAGTGTTATAAAGTCATGATTGTTTCTGCAGTCGGGTAATTCGTATTCTACAAAAAGGTTTCGTATCAACGTAGGTATATACTTTTTATATCTTGATTACACTAATTACTCGTACACTTTGACGAGATAAAGCTAAACGCATCTAAGTAAGCGTTCGGTTTAAGGAAGTGAATGTCTTGTTGAGAAAGGGGATTGGTTAAATGACACGCACGAGTTACTTCGCTAGTTTTGTAAGAAGACCTAAGAAGTATACAGTCCTAACAGTAAGCGGTTACTAAAATCTATTATATTATATAATGTAAAAAAATTGTCAAAATCGACACACAATTCATTGACGCTCTCTAATAATTTGTTAAATTTAGGGGGCGTCAATTAATTATGCGTGTTGATTTCGGCAATTTTTTGAGATCCCTTCCCCCCTTTGTGAGATGTCGCGAGGATACACATAAGTTTAACCACCTATTATCGACCGTATCTTTTTTTTTTTTACTTGTGGACACGATGACGTGGTTACGTCGGACTCAAACCGACTAAAACCACACAGGTATAGCCGGCTAGAACCAGGTGTAACAGTAGTTCGGCATTTAGCCGTAACATACAGGTGGCCCATAAGTCTTTAGACATGTAAATAATTAATAAATAAAAAACTAATAACAATCAGAAACCATTTTCATTTCAAATATATCTTTATAAAATGGGAATATTTTTTTAAAAATTACATTATCTAAATGTAACCCGTTGCGATCACGGCACTGTGATGTTAGCTATTTCTCTTCGCATATTTTCTTATCATCAAGTCATCAAGGCATCAAGTCATCTCGTATTCAGTCTCTTCAAACTTAGCAACCCAGTTCTTGATTTTTTGAACAGTTGGAGTGTCATTAAAGTTGTGTAGATTGCAATGTTTTCGAAATTCACCGCGCACAATTGTTGTCAAATCGTTGTTCCAATAAAACACGCACACAAAAAGCACGATCCGCACCGGTGAAACGCTCCATGGCGAATGACTTCCCAGAAACTGAGCGTATTGTTTTTAACCCGCCCGCACCCCTCCCTCGTGTCATATGCCTTTCGTTAGAAATTTACTTTTCAAAGGACTTATGGGGCACCCTGTATATACTAAAACCATTGAGATATTACGAACTAACGTTGTGCCTGCCAATATATCTATATTTATATCATATATAAATAAAAATAAAATGTACCCCTACTTATATTTTCAAAAACGTGATTGTCCAAACAGTGACGGGGTTACACACATAAAGTTGAAGAGTTTGTTTGTTTGTTGATTGAACGCGCCTGTTCCTGGAACCAGTTACCAGTAGGAGTTAAAAGAATCTTTTGACATAGTAAGGGTATGTTAACGCGTGGTAGCGTGACTGACAGACAGAACTACTTTCGCATTAATATAATATTCGCATAAATTAGTTAGGATTAACTTCTTCGGTACACAGAAGAAAGTGCGGTTGGTTTCTGAGCGATTTTATTTTTATGGTATAGGGGGCAAACGAGCAGACGGGTCACCTGATGGTAAGTGACTATTGCCGCCCATGGGCACCAGCAACTCGAAAGTCCCAAGTGCGTTGCCAGCCTTTGAGGTGATAATAGGGGAAGATCTTTAAAAGGAGTGTGCGGGGATTGAGAAAATAGGGGAGAGGGAAGAGTTAGGGCCCCGGTAACCTCACTCACTCGGCGAAAAGCAATGCAAGCATTGCTTCACTGTCGGTTTACTGTGAGGCCGTGGTATCACCCTGGTCGAGCCGGCCCATACGTGCCGAAGCATGGCTCTTCCACTGCAAAAAGAAGAAGAAGAAAGAGATCCTCTTTCTTCTTCCCGTTACGTACTAATTCCCATTTCTGGGTTGAGTTTGATTGAAAAAAGTTAATAAACGAATGTGGAGGAAAAGGCTATAGTGCGATATTGCAAAAATATTTGCATCTGTGTTAATGTATGTAATCTATATTTAACTGTAAGTACGATTTGTTTCATTGGTTAGTTAATTGCGGTTTCTCTTAACTGGGGAGAGATCGCAATTAATTAACTTCATGAAACTTGAACACAAATAGTGTTTTATTGCACTGTATGGGCTATGTAACAAATACATCTTAGTGGGAGAAATCCTTTTAGTAGGAGAGCCATGCTTCGGCACATATGGGCCGTCTCGACCGTAGTGTTACCACGGCCTCTCACTAAACCAGCGTAAAGCAATGTTTGCGTTGTCTTTCGCAGAGCGAGTGAGGTTACCTGAGGCTCTAAACCCTCCACTCTCTTCCCCACCTTCCCCTATACTCCCATCTTAATGTTCGGCAACGCACATGTGAATCTTGAGTTGCAATGGTCCATGGGTGACGGTAGTCACTTACCATCAGGTGACCCGTCTGCTCGTTTGCCCCCCTATCTCATAAAAAAACATGTATATTTGTTGTACAAATTTTCATATTAAGTATAATATATATTATTAATGTAAATCATATTTATGTATATTTTTTTGGTAGACTGAAACAATATTTACTCATCAATATGCAATATCATAATTAAGAACCAGTAAAATAAAGTGTCATTTGTGTTGTGTGATAAGATTCGTGAAGTCAGTGTTAACTTCATCGCCTTAATATTCAAAACTGGTTCTAAGCCTTAATACACCTACTTTAAATACTATTAATAAAACATTTATATACTTCGGTATTATTAATATTATTATAAACAAATCTGACACGAAGTTTCACTCAGTGGGTATATTAATAAGGTGGTTGAGTAGACGCATATAAAATTTTGTTATAATGTCATTTTCGCAATATTAATAATAAATGAAACTTTTTCGCAGATGTTGACATGGAGCGCTATCCTTTGAAGTCTGCTGTCCCCAAAATGGGTTCAACTTACCAGTCTGTTTACAAAAAGGTAAGTTCAACATGACTATTAGTATTTTAAAAAGTTTTTTCTGGATTAATCATAAGCGGAATCGCAAAAAAATAGTAGGTATTAATATTGTTTTTTTTTTGGCACGTATGAAAACCAATCCGTTACAGTTCTTTTTGGAATAGTTAATTTAATCTGCGACGGTTCTCGACGGCTGACCCTGATACATAGTTATATTTGACTTACTTTTTAGCCTTATGGCTATAGACGGATCACACACAGAGTTATACAGATTCCGGTACACGGAGATTGGGCTCTGGCACTTTATTTCCGCTGACGGACGTTTAAATGGTCATTTACATGTCTACTGCGAAATAAAAAGAAGATTTCTCTCGTAGAAGCTATATTTGTAAAATGACTTCCGTGGCTTGGTTTGCATAATACCAACATGTTTTTTTTTTTAAGTTCAGAAAAGACTTCCCGAACCTGCTTAAGATAACTGACAGTTTCCAGCAAAAATTGATACTAATAACTCAAATATATAATATAATGAATGATCCTTTTATATTTGAGTTTGAGCCGCAATAATTTAGTTATTTTGACTAAAAAATGAAATATTGTTGGTATACAAATTTAATGATTATTAATAAAGTAAACGCATACGCATTTCATGGTAGCAAAAATGTATGTCAGTACTAGGGATTCGTACGAAAATGTTTCGACACTCAGTTACTTCTCAGAAATCATAGAAAGTAGCCTGTTCAGGTGAAAAAGAACTAACATTTATTGAATACCTATTTCTTTTTTTTACCTATTTCTTTCTTTCTTTCTTTCTTTTATCCAAAAACATCCATCAACCTATTTATCTGTTGGCAGTTCTATAAGATCGATCAACTGATCAACCAACCTTTATTTTTATGACGAACGTGAGATTGCAACTAGACTATTGTGTAGAAGTATTAACTATGTCAAGGTTAAACGGACTAACTGCACAATGCACACACCAGAAACGTCTTAATTATCTATGGTAGGAAGTGTTCGCCATCCCTAGTCGCGTTATTGATTTTTACCCCCGCGTGTTACCCGCGCCGTTCAGCGCTCAGTCGAGAAGCCTGCGACTGTATTACAGCACCCTATACCAGTGACTTAGTAGTAACGCGATAAAAATAAACCTTTCCCCATTTTACGTAAAACGAATTGTGACAATTGAGCGGTTTATTCAATTATTATACGTAAGTAAACTAATTCTATTTTTGTAACTAAGGCAAAATTTTCATCATTCATATCAGCCTTGTTATGGAATCCAAAGGCCACTTTAATTTTTCCCTCTTTATAAAATCTGTGAAGTTATTACGTTTAATGTACAAGAATTAACTGACAATTTTTTTTTATTTGCAATGAGCCAGCCTTAAATTATTATGTATCTTTAAATGTGATTGTTTTTTTTTGTATCCATTACATTACAAAAAAATAATTATATTTTAATACTTTTTTCCATTACAAAATAAATATCTAAATTATCACATCTAATGGCAGTTTTTCAAGGCTGTAACATACTTTGATACTAGTTGTATCTGAATATTTTATAGTAGTCATCGCGTTCATAATATCATATGGATTTTGTGCCTCGCTGACCTAGATTTAAAAACAGAAAGAAAGGTAGAATTTCAAAACAAACAAAACTTGTGTTTTTATACATTTTTCTTTCCAAATATTAATTTTAATCTGAAACACATAGTATTTTGCCAAAATTAATACTTAGCCAAAATCTATGAATATATTTGCATAAGGTTTTCATTTATCTATCTTCTATCTATATAAATAAAAATGAACAAATGTGTTGCTAAGCGCAAAACTCGATAAAGGTTCGACCAATTCGGCTAATTTCTTTTTCATATTTTCGCTAAGGCACAGGAAAGGTTCTTATGGAGATAAAAAACGTAAAAATTGCGAGGAAAATAGTAAAAACAACACTTTTCTTTTCCTATACAAACCACAGACAGACGAACGAAGTCTGTCGGGGCAGCTCGTATTTAATAAAAATAAATAAAAAATAAAGTAAAAACAAATATAGTAGGTGTTTGGATTTGTCCCACGAGCTTATCGACATGTCGAATGTAGATTATAGTTTTTTTTTTTTTACATAAATGTATTTAAAAATGTAATATGATATGTTTAATTAAGTTAATAAAGAGAATAATAACAATATACCTCTTTATTATACATCAAAAACATTACAAACAGCAAGAGTAAAGCAATCCATTACAGGCAACCATTAAGCCACACTCTTGGGCTTCGGCCTTAATAAGTCATCCAGCAAAGCTTCTTCTGGTAAGAGTTGAATAGCCGCGGCCAGTCCAATAAAGCCGTTTTCTAGTGAAAAAAGTGCAAGGACCTTGGGTACTTGCACTTCACACAAAAATTTCTTGAAAGACATTCATTGCACCTTTGTAATATCCTCGTAGTCAGGATGGCTATAAATAGTTACTTTTGAAGTGAAAACTTCTTGAGGCACGTTGGGTGCTTTTGGTATGGGGAAAGGGAAAGAGCTCTGAACTCGCGTGACCGTCACGCTCCGATACATATAGACAGAGGTATGTGTGTGTGTAAGTATATGTATATACAGTGTTATGTTTTCACTTCTGTCAGTTCTTACGACTGACAGTGTTTTTTTAATTTGAAAGTAAAGGACTTCTTGCTCCAATATTTTGTCGTCGTCCATAGGCTGTTCATCATTTAATGTTGTTATATGTATCTATACGCGGATATGTATGTCAGTTTACGTTGATGATGTGTTTATGCATGTATGTATTTATATATATAAATATGTATGTATATAAATATTTACATGTGAGCGAAGCTGCGCGCGAACTACTAGTATATATATACTAGTACTAGTATATAAACAACGTCAAGTATATATATACTAGTAGTTCGCGCGCAGCTTCGCTCGCATGTACATATTCATATAACATACATATTTATATATATAAATACATACAATTCAATTCAATTCAATTCAAAATCATTTATTCAATTAAGACACTAAGTGACATTTATGAACGTTAAATTGAAGCTAGAGTTAAAAATCATAGATCGGCACAAACAGACGCCACAGCATATACTGGATTGTCAAGGTAAATTAGGTGAAAAACACCAAAATCTACTGCCTGTTTGTGTCGATCTATAACTTCCAGTTTCCAAAATGCGTAGGGCCTTATGAGAAGAATACTGGCAAAGAAACTCATGGCCACTCTTTTTAAAAGTCAGATCTTCAGGTACAATAGTGTTAGTGTTACACGAGAGGTAAACAGGATGCAAGCTGATGCCACCTGAATTTCATTTTATTGAAATGCTCCAAAAGCTAACGTACTAAAAAATTAAAATCACTCAGTGATACCGTTGAAGGTTTGAACCTATTAAACATAGAAATCATTCAAGGTGCACATCTACCTTCATTCAGTTGCAAAATCTACTGTTAAAAATAATTCGTGACTGGATTAAGAGGCTAGAGTTGCAGTTGATTGAACCAAAATAATAGTATAGGCTAAAGCATCGCTGACTAGGCCGACCAGTCACCCCAAGCATATACATGTACGTCGCTGGGGGACGTTGTTTTATAATATGTAGTGATAAATACTGTGGTGTCTACTGACTACGTATACATAACAATGAACACCTGTTACTTTCTTAGCAAAAAGCATGGGTTTGATGAATTTTTATATCCCATACAAACTTTGATCCTCTATTTTGTAACTTCCTATAGTCCACTCAGGTGAACAATGGGCGAAAATTACTTCCTATGAATTAACTGGGTGAACCACGGGAAGTTAATTTTTTCCGTCGTACATGTAGGTGAACCAAGGAAACAACCCAAACAAACAGCATACGCTTGAAAGATTCCTTTCAATAGGCGAGACCTGCCCTCTGTGGAAACCTGCCCTCTGTGATCTGTCTATCTGAAGTTCAAACATATTTAGTACGCAGTTAAAGGCTCGCAATTTAAGTGAGTCAGTAGGTAATTGTAACTTTCTTTAAAGCCTTTTAACAAGTATGTACATATACTTGCTATGTAATCAGGTACGTATATGAAGTTACAGCGCTCCATCAGAATGCATATTTTAAAAGGTATTTCATATTCAATCGATAAACGCTTGTGCCTTTGCCTCATGTATGGTTGGTTAGGGAGAACATATGGTATAAGAAATTATATACACCTTAGGTATGTTAGATAAGATGATGGATTACCTAGCTAAATCACGGCCCGGCACGACAAGTAAATAATACTCACTTTATTTAATCATCTTCTCCATTCGATATTGATGAAAGTCGAGCATAAGTCGAGAGAATATAACACGAGGTAGGAGAAAGATAGGTGAGATAAAATCTAACCGATTTTGAACAAAAGTCACATCTAAAGGAATATTATACTAAACATCCATACTAATCCTACTTCCTACTAATATTATAAACGTGAAAGTTTGTGAGGATGTATGGATGTTTGTTACTCTTTCACGCAAAAACTACTGAACCGATTGCGATGAAACTTGGTATGTAGATAGCTAGAGACCTGCATTAACACATAAGCTACTTTTTATTCCGATATTCCCACGGCACCGGGACTTCGCGGGTGAAACCGCGGGGCGCAGCTAGTATTATATAAAATGGTCAAATTTACTTTGAACCTCAGCCGGTTAATAGCCATTTTTAACCGACTTCAAAAAGGAGGAGATTCTCAATTTGACTATGTTTGTTATTGTATGTATGTTCACCGAATACTCAAAGACGCTTGGACCGATTTAGAAAATTCTTGTTTGGTTTGAAAGGGTATACTTCCCAGGTAGTCCCATGATGATCGGGTCCGGATCTGATGATGGGATCCTGGAGAAATTGAGGGTACTCTTCAAATATTATATATGTTTTTAGGCTCACTTAAAGCGATTTGGGTATTTTGCGCCTCAAAACAAAAGTTAAAGTCGGTGATACTTTTTTTAAAAGATAATTATCTTGTATCGGTTCCGAACCCTAGTAATTATGAGTACTAGTGCCGGTTTGTTTAGTTTGACAATATTATTATTAATCTTAATATATATATATCTATATATATATATATATATATATATATATATATATATTTCTTCTGTACGTGTCTATGTCACTGAACTACTCCTAAACGGCTCTACCGATTTTAATGAAATTTTTTGTGTGGCTTCAGGTGGATTCGAAAATGGTTTAGACTTACAATTGGACCCGGTAGATGGCGTTGCGATAGGGTTACAGGAATAATATTTTTTACGTTTCGACAGGGCAACGTCTGTCGGGTCCGCTAGTATTATTATAAAATTAATACACTTGTTTTTATTGATAATACTGAAGCTCGTTATTAGCTACTAAAACAAAAAAAAAAGGAAACAGGTTGACAAACATGTAAAGTAAGTAAATGATTCATAACTATTTTGTCTTTGCCTATTAATTTATAGATCAGAAAGGTCAAAGTGTTACGTACAATGCGTTCAGTTTTTCAAATCAGAAACATAAGTTGTATGATCTTCAAAGGCAAGACATACCCATTGTCATCACAGTCGTCATTCGCTCTATTAGTATTTAACATCAATTGATTTGTCTTGAAAGCATCAACAGACTTTGGAATATTCCTGACTGATCTTACTAATATAACGAAGGTTTGTGAGGATGGATGGATGGATAGATGTTTTTTTGTTTGTTTCACGCAAAAACGGCTGAACAGAATCAAAATTTCCATACCAACGAAGTCATGGGCAACAGCTTATACCTATTATTATAAATGCGAAAGTGCGTTTGTTTGTTTGTATGTTACACTTTCACACTTTAACTATACTACTCAAACGGTCATCTTAATATTTTACATACACATTTTTATTTCAAGTGAAAACTTTTTATGGGACATAGGACTTCTTATGGGATAACCGCTTCGTTACGCAATGCGTTACGGCGCCAGTCTGTCTGGCTTCCCTTGCTCAATAGTTCAATTTAGATTAGTTTAAGTTATCACTTCTGTTGGGCGTCCCGAGACGCACACGTTTTTTGTTTTTATTTAAAAGAGACAACTCACGCATTAGGAACATTCCTGTGTCGCGGGGGGCTTCACAAGAATTATTTGTGGGTCACACATAAGTTTGTGCATTTCGGGATTTGGACCCACAACACTTGGCGGCGTATTGGCGAGGTGACCACTTAAACCATTGCGCCATCTTTGCAGCCAAAAGGTGTGAGGGGTTTGTCCAGAGAGTTCCCGAGGGATAGAGAATGTCGAGCGAAGCTGCAGCTAAAAGCTAGTTTAAATAAATATATCGTTCTATTGTTGGCGTACTATGTATAGATAGCGACCCAAGGATAAATGGGATTATTGTCGTTATCCGGTAACATGTCGTATATCTGGACGTGGATAACTGCAATCCTTTTATCGATCTGAATACTAAATAAATAGACGGATGTTATACAAATGAAATCGAAAATGAACCGGTGTGTGGCTGTCAATGGCTTGCAAGCAAAAGTTCGCTAAACTTTGAAGCATAATTTTTTTTGTTCTTATTCATATAAGGCTCTATTTACACTAATGTAAATTAAAAACAATTACACCCGGACAAAATAACAGTGTGATGAGAATGATCATTTGTTCTGTAATCTGTCTGTGTGAGTACACTCACCGACTTTTTAACCGATGAAAAAAGGAGGAGGTTCTCAATTCCACCGTATATAATTTTTTTTTAATGTTTGTTCTGCCCTCACTCCGTTATTTATGAACCGATTTTGATGATTCTTTTTTTGTTAGATAAGGTATAGGTACTTCAAGGGTGGTCCCATGTCAAGGAAGTCAGGATTTAATAACGGGATCCTGACAAAATTGAGAGAAACTCTCGAAAATTTTAGGCACGATTAGTGTTTCTGTTAAATTTTCATAACTTAATCAGGTATACGAATTATCACATCATGAAGCTGAGCTGATGATGGAAACCAAACCTTTTTCTACACGTATTAAATGTATTAAAAGATAGTAGTTGTCAGAGTAATAAAAGATGACGCGAGCCATAAAATAAAAACTTTTTAACAAAAAATTAACCCGACGAAAAAGAACTAAAAAGCAAGAAATAAACCTTTTAAGTTTTGAGTATTGAACTTATTTACATAAACTATAAAAATTTATATAAACAAATTTTGAGTGGGCGCCAAATAATAAAATGATTAATTTATCTACGTAAAAGCTTTTCTATTTCTACGTATATTTAAAATTTAGATAATACAATTAATCAGTTTGTTGTTTGGCGCCGACTAAAAATTTGTTTATATAAAATTTTATACTTTATTTTTCAATCCATCAGAAATAGTACTTTTTTAGGGTGAAGGTGACCAATGAATTTCCTGTACCAACCTATTACAATGTGTATGCGAAACTTCATGAATGGTCGGTTTAGAAACAAAGTCACGTTTCCTGTTTATAATATAACTCGTTTTTTTCCAGCGGCCTCACTCACGTTGTCACGTTGTTGGTCGACAATTATTTTTCAAACCCTCAGGCACAATCATTTTGTTCTGGATTATTTCCTTTTCTGTCTCCCTGCCAACGTGTACAGGTAAAAAAAATAATAATGATCGATTGAGAAGTAACTCTTTCGGAATTACAACAATCAGACAAAAGAATATCGTGTGTTGTCTGGCATTATACATATATGATTAAAATACCAGTTTTGAATTTAAAAAAAGGAAAGAACCCCGTGAAAGAATCATAATATTATTTAAACATTAATGATCCATTTAAACATTTAATCAATAGAGAAGGAATTTTCAAAATACAGAATTAATTAGGGTTTAGTAATATGCATGTCTTTAGAAATATATAAGTATGTTTATCAGCAGTCTGGTTACCATAGTACAGGCTCTGCCTAGTTTGGGATCAGACGGCCGTGTGTGAGATAATTATTATTATTATTATAATTATTGTAAAAATTTCGTTTTCTTCAAATTAGCAGTGGGATTGTTTAATTTGAGCCATGTAGAGATGGTCTCAATAGTGGTTTCCAATGCTATTTTGTAGTCGTCATTGCTGTTTTTGCTTTGTGTAACAACTATCGAAATATCGTCAGCAAACAATGTGCATTTATGTTTTCTTTGTTTATTTTTTTTTATTTGGGTCGTTGGTTTAATTTTTGTTAAAAAGATTTTTATTTTTTAGTTTTTGTGCCTAAAATAATCTAGTACAGGTATCTGTCATGTTGTAGTAACATTAGAACTATATGTGTCTGCTAAGTTTCAACAAAATCGGTTCACAGGTGAAAAGTCAATGGATCAAAAATCATTCATCCCCTATTTTTAGACCCTTAGGGTTTAAATATTTGTTTGAAATTTAAATTGGACCAAGTTTGATGTAAGCCCTATCCTATAAAAAATAATTATCGCAATCGAACTACCCTGTCAAAAGTTATACATAAAAAAATATATATACGGGTCGACTTGAGAGCCTCCTTCGTTTTTTCGTCTGTTAAAAAGTAAAAAGAATAACCAAGTATGTGGCCCTCAATAGGATCCCGTACCAGTGTTTGTAGTCTTTTAACTCCACTACAATTTGTCATGATAACATTGTTAATTAATCGTATTTATTAAAATGTCCACGGTTTTAATTTTAAGTTGATGTGTGTAATCACATAAAATGTGGAATATAGTAGTAGATTGAACATTCGAAAGTATTGTGTTTGTTTGTGACATTACGGCTACTCGATGATAAACAGTAACCATGTCCGTTTCCCAGGATCGCTAGCTAACAAACTCCACTTTCTTGGAGTTGAGAATTTTGAGATTTACGAATTCTAAAAACGACATTTGGTGTGTAATGACCAAGAGCCGAAAGTCATTCATATATTAATTAAGTAAGATCCACACCACTTACCTCTTTTTCATTTCTATATCTTTATTTTTTTTATTCTTAGGGTGCAAATGCCAGTAATGGCAGGGGATTGCACTCGCCGACTGAAGATGACCTGGTAGACATCACGGCGGGTCTACAGCAAGAAGCTGGTGTAGGCAGTGCAAATACTACTCCCACCAATCACGGCACGTTTCAACTCTACGAGCATAGTCAGCGAAATTCCACAGCAAGCGCCAGTTGTGAGTATAGCTCTATGCATCGTAACGTTTGTCCAAAATATAATACTAGTTGAAATAATAGATTGTGTGGGCCATACTGAAAATTTTTACTTACTACGATTTCTTCGCGAATTAATTAATCGCAAAGAGATTTCAAAAAATGAAATGTATCTCTTTGGCTGTTGATAACATTTTATTTTTTATCAATTCTAAGCAGGCTAATAAGAAATATTGAAATATTGGTTCTTCTAGACACCTTGGTTAAAATGATAGTGGTAATAAAATAAAAATAATCATAAAAAAATAATGACTAGACAATTTCTTGAGAGACGTACCAAGATGATTTGTTAGTCTACCAGCAGGATAGTTCTTTATCACGATTATAATTATATTCGCTCATTTTGCTTAAATAATAGCAACCATTATTACGGAGGTCTTCAATGTAAACCTCACCACGATATTCTATTGGTGTCGTAAATTTTATATCTCAATATAAAATTTACGACTCCAGTAGAGGGTAACAGCAACGTTATAAGGACCATTAAGTTGACCACTAAAAAAGAGTATTAGCTTCAAAGCTTCAAAAAAAAGGTATAAATTGTCAGGGAGAATACTAAAAAAAAAACAAGTTTTGGTATTTTAAAAATCAGTGAAATACCATGACATGTAAACCTCCGCGTTCCTTGATATAATTATTTATTTATACGGGAATTAACGCGATCACAAAATAAATACCTATTACATACCTCTTTATTATCAATTTCGTGATCGCGTTAATTTCCGTGTAAATACATAATTACGTATATGTAAACATACTTTATCATAGTCCTGAAACTTTCAGTATGATTTAAGTGTAGGTAACGTGGTAGGTCATCAATCTGTCAAGATTTGCTACTGAAGCAAACTACGTAGGGCCAATCCTAGTAGGTAAAATTCGTTTAGTCGGCTATAGAAGGAGCCATTACTTATTTTTTAACGATTTCTCATGACAATTTTATTTGGTTGTAACGGTCGTCGATGAAGACACCGTAATGGTTTTGCCACTACTGTTAGGGCAACGATTTTACAACAATTTTCTGCAATTATATCTTAATGTTATGTTGAATAACATATTAACAGTGTTTTCTGTTTTTAAGCGTACGTCGCTCAATACTTCAATACGTCTATTGGTAAGCATTCTAAATAAACTTGCTTGTGTCTTGTCATATTAGTGAGTAAAATAAATAGAGGGCTAGTAAGACTAACATACATAAATTAGTAATGTTCTGCCTATTTTGCTGTTTTCAGTTCGACAAAAGGGGTATGCACATAATTACTAATTGGGAATATTTTTGATTTGGGCAACACTATACGCACTACGTTTCCATTTAATACTAATTCAATTGTATTATGCATACATTCATGAATTGAATGGTGATATCCCGAGGAAAGATGAGTTATGATCTAGGCCACCATAAAATAGTAATTATGTAGTTTCATAGGTGTGCATGTAGACTTCGTGTTCACATGTTTTTTTTTATGTATTTAAAGTAACTAAAAGGTTAAGTTAAAACTATAAAGAATTTCATAAACTCCTATTAAGATTGGAAAATTATTTATTAAAAAGTCACCTTTTAGTGCTCATACTTAATCTTCCAAATTTGCGTAAGTATGTAGGTTGCATGTTTTAGATACAGAGATTAAGTAAAAAATCTACGAGATATAAAAACATAATATGGATGTATAACATGAAATAACAAACACTAAAAGACATGATAAAAATGATGAATTATAGTAATAATAGTAAGGATGTTACTAAAAGTGAAAAACCACAATTATGGACATATTTAGTACAAATTATCCATTGTATTGAGTAGCTATTTTAGTCATTTAAATTAGTTGAAATATCATTAAGTATACTAAATATAGACATAAACAAATTTTCGTGTAAGAAACACTTTTAAAATAAAGCTAAACCGACTTCAAACACACTAACAACGAGCACTGAGAATTGAAATATAATTGATTACATACTTAGTTGAAAAAACTGGACGACTTCGAAGAGAGTAGGTACAGTGCCTTTATAAAGTTACCTATTATATTAAAAATGTCACATGTATTGTAGTATTTTCATTAAGTTTGTAATTAATTATTTATCACTTTTAAGTGTCCTTTGTTAGTGTTTTTAAAGTGTTTATTTTATGCACATACTTAAGGAGAAGATACGATATTTAGAACATTACTTACTGTAATGTGAGTTACCGAAATAGAGTACTTTAGATTTTGTTAACTTTAGTTTAGTAAGCCCTATACTTTATTTAGATAAGGTGCTAAGATTGTTAACTTGTCTACCAACTTGCTGAATAAGGTATAAAAAAAGATACACAGAGCCCAACGTAGACCTTCCTCCTTTTTTGAAGTGAAAACAACTTATTCCATGTGAAATACTTAGTTGAGTCAGTTGAGTATAAAATATGATGATTGTGACTTGAGTTCAGATGAGAAATTGATACTCAAGTTTAAAATGAACCTTTCAGTACAAAATTTATAAATAACTATTAAAATTTTGGCAATATGTTAGATGAATTATGAACGATAGCTAACCTTTCTATAAGTATATTTTTATTACCCGAAACAGGTAAACCACGACATGCAGTCGTTATAAATCCGGGGACAAAATGATCTTTAACTAGTGCAAATTTTAATTTCGGTCCAAGTACATCAACTTCCGGTAATTCCATTTTTATTAAGTAGGTTTAACGTTGCTTACAATAAGATAATCAAAACATTTGTTCCCCCTCTAGTGCTGCCTCTAGTGGGTTTTTTTAACATTTACACGCAAGAGGCTAAGTAGTTTGAGCCCAACTCAGGATGTTGGTACATAAATAGATAGTCTAAACGTACGTAGTATAAAAAACAAATAGATTAATTAATTTAGACAATACGATGGCTAACCAAAAGTCTAATGGGCCTTAATGTGGCACATGTAAATGCAATTAACTTTTTCAATATTTTCTGTAGATTAAATCGACGCTATATATCACGGCACGACTAAATCCAGATAACAAACTGTTCGTTGCGCAAATTATGTCCTATACGTTGATTAGATAAAGAGCTTGCAGCCAGTATTATTTTTGAGTTCAACGCAGAGAATAGTTGCTTATTGAAATGGCGATGGTACCAACAGAATTGGATAATGAGGACTTACTGGAGCCTCTTGTTCCCCAAGGCGATGTAAGTAGGTAAAATTGTTTGATCGTTTTTCTTTTTATGATTTTTTAGTGCGGACTTTGGTGATAAGGGTCTCTTATGCAAATTTTCGAGATTTCGTTTATAAGCGGATTATAAAACTCAGTGGTACGTCATGGATACGTTCACTATAGCTTTTGATGGCGTTACAGGTTATAGGTAACTAATATGCTTCGGAAGTAATCAATCTTACGTTTAGTGTTTTGCAGATTTCTAATATATCCATCATCATCTATAAATGCATCACAATCTGCCAGTTTATTAATATCACATTAATATAAACGTCTAAATTATCGCTATGTCCCACAAATATATAATTTCTGCCTATTGAGGGACTTAAGTATGTAATAAATTCATGTTAAACATATTTAATTAATTATATTACTTGCATGTGCCTATCGTTGCCTATAAATAACCCAACGCATTACTGTATGGAGTGAAATCTCTCGACCTTGTATTATAAGCAACTTATTCTTTTATTTATTGTAATAAATTGGTAAAGCCAACAGCACGTGACCAATGTTGGTGTCATAATTACTGGTTCTATTGACGTTTCAAGTCAAGATTCTTTTTATAAGCTACTAAAAAGTAAGAAAGTCGGAATACTCATTTAAGCTTTAATTTATTTAAATGTAGCATCCGCCGCATATCGATGGTTTCGAGAATAAGTAATTAGCATTCCTGCCATGTGTTAATTATGGTGCATTCATTGCTTTCTTTCAAGCGTACCTTACACTTGTTTGCCAGTATAGTGGTATAAAAATCATTGCGTGGTTGTCTTCATTATAATTCCAAGTGGTTTTGGAAAACCTCGAGCCTCAAACTGACTCAATCATTGCTTTAGTAGTTTGTATAGTTATTTATATGGCAACACTGTAGTTGTCGCTTCATCTGCGTCACCCAAATAAATATGTTTTTTCAATTCATTACATACGTCTTCGTAATATTTATTGTGTAGGATTTAGATAGTCAAATAAGCAACAAATAGTGTGATATTAATTTTAAAAAGGGTTTAGTACGTACGAAACAGAAATGAGCCTGTTAACCAGTGAATAAAAGTAATTTATTATTAAGATATTGTTAAACACTATTGGATTGTTGTTGCAGGGGACACGATTATATTTTCCGGAATGCAAGGTGAGTATTATACTATTCGTTTATATATTTAATACCTAGATATTACGATTCTCATAATATACCAATCTTCAGTCTTGCTTTTTCAAATATGCCTGCTATATACTACAATAATTACACATTCGTTTCACTTTCTTTATTACATCAAACTTGTTAGTCTCCTACTTTGTTACGAAATGTTAAACAGATGAAAAAGTGTTTGTTACGTATTTGTAAAATTCGCCTTTGTGTAATACTTTTGCTTAGGTTGTTGAAAGTGCTTACTTACCATATGTGACCGTCTTTACTTTTGTTGTACCTACTGAGAGTTTCCTGCATTTCCTGTACTTAACATTAAAATACATACAAATTGTCAATCCATACACAAAATTACTATAAATTGAATAAAATATTGACTTAGTTTCACTACTAACACCACTTATACAAGAGATTTATACAATATTACCATAACCTGGCCTTCTCCAGCCACTGTATATTTGTTCACCCCTTTTTATATCTTATATGTTAAGACATTAATATGTAGAGTTCTTATACTCTATAAAGTGTTTAAATTTATTTGTAAATTACTATAAATATTGTAGGTGATCAGTCAAACAGTACGTAAGTTAACTGAAGTGGTATATTTTTGTATGGATATTCATTTTTATTTAGTAGAGAATGCCTGGTGGTCGAATTTTAATTATAATTTATCAAATTTTAAACCTATTTGTAATAAAAATCAAGCTATTAATTTCCAGTATGAGTTGATCTGTCTTTGTATAGACTTTCTGTACTAAGACAGGTCAACATATATACTGGACCAATGTAGCTTGATGTAGCCGTTTTCACACCATTTTTTAATTTTTAACACATATTAATTAAAATTTTTAGCTTTCTATGTGTCTTCTGCATATAAATATTAAGTATCCCTAATTTTACATTCCTCTGTGTGCAAATTTTGCTGAAAAAGAGCCTTAGAGGGTACAAATGATTCTCTTGACATGGATGAACACTTACTCAATTAAACTATCGAGATTAACTAAATGTGTTCTAAGCTCAGTATTCATGAAATAGTGCCTCTACAAAGATATCTTTACTAATATGACACATACTGAATTGACATTATTAAATGTGTAATATATCTTTTTACAAGTAAAATGCATATTTACCAGTTCAAGCAAAGCCTGTGGCCACAGCCAGTGCCTGCAATCTGGTGGAAACATGTGGCAATTCAAAGATATGTAATAACTATTGATCGCATCAATTTCCATGTAAATAATGATATATAATGGAATGCAAATGTTTAAAATATAGTAAGTGCAACAACATTGTATGTACGTACAACGTAAGTGCTACCCCACAAACACTTGGTTATGATGAGCTTTAAATGAAAATGTATGGACCGTTACCTGCTAATTTAATAGTAAATATGTATGATAAAAATGCAGATATTTTAATTCATAGCAGATGATGATATCCCTGGAATTGGTCAGTATGACGATTTTCACACAATTGACTGGCAACGAGACATAGCTCGCGATCGCATGCGTCACAGATACATCGTGAAAAAGAGGCAAGACTCATTATGGGATCTCATCAAGGTTTGTATAAAACAGCCTTATTGAGTTTTCTTTTTTCAGTTTCTGTAGTTAATTAAGTAGGTTTTATGTTGTATCAATATTTTTGGAGGTATTCCGCGAAGCACACCCAATTAAAGCACACCTAAAGTATTCCACTTAGCACACCCATAATTTAAAAATTAATAATAAAACTACTGTACTTTAACATAAAAAAACACAGATTGTTTCATAATTGCAATAAAAACTTGGACAAATATCAAAATCATTGTAAATATAGTTTTCCATAGAGATCTATGTTGATGTTTTCTTATAGCTACCTTTTAACTAACAATACAAATACTCTAGTTTTATGTAAAATCACAGACTGTTTAAAATCACAATCTTTAAGATTCTTAAATAATCTTGAAGAAATGGGCAATTTAGTATCTAAACTTATCAATTAAATAAATTATTATTAATCAGAATCGTAATTTCTCTAGACAATGTCCAACTGTAATTAAGCCATTTTTATATTCTTTTATAGTGCTTTCGATTATATGATTTTCTTCTATCGAAATTTTTATTTGAAGTCCACCTATGGGTGTGCTAAGTGGAATACTTTAGGTGTGCTTCGTTTGGGTGTACTTCGTCTGGGTGTGCTTTGTGGAATAGGAAATGAATTATTTTTAATTTTTATTTGAAGCCCACCTATGGGTGTGCTAAGTGGAATACTTTAGGTGTGCTTCGTCTGGGTGTGCTTTAATTGGCTGTGCTTCACGGAATACCTCTATTGTTGTTCAAACTCCAAAACTTATAAAAATAATGGATAAGGTTTTTATCTGTCTGTCTCACTTCTATAATGTATATTGGAAACAGTGACAGATAAAATATTATTGCTAGCATAAAGATAAACAGAAATATGATTAATAACAATGGTATACTAGTTGCCAGCACCTTGGCAAAATGTCTTTTGTGCTGCTATCTGTCTATGATTCATCAGAACAAACAATATTCTGATTAGCCATCAGAAAATCCTTGGTATGTAGATAGCTGGACACCTGGATTAACACAGAGGCTTTTATCCCGATATTTCCACGGCATCGGGACTTCCGCGGTTGAAACCGCGGAGCGCAGCGAGTTTCAAATAAGCATCCTTCTCCATGCAACTGTCCTTGTTCGCTTTGTATAGTTTTCCTTATCCTACTGATATTAGAAACGTGAATGTTTGTGAAGATGTATGTTTGTTAATCTTTCACACAAAAACTCCTGAACCGAATGCGATTAAACTTGGTATGTAGATAGCTGGACACCTGGATTAACATATAGGCTACTTTTTATCCCGATATTCCCACGGTATCGGGACTTACGCGGGTGAAACCGCGGGGCGCAGCTAGTTATTGATAATCTTACTAATATTATAAAATGTGAAAATTTGTGAGGATGTATGGATGTTTGTTACTCTTTCACGCAAAAATTACTGAACAGATTGGACTGACCTGGATTAACGCATGTCCTACTTTTTATCCTGATATTCCCACGGTATCGAGACTTGGTGAAACCGCGGGGCGCAGCGTAAAAAAGTGTAATAAAACAACAACTGCTAAGTACGTTTTAGTGATAAACGGTTTAGTTGATAGATGCGCCAGCAGCTTTGACGATGTAAATAATATTATTCATCTAGTACATAGTTGGCTCACTGCCAACAATTTAGTGTTAAATGAAAAAAACGACATGTATAAGATTTTCGTTGCTCAACGTTAGACACAATGAATGACAAGTTTTGTTAAATAAGGAAAAGTTAGATTTCGTCAATGAAACTGTTTTCCTAGGGATTACGCTAGATTCTAGATAACAATGGGGCGCTCACTTATCATCGCTTTCAAAGCGGCTAAGTTCTGCAGCATATTCTGTAAGGAAAGTCCGCCAATTAACAGACGTAGATACTGCAAGACTAGTTTACTATAGTTATTTTCAGTGTCATGTCCTACGGTATTTTGTTGTGGGGGCGTGCTGCAGATATAGAATCTATATTCATTCTGCAGAAAAGAGCTAACAGAGCCATTTATAATCTACGTAGTCGCGAATCCCTTAGGGAACTATTTAAGGAAATTAACATCCTGACGGTGTCTTGTCAGTATATTTATGAAAACATTATGTATGTCAGAAAAAAATTGCACCTATTTACTTAACGATGTGAAGGACATAATTACATTACTAGAGAACGAAATAAATTAGTACAACCAAAATTTAGACTAACAAAAGTGCAAACATCTTTCATGGGGACTGTATTAAATTCTATAATAAAATACCTCCTAATATTCTTCAACTAAATGAGAAGAAATTTAAAACTTGCATTATACGCACACTATGTAAACAAGTATATTATAAACTAGACGATTATTTAGCTAATAAAATTGCACAGCCACACTGTAAATGAGTGGTGGTCTTATGAAATATTTACTTGTATACTAGTTTTTATCTGACATGTTATTTATTAATATTTTAAGCATTATTATTGACATTGTTAACTCTGCAAAACATTGACATTATCTTATATTTTGATATCAATTTATGTTACATTTAGTAAATTTTGAATTGTACATGTGAGAACTGTGAAGTCAATAACATATTAAGTTAATTTGCTATGTTGCCTGGCAGTTCTGAGTATGCGGTGTCCGCTTAGACGTCCTGCCGATGGTGGCGTACATGTCGGGTCGTTCGGCTCCCTTTGACATCAATTGATATCATATGGTTTCAGTGGACGATGGGTGCCTCATACTCGTGAACGAGTGCCGTTGTTTGGGGCTGGTCATGTCCGAACTGCTCTTACTTACATATAGTATAAACTACTATTGCGCGCCTGTTTAACGTTTAGAACAATACGTTACATTGTCCTCACATTTAACTTGCGCATATAAGCAATGTAACCAGATATTTGTAAAAAACATGTTGAAAAAGAGTGTCCTTGGAGCTTCTTGTCTGTTCTTCTCCACTGGATCTACGAATTGGAACATGCAACTAGCTTCACGACTGACTTAGTCTGACTGACTACTACTCCTGACAATTAAAAAATACCCATAGTGGTTTAATTGAAATAAATGATTTTGATTTTGAGTGGAATCATTTGCAAAAATAATATATATTTGTTACCCCTTACCTTCTATCCTAAACATGTTTTAGTAGCATAATCTCAAGATAAGAGGGCTTGGATTTGCCGGCAACAGCCAGTTCGAGTAACACGTATGCGAGACTGACCTCGAGCTATAGCTCTCACACAATAAAACGCACAATCCTTTTTGTGTTCAACAATATTCGTCCAATATCAACTATTAGTAATACCTTTTGTTATCGATGATACACCACTTCATTATTAATAATTCACCGCTAGTACAATTATTATTTTCGCTCGGTACAAATATTGTAACTATTCATAAATATGTCTATTTGCGTTTGTTTGGGTGTTTCTTTATGTAACGGACTTACACTTATCTAGAGCCCATAGTGCAAGCTATCCTTAGTTTGGGTCTTGAGAAACCTTTTTGATATATCCTAGATTATTATTATTGTTATTATATTATTAACTAGGTTTTTATTATTCAGGGCGCACACGATGCGTGGTCGGGATGGGTGTGTGTGTTACTGGTGGGCGTCTGCACAGGCATGGTGGCCGGTGTCATCGACATCGGAGCTTCCTGGATGACAGACCTCAAGTTCGGTATCTGTCCACAAGCCTTTTGGCTCAACAGGGAACAGTGCTGCTGGTCAGACACGGATACAACTTTCAACACTGGAAATTGCTCACAGGTAACTCCAATCATTTGACGTTAGAATCTACTTCAATAAGTTTTAAAGTGGCAGAAAGAACTTTTATTTTGTAATTCACAAAAAGCGTCCTTAAGCTATGTTACCGCTTACCATCAGGCGGGTCTTAAGCTTGTTTGCACACCGAAGTTGGTATAAAAAAATATAAAACAATAAAATACTACGTACGTACACACTTGTTGTACTTGCTATTATGTATTTTTTTTAATTGTTTGCCCTCCTCACAGACTAGCTAAATATATTTTCAGTGTATTAGGTATATAACGAATGCGTTATGACAATGTTTTCCCTAATTTGAAACCGCTCTAATATAGCAAGTAGATTCATATTCACTTAACGCTTCGCAAACATACTCCACTCTCTCTCCTACTCAACTCTCTTTATGTTATGAAGTAGAAAGTAGTCTTATGTTCAATACATACATAGTTATTATGCTATTCGTGTAGACCCGTAGCACGTTTTGCTTACTAATTACGTTGTTCCAGTGGTTGACATGGCCGCAAGTTCTGGGCGGCAAGCGCGAAGGGCCTGGCGCTTACATCGTTAGCTATCTATTCTACATAGTATGGGCTCTCATTTTTGCAGCTCTATCCGCTTCACTGGTCCGGATGTTTGCGCCCTACGCCTGCGGATCTGGTAAATATAAAAAAAAAAACTATTCGTTTTATAACTGTAATATTTAATAATTACAAACCTTGCTCAAGGTCGGTTAGTTTTAATTACACCGATGGATATTTAATTACGAACGACATTCTAATCGATAAATTAGGAATAATGTTAGTAATGTACATTGCACTTAGTTTGATAAGGTACGAAATCCATATAATTTCAGTTACACCCCACACTTTTTTAGTTTACATGGCTGAAGTGCACTCAGCGGTCGATACGATTCGATTCGAGGTCTGAGAGAATGTTATATTTTAACGACCTCGACCGCTACTGCATTCATACGTATTGTGTTGAATCTTTTAGTAGCATGAAGGTCATGCTTCGTTATTCAACTTGTATTAACAGGGTCATATAATGTAAATGTGTATGTTCACCTAATAAGGGCCGTCCATTAATCACGTGATGTGTTTATTTCTGTTTCTTAACCCCCCCCTCCGCCCTGGTTATACGTGGGGAGGTTTTAGACTAACCCTACCCCCCTAAAGTTATGGTAGATATTAAAAAAAAAAAGGAAATGTAATGATTCTAGAGGTATTACAAAATAAATACTTTTAGAAATAGAACCTCAGTTACGCTGAAGCTTAAACAATTTATTACGTTCGAATTGGGCAACTAGTGGCTTTAGTGTTAAGTCATAAAATTATATTCCAGGTCATAAATAGTTGACACAAGGTTGATTCTTTGATTTCCTTCTAACGTTATCGCACTTTTTTATCGGTTTAACCTAATTTCTACACCAGAAAATTAAATTCTAATATTTACGTTGTGAACTTAAATGTCTCATATCGAAATAGTGCTCACACTATAACGGTTTTTTGGTTTATTTAAAATATTTTTTGAAACAATTACACCCTGCTTCAGTATACACACATACAGTTTTTAATTCTCTCGCCACGACCGTTTTGATATTGTAGGGCATGGTCTACAAAAAGTATTAAACAATCAAAAATTTCTATTATAGGAAAGGGTACTTACCAGCATTCAAAATGAACCGTCAAACAGAGCTCAAACTACCGTATGAAAGCTTCAGTCATGTATCATAAAATTAACTGGCTTTTGCATATGGCTTATTTAGCCATGTACATTAATAATAAAATCTTTTTAACAAAAAATTAAACCGTCGAAAAGAACTAAAAAAGCAAAAAATAAATAAACCTTAAGTCTTAAGTATTGAGCTTATTTACATAAACTATCTAATTTTACATAAACTTATTTTGAGTCGGCGCCAAACAACAAACTGATTAATTATCAAAATTTTATTTGGCGCCGACTCAAAATATGTTTGTCAAAGGAAAACATGTATAAACATGTCAAAGGAATTGGTATAAAATTAAAACTAAATAAGTAATGTCCAAAGATGAGAACATATAATGTCTAAAACTTATCTACTAAAAAATCTGTTAGGCTATAGTAGCATTTCTCACAGAGCATAGTACCTAATTTACGCTTAAAAATATAAATATCGTTTTTTTTTACTTCTTAAGCATCATTGAGGTGTTCATTTTGCGCAAGTGGACTCGAGTTTCATCTCTTTGGGGACGATTATAGACGACAGCTGCCAATTCAAAGTGTTGAGGATTCTGTTTCACGAATACAGCTACTTCAAAAATATAGAGTGAAGGTAGTGGTAGGATACTGTACTCTCTGAAGAAAGGCACACAAATGTCAGTAGTTTTTAAGCCAAACATAGCCCTTATGCACCGTTTTTGAGCTTTAAAAATCGATCTTTGTCTGTTGAGTTTCCCCAGAAAATAATTCCGTATCTGAGGACAAAGACTACTAGCCCATGATAAGCTGTTATGAGCGTCGTGTCGTTTACTTTACCTGCAAGGTTGTGCATATTTTTATATTGTTTGTTATAATTTTGTATTTAATCTATAAGTTATCTAATTTAATAAACGTAATAAAATACACGAGTTTGGAAATAACGGCCAAGTGCAAGTCAGACTCGCACACATCCGATATATTAGCCCCGGACCTCAGACGGTATAGTTACGCCACTGAAAAGCAACATATTTAACTTTTTTTTTGTAGCAAGAGCGTATATGACACACTTATTAGTATCTTATATGTACATAAGGACGGATGTTGGTGTGTATGTTATACCTATATTTGACATTATTTGACGCACACGTTGGATAGGGCAACACTAATTTGCCATCTGCATGTTTTTATTCTTAGAGAATTGATTTACTCCGAGTACAATGCGGGCGTAACCGCGATCGACAACTAGTTACATGTAAAGCTACTAACATATTGTATTATTGAAATGTGTGTTAAATTTAAATATTTATTTCAGGTATACCCGAAATCAAGACTATACTGAGTGGGTTCATCATTAGAGGATACTTAGGAAAGTGGACGCTTATTATCAAAGTTGTCGGCCTCATCCTGTCTGTGTCGTCTGGACTCTCATTGGGGAAAGAGGGCCCTATGGTGCATATTGCCAGCTGTCTCGGTAAGCATGTTATCTTACTACTAACTTTATATATAGAGATCTTACATAGGTGTATAAACTTAGATATTAATTTCTACTAGAGCTACGTTTAGTATATTTTTAGAGGAGGTAAGACGCAAAACATAACATAAGGTTTAGGTCATATAGCCCGACTAGGTTAGTACCTCCGCCCTGCAAGAGCTGGGAGTTTTCGTCTATTATTTGTATTGAAAGTGTCAAATTAGGCACGCACTCTCACTCACTCTTTCACTCTCTAACAATGCACTCAGTCGGTAAGTGTGCTTTTAAGACAAATAATCTTATACAATCGTTTGATATTGATTGTATTCCATAGCACACTAAATTTAACTATATATTGTGCAATGAATTGATCAAATGAGGCACGGATGGTTAAAGAGGTTGCTTCACCACTCCGTCGCGCCTAGTGTTGGGGTTTCGAATCCTATATGGGGCAAAATTTTATGTGATCCACAAATAGTTGTCCGGAGTCTGGGTGTCCTTTTTGTCCGTTGTTAAATTAAGTTCCCGCGACACAGGAATCATTTCTAGCGCGACAGTAAAGAAAAAAAATTTATATAGGCAAAAAGCCTTTGACAGAACATAAATCATTTTATAGTTTTTGTTTTGTTTACGGCGCAGGGTCACCATGTTTTTATTCTCAATTTCCGCTACTTCCGTACAACAGAGTAATTAGTAGACAAATGGAAACCAATATCCTAGTTTGTACGCAAGAGTGCCTTCACTATTTTGCTGTTACAAATTAAATAACATTGTATTGGCAACATGGCCAATTCAAATGTTTAAATACATAATTCTTTCATAATTTCTTAGTCCTATTGATGAGAATCTTTATGTAATTTTATATATGTGTGTTTATATTTAGGAAAGATAGTAAATAAAGAGATATATATATATAGCAGTGGACAGTGATAGCCTAATGATGATGATGAAATAGGTAAAGACAAAACAGTCCAGTATTTTTTTTCTCGTTTATATTTGTCAACTGGTTTTCTATTTTGTTTAAGTGTAGCTAGTAACGCGTTCTAATGATATAGGTAAAAAAATTAAACTTAATTTTTTGAACAACAAAAACTTTATAAATTGCGGTCGTATTTGACCTTATGACGACCACTAGTTATAAGAAATAGTTGAATACCGTTTGCTAAACACGCCTTAATACTGATTCTTACTTTTGCTTGTAGGTAACATTCTGTCCTACCTGTTCCCTAAATATGGTCGTAATGAGGCTAAGAAACGTGAGATACTGTCGGCGGCAGCTGCTGCCGGTGTGTCGGTCGCTTTCGGCGCACCCATCGGTGGAGTACTCTTCAGTTTAGAAGAGGTAAGTGTTAACTCACCATTGGATACATTTCTGTAGACTAGACATTTCTTGCAACTATGTACTGCAGACTAAGCTAATAATCATCGAAGTGGGAAAGCAATATTGCGATCTCTCTCCCACTTTCAGTAGCTTATGAGGTTTTTGTTACGATATTATATTACGACTAAAAGCCGAAATACAGTTAGACCTTTTTCTAACCGACTAAACATAGGTGCGGTCGACAGCAGTTGGTTAAACCTAGGTGTAACCTATTTATTAACGGCTGACACCAGGTGTAGCTGGTTACATTCGGCCCTATTTCTACAGTGGAATCTTTTGTGTATGTGTGTCCTTCTGATGCAGATTAGACATTACCTATTTGGTGTAATGATTTAATTTCTGGAGAAACAATATTAACGCCAAAAAATGTCGTCTCATATACAGTGCATTGATTTAATAATTAGTGCCAAACTGAATACTCGAGGACGAGGTAATCGTCAGTCAGCGAATGCTGTATCAAGCGATGCTCCGGTCATGTGAATCAGTTTGCAGCGAGAGTTAATCCTATTGTTGGTACTATTATAAAGGTTGCCCGTTAAGTTATTAGTAACGAGAGTAATTGTAAGATTTAGGTACTTCCAATATTTTGAGAAGAAGGTTTTTAAACAAGTTGGAACTTATATAGTTTGTGTGATTACATAGTATATATAAAACTTTTGTGTAGGTATCCTACTACTTCCCGCTGAAAACACTTTGGCGTTCGTTCTTCTGTGCGCTGATCGCCGCGTTTATCCTTCGTTCGATCAACCCCTTCGGCAACGAACATTCCGTGCTGTTCTTTGTGGAGTACAACAAGCCGTGGATATTCTTTGAGCTTATTCCATTCGTCGGACTTGGTATAATAGGGGTAAGTACAGTTTATTATTCACATATTTTAGGATAACAGCGAAGTTTTTAAAGTATTTATAATCAATATGTTCACATAATATATTGTTGTACAGTTATAGGAGAGAATGAAAATGAGTCTTCAATAGATCTCCTTACATCTTGGGTACAAGTAGCTGTCTTAACATTTTATCTTGTATTTCATAACTCAAGCTACTATCTTTTCAAGCTATTTTGAACTCTATTTGTAGTAGCGAGAGTCACTATTTAATTATCTTCAATGGGCGAACCTTCTGTTCGCATTCTGTACCTTACGAGTAGTGTGTAGAGAGATATAGGAAAGTGTTTTTTTTTCTAGGGCTGCATAGCGACAATATTCATCAAGGCTAACATATACTGGTGCCGCTACCGCAAGTACTCAAAACTTGGTCAGTACCCAGTCACTGAAGTGTTGGTGGTGACGCTCGTAACGGCGGTGATCGCTTACCCCAACCCGTACACAAGGATGAACACAAGCGAGCTCATATACCTGCTGTTCAACCAATGTGGAATATCCAACGCTGATCCTCTGTGGTAAGTGTCGAATTAACACTGCACGTTGTATAAATTCATTATTTTCTTATTATTGTAACTATAATCACGTATAACGGCTCACTTAGCGCTATAGTGTCAAACAATATCTACCGCTACACAGTAATATTCCTAATTAGCAACCCGCCCCAGCTTCGCACGTGTAGCAAAGCTTATATACCTATATTTTTTCGTTATTTTGTGTTAATCTTAGGTGATAGATATATTGTACTAGCGCCCCGCGGTTTCACCAGCGTAAGTCCTGATCCCGTGGGAATATTGGGATAAAAAGTAGCCTATATGTTAATCCAGGTCTCCAGCTATCTACATACCAATCTCATATTCATCGTAATCGGTTCAGTAGTTTTGGCGTGAAAAAGTTACAAACATCCATCCATCCATCCAAACTTTCACATTTATAATATTAGTGGCATTAGATTTTTCTAAGAAGAATAATTCCGTAATACATTGTTTGCGTAAAGCTCTCAAGTCGGCACGTTTCTTTTCGACATCTTCAACAATCGTCTTCATATTTCAGCAAATTCATACAAAACCTCATAAATTATACATCTAAACCTTATAAGTATCGTATAGTTGAGTGAAGTTTTCTGCTGTAACTTTTAAACCTATTGTACAGTGACATCAGGTAGCTGGTGGAGCAGTGGAGGTTTTGTAAGTTGCAGGTGGTGTTCAGATAAAATAAGAGTGTGCTACAGTTAACGTAAAACCCGATAATAAAACCTGAAAATATATATTTTCACTAAGACAATTATTACAAGTTTGACTAATCAGCGAATTTATATACTAAGCGACGGCGACGTGTGTTTAGTCCAGGGATCGGTATTGCACACTGGTTATAAAATGTATTATAAAGATATATTATTGTAAAATGTGGAGTCATCAAATCATGTGCGAGCTCGTACATATTCCAGACCACGAAAAGGACTTATTAGGCAGCAGGATAAAAATCGCTGTTACATAGTTGAGAACATAGTTAAAAAGTAATACGCAGTAGTTAATAAAATATATGTATAAGAAAAAAAAATTAAGTGTAATTAAGTTAAACGTTATATTGGTTAAGTTTAGCTAATTAAAATTAAATTGAACGTCATTGTTGGAGATTTCTTTCGGTGAACACTGCTTGGCTTGAGCAGCTGGTCTCTCTGCTGACAGTAAACATTAAATTTAACAAAATAGTCCTAGAGCAGGATTTATGAACACTGAGTGTTATAGCCGATATACACTCTCCAGCAGGCAGGACGAGGCGACCTGATTGCGAGAGAGTGTAGTTGGTGCAAAGCGCTCAGTTTTGTGTCTTTTTTCTGTTCGGAATGAAAAGAACCGAGGCGCGAGACGTGCGCATCAACGAAACTTTCTTTCTCGTTAACGTCCTGTTCCGGTGTATTGTCGTCACCCATTTACCTGTATATGATACGCATGTAATAAATCATAATAATGTGGTAAGCACACAAAACAGCCAGCAGTCGCTTTAGTCACATACATCTAGCAGTAAACGAAGCAGGCGTCTGAGACAGAAGGGCATGGATGGCTAGCACTCTTGCAGTCTCCGCTCGCTACGACTCGTGCGAGGGCCGCTACGAGACGTACTCGCGAGAGGGAAAGCTGACATTAGATACTTTTTACTATAACCTATATACCCTAGCGATAATCGTGAAATAATAATAACAATAACTTGAGACACCTCACACAAGGCCATCTGATACCAAACCAGGCAGCGCCTGTACTATGGTATGGTAAACTAACTTCACCAGCATTAGCCAAGCTCTGTCAAGACATGGGGTCGATTTCACAATTGCCGGGTGGATAGACAGCATGCTCAGATACAGAGCCATACAATTCACTGTGAACAACACAACAAGAGGGGTGGTGACCAGAGGGTGTCCGCAAGGCGGAGTTCTCTCACCCCTCCTGTGGAACATTGTGATCAATGAGCTTATTACTCAGTTCAATGACCACAAGTTCCTCACAGTGGGCTATGCAGACGACCTGACCATCCTCATCAGCGGTCCCTTTGAGAGTGTGGTATGCGACCGAATGAGGTCCGCTTTAAAGGTCGTTGAACAGTGGTGTGAGAAACACGACTTAACAGTGAACCCGACGAAGACAGAGTTGATTATGTTCACAAATAAACGTAGTTTAGGAGAACTAAGACTACCTTAACTATTTGACACCCCTCTAGCCCTTACCAAGGAGGTCAAGTATCTAGGAGTGATACTGGACAGTAAACTCCTATGGAACAGGCACCTGGACACAAAACTGAACAAAGCCAGCATTATTTTCATTATTTTCAATGCAAGCGACTCTTTGGCAAAAGCTGGGGCTTATCACCAAAAATCACACTATGGCTATACAAAACGGTCCTACGGCCAATCAATCATCACGTACGGTGCTATTGCCTGGTGGCAGAGAACAGAGCTAAGTACAGTCAGAAATAAACTGCAGCAGTTCCAGTGACTCGCATGTGCTGCCGTCACTGGCTGCATGCGCTCAACACCCACAGCTGTCCTTGAAGTGGCTCTAGATCTAGCACCACTAGATCTATATATACAACAGGAAGCAACTGTGGCAGCCATCAGACTCAAACACCTGGGTCTGTGGTACAATCGAGAGGGTCCCCATTCCAAACTATGGAATCAATTAGTGGAATATCAACCACTAATAGCTGCCCCATGCGATAGGATCCCTTAACAACACATCTTCGGAAGGAGGTACCAAATACAACTATCTGAAAACGACAGAGATCAATCTGGCATACACGAAGTCCGGATATACACGGACGGTTCCAAGATGGGGACAGGGACTGGAGCCGGCGTCTTCACAAGACCTGAATATAACAATATCACTGGCGCTAGGCCAACACAGCTCCATATTTCAATGTGAGTACGTTGATATAACCTACGCCTAACCAAGGGGTATAAAGGAGTACAACATCCGCATACTGTCAGACAGTATGGCCGTCCTGGAGGGCAACACCATGAACTCCGGTCTCATTTACGAATGCCACCAGACCCTGGAACGTCTAGCCTCTGCCAATGGGCTAATTCTTCAATGGATCAAGGTGCATAGCGATTCACTCGGGAACGACGCCGCCGATGAGCTGGCAAGGAAGGGATCTGTAACGTCAGTGGCAGGTCCAACTGTACTGCTGCCACTTCCCTTTAAACAACTTCGCTCATGGGTTAGGCAACGGACCCGTGAAGCGCACAACGGCCGTTGGGCCGACACACCCGGCTGTAGGCAGTCTAAACTGGTGCTGACAGAGGTCTCACCACGTTTAACGTGCAGACTGCTCAGTTTCAACCGATTCGACATCAGAATAGTTGTAGGAACCATTACGGGACACTTGGCCCTAAACCGACACCTATTCACTATCAACGCGACAAGCAGTCCTCTATGTAGAGGCTGTCTCAACGCGGAGGAAACGGCCGCCCACGTTGTCCTGGAATGCGAGGGAGTGGCCACACAACGGGCAAGTATTTTCGCGGGAGCGAGGTCGCTCCTAGAAGCCTGTCAACGCCCCAGGAAGCTTGCTGTGCTTCTGGAAGGAGCTAGGCTGGCTCAACTAGTCAGCCTATCTGAACGCATAATGGACGCATATGAGTCTAGATGCGGAAACAGAGCCCTATACCAATACCAATACAATCGTGAAATAATAATAACAATAACTTGAGACACCTCACACAAGGCCGTCTGATACCAAACCAGGCAGCGCCCGTACGCTACGTATGGTAACTAGACTGCTGATAAACATACCTATATAAAATATTACTTAATACATACATATTATAGTATTATAGATAAATTATACTCAGACACAATGAATGATCGTGCTCACGACACAATTAGTTGTCCTGGATGGACTACCTCTGGTTAACCGCTAAACCAACAGGCCTGTATTAATGTGTGGAATACTTTCTTTTTACAGTGACTACAACCGTAACTTCACCGGTGTGAACTCCGCTATTGAGAAGGCACCGGCGATGCCGGGCGTGTACCGCGCCATCTGGCTCCTGGTCCTTGCGCTCATCTTGAAGTTGGTCATGACCATCTTCACGTTCGGTATCAAAGTGCCCTGCGGACTGTTCATACCGAGTCTGGCTTTGGGCGCAATAGCCGGCAGGATTGTCGGCATTGGTACGTTTTCTTCTAGTTATTTTAGTTATAAAACCTCAGACTTTTTGGTAACATCCAGTTCGAGGTACAGGTGTGCGATCCTGACCTGCTCGAGTCCCCAATCCATCCTTATATTCTTCTATTGCATTTCCTTCTTATACCTTTCTCTTTCAATACACTCGCAACGTGCCCGATTGACAGCAATACGCTTGCCCCCTCTTCGTGATTTAATACGCCTCTGCCTGCAAGACTACATACAGATGTGCTTGGTTGTCCCTAAGAGAATGTTGAGCTGGAAGACTCGTAATAAGAAGTTTATTTGTACTGTAGGCGTGGAACAGCTGGCCTACCACCATCCGAAGATTTGGTTGTTCTCTGGCGAGTGTTCGACGGGCGATGACTGCATTACGCCGGGGCTGTATGCTATGGTCGGAGCTGCTGCTGTGCTCGGAGGAGTTACGAGAATGACAGGTTGGTACATAACAATGATTGGTTAAGAGGATATTACGCGTGATTACATTATAATGTAGCGAAACTCAGACAACGTTACGGTAAATGTCTAATACGCCATGTTTCCGGTCTTGGTTTGTTGTGTGATCATGTAACTCGTGTTAATTAACGCGCTGATCTCTTTTCTGTAAAGAACATTTTATATCATTGATTTACACCCCATTTCTGAGGTATTTTTATCGGGAGTTTATCTATTTGTTAGCTCTATTTATTGAATGATTACGTTGCGTATTCAAAAACTAACTGGCAGTAAACCGAAGTTTATCCAATTCATATCTTTATTGAAACAATGGTTAACTAGAATTTAAATAAGAACTTCAGACACCGGGCAAGAAACGTTTTTCGATTTAAAAAAAGATATTAAAAGTAAATGATTAAACCATATTATTTATTTATTAACAGTATCGCTGGTGGTGATAATGTTCGAATTGACGGGCGGCGTCCGTTACATCGTACCTCTAATGGCAGCTGCTATGGCGTCCAAGTGGGTGGGTGACGCTCTGGGCCGCCAGGGAATTTACGACGCCCACATCGCTCTCAACGGATACCCCTTCTTGGATAGCAAAGATGAGTTTCAGCACACGTCCTTGGCAGCTGACGTCATGCAACCTAAGTAAGAATATATTAATTTTTCTTAATCTTTAGCCACCCGGCCACGCGTTGGTAATTTGCAATTAAAGTAATTTAAAAAAAAGACTGTCCCCTCTTTCAAGTTGGACCAAACTGCACGCATTGTGCAAAAATTCATTAAAATCATTTCACTAGTTTAAGAGTTCATCGCGAACAAACAACCTAACACGAAATTGATATATATATATATATATATATATATATATATATATATATATATATATATATATATATATAGATTTTAAAGAGAATATTGCCATTGCATTGCAATGCTTCAAGAATTTGCCTATGTTTAAAATAGATTATTTCATAATCTTCAAGAGAAGAGGACGACCAGAGAAAAGATGGATGGCTAGAGTAGAATGTGAGAATAAAACATTCCATCGACCCCAACCGAATTTGGAACAAGGGTAGGGAGATGATGATGAGTCTTCATCAATATAAGTCTTATCAATACAAATAAATAAAATTGAAGTGTCGGTTTGTAATGACAAAATAATCGTTTTTTTAAGCTCATACAGTTATTTGCACAATACCTATGTCTAAAAATCTGTTGTTTGTCTGTCTATCTATTCCGGCTAGTCTCCGGAACGGGTGGATAAATTTTCGCTAGACTTAAACTGGCAGATTATAAGGTGTTTTAAGGAGTAACTTACAGCTGGTATGAGAATATTAAAAAAATATTTGTTATTATTTACACGGTTGTTTTTATTTATGATGAAACCCCAAACATTAAAAGAAAATAATTTGACGATAAGATAGATAACTCTGACGTCAAAATTGTTATTTCATTTGACTCGACAGTCAACTACCGCCGTGTCACATTATACATGATTGACAAGAGACTAGACGTGTGGCAAGATTGACAATTGAGACAATGAAGAATCCCACTATCCCACTAATATTATAAATGTGACAGTTTGGATGGATGGATGTTTGTTACTCTTTCACTCGAAAACTACTGAACCGATTGCGATGAAACTTTGTATGTAGATAGCTGGAGACCTGGATTAACGCAAAGGCTACTTTTTATCCCGATATTCCCACGGGATCGGGATTTACCCGGGGAACCGCGGGGCGCTGCTAGTATATATTAAAATTGTTTGATTACTTTACACGTTTGTTGAATATAAGTTATTAAAACTGTGTTTTCTTATCATTGTATTCTGTTTGCTAAGCGTGCTGTTGCTAAATATCATGTTTTATGAGTCTTTCAGTCTTTTATTCGGCTTTGTAATTAATGAACTCATTACTTTAAATTAAGTTGTATGACTTTTTACATCAATCAACATGTCAATTGTTTATTACAGTAAATTGTCTTTCTAATTCTAAGCTACGCGAGTGAATTAACAGTATCTTATCCTGATTGTAATCATTTATTGAAAACATGACTGTGGTGTAATTATGTTACATATACTCGTATTAATGCAATATAACTATCAGCGCTCGATTCCTAGTATTTTTATATCTCTACAACACAAAGAAAGGGCATCATCGCGCAGTGGTGTCTTGAAGGTGGTCACTTTGACAATCTTGTGCTGCACATCGAGTATTTTGAATTGATTTCTTAACAGGATGAGAATTTATTTAACTTCTGTATTTTTCGAACACAACGAAAAATGAAATCCCATATTTTGTATAAAAATATAATTCAATAATTATATCAGGAACTAATCATTAGAAAATGATCTCTTTTCGACATAGATTGCTGCTGCTTGTTTTATTAATATGCTTTGCGATAAGATTATAAGTAATGTTTAAATCGTGGCGTAAACAAAGCTATCACGCTTGTAACTATTTGTGATGAATGAAATCGATGCTATAAAATTATAAATTCGTATTGATACTCAATAATGCCAAGTCTTTATATATACATGACGACTCAGTTCTACGTGTATGCCTATAAGCAAAAACATATTTGTTTTATTGTCAATAAACAAAACATTGCAAAAATCTGCAATGGGAATTGCAGCCATGCCAGCACGCAAATGTTTAGCTAATGCTGATTTTTGCAAAACACCTTTCAAATAACATAATTTTTTACGCTCTCTTTACCACTTACGAATGCATAAAGAGTAATTAACCATTGTAAAAAATTTGAATTTAATCTGTAGGAGGTTAACAAGGTTAAAATTAAATAATAATGCTATTAAAAAAAATGGAGACTCATTATTTTTAGCTCTTCATCCGATAACCAGACTAGAGATCAGGGGGGCTGCGTAACCGAAACTATCGAATATCCGAAATGAAACTTAATCTGAAACCGTAACCGAATCTGGTATAAAAGTTTCGGATAGGGGTGGAGTTTAAATAAGACACGTTATGACAGGTTTTTATTATTTCTATAGGACTGAAGGTTTTATAATTTTAGTCGTATATATTCCACAGCGCACACAGTTCTTGTCACAATTTTCTTAATCTCAATGGCAATATTCTCTAATTTTTCTCGTAATTGTGAAAAACTTACCCGCCAGGATACATAAAGTATGTGTTAAAAACATTGTGTTTGTCGTAGGCGTAACGAGACCTTGTCCGTGATAACCCAAGACTCGATGAGTGTGGATGACGTGGAGACGTTGCTGAAGGAGACGGAGCACAATGGTTACCCAGTTGTGGTATCTAAGGAGTCACAGTATCTGGTTGGATTCGTGTTGCGTCGAGACCTCAATCTTGCCATAGGTATATATACATATTACTTTTATATATTTTTTAATGAGTCCTGTATTATTTTCAAAGACCTCTGTGGCGTGGCGATAGCAGGCCAGGTCCACTCCGCAGAGTAGGTATAAAGCTACAAGTACACGGTGAGGTCGACTAAACGCGCCAAAATTCAATGGGATTAGTTCAATGTACACTCACGCGCTACGTCGCGTCATCCGTTTGTACCCAGCCTATCGATATTATTAGCACTTAGCCTAGGTTCAATATAGTAATAATAGGATATAGTAATAATAGGATATAGTAATAATAGGCGCATACCTGACTGATAATTAAATGTTCAGATTAATTAATTGTTTAAAAAAAGACAACCCTAACGTCATATTATGTATTCTGTGGCTATTGCACTTTTGAGTGCAACATCAATGCTTGCGGGTATGGTTCCCGCTCATTGTAAATATTCGTATATATGAATAAGGTCTATTTGCATTGGGATGTGCGATTCTATGTGTAGGTATTTTTTTTTTTATTATTAACATAAGTAATTAACAAAAATGGGTTATTAATAAATACACCACAAAAACCAGATTATCAGTGGTATACCGGACACATCATCTCAGTACATGCATGTATAATATAGGACAAAAAATTTACAAAAAAAAAAAAACATATGTATGATTCTCTTAAGTTATTATTATTCTCTGTTTTTTTGTGTGATATGGGGTAAACGAGCAGACGGGTCATCTGATGGTAAGTGACACCTGAAACTCAATAGTCACAAGTGCGTTGCCGGCCTTTAAGGGGAAGGTGGGGGAGGGGGTTAGGGCCCGTAACCTCACACACTCGGCCAAACACACTCAGTTTTCTGCGAGGCCGTGGTATCGCTCCGGTCGAGCCGGGCCATACGTGCCGAAGCATGGCTCTCCCACGATTAATCCGTGTTCTAGAAAAGCCAAGCTGGGATTAGCATTCACCAAAACATTATCGAACAGTACAGTAATAATTATTTATTTTTAAAGCCAATGCAAAACGTACGCTGGAAGGCCTAACTGGCCAATCGGTGGTAATATTCGCGGGCACCGGCAACCAGCCTCCTGCTCCGCCCCAGTGTCTGCACCTGAACCGTATTCTCGACATGGCGCCTATCACTGTGACAGACCAAACGCCTATGGAGACTGTTGTCGACATGTTCCGTAAACTCGGCCTGCGACAAACGCTGGTCACGCATAACGGGTGAGCAGACTTTCATATTCAATTACTATTTATAAATTAATTATATGGTCACTGCTCCTAAAGGTGCGTGAGGTTAAATAGCCTTAAGAATTGTGCTGTCAATGGAAAAATAATTTTACAAATCCGACCGGGAGTTACAGAAGTTAGTGTAGTATATTTCAGCTTTATATTTGTATAGATACATAATAATAAAGGTTTTAGCTCCGTCTCTTTGTGAATGTAAACAGTTGGAAAACTGAATACTGGGAGAAATGTGGGTCGCATTGACAGTGCAAAGCTGAGTTATTACTCATTGTCCCTCTTGTTTACATGAACCCAACAAAGTAAGTTGTTACTGCAAAATTCATTATTGGCAACTACTCTTTAAATTAAAAGAAGCAATGCAGTCTTCGCGTCGACCGTCTAAGGTCCGTGCGGCTTCCCCGCACGGTTACTTTATTAGGTACTTTAATGTTGTTACCTAGTACATAGTCTACATTTGCCATTAAAATAACATGAAACGTGGCGACCACGTGTACACCGCTTCGTGTATTTATTTAGTTATGGTCTTTAGTTTATGGTCCGCAAGAAAACTTTCGACTCGTCTAACCGAAGACTCATAGTATCTTTTCATGTCAACATGTTTAAAATGATAGATAACGCACGAATCTTTATGCTTGCATTTTGTAATTATATGACGGCACAAGCACTATTTAGTGTATCTTTTTAAATGAGTAATATTTCAACAGAGGAATGAGAGAGATCTTAGAGAGACAATAGATATTAACAGAATAGTAGTGCTATATTTTTTTGTAAACAATCTTTGTTTCTTCAGTCCATCTGCCTTTTTTATTTCCAGCTGGAAATTTATGATTATTGAAAAAAAAATATGATTATTGAAAAAAAATTTATGATTCCCTCACGAATGAGATGAGCTCATCTCATTCGTGAGGGAATCATAAATTTTTTTAACCCATCTAAATTTCGTTCCTCAAAAGAAAAAAGACCCCTATAAGACACTGCCTGTCTATCTGTCAAGACCCTTTTCCTCAGGAAACCGTGAAGGCATCAAGTTGAAATTAACATCAAATACTTATATATATACTTTTTTAAATTGTTTATTTATTTATTAACTATTTTATTACAAAACTATGACATTTTTAGTCGTCTACTGGGCGTCATCACGAAGAAGGACGTATTGCGTCACGTAAAGCAGATGGACAACGAAGATCCCAGCTCTGTACTGTTCAATTGATCGGCCCTACGAACCCCCTAAAAGGTATTATCCGGAGACACAGGCAAGTTACTAAACTGTGTATAAGAGCGGACACCTTATCTACTACAATCTACTATTACCGTTCTGAATGCGTCGACGCTAATGTCCCACTTAAACTATTGTAAAATACGTCGTGTGAAGATTAGAAAGTTACAAAATCTCCATAGTATCGATCCTCTCCATCGTAAGTATGCTACAAACCGATTATGCTACGACATATCACAATATTGTACGCATTGAGGGACGTTATTTCCTTCATGTTATGACAAATAGGTGTGCAATGATATTATAATGTTATAGTTATGTGTTTACCTTTGTATTGCCAGACTGTGTCTAATTCCCGTATGCATAATTATCTATCATAGAATTATCATTTAAAAGTTTGTATACTATATATCTGATATTATATGCTTATAGTTATGTTACTGTAAAACAAAATCATCACATTTAAATGTCACAGTTATACACAGTTTTGTGTCTTGCTACGCAACGACTTGTCGCCTTTCCAATATAAATGTATAAAATTGTCTATGTGAATATAAATGAAAGTTATCATTATAGAATGTAGCAATGAGGCAACTATCACAAACGGACGGTTCCTTTTTAATCTTGTAAATTTTGCATAATTACTATGCTAATTTATTAACGGTAGTGAAATGTTAAATAATTGTTTTAAATTTCAAAAACAGTAATTTATTTTTGTTACAATTATATTTTATTATTTAATCTATGAAATACTTGACTATTTCAAGTGGACGTTAGATATCCAATTTACAAGCCTTTATATATTTTTTTTAAGATTTAAGTTTTTAGAAACAAGAGACACAAAATATATTTTGAGACTTAGGTCAACAATCTAGGAATGACACAAGTAGTTGTCCTATTTAGGGATTGAACCTACTCGCAGTGTACAGGAACATTTAAACTACTGCGCCATCCGTACAGCCAAACAATCAAAAAGCTGTACGTAGAGACATCGCTATGTTCAAGAATTGCCGGTGACATTAGATCGAGGCGTGTAAGGGCGACGTCGCACTGTCGCCCTGGCCATGACTAGTTACCGGCATTTTGTATTATTTATTTTAAGGGTATTAGCAAAAATCATTATTTAATAGTTTTATCACTTAAATTAACTTTCTATTTTAAGAGCTTTTTTTTTGTATAATCGTTATTGTCATTTATTTTAACCGTAACTTATATATTTATACATGTTACCTGTGTATATAATTTGATTATTGTTCCTTTGTTTTGATGTAATCTACACAACACACAACCTTTATGTAAATAATGTACCTTAATATGTTTAATAAAATGATTTATGAGTATTTCATTGTAAGTAGTACGTATTTTAGTATCGAATTATATTTTACATGTTTGTATATTTGATCCTATATTTCACAACTCCACACAATATATTTTATAAGTTTATTTTAAAATCGTCTACTGCCAGAAAACTTGCTTCTGTTAATCTGCACACAAAAATCAACCAAGGTCTTCTTAAAATAAAGTAGAAATATCTATAACCTTCTAATTACGTCCCTTTCTTCACCTATCTCATCTAATATTTTATACAATTAACCACAATGCACCATATTTTAGCTGGAATTTGATACCTCAGACTTGGCAACGTAAGAGGATGGATGTTAACTATTTATTTTTTATAGTAACTGGGCGACCGAGTTTCACACCGTGTTTTTTTTTCTGTGTAAAAGCCCGGTTTTTTTTTCAGGAAATACACTATAACCATAATATATAATTTTAAAACGGATAGCTTTTTTTCAAAATTCTGTGATTTTCAGTAATTTAAGTAAGTATTCCATTGTCAGATGCACCCTATAAACTAATTACAAAATTTGATCAAAATCGTTAGAGCCATTTCCGAAAAACACTGAATATATTTATTTAAATAAAATATTGCTGTTGAAAAACATAACCTTCAACTCAGGTAATATCATGACTATTATGTTCGAATAAAAGTCGTGTAATATTCCATATCCTTTGATTATATACATGTCTAGATAGAGTAACTCTAACAAATGATGCTCATAAAACGGGATTGTGTTACGACTTATGTGTGAGTACGAGCGTGTAGTTATTGTCAACAAATTGTCACTGTGTGCGTGTTTAGGGATGCCTGCTCTAAATTATTTACTTTCCTTCTTGTATTACGTCATATGGAAATGAAGGGTAAATAAGATAATGATTTAAAAATCTTTTTAACAAAAAAAATTTAACCGACGAAAAGAACTAAAAAGCAAAAATAAATAAACCTTAAGTCTTAAGTGTTGAGCTTATTTACATAAACTATCTAATTTTATATAAACTTATTTTGAGTCGGCGCCAAACAACAAACTGATTAATTATCAGAATTTTATATGTATCTACTAGGTAATTAATCATTTTATTATTTGGCGCCGACTCAAAATAAGTTTATATAAAATTTGATAGTATATGTAAATAAGCTCAACACTTAAGACTTAAGGTTTATTTATTTTTTACTTTTTAGTTCTTTTTGTCGGTTTAATTTTTTTGTTAAAAAGATTTTATTTTACGTTTTTTTTTCATCATCAGCTCAGCTACATGATGTGATGATTTCTAAACGCATAAAGTAATGAAAAGTAAACAAAAACACTATTCGTTCCTATAATTTTCGAGGGTTCCTCTCAATTTTATCAGGATCCCATCATCAGATCCTGACTTCCTTGACATGGGACCACCCTTGAGGTTCATGACAACTAAAATACTTCGAGTCAAAATCACCAATATCATTAGGTAAAATATTCTTCAGCAATAGACTATCAATAATATAAAACGGGAATAGCGTCATGGTTTATGATTACCCATAGTTTTTATATAATTACCCCGTAATAAACTAACAACACCGCCTAATCTGTCAAAGTTACAAATTTTTAAATAGTTTTTTTTTTATGGTATAGGGGGCAAACGAGCAGACGGGTCACCTGATGGTAAATGACTATCGCCGCTCATCTGTAACTCAAGAGTCACAAGTGTGTTGCCGCCTTTTAATAAGGTGGGAGTAGGGGAAGATGAAGAAAGGAGGGAAGAGGGGGAAGGAGAGGGGGGAGAGGGGAAGGACGGGAATAAGGGAGGGGGGAGGATTAGGGCCTCCGGTAACCTTACTCATGCGGCGAAAAGCAATGCTTTCACGGTTCTCAGCCTGTGTTTTTCGGTATTCTGTGAGGCCCTGGGTTCGAGCGGAGTCGAGCCGGCCCAGACGTGCCGAAGCATGGCTCTCCCACGTTCAAAAAATAGCACAAACCGGCATGGTTAATTGCTTTTCGTAAGCACGTCGCCGCTTAGATATTCAAATGACAATGACGTCTGTCACACGCGAGTCTACGAAATATAGTCGACTTTATTAGCGCCGTTCTGAACGGCCATATATGTCATCTAGACAAGTATATAATCAAAGTCCATAGCATAAAGCAATAGTTATGAAGCCTTTTTTTAGAATAAACCTTGCTCTGAGACAGCTTTTTAAATAATAAGTCCTTAATGAAACTGGTCATATTGCATATCAGTTTTAATAACAAGACGTTACGGTACGTACTTACCTACCATAGAGATACGTTTATTTGTGCAATACGATAGTCGTTTGGTATCAACCTACATAAGATTGTGACGATTTTGATCTAGCTCTTTATTTTCGAGACCATATTGGAATCTTGTCATTTTCTTAAAGTACAGTTTTTGAATTTGATTGTGTATTTGTTATATAGAATCCGTGTCCTAATATAGGACAAACATCGACTAAAATTTATCCTATCACAATAGTTTTTCTCTTTCCTAATGAGAACTCCGCATCAAATAATCCAGTCTCGACTGTAAGTACATTTCAAGAGGTTCTTCACCGAGGTTGTCTAATTAAGGCCACTTTACTGATATATTTATATTTTTAAAATAAAATTCAGCATTCTTAATATTAATTTGACCTGTTTAATTTGCATCTTTCCTATTTTCTGTATTAATTATTGTTATAAATAACGATTGTTTCAAAGTGATGAATAAGCTTTAAAATATTTCATATCTTGCTGGAGCTTTTACTCAAACACGCGCTATATGCTTTCCTATTGGTAAACATATGCCCTTCATGCATTTATTATTAATTTATGACTAATTATGACACAGAAAATGTTTGATAGATTTTTGCGTCATAAAACAGTGTGAAGAATTTGTTGCTACCAAAACATGGGCCCAGCTTATTGAACAAACATCCTTGTCAATGTTTTTGGGATCTTGCGATGGTATAATGCGATAATAGAACATCAAAATATGCCAATGTTTTACACTCCTGGCAATTTAAATATTATTTAGTGTATTGTACGTTATATAGGATGATAGTATGAGAAACTATGTGTCATAGTACTCATAGTTGAAATAACACGAAACATATTTTTTGGCGGTGGCGGTTCATTTATGGTAAATGGCCTGGCTGATGATATGGTCATTATTTATCTATCAATACTATGGGCGCTTGTCTCTGTATCAATTACCTTTCATTTAGTAATGTACTAATCAGAGTGTATATAGCGATGACGTGTCCGCTCTCGTAGAAACCAGTATCCCGAAGCTGATAAGCCGTGACGTAGGAGCGCTGTAACACTCCCTTGTCATAAGGGCGTAATCCACCACTCTTTGTTTATCGAATTTAAAATTGATACAGGGATGCCCTATATTTTAAAGAGGTAAGAACAATTAATTACGAGCTAACTAATTCACTTCGATGTTGATGAAATAAATGACATTTCATGTAACATTGGTTTATCATTCATATTATTTCACAAGTCATAAGTCACACCTGAACAAGAGAATTAGTATGAGGTCTATTGAATCATCTATATCGCTGTCCTAATGTATTGTGCTGTTTATAATTATGTATTTTTATATAAAATGGACTGAGAATTAAACAATGTAACTGACTAGTATTTGTAAATATTGCGACTGGCTATACACGAGTGCGACGCGGCGCCGCTCGCCTGCGCACGTTTTTATAACAAATTTTATAAATATGCGTTTATTACACTCGTTATATTGGCGTGCAATGTTGAATTCACATGTGAAGTGGACATTGGATCTAGTAGTTAGGACATAAGGATTACTTATTTACTATCTGTCATTGTAAAGTATGAGATTTTAAACTGTACTGGAGTTAAGTGATGTAGAATAACGTTCTGGTGATATCGACTAAGTTTTAATATGTATATTATTGTGGAACAAGATGTTGTAAATGTATTTATTATTATAAATTGTCAATCTCAACAATTATCCATGATCATGATTATATTAAATAAACAGTAACATTTTAATTGCAGTTTTGTGTATACTCTGATAATGTTCACTTGTGTATCAGCCGGCACAATCCTGTTTAAGTAATAATGGGCTTGCTAAGTTTATAATAACGGCAACGTGCACGTGCTCTACGATTTATTTAATCTAAATAATACTTATTTTATGAACGGTCACGTAAGTACGTATCTGATATTGGTACATGATATTCTTACCCATCTATAATTCGACTTTCCTCTGATTTCAGGTTCCATTTTATTTTCACTCACGTCTGTGTTGCAAATTATAATTATAACAATGATCAAAATTCCATATTCGACAGATCATTCTCTCTTCAGAATATAAGTTACATATTCTATGGAATAATCGTGTATCCACGGAATCATATCGTATCAAAAGCTTCAAATAACATCAAAGTTACTTCAACGTTACCTTTCCCGGCTCTCATTAAGTACTTTGCTTAGTTTTCAAATTCAAATTCAAAATCATTTATTCAATTAAGACACTAAGTGACATTTATGAACGTTAAATTGAAGCTAGAGTTAAAATCATAGATCGGCACAAACAGACGCCACAGCATGTACTGGATTGCCAAGGTAAATTAGGTGAAAAACACCAAAATCTACTGCCTGCTTGTGTCGATCTATAACTTCCAGTTTCCAAAATGCGTAGGGCCTTATGAGAAGAATACTGGCAAAGAAACTCATGGCCACTCTTTTTAAAAGTCAGATCTTCAGGTACAATAGTGTTAGTGTTACACGAGAGGTAAACAGGATGCAAGCTGATGCCACCTGAATTTCATTTTATTGAAATGCTCCAAAAGCTAACGTACTAAAAAATAAATCACTCAGTGATACCGTTGAAGGTTTGAACCTATTAAACAAAGAAATCATTCAAGGTGCACATCTACCTCCATTCAGTTGCAAAATCTACTGTTAAAAATAATTCGTGACTGGATTAAGAGGCTAGAGTTGCAATTGATCGAACCAAAATAATAGTATAGGCTAAAGCATCGCTGACTAGGCCGACCAGTCACCCCAAGCAGCACCCGTTCACGAGTATGACGCATGGACCAGCCATCATCTCCTTCGCCATATCAGAGGGAAAGAAATGACCCGCCCATGACGACGCCGCAAGCAATGACATTTTAGTGAGCATGACGAACCATAGTCGAGATACTGAAAAAAATCACTAATAGTCAAATTACCATAATAATCGTCACGCATTACTTTCAACTGACAATGGTTTGTTAATAATTTAGCTTAATTATAAGACAATAAAGTTTGTGTATACCTAATGACACCTTAAGCCCAAGACTGTTTGTCGTTTAGATAATCGTCGATCGTATAGTAGGATTTCCTAATAAGGTGATTTTTTACCGTTCGCTTGAATTTATCTACAGGAAGGTCCATTACATGTATAGGAATTTTATTATAAAAAGGTATACCAAGACCTTCGAACGAGTTGTGTACTTTATGTAAGCGATGATAGGTCCCAACGAGTTTAGACTTGTTTCTTGTATTAATATTGTGTATATCACTGTTTTTCTTATAATTATTAATGTTGTGCCTAACAAACATAATATTTGCAAATATATACTGTGATGCAACAGTTAAAATACCTATATCCTTAAACAACTCTCGAAGAGAGACTCTAGCACCTAAATTGTATATGGAGCGGATGGCTCGTTTTTGGAGAATAAAAATCGTTTCAACATCAGCCGCCTTGCCCTAAAGTAGTATACCATAGGACATAACGCTGTGAAAGTAGCTAAAATAAACTAGCCTAGCTGTGTCCGTATCAGTGAGCTGACGTACCTTCCAAACTGCGTAAGCTGCCGAAATAAGCCTACCTGCAAGGCTGTCTATCTGGGCTCCCCATTGTAGTTTACTGTCTAATGTAATTCCTAAGAATACTGTTGAGTCTACAATACTTAACATTTCATTATTTAGAGTTAAATTATTACCTAGCTGTTTTACATTTGGCATAGTAAATCTCACACACTTTGTTTAGAATAAGTAGCCGTAAAGCTTATCCGGATCTATTTGAGTCCAATCTAAATTGGAAACCTTATTCACTAATGTTATTACTAAAATTCAATAATCGGTTACTAGTCATGGGCCTGCATATAGTTTGTTTATTCTATTTTCTTTCATACAAGGAAATGTAACAAACTGCCCACAGTGATCAGATGTTAAATCACTTAAATTTGACCTATTTAAATATTCACCATTGCTAAAGATGTTATCTAAGCAAGTTGCCGAGTGAGAAGTAATTCTTGTTGGCTCAGAAAATAAATAATTCAAGTCAAATGATACAAATAGGCTCACTAATCTTATACTGATAGGACACTTTTCTAATATATTAATATTGAAATCTCCGCAAACTACCAAAACCTTACTACTGACACATAAACGCTTCAAAACTTCTTCCATAACTATCTCAAATATGCTAAAGTCACTCTGTGGTGGCCTATACACATTAACTATAATATGGTGTTCCAGTTCTACACAAGAAAGTTCTACAGTGCGCTCAGCAGACAAATCTACAACATCTTTCCGGTTTTTGCACTTAATACTATTACGAACAAAAATTAACGACCCTCCATGAATCGACTTCCTTCTTACATACACACTTCTAGCAGAATAAAGTTCATTATCAAGTATTAACTGGTGTGCCTGTAGCCAATGCTCTGTGATACAGAGCACATCAACATTATATTTATCAAAAAATAATTCTACTTCTAAGTCTTTCCTAGATAATCCTTGAATATTTTCATGAACTATGTTTATGGTCATTGACTTTTTTACTTTATTGCTACAATTCTTATTTATTTTTGTATTTCTACTAACAATACCATTATTGTGTAAATGATTTGATATGCAAGAGACAGGCTCTATTGTCTTAGCAATTAATTTAAAGAATTTATGTCACAATGTGCGGCCAAGCTGAATTAATATTAATAACGTCATTGTTAATTAGCTCAGAAGGAGCGCTATATGAAGCCAAATGTTTGGCTACAGTGTTCTTACATTCTAAGGGGTGCTCTATAGGAGCTGTCAAATTAGCCAAGTTCTTGGCTATTATTCTAAAATAATATGATAGCGAAACAGCTATTTGTCTTTTAAAATAATACGGCAGATAATAACTATCTGTGGTTGAAAAAATATTATCATAGACAATCCTATTGATGTCAATTAAATGAAATTTATTATAAAATTTACCATTAATTTGGCTTGTTAAATTAAACATAGTCATGTTTAAATTAATCCTAATATTTTTTTGATGTTGAGACAACCCTTTGCTAATTGGCAGTGTAAATAGTACTATTTTATTTGCATTGAGTTCCGATAATAAGTATTTTATGAATGTTTTTTTTTTTACAGTACCCCCTATTGCCACTGAAAATTATGAGACTAGTATTTGTATCAAAATTTGCACTAATAGCCTTTTCTAGAATCATATTATATGTTAGGTTTGGCATACAAAAGTTGCTAAATGAATATTCCTTATTTGAGTTTGTCATTAACATACCTAAACCTTTACCAATTTCATCGCTAAACATTAATATATTACTATTGGTACTGTACAATTGATTTTGACTAGTTGTTTTGCCATTCTTGAAATTAACTACATTATTGTTATTTGATGTCAATATCGTAGGGGCACATGTTACAGGCAAACTGTCTACAGAACTAGTGGTTTTATTGTGGTTATCTGAAAACAACAATGAATCATTCCTACAATTGCATGAATTAACTAATTTACCTATTGCCAAAACTTGTTCCCTACTTTGTTTTTGTGAAATCTCATATTTACTACTAATAGTTCTCAGTTGCTCCTCAAGTTTCTTAATTTCTGTTTGAAGAGCTCCTGTGTCATCAAAATATTGTGAAGACATGTTATCTACCTCTATGAAGTACATATTAACCTGATCAATTAATTGCATCCTCTGCCTATTTAATGCTGCACTATCTATAAAGAACTTATGTTTATAAATAAGTTTTTTGTTTTTGTAATAATTTTTTTAACACGAATATACTTTTTCAATTTGTTCTTACTACATTTGATGACTTTTTGAGATTTATTAACTCTGAAGGAGTCATTGTCATTTGTAAGATCTATAATGAGAGCTGAGTTATGGTTGTTAACTACCGATGGTGAACTGGGAGCGACCAGCTCCTCATACAGACTCTGATTTGATGCTGCTACTATCCTGTCCTTGAAGTCTTCAAATGATGGTATGGTGTTTTAGTTGAGTCACTGTTGTTAAACCAGAATTCTTGTTTACAACTATTCAGCTGCTACTCAAGGGCTCTCTCTCGACTCGCTACTAGGATCAGAGGTTGTTCTGAAACCGGTTTAAAGAGAAGTCTGTTTCACAATTATGCTTTCAATTAATTCCTGAACAAAACATGTACTTTGAAAAATCGTCGTGCGCGGCTGTAAATCGGAATAGCGTGAAACGTCAACGCATGTCTCCTAACCAAGTAGTAGGCAAAGTAAAAAACGAGTAATTTGTTCAAATTCATCTAAAATGTAATCGATCGAAAATAATCAGTATTCTTAAATAAATGAAACACGTTTGTAAATTTATTTATTTATTTGAATTAAATACATCAACATAAAATTAGTTACAATTATTAGTAAATTGCAAATAATAAGACTCTGTTTACGTTAAGTGCATACAGACTGGAATAACAGGTTTCATTGATCGGAGTCTGTGATCCATATATATCCCACTTAACATAAACAAAAACTCCCATAACAGCAAAATAGATAAAACTAAAAATAAATATTGTCAACATTATTACAAAAGGCAAACATATCACAAACGATCATCAAAAAAAACGTATTAATTATGGGGATTGAGAGCGTACAATACATGCTAACTTATATGAAAGGGTCGTAGTAGCGTGCGAATTGTGTCGCCATTGCTAAACAGTACGCGCGTTATATTATTTACTTTATGATGTGAGACACTTAGGAACTTAACATATCGCAGTGGCGACTTTCGCAACAGACAACATTTATAATCAAATATTTGGTTCATTCTGAAGCGGCCACGTGCGCAAGAATAAGATGTATGGAGAAGTCGACACTGACCCGTTCGGGCGACTGTGCCTGTCATTACTCTCAATTGCTACTCCGAGTGGCCGGCGTTTTATTTTAGTATTCTACTTATGAGATCAGTTATGTTGAAAACTTAGTATGTTAAACGTTTAGTATACGGATATTTCATTAAATAATTAGTGTGATTTTACCTACCTAATACCGCTTCGCCGCCGCAACTGTTTCACTAGTCGACATGATATGAAAACTAATCCTAACAATTATGAATATAACAGCAAAATAATGTTACAATAAGCTCTTGGTACTCGTGGGTACAAATTGACCTGTAAGTGTAACAACGTGTCGGCTTAGCCCCACCCTGTTTCATTCGTTTCATTCATTAAATTCGTGACTCTATTCTATTCTGATTACATATTCTTATTATAGAGAGTTAAGCATGTCATTTCTGCTGATAAAGTTAATCAATATTTTTAAATAAATATTAACGCTCGTGCTAATTCGTCAAGGAAAACAAACCCATGTTCGAATTATTCGTGTGTGGATGATTGGTGTGTCTGATCCTCGGATTTAAAGAGGAACCGAGCAAGAATATACGACTTTATTCTTGAATTATTAAGCTATCAAACAAACAATTTAACAATATAATAAAGTTTAGCTGTGTTTCTTTATTTAGAATTACTTGGCATTCAATCACAGAAGCAGTGCTAACTTCTGCTGTTGCTACTGGCATGAAACGTGATCAGAACTACGTGCTTAAAATATTAAATTGCACACAGAGGTGACATTTTTTTTTTCATAAATAAATCTGTATTCACTAGGGGATATGTCGCGGACACACGTCATGTGGTATGACTTTGTAGCTTCGTGGGACATTACCTATTTCAATATTTGCCTCGTGAAACAATTATCGCTCGATATTTCGATATTAGCCTCGTGGAACATTATCGCTGGATATTTGCCTAGTCCATACTACACAGTTCTTATTAAGATGTCGCCGATGTGTTAATAGAAAAACTAGCGATTTTATAGTCCCGATGTGAAGTGCCATATAATATAATAATTGAGAATTCTGGTAAACTTAAGAGTACGTACAATCTAGTTGGACCACGCTACTGCTTCTTGAGAGATGCAAAATAACAAGCGTCCTCATTAATCGTATTAACTGTCCGACGACTGTTAAAAGAATCGACTGGCGACATTTCCCGCGAACCTTAGACACGCAAGCGATGACGATGACATTACGTGCAACGTCACGAGACACATATTTTGTGTCATGCGACAAATGTCCCCTAGTGAAAACGGGGCTGTTTTGTCAGACGTCAACATAATAACGTATTGCTACAAAAACTGCACTAAGTCAACAGTATGTAATTCAATTGAATATCTTACTGACATGTTATACAGATCATTGAGCTCCCTTGAGCGGAAAATAATTATTTATATATAATATTTGTTGGAATTGGAGTATTATGGTAATAGTTATATTATTTATATATAATATTTGTTGGAATAGGAGTATTATGGTAATAGTTATATTGCGTGCGTGTTTGCGGCGGTGTCCCGCGGCACTCATCACCCGTACTCTTGCCGCTGGAGCGCCACTGACACTTTGTACAGGCTCTCCATCATGAACGAGAGGTTCTGCGACAGCTCGTGTACTGGCCGAGTGATAGCTACCATATCTGTGGAATGAACAACAATATTTAGCCACTGATGTATTATCTCCACTGAACACCTCACCCTATTTCACGTCAAATAATAACAAAACTATTAAATGTAATTAAACTTTATAAAAAAATTATACTTATTATGTATAATATAACAAATTCGCCAGCGGGGTCATAAGGTTGCCATAGATTATATTAACAGTGTTCAGGAAATTTTGTGTTACATAAATCCTTTGAATAATGAGATTCCATAGTATTTTCACGTTTCATATTTTTTTATTTATCGAACCAAATACTAAACAATTTATAGTACTTGTGTCATACTGATGACACCTCCAGTGGGGACTGGCCTGCAAACACTCGACGCAGTGGTAACATGGCAGTTGCCAGTCAAGTTAAACCAGTGTTTTTTGATACAAATCAGTATTTCATTATTCAAAGACTTTATGTACCTAATAGGTACTCAATTTCTGACTACTAATTTATCGCAACCTTAGATCAATGTACCACAGATGATCTCCCACAAAAATGACGGTAGTGGCACTTGTTAATTCCACATGCTTTACGTGCACGCATTTAATATGCCACCAATATAATAAACCAGACTATATGAAAATAGTGAAAAGGACAGGTACGAAATTTCCTGCCTTTATTTCTAAAGCTTAGGTTTACAACATTTCGGATATACCTGAAACGTCACACCGCTGGCGTTCTGATAGTTCAACTGTGCTTACAACTGAAGCACAGTTTCGTTAGTGCCAGTTTTTTGCGTCGATCAAACATCTGTCGATCACATCCAAGATGCAACCTAATGACCCTACTGGCGAATTTGTTATATTATACATCACATAATATTATATTCTATATAATATAAGTATGTGCATTCGTACGTCATGTACGTCAATAACCACAAAATTTCGTGCTTTGCAAAACTATACCAAGACGAGGTAGATCATACGTCATAAAACTTGCTGCAATGAGCGTAAGTTTATGAAACTATGTTGACAAAATAATGTACCTGGCTGTGCTTGGGCCAACCCCTTGCAGTAAACATGCAGTAAGCTAGTGACGTCATCTTCTGGTAGCTCCCCTCGCTCCAGGATACGCTCGGCGTTGCGCTCGCGCACTAACGCTAGGGCCGCGCTCCATCTGTAATATATGTGTACATCTGACATCTCATAACAAATTACGTTATTAAAATATATTTAGAAAAGTTGACCTAGCTCTAGGTTTAACGAAAGTCTTATAACATCCACTTGAACCCTGACTGAAACATGGCTGTATTATTTCGAAGTTCCTAATAAATCTCAGAGTAATGTTTAAAGATGAACCACCGCCCACGTCTGTGAAATTATCCCGATCCGTAAAGAAAAGAATGGTTGTTGTATTTTTATTAAGAGAGAAATATTTTCTACGGTTGTGCTTGATAAAGGAAAACCGTTATTGCTGCATGGTCTACAGAGGAATGTTAATCTCAAGAGTATTAGAAGCCTCAAGACTATACTTTCAAGATATCGCCCCTGCACATCGAGCCGTCAAAACTACGGACTATTTGGACCAAGTTAGAATCGAATTGCCGGGACACCCTCCTTATAGTCCGGATTAAGCACCATGGGATTTTGCACTATTCCCGTCTGTAAAAGACAACCGATAGCCCAGTCAAGGAACTAAAACACATAAACTTTAGATTACCGCGCATTTTTTATTTTTGTATAAATAGTAAAAAAATGTGATTAGGTATTTTAATACCCGCAGTGTGGACAAGTGGGGCGACATTTTTTTTTAACAATTTAATAGAAAAAACAGACTTTTTTTTACATTTCGTGTGATATCTCGTTTTCAGTAGGTACGTTTTTAATCATTTATGCCCAAAGCATTTTTGTTCTCCATTAAATTACATACAACATGAGATTGTTCAATTTTCTCATTCTTGTTGAATCTTGCCTTTTATATTTGAAGGGTATTTTGGGTGTTTACTTATTTGAAAAAGAAAATTAAGATGGGTAGTGTGTTCTGGTTCAACATGGGACGTCATACTCTTTTTACCTGTACGACGTCATACTCTTTTTGGGGCCTGGGTGGTTAGCAATGATAGTGTTAATACTTAATACTCACTTCTGCCTCTGCATTAAGTGCAGAAGCCTAGCGTCGTCGTGCGGCGCGGGCGAGTGTTCTGACCACGAGTCTCTGGCGCTCGCTGCGAGGTGGTTCCTCACGGCACACACAGCCCCGCTCATTTCGGTGCCCTACACACGAATATAACACTCAGATTCATATTTAGCATTTATCAATAATTTGCTAGTGAAAGAGGTGTAAAAGAAAATAAATAAAAAAACACCCTTTGAAATCGTAAAGTTTGCTGATAATCGATAGTTGAGGACATTATGACCGCAATAGATGGTTAATGTTAAGCACGGGTTATTTGCCTGTAGTGCCTAATTCTATTGTTTTCATAAATGAACTAGCTTCATAAACATAAATTTAACATAGGTTTGCTCAGTGAACTGATTTTACATTGATCGGTTAGAGCTACGTAGATAGAAAATATTTGTGTGGAAATCAGTGGCACAAGTGTGCAGAATTCGGCCAAGTATTTAAACTGGACAGAGCCTTTTTACAATCCATCCCAGTTATTTTTTTTAGGTTTTCAGTCCCGCTGTTTGGTGGACGCACGTGGCTTGAGAATTTAGTTTAAAGAATATATAAATCATAGCTATGACAATCAATGCAAATCATTTTAATATTCTTAGTAATACATATTTGTACGTTGGACGAAGCTTAGTCTTAAAATTTGAAATTTTTCTAAACAACAATGACTAACAATGTTCACATAACAGTGTACCTACTTCTTGGGTCACTTCTGCGTTTACATTAATAGTAGTAGTAGGACACGCACATCACATAGTATAAAACAAAGTCGCTTGACGCTGTCTGTCTGTCCCTATGTATGCTTAGATTTTTAAAACTACGCAACGGATTTTGATGCGGTTTTTTTTTTATAAATTGAGTGATTCAAGAGGAAGGTTTATATGTATAATACATGCATACTATAGTAGAGAAACACTGATAATTTTAGAGGTTTCTAATGTGATATCGTAAATAAACACATTTTTTTGCGCTTACATTGCAAACGCTGAAGTTTCACTTCTGCCGTGTGTGAATTGCACATACACACACTTTTTTTTTGAGTTGAGCCCGTGTTGGTAAATTTTTTGCGCCTAGCGTCGAGTGTTGATGTTATTTTTAAATCTGCTTTATTGGTCGGTATGTGTTGAGATGCGGAATTCGATGGTGTGCATAACTGTGTTAGCTCCCTTTAGATGTAGGTGTTCGATAAATAGGATAATAGATCAATGTTTGTATATATATAATGTATAAATTCTGATCAATGTTTTTTTCATACATACCGTACGCTAGTCGGGTAATACTTTCGTGATAGGTTTGCATAAATTAAGAATAGAGTAGACTAGTCAGTGTTACGTTGGCTGTATTACATCTCACTTACACAAACCTGGCAGGGGGGCAGGAGGTTGGGTTGAGTACATCACGCATGCGGATTATTGATTTGACAAAACCAATGCAATTGAGTCCTGCAGTCACAAATCGTGTGTGCGGTAGAACGTTCGCAAGTGCGCCGAATTAAACAGTTCAGTTTACAGTCATCTCTCAAAACACGTAAGTACATAAATAAAATAAAATAAAATTCCATTTATTTCTAAATCATTGTTACAGTCTTGTGGCTAAGCCTTCCCAGTAAGTAATCTTTCGATACTTGTGTTGGGAATGACTCGCATCTTCCACTCGGGTTTACTTTGATTTAGATAGCAATAAACTAACTAACTAATAAAGGTACTTAATTAACAAATTTAATGGAAACGTTACTTAACAAAACTTCAGCTCAATTTACTTCAATTTCATATGAGTGTGTATTTTTATCACATATGTGTGTATGTGTGCGTGCGCGTGTGTATGTGTGTGTGTGTGCGCGCGCGCGTTTGGGTTTGTGTGTGTGTGTGTGTGTGTGTGTGTGTGTGTGTGAGAGTGTGTTTACTGGTATGCCCTACGGAGACCTAGTTCCTTGGGATCGGATATCGGTAGGTATTTAAAGTATTGTATTGATGAATATAATTCACTTTTATGTAATCCTTGTGAGTAGACTTTCCACTTCTTCATACGAAAGTGTGTTTAGCCATTCTGTCAAAGTATTTTTACAAGTGTAAGCGAGCATAGGATATATTTTAATTGTGCGGTTTATTTTATTATAAATGTATGCAGACTGACATCTAAATTGACGTTGAGCGAAAGTGGTAGAGGTACTTTATCTTTTCTTCTTGTCTTTTGTGTATCAAGATTAAATGCAATCAATCTGTGAAGGGTTAATGTGAGATTTAGTACGTACAATTTCCTGACCGACAGAAGATTGCAGGTCATGTATAGGCTGTTCGTGGAGAACCTATAGGGCTTTAAGTACATGACCTTTAAAAGCGATCTTTGTGCTCTTTCTACTTCGATAAAGTGGGTCTTAGTTGCCCCACCCCATATCGGGATACAGTAAGTGATGACGGGTTGTGCCAAGGCGATGTAGATGTTATTTAAAATTAGTTTCGTCATTACATATCTAAGGGATTTAAAAATCCAAATTAGCTTCCTGACTCTGGAAGTAATAAGATCAATGTGAGGATGCCAGCTTAGTCTTTGATCGACCATGATACCGAGGTATTTTGTACAGCTGACTTTTTGAATGGGAGAGCAGTCACAAGTCACTTCATGTGGGTTTGAGCAGCAGTGTATCCTGATACTAAAATCAGATCGAGGCTGAGAAATAATGTAGGGGTGAAACATATATAATTTGTACATATTTATTTAAACTCACTTTGTTGTCTAAAGCAGCTCCATACACAGCTACTACCATTTTGTTGTTAGTTTCTAATAAAAGTAGTAGCTGGAATATCAACTTATAGACCCATTTTATTACATCTTCCGCAGGTCTGGAGAGCTCGAAGGCCTGCGAAACATCAAGCGAACAATAATATAACACATGGACATTATTGAAGAGAAATTATCAAATATTTTATTTTTCATAATTATGAATGTGATTGATTTATGTACATTCGTCATATTCGTCCTATACTATAACAGACACCAAAGAGCTCCTGTATTAAAATCAGTAGCATATGTCTGTTGCCTCATGATATACATAACGATCATAATGCGCTACTGTGAAATTGTACGTATGCTAACTTTGTATTATATGGCCCAGGCCAGAAAAGCTGAATATGATAATTTGCAATTCCCTTTTACTGATAGCCATATCTGAATAAGCCGTAACTGAACAACAATAGGGACACAACAATATAATCCCTGATAAATCTTGTTTTATTGAATTATTTGTCATTCGTCAAAATCATATTCTTTTATAATTATTATAGGTACAATAATAAATTTTCGTATGTATTGCATAGGTGTGGATCTTTTTGTTAAAACATCCAAGTATGTTTTGGCAATTGTTCTTATTATGTTATTTTTTCTCAAGTCATTCTGAAATACAAGCGTCAACTGTGAGTCTATTGTTGTTTACCTCGAGTGCGTGTTCGCGTCGATCAAAATACGTTTCGAGGTGCTCGTTAATTTCGAGGGCAGCATATCGCACGGCATCTCTGACGCGAGGCGAGTCCGCAACCAGCGGCCCCGCCCACAGCAGCGGCGGTTCCTCCGAGCTCAACCGGTCCAGCACAGCGCTCAGCTCCGCCCCACCTGGGCCGCCAGCACCGCTCAGTGCTCCCTCAGCAACCAATGATATTGTTTTCGTTGACACCTCCTGTCAAATGAACCTTGCTATTGAAAAATGGAACTTGATACTGTTTAAGTAGGCCTAATTTGATATATTAGCTATAATTGTTCTAGTAGTGGCAGTAGTGTTGTTACTCGTAGATATGTAGAAAATTTTAATATCATATTTATCTACTTAAAATAACACTCAAAACATGTTATGTTATGTTAAAAAGTAAATAGAAATATGTTTCAACCAAAGTAACTTCAATTTTCAAAGGTACCCACCCATGTAACATATTGAACGATTTAGTAATACATATTATAATGTAATGACCTATTTAAACACATGAATGCGATTTTGGGTTCTCATTATGCTTTTAACGAAAGACCTTATATATACAATTTAAACCTATGCAAATACAAGAAAACAACATTAATTTGAGAATATTTTACAATATAATTATACTTATTTATAAAATATAATTTAACACAAATACATACTATCTATGTATTTTTAGAATCTCTTCTTTTTCTTAGTATTTATACTTATGTATAACTCTAAAAACATGACAATAAAATTATATAAGTACTTAGTTATTTTTAACATAAAGAAGTGATTTATCACCCACTTCTGTTAGAAACAGTCTCAAAACCATGATATAAACTATGAAAATCACTAACTAACAGCAACTGCCAAGTTGTTCGTACCTCTGTTTGCACTCAAGTCAATCGTTCTAAACATATTCCTACCCTTTTATAATCCCACAATTTGTTAATATTTATCCATCGACCAATGGTATTGCGTTACTGGTATAATCAGTCAAAATAATATCTATTAACTTATTTTTATTAAATAGTGAACTGTGTTATCTATTATAGTTTGTCCCTATTTTTGATAAAATAAATAAGAGTTTTTAATGTGGCGACAACACTTCCCACTTTAACTATTTAAAAATCATTAATTCATAAAATGTTTACAACCATAAAACCTAAATAAGTACATACTTACTTCATAATATAATAATCGACATTTTCGCTCACATTATATTTATATGACATTTTATTAATGTAGTGAATAATCAATAGAACTAATAGTTCAACTTCAATCGATCTTTCTAGTATTCATTAATAAATGTAATCAGACAGCGTACAGTGTTTTATTTCATTCAACAACTTACATTACGATCATTTTAAATTGACCGGGTTATTATTTATTTCCTGGGCAATTTGAATAGCGACGCCACTTGTCGCTAACTTCAACCCGGTTTAATAAATATGCGCGTATTGTATTCATATAGCAGGCCAGGTGACGCGATTCCCGCAAATCCTAAATTTGCGTTGGTCTAGGTGTTTCTAGATATTGGCTAATTACGACAAACTAATAAAAACGATTGTAATCCACCACACAATTTATTACAATACGGATATTCTTCTATCGTGAGGTCATCGTCAAGACCTAAAAAATGACAGCCTCTTAAAATTGGTAAGTAACTGAAACACCATGTTTATCCAAGTATCTTCATGGTATTGCTTCTCTTAGTCAAATGATAGAAGCTGGGCGTAGTACCGTACCGTACCCAAATGAAATTGGTGACTATATCACAAAAGAACGCGCTCTGACAGCAGTTATTCTTTTCTTCTGGTAAGTTGTCTCCAGAGACAGCTTATGCTTTGCCTCTGTACTTGCAAGGCTCAGGGTACTGAAACTAGTTGAAAATTGTGTTACTATAGGGATTTCCATTAGCTAGTGCTACTTTACATTTTAGTGTGAATCATAATCATCTAGAACGATGGCTGAAACTGGTTTTGTGAAAGCACAATCGGACAAGCTACCAAGAATAGATGCATCTAAGATGACAGCATATTTTGCTTCAGATCCAGATTTTACATCTACTGAGGTCAGTGTCTCGATGTCAACTTTAATTATTAATTTCTTTGACCTAAAGCGAGGTAATTATAACAATAAATTGTGTTACATACTGGTAATTGGAATTATTTAGAACCAATGTCAAGGTATTTTAATCCACCAAATAGGTTTTATGCATAAAAGCATTCCATAGTATATTTATACTAACACTAAATACTATACTACTACATCAACATAGGTTAAAATTACTACAGACTGCTCTACGCTTATATTATATAAATTGATAACTCATTATAATTATAACACTAGTATAACATACAGTGTTATTTGGTTCTTGGTATTATGTTTCATTAAGTTATCCGTCAATATAGACGGATGGAGATGGAAGAATACATATTGATTTTATGTAGAGATACTAATTTAAATAAACAATCAGCTTTGAGTATTTAGAAACTAGCTTGTTTCAGATCTGAACGAGAAACATATACTGATTCACAGGGTATATACATGTGTTCTTTTTTACTTTATATTACATCTGCGCATTATGTTCGGCAATACACAAAACAGAAGCACTGTTATCTCAGTACAATGTGAAGATTGTGCAGCACATTTAAATAGGTTGTCCTTCTAAAAAATGCCAAGTTTGTGTTAGGTTTTTATATTGGCCTCACACTCAATCTTCTTGACTGAACCATGGCAAAAGAAAGCTGTCAATGTCTCATCAGCTTCAGAGAAGAATTAGTAATGATGAATGTTTATGTCACATGAAGTTAGGGTCAGACGCAGATTCGATACTACTACTAATACAACATTTTATGTTGAACTTCAACACTAGTTATTGTTTTAATGTAGGTTAGGTATGTAAGTACAATAAAGAGTAATCTATAAATCAATGGAATCCTCCATAATAGGCGGATGTAAACATGCTATTGTTTTCTTGGCATGGCTGCACCAGCATGTTGGTGGACAATGACTAGCATTGATTGCTACTGACAAAAATTATCATCCACTGGTACGAGCCTGAAATGTTAAGGGTAAGGAAATATGTAATGCACCTTAACAAAAGTGCCCTTTCAGTAGTACAAAAGCATTTTAAGGTAAAGGGTCTTTCAACAAGGACGGGTCGATGTTAAAATTGAATAAAACAAGATGTGTGTGAGATATTAACGAAATTTATTTTTTATTTGAAAGGCCCATTTATGCCATTATGGATGGAATATGACATCGTTCAAATGTCCGCCGCGGCTTCGTATGGTGGCACGAATCCGAGAGGTCCAATTTTTAATGACTCTGCTGCATAGATCCGGCTGAATCTGAGCGATGGCCTGCGTTATGTTGGCTTTCAGGGCAACGGTCGATTGTGGCTTATTGGCATAGACCTGCGATTTCAGAAAACCCTACGAGAAAAAGTCTAGCGGAGTCAAATCACACGATCTTGGTGGCCAATTCACGTCACCTCTGCGAGAGATAACCCTACCCTCAAACCGTTCATGCAGAATGTCCAATCTGTCGTTCGCTGTGTGGCAAGTAGCGCCATCTTGCTGGAACCACATGTCGTTCACGTCCATATTGTTCAATTCAAGAAGAAATTGTTTATCATTGATCTGTAGCGCTCGCCGTTGACGGTGATGGCCTCGCCAACGTCGTTTTCGAAGAAGTACGGACCAATAACGCCGCCAGTACAAAATCCGCACCAAACAGTAACTTTTTGTGGATGCATTGTCACCTGGTGAACCTCATGTGGGTTGTGGTCATCACATATTCGGCAATTCTGCTTATTAACAAAACCATTCATCCAAAAATGTGCCTCGTCGCTAAAGATTATTTTTCGGCCAAAATCGGGGTCCTCTTCCAAGCGTTCCGAAGCCCATTCAGCGAACACACGGCGTTCTCTATGGTCATTAACTTTGAGCTCTTGGGTCAGTTCGATCTTGTACGGATGCAGGCCCAAGTCCCGACGCAAAATTCTCCAAGTTGAAGTCTTCGAAAGGCCGAGTTTTCTGGTGCACGGCGAGAAATCGACTGTCTCGGAGTCTCCTGAACACTCTCACGTACAGCGGCGATGTTCTCGGCCGATCTGGCGTTCCTTTGACGTAGGGGTGTTGGTTGGTTGTTTACCGAACCGGTCGTCTCAAATTTGGTCACCAATCGGTGGAGAGTAGACTTTGAAGGGCCACCGCGTCTGCCGTAAAATGGGCGCAATGCGCGTAACGTTTGCACTAACGAACACTCATTTTGATAATAAAGTTTTATCATTTGCACATGCTGCTCAACCGTGTAACTTGCCATGGTGATTTGGCATCAGTGACTGAATAAGAAAAACAGATTTGACAGATGCCGCCAAAACAAAATGGCCGCCCCAGGTGATTAACATCGACCCGCTCTATTTGAAAGACCCTTTAGTTTGGTGATACAAATAGCAATTAAATGAAATTTTATTTTGAACTGAACAATGCGGAAAAATTGCCATTACATTATTTAATTATATTGCTTGATATCATTAAATAATGTAATGCCACAAACCCTCCTGCCTATATAGAATATTGTAAACTTCATAACACTATGGATGTTTGTGAACAAAACAACTATTCTTTGTGGCATGAACTAAGATATGCCAGATGCACAGCCTCACAAGCTCATGATGCCATTATTTACATTGTCATGTTTTGGATGGAGTGTTGAGAGCATATGTTGGGAACTACTAAATTGACACACACGCTGAGAGCCACCATTTCAGTATCATTCGTATCTATGATAGTTGTCTTCAGTCTTTGGACCTCACTCTAGTTTTCCTTCAGGCGGTTTGAGGTCACTCTGACTGTCATAAAAAATAAAAGGGTGAAGAAAATAAAAATATATATATTACATAGCAGTGAAATTAAATGTCTATCCTCAGAAAAAGCCATTGGTTAATACATTAGCTCAGCAAATAAAGTGGCTTCAAAATATATGGTACAAGTTCAACTAAAGATGCATTTTCCAACGTGTTGTGTTCCAGGTTATGGAACTACAAAACAAATCAAAAAAATCATAGAGGTGGATTATGACAGACATTTTTACAAAAAAAGTTTTGGAGTAAAGCTATCTTCCCCAAAATAATAATGAACATTTGTCAAAATATATGATTGTTTTGAATAAACTTACACTCATCTTCAAATTAAATGAGATTAGACTTTTTCTCTTTTTATTTCTTATTTATTTAGAAATTGAATAAAACTAATGCATTTTTTTATTATTAAAACGGTTGATGGGATCTAAATTATAGCCTACACTGTACACATGCTAGAGAAAGTAACATGAAATAAGTAGGTACTATTGGCCTACTAATAACATCTTCAGGTGTATCTACTTCTAATGATATTTTTGCAGCTTGGCACGAGACAATACTTATAAAAAGGTTTTTAGCGCTTTGCGTTGTTAGAAGAGCAATTAAAACTGAAAATGGCGGCGTTTTACAAGCTCTAACTTATTCTACATACTATAAAAAAATTAAACTTTTCCAAGGCTGTTTTTTTTCTTCGGTGTTATAATAATTCAAACAATGATTTAAAAATACATCAAATTTCCCTATTATTTTGATTACATTTTGCAGAACTCTGGCTGTCAGTAGCAAATTAAGCCATGTAATGTTATTTTAACATTCCTACCAATAAGATCATTTCCTACTGTTCAAATAAATTATTTTAAAATAAATTATATAATATAATTTATTAAGTTGTGTAAAATCAAAATAATTTATTTCAATTAAACCCATTATAGGTATTTTTGTCAGCAGTAGGAGTCAGCCTGTTCCAATAAGTAGATCCTGTGGAGAAGAACAGGCAAGAAACTCCAAGCACACTCTTTTTCAGTAACCAAATCAAATCAGAATCATTTATTTCAATTAAACCAATAGGTTTAATTATTATAGTCTAACTAATCTAAGAAGTAGTTTGACGTTTCATACTTTTCAAGCCGAAACAACTTTGTACAGGCGTAACTCACACAATGTCAGTAACCTTTTCCGTAAAGCCATGGAACTACGAAGCTATTTTTATTTTATCACAAGATGTACAATTCTTAATTACTAAATTAAAATTTAATTTTTTTATAAAAAGCAAAATATCTAAAATATAGAATAGATAGCCTTAAATTAAAAAATATTGTAGTTAACAATATTCATAGTGCCAAATCTAAGAAAAAAAGGGAACTTACATTAATAAAAAAATTAGTTAGTTTTCAACATAATACTTCATGAAAATGAATGATTTTAAGTCAAGTTAAAATATGTCACCTCTGTTTAGCTGTACTTACGTCAACTTCACGCACATTACTTAGACCCAACCCGCCTGTCTTGTGTAGTGTATATGATAATCTCCAAACTTCAGTAAATGCTAAGATTTCCAGTAAAATCTAAAATTTACCAACTGTTTATGGCAAAAATCCGAACTGCTCTTTGCTCATGTATGTGCACAACAAGTAATGACAGCGGTTGGCGAGGATGAGGACCGAATCACTTCTTCGAAAATCAGTAATGTACAATGTCGGTTAGGTTAGCATGGAACTGAAAAGCCCGAAAAATTATCTCTCTTATGAAATTCTGACATTTATCTAAACAATTTGGTATTAACTAAGATTTACTAGTAAAATCTATGATAAAAAAATATACGGGCAACATACATAAATCTGTAAAACTGCAATCGATTAGTAAATACAAAGAAATGATATCGATATCTCTTAAGAATCGGATATTGCAGTAATCGATTTCTTTGACCACATGCCTATTCATCAATCTGTCAGAACAGAAATTCCTTAGATTAGACTATAGGTAGAGCATTGGCTGAATACTATGTAGTAACTAAAAAGTACACAGTTACAAGCCTTAAAGCGAATATTCTATTAAAACGTGCAGAAAGTGCTTGGTAGGTACGCATTTTTAGAAAATTTCGCGGACGGAGGAGCAATAAATTTGGAATGCTTAAAGCTGAAGCTACAATTTTAAAACAATTTATGAAATATGTGAAAACGACTTCAAAAAGTTACACAGATCCAGTATTAATGTTGGTTGACCTGCTACAGAAATATTATACAATGACAGATATTATACTAGGAATGAATTTATGTTACAAATAGGTCAATGAAATAGAACCAAACATTAAATTTTAGTGAATTATGGGGCAATATCTAGTACTCAATTAACACTTGGTTTGAAAGTATACAATAGACAATGGGCTAATGGTTTGATATACCTTGAGTACGGTATGTAGCCGGTGGACAAGCGCCAGTGGGGGCATGAGCGCGGCGTGCCGGAGTAAAGCTGTCACCGACACTCGCCACGCGTCTCGGAGCATAGGCGCGGCACCCGGGACTGGGGTCACATCACCCCGGTCACCTGGTATCACCAAATACATACAATCATTTTCCACCTTTGTAGATTCATTGCCCAGCTTAATACATCTTTATTGTGTTAGGGACTTACAAACGATTTTGAAGGTAAATACATATAAAACCTACTGTATTTCTTAATAGACTATCACGAAACCCATGTTTCAGTTGACATTTGCATGACAATAATTGTGTAACAAATGTTTTCAGTCTGCGCCAGGTTAAGATATTGTTGGGATGAATTCAGATGAACCTAGCTCAGTGCCTTACCATCAGGTTCGCCGCTTGAAGCGCTGGAGAAGGAATGCGTGCGCGGTCTTAGAGCAAGTTCAGGCGCCGCGCCAGTGTCGCCCTCTCCGCGACTTCCACTCCCGCCCTCGTCCCAACCACCCTCCTCATCCGAAGAGTCCTCGTGTCCAATCTACCACATACAGACATATAAAATTATAGTTTAATAACTTTTAAGGTTTTGCGTTATCTATACTAATCATAGAAAGCTGAAAAGTTTATTTGTTTGTTTGGCTGAACGCGCTACTGGTTCGAATTGTGAAATCCTTTAAATGATGGATAACCCATTTATCGAGTAAGGCTATAGGCTATATAACAACACGATACAACTAATAGGACCGGAGCATCAATGAAAAATGCCATGCTAAAGCCGGTGTAATATAAGATAATTTTAACGGGAATTAAAACATTAAAAAGTTGACTACTGCATAGGGATTATATAAAACATGTCTTATTACCACGTATCACAAGTAAGTTATTCTCTAAGAAAATTTGGTTGATTTTGAAAGCGAACGAAAGCAGTGCGTAGTACACCAAACTAAACGCACTGCGTTATAAAACTGCAAAGCTACAATTAATAGCGATGTAGACAAATTTTCAAAACTGCTTTTTTTATAAACAGGCCAAATAAGTTACTTTTCAAATTCAAATTTAATCGCATTGCATTTGATTACAACACTGATTAACTGACAGTTCCCCATAGACTAGTTTTAAGTATCAATGTAGTTAAAAGTATTGATACCAACTGACAGCTGTAATTTTTTTCTTCGGTTAGTTAATAACGTCTTGTACCTGGTTCACGTGATGATAGTTACTACCTTAGCCCTTTTCAATCAATTTTAATATATTTATTTTAGATTTTTAAATTAAAAACATGTAGTATAAGGTTTTAAAACATCACAGTAACACATAACGTGACGTCCAGTAGGTATATTTTTTGTGTATATAGAAGGCAGGATTACGCTATGCGTGTTGTCTAATCGCAGAATACTGTTGTGTATAAGTGCTCAGTCACTCGGAGGTTCCAATTTGAGCAGATATTTCATATGACCTACTTTCTGATTCCATGTGTATATCTAAGTATAGGTATATTATTCATCTAAAGTATACGATATAATGGATCGCGGTCCATGTTTGTCGAGTACATTGTCAATCATATTGATTAATATAGGGACAATGTAGGCCAGGTTGTAGTAAATAGGTGACGGCCGAAATACTGGGTCATTGATTTTACAATTAAGTGTGGATATGCGTGCAAGTAAGAATAACATTATAACATATTAGCGTCGCGGTTTCACCCGCGTATGTCCCAATCCCGTGGGAATATCGGGATAAAAAGTAGCCTATGCGTTAATCCAGGTTTCCAGCTATCTGCTATAAAGTTTCATCGCAATCGGTTGAGTAGTTTTTGCGTTAACGAGCAACAAACATCCATACATCCCCACAAACTTTCACGTTTATAATATTAGTAGGAAGCTTATATTGTAAAGAGTGCGAGTTCACAGAAACCAAATATAATTAATATTGTCATTAAAAGACATACTTAAACAAAAATAAAACTTGTCAATAACAAAAAAAAAAAAAATTTTAGAAGCCGATTGCAGCGTCACCTCATGGGCCCAATTGTTGGATCTAAACCATCCAGGCACCCGCTCGTTTCACTTTAGTCAAAATCTATCAAGCCGTTTAGGAAGTGTTCCCACACATACACTCGAATAATATGTATAAAGATAGGTATATGAGTAAGTTACCGGTTTCCCAGTGGGATGCAAGTCCAGGGGCCGAGGCTGCAGCGGAGGTGGGCTGCGCTCGAGACCCACGCGCTCGTCGCGCTCCTCGCTCGGCAAGCGCCGGCGGACACCCCAGTTGAAGTTATCAGAACTTTCGCCCTGTACATTAACAAAACATATATGCACTGATTAATACACTGAAATATGAACCTTATTTTTTAAAACTTAGTGCCTTCTTTTAATATTCTTGAAATAAACATTGACATAAAAGTTTCAAGTACCTTTGTTAAAAAAATTTAATAAAAAAGTAAATATTATACTTATATCACTTTACCTCAATACTTTCGCTCTCGTACTCCAAAAAGTCAAAGTCTTTGAAAACACCAAAGTGATCAGTGGGAGGGGCGCCTCCCGATGGCTCATTACCGGGAGTGCCCGACACCTCTTCTAGTGAAGAGGCCATCGAAGACTCGCGCTCAAGTAGTTCTGAACTCTGACTGAAGATGACCTGTAACACGAAAGAGTTTGGACACAACAGAAAAACAAACGTCTTAAGAATTGAGAAACATCCATCAACAAGTTCCTAATTCACCATTAGTCCAACTAAAACAACGCTCCCAAGACAACACACGTAGGTACAGGCTACCTATACAAACTGGTTTTTGGTTTACACCTATACTTTTTTTTTTGCACAAACTCGTAAATCCACTTTATGTATAATGTCCTTTCATAAATTTTAATATGAACGATACTTTTTTGTCAATGGGTGAATGACGCGCGATGCATTAAAAAAAATACGTGACGATAGTCAAACAAGTAAGATTATTAAAAAAATCATCCTCATTAGAATTGAATTTCCTTACGTTTTACAACATAGCTTCTATTTATTAAACGACAAACAATCAGTTTTGAAGAAATTATAATTGTATGACGTCATACTTGGTTCAAAATCACTTTTAACCAAAAAAATGTAAAATTATAAAAAAAAAATTGATAATTTACCGGCAGAAAATTCCAATGATTTTCGACTCAGAATGATGATCTGAATACACTATTTCAGTATTCAGCACGGTGTCTCATATACCCCGTATAATCTTATAAAATAGATCTACAATATACAATTAGTTGAATCTGAATAACTCACTTAAAATACTGATACAGTACTTCGAATGCTGCACCTAATACCTTGGTCGGGGAAAAAGTATTTTGTACGTATGAAATTGAAAAATATCTCTTTGGTTGTACTGTTTGTATCTGGCTGATTTTAATATCAGTAAACTTACAAAATAAAAAAAAGATAAATAAAAAGTAAAAACACTCTCCCGCCATTTTTCATTATACCGCTGTAGTGGCGAACAAGCATACGAACCTACTATAATGAAACTGATAGCTAGCAACCATGTCAATTAATTAAAATTATTATATAATTAGTATAAATAGTTTGGTTTCATAATGGTACATCAACCAAGTAGTCGCGCTCTGTTGATTGATGAAAATCGAAGAACATGATTTTTACTTATATCTACTAAGAAATAAAGATGTGTACGTTTTTACATTACGTATATAAGGTCAGTTATTTTACTCGATTTTAGTGCGGTGCTAACACATAGTGTCGTGTGTTAATCTGAACTGATTCGCTTCATGTTCTCAGTACCTTTGATGTACGTGCAGTGGAATTGTGTCAAACAAACATTACATATGTACATAATATATACGGTGAATATAAGTATACACATATAACTACATCTATGTCTGTATGTAAGGTGTATGTATGAAGCTATAAATTTGTGCGGTTAGAATATATCGTTCTGATTTCTAAAGTATTAGGCTATATTATATTACGCTAGAATTCATAGGAGCACAGCAGAATATGAGTCTAGCGCTAACACAGCAGGTACCTACAGATAAAATTAGTCAGTATAATGAGGGGGTTAAACTCTCAAACTGAATTAAATAATAAGAGAGTAATCATGTAAGTAGCCATCTTTTAATATTGTAATATAACATGATTTTATCTTTTTTTATATGTAAGTGACAATAAGGCCTACCTCGTCCGTTTTAATAGATGCCATAAGGTTGACTTAGAGGGTTACTTTAGCACAAATTGTCAGATTCGACGTCATTTCACATGACGCACATAGCAAAATGTAAATTGATAAATAGGTAACTAAAACAAAACTACGGCATTGTTTTTTTCATATTTAGTCCATAGATAATAATTTAAAAGAATTGTGTCCACAGATAACTAAAAATACAGAGGGCTTAAGGAGAATTACAGACTATTGTATATTTCTATCTTAAAATATTTTTTTTGTTGTCCGTGTTGTGGCACTAGAGATAAGACAATTTTTTTAATTTGTTGTTTTCTTCTTCTCTTGTGTACATGTTTTTTGTTTAAGATGTTTTGTGTGCGTCCAATGTCTGTGTAACATAAAAGGTTTTTCTTTCTTTCTTTTATTTCTACGATTCATCCACATACCTGACTATTTAAATATCTATCAGTAATAGCTCGACGTCTGACGCCGTACCAGCAGGCTTATTACATACATATTATCATAACAATATTACTTAGAAGCTAATGCAGTCGGGCTCTGGTGCCAGTTGTAAGATTAACCTTGTGTCGCGGGTAATTGTAGGTATATATGTGTATATAAATATAAAGCAATACATTGTAGTAATAATGTTGAAGAAACCAATAAACAGCTTATACCAGCGCGAGTTTACACGAGGCAGCGATTATAGCAAAGTAACATTGATGTTGTATGATAGTCAGGTGATGAGAAGCGAAGCGGAACACAACATGTGTATGCGACGATGCAATGGTGTATGCAACTTCGTCGTCGAAGGACCTCTTATGAAGACACGTGAGTCTATCGACGACTACGACTGTCGAGAGCACCTGTAGCGTGTTGTGTGGGCGTGAAAGCGTTTGCGACATAATATATAATACAGTATGTATGCCAGTTACCTTAGAACATAAAGTGGTAATTAAATCGTCCTAAACGCAGCGATGGATAGAAATCATTACAATCATTAGTTGTGTTGGCCAAAGTCGGTGTTCCTGGCGTGCGTTGTCGATATCACTTATTTAAGATAAAACATATTTATAAACTAAATATATATATATATATATATTTTTCGTCAGCATTCTCTAGCTGTTTTAGCGACAACTACTGAGAAAGGCAAGTATGTGCGTTATATTGTTTTGTGTCACACACACGGACGTAGTCAAATTTGAACTTTGATATTTTGTGAATAAGGTGTAATATACTTACTGAAGGACTCTTGGGCAGGCCGACTCTTTGCCCGCACGTTGTCAGCAAGTTTACAAGACACTCGCGAACTCGACTCTGTAAGAAATGTTAGTGTAAATACATAATTGAATCTTAGTCCACATACAGGTTACGTACATCTGTGCTACTGAGATACACGAGAAAGGAGTTATAGATGGCGCCTCTAGAAACTCCCATAACAAATAGAAAATATATGTCAGGGAATAAACTATCAATAATATTTTGTTTAATGTGACGGGGGGTGTTTGTAGACTCGGGGGGCGTTTGTACACTTGGGGGGCATTTGTATACTTAGACGGCATAAAAATATAACTTGATATAGGGGCAGACATTGATTTTGATTTTGCTAGATTAATTTTAGTGTTCATATAATACTACGCTAATAATTCGTATTATCGTGGTTTACTATCATCGACGTAAATTGCAATAACAAGCCAATAATATATAAATTACAATATTATTTGAATAAGTTATGCAACAGTTACATTACTAGTGCGTTCTTTTTAGTAATTTTAAATTTGGACTCAGCACAGACACAACTTTATAATCATACTTAATTTCTACTATCCTATATTTATTATAAAGTTGAAAATAATGTTTATATTCATTTAAATTGGTATTTTGTGGGTATATTTAAAGTCGATTATTAATAGTCACTAATGTTAATATCAACACTAATTTTAAGACATATTATACAGCGATGTCTAAACAAACTAAGCATAGCCTTTTTTTTTTCGTGTGGGGACCCCCACGAGTCATCACCTCACCATGGCTATTGGTGAAATGGTATGTCGGAATCGAACCGACTGTAACCACACGGAGTTTCGTCACAAGTGGGTCTATCGCAAGGGACTCGGGTATACTCTAGGAAGAAAGTCGCATACTTCGAAAACTTTTTTAAATCTATATAAGAGTTTCGTGTCATGTTGTTTGTTCACGATGAACTCTTAAACTAATGAACCGATTTTAATGTAATTTTGCACTATGTGTGCAGTTTGTTCCAACTTAAGATAGGATAGTTTTTTTTAAATTTGATTTTATTGTAAATTACCTAGCCATAGCAACGTGTGGACGGGTAGATAGTATTATAAAAAATTACTGCATGGATGGCGCAATGGTTTACGTCGCTTCGCCACTACACTGCGCCGAGTGTTGTGGGTTCGATTCCCGCACAGGACAAAAAATTGTGTGATTCACAAATAGCTCTACCGTTCATTGTGTTCGTTGTTTGTATGTTTGTAAAGACCCCCGCAACACAGGAATCAGTCTTAGTGCGGGAGTTGCCTTTTTAGAAACGAAATGCAACGAAACGAATATATATATATTTAGAACAGAGAAACATTCAGACCAATGCAAAATTATAGATTACAAACATTGGTACAGCGAAATCGAATCCGCGACGTTGCAGTCGGAACTACTGCCAGGTATGTTAGTCATCAAAATATTATAATCCTAATGTTGTATGTGACAAGTAGCGTAATTACTTGCGACATCCACGGTCTCTTCCAGCCCGAGGCGAGCGCGTCAGCCGGCGACAGCGACAAGGAACGTCGCGGTGACGTCGCGCTCGGCGGCTGGGACGCGTTGGTGTTTGCCGCCGTTTCTTGGCCCACCACTGTCGACGCTGACCCCGACTGGGACGTCAACGACCCTATAAATTGTAAAGCTCTCCTAATTCACAAGTAATATATAAAATACTTTAAAACCTTTTCTGAGTAATAAATGTCTATAATTCTGATTAGTAAAAGATAAATGTCAGAAATAATGACTGTGACGTCATTAGTTCTAACATTTTTCTTCTATTAATGAGAACTGTGCGTAAGTTATTTCTTTTTTAAGAAACTGCTTTATAACTGAATATCGAAGCACTACCAGTAAAGTAAGTCCAAATAATTATCTTGTAACATTAGAAGTATATTTAAAAGAACAAACCTTTTTAACAATAAAATAAAATCATTCAAGAGATTGCATTTAACGCGCGTCCCTATAATCAAGAAACGATTCGTTTTGCTTACGGACGGTAAAATTTTCGTTAAAAGTTCAACGAAATTTAATCGTCCGTAAGCAAAAAGAGTCGTTTCTAGATTATAGGAACCGGGCATTAGCAATAAGGCCACCCTTTGTACATTATCTGTTTGACAAATGTGTATATGAAACTTTTACTGTAAGACTGATGAACAAATAAAGTGTCATCTATCTATCTATATATTTGTCTATAAACCGGCAAAAAAAGAAAGGAACTGAAAATCGAAAAATAAGCTTGTTACCCTAACTGAACTCATACAATAATAAACACCTAAATAATTATGACTTGGCGCCAAACTTAGAAACGAGCAAATTAATTAAACGTTAAATGAAGTGATGGCAGCGCGGCGACGCGTTATATCTATTTGCCGAATTATTTTCGAACTCCTTTTTTTTAACAAAATAAAACAAATATATAGGGTCGATTTGAGAACCTTCCCCGTTTTTTCCCCGAAGACACATGCATGTATTTATGTATATATTATTTAAATTACAAATACAAATAAAAATTAAAAAATAAATGACTTGTATATACCTATTATGATTTTACTATATAACTCAAATTTATGTTAACTAAGAAAAGGTACTTCTTATTTTCTTTGAAGTAAATGATGTACGTAACGTCTAATATTTTACATAATAATCTTATTTTGAAATGTGGATCACACAACACTAACATTCTCGTTAACCTCTCATGTTAAGCTTACGTTCGGAGTGGGGTTCGAACCCATGACCTTTTAACCTTAAGCTTTACTCTAAAGCCGATTCAAAATTAGTGGCATTTTGTTTAACTGCGTATATTGTTCTACGCAGCAGTGCAGCGCAGCGTCCTTGCCTCGTCCTCGGGCTGACCTATTTACCTAGATCAATACTCGATAACACTTGAAATTAAATAGCAACACTGTCAGCTAGAATGAGATGAAAACATGCACCACCCTATACCCCATCCTGTCGAGTCCTTCATAGGGTGGGAGCTTTAAATAGGGGGATAGCAGGCGATCCCATTCCACCGTACGGGAATTACATGTATGTTTGATATAAAATTATTCAGTGTAGAATATTCTAGAATATTACCTTTGTCAGGGGTGGCTGTTGATGCGTTGGAAAGGGAACTGGGGCCGGTGGCTGGCTGGCTTCCATTTTTGGGGAGGTATTTCCTCCCAATAACGGGGGTTTGGGAGAGGTCGAATGTAAAATCCATTGTGCGGCCCGGTAATTCCTGAAACGAAATCATATTAATCTCTCATGTAGGTACTTTCAAGAAATTTTATTCATTGATATTATAAAGTTTGGCTGAGGATTATTTTGTTTTTAATATGTTGTAATATTACGTACAGAAACCTCGCTCGTTAAAACAATGAAATAAATATCAATTTGAAGCTACGTCATATGTTACAATCAATTGGAGAATAAAATATCTGCAATCCATTTTTAAAAATATTTTTTTAGCTAACGTTGGCGCTCTTGTAGGTATTGTATGTCGTTATCTTTAAAGGTCGAAGTTATTTTTTATTTATTACTTGATAGTAATAATAACTCATTGACAAAGCCCTTCACAAGTTATCGTTTTATTATCACAAATAAGAATGTTCATTGCGCTTAGATGTAAAAGACGTAATGTATATACATAAATTTCCGTATGTTTGTGGCCGCGAATCTCGGAAAGTATTTGTTTAATTCACTTCAAGTTTTAACACGACATTGCAGTTCAACAGAAGAGTGTTATTGTATACTTTTCATACTGAGGTTTCAATAGACATGGCAAATACCTATTCATTTTAGATTGACTAAAAGTCAATCTAGAATGAATTTGTCATAGTTACGTTGATATGATAATTGTAGATATAGAAATTAAGCGTGGGCGGGATTAGCTATTACTAGGTATAATATAAATCAACGAACGCGCGAAACTCAACTGCTTCGAACTAACATTGCCACTGGTTCTTGAGGCAGCAAGAACCAGTGGCAATGTTAGTGAGAAAGGTCTGGACGGGTTCGGCTCATTGCTACACCGACTACATAGCACGAGCACGCGCTATCGTAATGGGCTCTTCTGGGTGCTTCTCTGTCAGAACATTAAGTACCGACCAGTGCTAGCTAGTACTACCTTCTTGCCGTGTAGTTCTGTGTCGAGGATGGAGGAGGCGTGACTGTCCCAGTACGGAGGCACTACGAGTGTGGAACACCGCGTCACCACCAGCTTCAAGATCTTCATAGCTTCTTTGTAATTGTTACTGTCTTGTACCTGAGAATAAATGATTATATTATTAACATATTATATTAAAGAGTATTGTATTGTATTAACAGCCAGTTCCAGTGACAGGTATGCGACCCTCACCCTCACCCCCAATACATCCGTATGAGCAATATCATTTTTCATTCCCAAAATGTCCGGTTCACCCCTATTACGTATTATAGTTGGCAAAATGTGGATGTTTAATATGTACACCTCTGCCTAGCCCTTCTGGGATAAATGAGTAAATATATATATGTATGTACTTTACCTAAGAGTGAGATGCACTTCATGAGTATATCTAATATGTATATAAAATTCTCGTGTCGCGGTGTTTGTAGTTAAACTCCTCCGAAACGGCTTGACCGATTCTCATGAAATTTTGTGTGCATATTGGGTAGGTCTGAGAATCGAAACAACATCTATATTTCATCCCCCGAAATGTTAAGGGTAGTCCACCCCTAAAATTTTTTTTTTAATTTTTAGATAATTTTTATTTTTTTATGATACAGCATTTAAAAATACATACAACTTCAAATTTTCACCCTTCTACGATCAACCCCTGTTCTTCAATCCACATATCACAGAGGGTAGCATGATGGCAATCGAATATAATAATATGTAGTACGATACATTTTCATGTATAGTTTATAGTTATCTTTCTATATACGAGTATATTTCTTCTGTGCGTGTGTATGTTCTGAACTCCTCCTAAACGGCTGGACCGATTTTAATGAAATTTTTTGTGTCTTCAGGATGGATTCGAGAATGGTCTAGATTTACAATTGGACCCGGTAGATGGCGCTGCGATAGGGTTCCAGAAATAATATTTTTTAAGTTCAGGCAGGACAACGTCTGTCGGGTCCGCTAGTTTTCATATAAAATCTTACGATTCGTAATTTTTGGCCAAGACTGTAAAGTCGTATTTCTACTGTCTGTGTAATTGTGTTGTGATTGATTTTAACGTAATTTAGTTTAATACTTTACATTGATATTATATTACCTAACACCTGCTGTGGTGGAGTCTCATCACATCCAATCCCACCACAAGTATTTCATAACTTAATATCGTTTGTCTGAATTTTTGTATTGTATGACATAAAAACGAAGCGGGAGGATTTATAGGATATTTACGACACGGTTTGGCTATGACAATAATTTCAGGTCAGACCGGGTACTACCCTTGTTTGCTACCTAACAGGTGTAAATATAGAGTGTTGATTCTAGTCACCTGCACTTACATTCGTTTTAAATGTTTAAGAAGCAAACGATATAGAACAATGCAAGTTTCGAGCTTCATTCAAAAGCCCAGATACAAAATCAATACATCCCCAGTGACCTAGATTTCTAGTACCCTACAGCGCATGTAGGGTACTAGAAATTGTGTGTGGATTCTGAACATAACGCCATCTGTTGGAAGATAAAATTCTACTAAAGTTAACTTAAAGGTAGTACATGAATATTTAGGTAGAAACCTAAATTGTAAAACTTGTACATTCTATAAATTTTTAGATAAATGAATAGGTATCGAGATTAACTTTTCAGAAACAATAAAAATTTATATACGAAAATAGAGTCTTCACTGGAAGTGAAGGTGCATAGCTTACTAGATGGCGTATATGTATATTTTTTTAAGTATTGGTATAAAAAGTTCGACTATTAAAATTTTGCAATGCAACGCAGTTATTAACACCCACGGTACCTTCTACGTAAACTGCAAAACTTGTAAATAGCAAGCTAGTCAGTAGGGATTACAATACAGACATGTTTATGTCTATAGCAGTTAGGAAATTGTTCGTAATCAATCGCAATAGAGCTACCATTTGTTGAGCGGTTACTACTTAATTAAAGATAAAAGGTTACTCAGCTAATACTTTCCTCCTACCGATAGATCTCCTAATTTACTTAAAAACTGCTCCGGTTATAATATCAGTATCAGTCGATGTCATTAATAGGGATTTAAAGCAAATATGTAGGTACCTGGAGTAGGGATTATGAGTTAAGTATAAATCCGTCAAAAACGCGGGTCAGTATAGTAGGCAGTCCTAGGCTGAAGTGTAAAATAAACTAGCAACAAATGTCAGCTATCTACCTTTCACTCATTCCATACAGTGACAAGGTTAAAAACTTATGTATCTGTATAAACGGGTGCTTATCCTGGGGCCCTCAAATAGAAAAAGTTAGTAGTAAATTATTGGCAACAGCGGGATCTCCGCGACGGCTTCTACCAACAGGAAAATTTGCGGTTGCACAATCTCTTCTTCTTCCTATCCTTGACTATGGCGATATCAGCTACTTAGATCTCACTGAAAACCAACTGAACAAACTTGAGGGGCCCCAAAACGTCTGTATTAGATTCATATTGGGATTATGCAAATATGATCGTGGCTCAAAGTATCGTCCTAGTGAAATGTGGGTGGGTTTTTTGCATGATTCGATCGCAAGTCCGTCGCTTTATTTATTAAGCTGGCCCCAGTGTTGGTATAATTTTGTGTAGCCACATAATTATATAATGTACGTCACTACATCAATTTTAAACATGAGGTGATTGAAATCGCGTTCGTTCTTTAGTGTAACGCTATTAATCCGGTCAAGTTAGGTCGAAAAATAAAAGTAAGCTTACAAAAAATTCGCATAATTATGCAATTATCTTTAAAAAATTACCTTGCACTTTTTTCCTAAGAACTACCATTTCGGTTATAATAATATAGTGATACAAAAATGTGAAAAAGTCGTGTTCTGCATAATATTCGTAGTATACGTTTCCACGCCACTTGTGAAATAGTGCATTTGGTGCTTTTTTTTAACGTGGTTTCTCCAATAGGCCTGTTCTATTGTGGTGGTAGTGGTGGTGGATATACGATCTATTGTGGTCCTGTTTAATTAAATAATATTGTTTTAAACAAAATGCAAAAAACCTACATTTGCGAACTTTGTATATGAATAAAACTGTTTTCATAATTTATTTATAATGGCGTTCCTAATATTCGTGGCAATTTCCACCTGTATGCGAATATTTCTAAGTTTGGCTGTCTACTTTATATATCTATTAACTACTAGCTAACTCGAAAGTTGTTCTGTTTCATTTTCAATATATTTGTTGGTGGTCGCTTTCATTCCATAGAAAATTACTTTTTCTTCGGTTTCGCCAAAATTTTGCGGTTTAATGATCAGAACTAAAGAATTAAGTTCTGATCATTATTTTTCTTGAGGAAAATGATAAATCCTACTAATATTATAAACGTGAAAGTTTGTGCGGATGTATGGAAGTTTGTTTTTCTTTCACGCAAAAACTACTAAACCGATTGCGATGAAACTTGGTATGTAGATAGCTGGACACCTGAATTTACACATAGGCTATTTATCCCGATATTTCCACATCATCGGGGCATACGCGGGTGAAATCGCGGGAAGCAGTTAGTTTAATATATTATTTTTTTGGAAAAGTCTCCTATTGTGTGCAACTTACCGTGACATCGATGAACTTGGCGACGGCACGCAAAAGGTCAGCGTTGACTGGTTGCGCGGCGGGCGCGTTTAGATCCACGTAGTACAACATACAATGAAGTATCGAAAGCACTGGCAGTTGCAGATTCGCTGATCCCTGGACATTAAAACTATCGTGAAAATAAGCTAAAATAAGCTATAGTGAAATTGTTGGAGAGTACACGGAGTTCACCCAAACACATTAAGTGGTGGGGTGCCCTATTTGCTGTGAGCGTGTCTTGTCACAGTAGTAACATGTATTGTTTTACAGAGAACATGTTATACAAATATAAAGAAACATATACATTTGTATATGTTCTTTTAAAGACTTTTACTTTTATTTTTTTTGTCCCTAGCTAAGCTAAACACTTATTTTAGGAGGGAGTTATTTGTAAAAATGTGTCAGGTCGTTCGGCTCCCTCTGATATGGTCGAAGTGGACGATGGCTGGCGCGTGCGACAGTGTTTTGGGACTAGAAAGGAATTTTATTGATTGAGTACATGAGAAAAGGTGAAACCATAAACGCAACATCTTACGCAACCACTTTGCGTAATTTAAGGGAAGTAAGAAAAGATAAAGGCGGGGTGAACGACCACCGGTGTGTTGCTTCTTCACGACAACGCTCCGGTTTACAAGGCTCGCGTTTCCAAGGCTACTGTACGTGATTGTAGTTTCGAAGAGCTCAACCACCCACCCTATAGTCAAGACCTAGCACCTAGTGATTATTTTCTGTTTCCTAATTTAAAAAAAGACCTTCGACTTAAAAAAAGCCCTAACACGTTTCATAGTTTCCACGTTTTTTTTTCATGCTGCCGAGAATACATTGAACACCCTCGTATATGTCAATGGTTCACTAACTTTGAAAATATGACATTAAGTATGGAGGAAAATTATTGACAAAGTGGCCAGTAATCACCTTTTCTAGAACCTCTACGAGAAAGGCGAGCATTTGTTGCGAGAGATGCGAGTAGGTGTCCCACAGGTACTTGACCACGCACTTGGTCCACTGGAAGCTTTCCTTGCTGAAAGTGCGTCGCGAGTACAGCGTCATCACTGTGCCGAGGTTTTCTAGTTTCTTGCTCTTCTCCGCTGTGAACTGAACAATAATTCAGGTATAAGATTAAAATAAAGAATATGGAATTGGTAGGTAGGATGCCTAATAAGGAGTTAGTATGTACACATCATCATAAACATAAAGGTGTCTACGGTCGGCGTAAGAAATGGGATTTGTTTAACATACTATTATGATACGGTTAGATGGAATAACATAGCATGTAAACGCATTAAAATACGTTTCTCATCACAATTTACATGATTGATTAATATACAAAGCGCAAGGGACTCACACATATTATACAGGTTAATCACACATGTAAGGGTCAATCACACATATAGGGGTAAATCACACATATAAGGGTCAATCATACATATAAGGGTCAATCACACATAAAAGGGTAAATCACACATATAAGGGTATATCACACATATAAGGATAAATAACACATATAAGGGTCAATCACACATAAAAGGGTAAATCACATATATAAGGGTAAATCACACATAAAAGGTTAATCCCACATATAAAGGTAAATCACACATGTAAGGGTCAATCACACATATAAGGGTCAATCACACATAAAAGGGTAAACCACACATACAAGGGTAAATTACATATATAAGGGTAAATAACACATATAAGGGTCAATCGCACATTACCTGTGCAATATGGCAAGCAGCGCGTACGCATAGTTCGTTTGCGTCTTCATAATGTAACAACATGTATGGAAGCAGAGCCACTACTGTCATTGGAAAAGCGACGGACTGCGTGGGGTCAATGACCGGTAGCTCCAGCAGTGGGATCATGTCCACTAACACTCCCACCACAGGCTCGTAGGTGTTCGGATGTGTGCAACCCTGGAATTATACAAATATATTTAAAGCAAAGGTACATGCAAAGGTAAAAAAGGTAATCTTAAGAAAGTGATTTCGAATTTTTACGTTAGGATTTACGTGATTTCCTCCAATTAATTATTTTAGTACTCATGGACATCCACAGTAACCGTGGGTGGCCAGATGTTCGTAGTATTCTTATATTAATTGGGTAATTGTTACAGAAAGGTGTGATCAAAATTTAGGAGTGTTATGTGTAGCCGACAAATTGTTGATTTAGCTTGCAAAAATGGATATGCATTTGTAATCATTATTGTTTTCTTTGAAAAATACTTTCCTAGTATAGGTGTACATTTCTAAACAACATACTTATTATGAATTTTCATACCAATTTAAATGATATTTGGTTTTTATGCAACCATTTTCAGAAAAATCTGGACATTTCATCAATATCCTTGGTATTAAATATCCACTGTTTCATCAATTTCAGCCCTCTCTCTTGAGAAATATTAGTTTTATCGGTCAATATTCAAGTACAATTTGTCAGTTTTAAAACAAGATTTCTGTATAAAAAATGATGATTTTTTCTGAAATTATTAGCGTCTTACGTCATTCACGGAATTTGCTATACGACTCTAAAATAAGGGCGCACCTTACTGTAACATTCTGTATGTTAACTAACTAACGTTTTATTAACATTACCTTCAGTAGCAAGGCGTGCAAGGACGGCGAGGTATGCGCTTGTGTCCTGTCGAGGCGCTCCCTTGCGTCGGGCCGGTCGAGCGGTAGGCGAGACATCACGCGGGCCAACAAACGCAAGCCCAGTAAGAACTCGTGCTCGTAATCAGACTCCAACAGTGACGCGCCTACCCAGAACAGGGTTGCCAGTATTGTCAGTTTGTCATCCTGAAAACGGGCGTAAACGAAGTAAATATAGGCCAAGAAGAATTTATCTCAATTACTTATATTAGCTATTAACAAGTAAACTATGTTTGTTTGTGTGTAGGGCGTGGTCTTTGAAATGACTGAGTTGATCCTAAAGAGTCTATCACTAATAAAAAACTACATTTTCTCATTAGCATACGCTATTAAGAATTTTATACGATAAGGATTAAGGATTTCATATTCACACACTTCAGTTTTTCATGAATATTACGTAATTGGTAAGGATGCGATCATGGTACACGGGAGTACCATGCCTTTTTTCTAAAAAGGGTCTACAGAGGTGTATTACATCCACGTTTCACGGATTTAACCAAGGTTCTTAGTAATAAGCAAATAGTAAAAATAAATTAGTCACCAATTCGCCACGACTATTATCATAAATAATAATAAAGAGCATTATTACCTGTGTAGCGGTGTCACCAAGTAGTTTGAGCGACTGCGCGGACCGAGACCGACACAAGTTTGAACAAACGCCTTTAGCTGCTTCGCTGCACGGCCGAGGGCGTTCTGCAGTTTAACAAAATTAAACATTCAAATGACATAATAAAAACATCAGTAAAATATAAATTTCGTGTTGTCCTACGAAATCACGTATGGTGGAAATTCCGACTACGCTACGTGGTTTTGAATTCTCGTAACATTTTCTTTGGTATTGACAATCGCCATGTTATTTTAGTACCTAGCTAAGTTTTAAAGATATCAATGAAAATGTGTTCACGTCACGCCGTGCTCAAATTGTTATTCCACATACACGACGGTTTTATTCGAGGTAAATATTACTGTCTTAACCTTCTGTTTATAAAGTGAAATACATTTACCTATCTTAATTTATTTACTGTTACAGTTTAAAATTAAATAAACCAAAAACGTCACATCCATGACGTCATGTTTTGTATTAGTGGAATGGGAAAGTGATGTAATGGAATTCTGAGGCATAGGTTACATGAAATATGTGAAATATTATTGATTCTCAATTAAAGTTGTTTATTTAAAAATATATATTTCATATTTGAAAGGTTATTTAGTTATTGTATTACCATAGTTGATTTAAATTAAAGGTATTAGTCGGCAGTACTATGTAGACCATACCTAATATCCTACATGTGACTTTCAGTTTCCCTTACGTCACATGTCCTAACAAATCTGTAATTTAAGAATAAGTAATTAGGAGTAAATATCAAACATAATAAAGATTGTTGTTGAAACTATGTTTAATTTTCTATTTATATATATAATTATTGTATGTTTCTTAGATGTGCCATAGAAATTTAATTATTTTGAAGCGTAAAGTACCAAAATGTAGCGTATGGATGGTGATTATATAATAGCACTTACATGCCTGAGGGTATTGATAGTGTTTATATATTATTGAGAAGTTTATTATATTTATATCGATATAACAAAGGTAATTTTCGAAATGTATTATATTATCATTAAAAAAACATTCTGTATACTATGAGACGTATTGAAATTCTCTAGTGGGAATATCAGTTTTAAACCAGTTTTTATGGAAATTTCTTAAAGACTTTGATATGAATATACTTTATTAAATTATCAAACGCATATAATCACAATTAAATGAAAACATATTTTTTAAGTGGAATTCCAATACGTGACGTGCAAATTTTCTGAAAAACGCCCAAATATAAAATGTCAATTTCTTGAAGGATTAGCTATTCTGTATGTATAGGAGGTCAATTTTCCAAGACAGAGAGAGAGCAAGAGAGTAATTATTTTCAAGTTGTCTCTTGAAAATAAGTATAATGTATGATAGTCACCGTGTTGTTGTTTCTCGTTATTTGGTGGCAGCGCGTTACTCTTGCGTATACAGTACGATACAGAGTAGCTTGTACTGCGGGTGTGATTGGTCACGCAGCCCACGCACACGCCCGGAGAACGTTTACCTATAACAAATATTATGGGAATGGAAAATACTTAACATACTTCTAGAAGAATAACATTTAATATGTATCTATTTTCATAACAAAACATATGATACATAGATACGTATTTAAAGTAATGTCTGAGCAATTTGTAAATATATTTTAGCAAAGTTAGTTTTATTTGTAAGTATTTTTTAACTGTAATCATATCATAAACATCTAATAAGACGAGATCTATAGATTCGGTGGTTTTTTTTTCGCATTAGTAATCTTACCAGCAGAATAAGGGCTCCCATTGGCCGGCGGGCCGCCATCTTTATTATTCAAATTAGGTGTAGACTTAAATATGTCTCTCATATAATCCAACGGCCTAAAGTTAGACTCGAGAGAGTCGACGGCGGCTTCCAGGGTGAGTAGCAGCTCAGTGACGTAGCCTTGCATGTCCTCGCCTTGTTCTGCGACTGTCTCCACCAGCCGGGACAGTATGTCCGAAACCATGCGGCCGGTCATGGCCACACCGATGAAACGGAATACCTTTAAATGTATTTTTATATTAATATTATAAATTCATATTAGTAAGAAGTGAGTGAGTGAGTGAGTTTTATTGTTTGTTACTCTTTCACACTTCAAATTTTGAAGGTGATTGGTCGAGCACGCAATATGCTCGACCGATCATCTTCAAATTTTGCTTACGTGGTCAGGGGTACAGAAACGTGCAAAGGATACCTTTCATCCAACAAACAGTACTGTTTCCGAGGGATATAAAAATAACCTAAATTAACGTGAGCAAAGCCTTGGGGAAAAGATGGTAGGTATTTATATAAATGTAGTAGTAACTCTGTCTCTCTGTGAACATTAAGGACAGAATATCTACTCAAACGCTATTTACTTATAAGATGTTGTTCTGTAGCTACGATATCCCTTGGTGTTAATGATAAAACGAGAGTTAGTTTACTCTGTTTGGAGTAAGTATTTGGCCCTAAATCTTTGTTGAGTTCCTTTAGGGAATCTAGCTACCTTTCAAAAGCCGATTACATTTTTTTTCTAGTTAGTGTATGTAGTATTTTGAAGGAGATGGTATTTTGAATTCCAAGTATTTGTTAATTTGTATTTTCACAGTATTTTTTATGGTTATCTATATTCAAACCTGTAGAGATCTCCCGGCGTAATGCCTAGAGGGACAGGACAAGCCGAGTTGTAGTGCAGTCTGCGCCCATCGCTCCGAGATGAGCGCGTGGGGCAACGACTCGCGGAACACACGCAACACGTGACGTAACAGAGTCGACATCTGTTGGCAGCTGCGAAGGGTCCACACTGTAACAATGGTGACAAGATTATTATATGTACTTACTTGGGGTAATATAGGGTGATTTTTATTTAGTATTTAGTGTGGGTACCTAATTACAGAAACTAGCAGCTAGAGAATTCGAATCCAACTCTTTTTATCAATCCCGAGATTTCGGGATTGTTTAAAAATAATACCCGAAAAATGGGATCAGTCACTTTATACGTAATTGTAGACAGGTAATCAACAGTTAGACTTGTCCGTAAGTCCCAATATTGATCAAGTTTAATCAAGAAGTATTGCGGGCTGGAATACGATCTTAATTCCGGGATCTAGAGATTCGGGATCCCGGGATCAAATCTCGCACCTGACTAAGTAGCTGAACTCTCATCGGTCCACCCGTGAACACGATCAGTACAAATGCAGTCGGGTAAATATACCGCAACTTATGAATGTTATCCTAATAAGTCTCGATTTACACATCTAATATGCACACAAATCTCGAAAGTTTAATAACTAAATTCTAAGATCAAATGTACCATAGACAGACAATCTCCTACAAAAATCCTAACCTAAAAAAAGTAGTGGCGCTCGATAGCTCCACTTTACGTATTTGCATTTAATAAGCCGTCTCGTAATAATAAACCAGAGAATACAATGAATTTTTCTGTAAAAATATATTGTAATAGTGTGATAAAAGAACTGCAATGTATAGCAATATAGCTTTTGTATTTTTTTTACAAGAACCACAACGGAGCGTATTAGACTTGTGGTACGTATTCAACGTTGCCAGATTTTTTTTTGCCAAGTCGGGATTTTGGAACTTTTTGAGTGAAAGCAGCGGGATTCTTTCGTCGAAAGTGGGACATAGTAAAAAAAACGTATATAATTAATCAGAAGTTTTTAAATATTTATTTATCTTTTTATTTGAATTCAAATTACGTTTACGTGACAATAGATAGCAAAAATATTCATAGAAAATGTATTTTAATAAAAATATAATATTTTAAATCAGATTTACCCTATCGTTAAATAGTTCAGAAGACTAATAAGAATGAGTCTTCTGAATAAAGAAACAAAAATAAAACAAATCGAAATTACGCACGCTGCACGCACGGATAGCAGCATAACACTTCATCATTGTATCAAAAGAACGCCATTTTTGTGTTCTATAAGTCTGTTATATTCTGATATATTCGAGATCAGGTGAATCCTTGAGGGTTGATTCAATTTTAACAACGGAATCAAAGTCAAGATCTACTTGGTTACTGTAGCTGTTAATCGTTTGACACGTTACAACATTTTGACATGAGGAATTGGCACCGACAACAGTCCTTCTAATTGGTGAAACGAGTGGAGTAATAGGCTCCCCTAGAGGGTACACGCAGCTTGAAAAAAAACTAGTAGATAGAGTTTGTCAATTTTCGAGTTAAAGAAGAAGTCTGCGACCATAGGTCCGCTTGAGTCAGACCTCGTCTGCGTCGTTACGTGGGGGAGTGGGTGGCAGCCAATGGCAGGCGCAATTATTATGACTTTAGCTCTGTTCACTAGCCGCGCAGCTAGCAGTCGTAGGTCGTGATGGTTACGGATGATCTGTGTAACATACACACGAGAATACATTCCCGAGATGAACGGTCGATCTTCGGCCAGAAAATACGAACATAAAATCAAAATAAGACGCGAATACTTTTGAATATCAACAAGATATTAATTTGAAATAAAACGTAGCAGGAGTTTCTGTAAAATTAATAAATAACACACTGCAAAAATATTTTTATGTTATGTTATAAATAATATTGTCACTCCGTGTCTTTTTATAACAATTTTTAAACTTTTTTGTTTTTCATATTACACTTAATTTAGTTCAATATTATTTATTTGTATCACAGACTATACTGTTTGTAAGCACATTATTAATTGTAACACAACGATGACGAAACGTAGTATAAGACTTGTGCATCGCACACTTCCTCCCCCGCACCCCTGTCACGTCACAGGAAAGGACTGAGTTATGCTATCATAGCGGTCGGTCTATAGGCAAAAACTTTATTTGAAAGTGCTTTAGGCGGCTTTTATATGAGCGTATATTTTGACCAAGCTATTGCAAAATAAAAGCGTTTTTGGATACGTTTCAATATGCAGTGAGTGTGTGGCAGAGTGGTCGCCTGGCTACGCTATAATATTCTACGACTGAGGCTGTTATACATTAGTATTTTTGTCTTATTACTTCGAAAAGATCTGCAATTTCTTAATACATCCAAATGAGGTGTAAAAGTTAACTTCCTGTCGTATATTACTTTGTAAGTTCGCAAATATGATCAACTTTTAATGTAATAATCAAAAGGCAATAAACATATTTTTGTTGTTTCGTTACAGTTACATATTAAACGATATCTATTTATCTCTGGAATATTCACGAAAACCTGCTTCGAACAACCTCTGCTTTGTTTATCCTTATATCATTGTTATTAGTTACCTTTAGCAGTGATGTCCTCGTACAGCCACAATGGCATATGCGTGGGTCTGTTAGCCAGGAAGTGTACGAGAGACTTGATGACGTCAGCGACGGGTATTTCCGTCGGTTCAGCCTCCGGCGTCGGCTCTGCTGCGGCGGTCTCCGTCTCCGAATCGCCCGTCACTATCACCGGCAGAGACGGATAGTTGTCGCATTCACCTATCAATCATTTATAGTATTTTTATTCATAACTAGTTGACCCGATAAATTCTGTCTTAATGTCATAGAAAAAGGCACTTTAAGCTTTTGTAGATTTCTTTCGATTTACCGAGCAATCTTTCAAATTTACTACCTTATGAACGTACTGCATTATTCGTACCACTACAGACACTATAATAGAATCCAAAGTCCACCAGTTTTCAAGTTATGAGCTTGCCAACGATCAGTATTTAATTTTTATTCGTACAGACTATGTCTATAAACAGAACAATATATATAGGCATCAGTTCATTCAGAGCGGACGTTGACCTGATATCGCGCTTGAGACTCACTGTCTTTAATTTCTCACAATACTAGCTTTTTAATGGGGGTTGGAATATGTAGCGGCTAGGCGGAGAGTCGACGTCGGCATGCGTGGTTACTGTAGTAGTATATAAATATACCTTCGGGCGTGACTTGTTGGTCGGAGCTAAGAGAGCGGGCGTGCGAGCGAGGCGAGTGGGCACATTGCGGGTAATTGTCGAAAGCGGCGTCAGGCTCTGGAAATATCTTGCAAATTAACTAAAACTTCATCATCCGGGCAACTTCCTAAATATATAGATAAAACTTATGTATATATCCTAGGAATAACCAGACATTTTGGTTTACAGTTTTACAAACCCACAGAAGTAAACTGGAAAATAATTCAACTGTACAATTCCATTTTCTAAAAGGTACACAAAACATGGTTGCACGGTTGACTCGTCTTGCGATCCTGGCTCGGTATCAAACTAGGTATCTGAAACCAGTTCAGTTTTTATAGTTGTGTTTGTAAGATTCAATTTTTCAAAATACTTTCTAAAATTCGAGAAAAATAAAAAAGTACCTATATGATTGTTTTTAATTTGCATGTCTAAAATAATAAAAATATAAAATTTCATAAACCCATACGCGCATACAACTCACATACCCACGCGTACTTATTTACACTCAGTTGTTGAAAATAAACTGTGAATCTTTTCAAGTATCTTTTCAAAAATCTTTAGAGTATTATAGGTAACATAATGCTTAACAAGTGTTTTGTGGTTGTTTGTTTATAATTGTTTGTTACAATGCTGTTTCATTATTTTAGCACTGTATTGGAGTTTTACTTACAGTGGAAATAATAAATAAATAATAATACGTTAAACTAAAAATATGACTTTCAGTAGTTGTAAAAATAGTTAAGTATACGGGTACATACGAGTATATGTATTTACAAATACGAACCAATTTTTTTTTCAATTAATAACAGAAAAATAAAATTAAAACAGTTAAAAATAATTAAAATAGAATAATGTGGTGAACTGCGAACGTCACATTACCTTAGATGCCCCTTCCCCTTGTCACATTTTGTCACACCAAGAGGTATCGGACCCCTGTAGTATGTGACCGTATTTTATACAAGACAAATGAGGACAGTATACCTGTAAAGTTATGCGGCACCAGCTGCAGCGTGGGTGGCGATATGCCAAGACCGAGTTGTGCCGAGCGGCTCGCGAGCAACACTCGAGCGACCATCAAGTGGTCGTGGTGAGCCGCCACAGCTACGAGCAGGTTTAGCAGCAACTGTCTGCAATGCTGGTGAACTATCCATCTGGAGCGGACGTGTATATCTTTATTATGTTCCTAATAAATTATTAGCCGGATAAATATAATAATATAATAACTTCCCAAACTAGGTAGAGCCTGTACTATGGTAACCCGACTGCTGATAAACATACTTATATATTTCTTAATACATACATATTATAGATAAATAAATTACACCCAGACACAGAACAAATGATCACGCTCATTACACAATTATTATTTGTCCTGGGTGGGAATCCATCCCACGACCTGTCTCAGCAGTCAGAGTCACTAACCACTATATCAACAGGCCAGTCAAAATATAATGAACAATGAATAAATGATTATCTTATACTAATATAGTAAACCAGAAGAGTTATTTTTGATTGTTTGTTTAAACGCGCTTATCTGTTGCACTAACAGTCAGTCAAAAAAATATTATTGTACTTGATAAAGTATTCATTGAGAAAGGTTAAAGGCTTTGGAACATCACGCTTCAAGCCTTAGGAGCGGGGCAGTGACCATAAACGCGAGTGAAACTGTGGCGAACGGCTAGTTATTAATAATGCGGTAGTCGACTGTCAAGTCAAATTAGTTTGTCTTTATCAAAACGTTACGTACATACTGTAGTGACGAGACCTCTCGCACAGCTTGCATACTCCTTCGATTGGAAGAATAACTCTTTACTACGCGAGAGGCATGGACTGGTGGCACCAAACTCGAATTTAGAACACGTTCGAAATATTTTATGAAGAATAAATATTGAAGACAAGTGAGTCGCGGAGAGGACAGAAGACTGTCTTGACGACTTACGTGCAATGTGCACAGAATAATTCAAGAAGTATTATTTATAATTAATTGTAATTTGTTTAACGTATAATTGTTACACGAATAATCTGATCCTGATTATATCGCATAGTGCGTTTGCCTACTCTTTTAATTTTGCTCCTCTAGATAGAACCTATCGAACCTGGTTACCATAAAGCCCCAAGCTTTACACGTAGTGGAGTACGCCGCAGTTATTATAGAAGAAGTACTCCACGCGTTACACTCGTTCGTTGAACACTTGTATGAAATATTGAATAACTAAACTTGAACAACAACTTGTTGCTACACTCTGCTAACGTCAAATCATTTCAAAATCAAGATCTAAATTTGTCTTTGCAATCAAAAAATTATATCAAATTTCAAACGAATCTTATTGTTCAGTCTTATACAAAAACACTTAATTTCATTAGGAACTTTAAATCTTTTATTTAACCATTGGCAAAATTATTCAGACTGACTATTTTTACGAAAATATATTCCATATAACGAATCTTCGAATAAGTATCCTTTTAATTTTTATTATTTTTATGCAAAATCATCCTGACATTGAAAGACTGCGAAGTCAAGCAAAATACGAGTAATCTTGTTGACATGGAACTAACTTCTAAACTAATGGCCCAAGAGCTCGCGATGACCAGACCTTCGTCATTTTATAAAAGGTGAAAGTTTTTCTGTTTATGTACCCAACCGAAGTAGGAACAGTGGCTGAGTATGAACTCTCGAGTCTATGAGTAGTCCTGCCATCACTTAAATTTCCGACGCCTTACAAAAACATTAAAATGGGTGAAATCGAGATTCTTTCCCGGACACCTTAAAGAAAACGCCGATTCCATTTAACTTCTTAGCTTGTTAACGATTCATCTAACAATTATAATTGCCCCTTGGCACGGAGTGAAACACACTTTTTGAAAACCCCGCCCGGACGTCCCCGGACGCCCTGTAAACTAGGACAAATCCGGGAAACCCGGACGGATGGCAGCTCTATCTATGAGGCATCAAAGGTGCAAATAATTAGACCTAAGTACGTTTGTTTTTTATACTTAATATTTTTTCTATAAAAGTCAACATTCGTCTACATAATAGTGAAAGTATCGGATAAGTATCTGCTCGTTTGCCCCCTATAATATATAAAAAAAAAAAAAAACAGTAACTCACAAACATATAAAAAAATCCGGTCCCGCAGCAGGCCCGCAGAGGTAGATTTAGTGTTTTTTTAATTTTTATCTCCAAAAATATAAGTCGCATTAAAAACTTTTTAGTCCACATTGTAGAGAAAAAAAAAATAGCTTTTAGTTTACACTTTTCAATTTTGGTTTTACCCCCCTCCCCAAGTTAAGGATGGAATCATTTAGCGTTCATATTAAAAAATGTTCGTATTTACTATGGGCATGTTATTAATGTTAAACGGTCTAAAAATTTTCCAGAGGAAAAAAGTTACGCTGAAAAAACTGATTTTTGAAAATCTGCCCCCCAGTCCACCCTTTGGGAGAATATTCCCCATTCACATACTTAACCTTCATTTTTGCCCTGTTGATTTGTCGTCCAAGTTTGAAAGCAATCGGTGCATAATTGCGACCTCTATCGTGCCGGTAAAATTGAGGTACATACATACATATACATATATATTATATATATATACTTTTTAACTGGCAGTTGTTTTGGGGTTTTGGGATCATAACTAGACCTCCTGTGAAGAAATTTTTGGAAAACTCGACAACTGGTACAAAACCAATAGTAGACTTTTCTTCGAAATTTACATAAAAACTGTCATATCACATGTAGGTACGTTTTGACATTTTTTATTGCATTGAATAGCAAATGTTGCATTTGGCGTGAGAACTTTCAATACGCGATGCAAGACCAGTTTCTCGATAGTTCAGCGTGTCTTCGTTAGATGACACTGAAGGGTGTTTCGCTGTATGTGGTTGTGGCCACAATTAGTATTAGGGGTTAGCCCCTATAGATAAGCTAAATGCTTGTGTTAGGAGTGGAGTGTGTTAGAGTTGGTTCGCGGCGTTAATGCACTGGGTGGTGTTCGAACCCGCAACTACTTGATCGTAAGTCCAAAGCCTTACCCATTACGTTAGTAACGTAGTACTACGTTACAGCCGCTTTATTAAACAGTCGATTTGTATTAAAGAGTAACTCACCTGGTATGGTCCATACCGAGGAAGACGATGTGCAGCATCAGAGGTACATGTATGGACCAGTCGAGCTCCACGCCATCTAGCACAACGTCGCATAGCAGCATCACGGCCACGTTGCACCTAAACGTTTTATTTCATACAAAGGCAAGATTTACATACGGCGCAATGGAACGCAAAGTAGCGACATTCACGTTAGATTGCGTAACTTTTATAGATGTATCATACTATTTCTCCGTGGGAGTATGAGATATACAATATGGTAGAATAGGGGTGTTGACATTTTATGATTGTTGTCGCCACATCAAAAACTCTTATTTATTTTATTCAAAATAGGGTCAAACTATAATAGATGAATGGATAACACAGTTCACTATTTAATAAAAATAAGTTAATAGATTTTTTTTGACTGGTTATACCGGTAACGCAATACTATTGGTCGATGGATAAATATTAACAAATTGTGGGATTATAAAAGGGTAGCAATATGTTTAGAACGATGGACTTGAGTGCAAACAGAGGTACGAACAACTTGGCAGTTGCTGTTAGTTAGTGATTTTCATAGTTTATATCAGTGGTAACGAGACTGTTTCTAACATGATCATTAAGTATAGGAGATAAATAGTTGAGTTAGCCTAAAATAAATTAAATAACAAAAAAAAAAACCGTTCGAAAATGCTTGTCCTCGGTTAGATTGACATTTCTAAACAAAGTGTACCAATTTTCATGTCAATTTCAATGTTTTTTTTTTGCTTAGTGTCGGACATTCTATCAACATTATTGGTATATATATTGCCAATTATTTCATTCTTGTCAGCCTTCTTGCGTAATATTAACTTTATCGGTAAATTTTGAAGGTCATATCGAATTTCAAAATAAGGTGGCTGTATTAAAAACACGATTTTTTAAACACTATTGGGACTTAACGTCATTCAAATAACCTAAAATATAATCACAACTTTGTGAAACACCTTGTTTGCAAGACTGCGATGGTGTATGTCTGTATATATGTATTTACATACTTATGTACACTTATATACACACTGTAATCGACGCGACTGCAACTTTTATCAAACAGTTTTTATTTTATAAATGCATATTGTATTGGCAGGTTCTGTTTATAAAAAGTAGTCGGCACTGAGACGGCCCAAAAATTGCGAATCCCGGCGTACCCCGAACGCTCTTCATCCGCCATTTTTTTTAACCCCCGACGCAAAAAGAGGGGTGTTATAAGTTTGACGTGTCTGTGTATCTGTGCGTCTGTCTGTGGCATCGTAGCTCCCAAACGAATGGACCGATTTAAGTTTTTTTTAAAGGTGACTTGATCGAGAGTGTTCTTAGACATAATTCAAGAAAATATGTTCAGTCGTTCGAAGACCATCAGATCTTTTCAAATGCTTGAAGGGTTTTTCATCGGGGGTGTTAAATTTATGATTATATTGATGGTTGTGATATTTTTTTGCAATAACAAGGAAAGTATATATATGTTCTCGGGATATTAAAAGAGCGCGCGAACTGGTTGCTAGCACACACGTTGACCGGTCTAACCGGAGCATCAACCAATATAACGCATACAAAAATTTGCTACTTACGAGTAACAGATACACTAAATATGTAGAACTGTCTACTTACCTATGGAAACCAGAAATGGGTTGGCTGGTATCAGGCAGGTACTCAGTGAGAAGGGCAAAGAACCCGCCGTACTCAGGCATTGGAAGCGGTCGCGGTTGAGGCACGTCCATACGAGGCTCTTGAGGCGTTTGAGGCGCACTGCCCGCCAAGGGTGTTATACCAGACTCTGGGCATAGACCCGTCTAAGTAAAGAAAGTTAAAATGGTTTAAAGAATTGATAAGGACTATTTTACTTATATATTTATAGGAAAATAAACAGACACATAGATAATTACAAAGACAAAATGAAAATAAATTAATACCTTTGTAAGACCAACAACATTTTCCACATAATATTTCAACACATTTTTAAAATATCATGCGTTGCTCTTACCCAGACGAATTTAAACAAACTCAGTTAAATATCAGAAGCTGTAAAACTGTGGAAACAACGGTAATGCAGGGCTCTCAAATGTTTACTTTGAACTTTCTCTGTGTTTTATATATTTGTTAAAGAAAGGATTCCACACCGGTACTGCTGTGATCTTATTAAGCATTTATATAGATGTAAGTACCTAAGTACTAACCATACATCCGATAAGCGTTGTTTACGATATTTTCAATGTGTTGATCAAAATTGAGTTTATCATCTAGAAGAACACCTAAACCACGAACCAGTGATACTCAAGATAGTATTGTGCTATCTAACGAATATGGATGTTTTATTACGTTCTTATTTCTTGTAAAGCTAACACAACAACATTTATATATATATTGAGATCGTCCGTATAGAGTAGTAATTTAGAGTTATAAGAACCTGTGTTAATCTCATTAATAAATATAATGAACAAAAGAGGGCCGCCCAAAATCAAACCCTGGGGCACACTACAGGTTACACAAGCAGCAGAAGACTGGAACCTGTTGATAACTACTCGCTGCGTTCGGTTGGAAACGTATGAAGAAAACCACATGATATTAAGTATGAGGCTAACATATCCTTATTGGATAAAGAAAAGAAAAATCTAGATTAAAAATAAACTATATTAAGTGGAAACCTGTCACAGCCCAGAAACCTTTACAAGTTAACGTGTAATAGTTGACCAACTTATAAAATGTACTTAAGAGCAAAATTTCTTACAAATTCCATTGATTGAATTACTAAACGAAGTTGTCGACGGCGGAAACCTACTAATATCGGCTAGTCTATTTCTTTACTTATAATAAAACTGTACCAGGTCCACTTGTGTACATTAAAGGTATTCTTTACTATACTTCTGTACATTAGGTAAACCATTGCGCCATCTGTGTATAATATAAACATATACAGTGTTACTTTAAGTAAATATTTGTAGTGCAATACCTACACTAATATTATAAAGAGGAAAGATTTGATTTTCTATTTGTTTGTTTGTAATAGATAGGCTCTGAAACTACTGGACTGATTTAAAAAAAAATCAGCTATAGAAAGCTACATTATCAGTGAGTAACATAGGCTTTATTTTATTCCAGTAATTATAAGATTTCAGTCTGAAATAACATTCGTGATGCGTATTTTTTATTAGAAATTATTTTTATCAACGTATTAATATGGTAATAATATTTTCTCATTTTCACAAAAATATGATTATTATCTTTATAATAGGTACAAATAAATGTATATATTTTTTTTTAAGACAACTCCAGCATTATAAATATTCCTGTGTGGTGGGGGGTTTCACCAAAATGTAAACAACAGACAAAAACCCTAAACTCGGGACAATAGTGGCGAGGAGGATACTTAAACCATTGCGCCATCTGTGTATAACATAAACATAATTACAGTATACCTAAGTAAATATTTGTATAAAAATTGCGATTATGATCCTTATGATTAGACAGACAGAGTTCAATGTAAAAAAATTTAACATACGATTGATAAAGCGTTTTTGAGAGCTAAAACTATGTGAAAAAGTTCTATCTAGAGCTACGTTTATGTTTAAGAGTTTAGAACTACAACTTGCACATAAGAATTTATTCAATTTAAAAAGTTCTTTTGAGAGCTACAAATATTATGTTTTTTTTTTTATAAATATTTATGTTTAAAAGTTCTTCTCAGAATTACTACTTTTACTTTTCTTATTACCTCATTACAATATAGTTATATTAAAATCTATTCAATTCTTATCTTTTAGTATATCTATAACCTGTATATACCTGCCTACATTTACGGAACACTTTACCACTTGATTTTATCTAATTTAATCGTTTACCATAGATACTTACTAATATACCTACAAGAAGGAAAGGGTAGCGAAAATGCGTTGTATTGGAGAGTCTTCCTCTAAGAAAGAGGATCGTCTTTCAAGTCAGAGAGAGTATGCGTCGCAGTAGCGTGATAGAGAGTCTAGCATCGAACGTTAGCAGCGAATAAGCGAACAAAATGTTAGAACGTCACAGGTTCGCGTAAGGAATCGAGCATTGAGTAGTTACAACATTCCACTGCACAACATTTTAGGACGTTGTGAATCGAGTACCGGCCGCCCGTTCACAGCGGCTCACGGTACAAAGACAAAGAAAACAAGTGACGACATCTAGGAATTTGGAAGAATGAGTAAGATTTACCCTAAGTGCCATACAAAAAATGGATAGATGAGGCGAGCGGTGTGTGCTGTGGATCAGGCAAAGTGATTCTTCCCTATATATAGGAACTACCACAACCGTCACAAAATCTTTTGACGAACCATTGTCCGCCTTTTTTTGAAAAAGTGCAATAGTCTCTCTCATACGAATTCGTTTACCGCCTCATAGGCAGCCTTTCCCCGCAATCAAACTTATAGTCACAAACTGATTTTCACGCGGGTGAAGCCGCGGGCACAGCTAGGATGAAATAAAACACTTTCAAACTTATTTTTTGGAAATATAGATGTTTACGTTTGCCAATTCACATGGGTATGATTATACTTAGCGTTGCAAAAAAAAATGCTATTGAGGCCAGTTGTTTAATATTTGAAGATAATTCGTTCAGTTATTCTAAATAATGGGAAATGGGTAGCAAAATGTTAATCAACGACAAAGCAGTTTATGGTGCCGTAGTGTTCATCTTACTTGCTGGTACATTTTATTATCATAAAGATTGTCCTACAAAGTCAGTAAATGTAGAGGCATATTTTCAACATAACAGTTACTTCGAGTTTTAAGTGGTCCAACTTGTAGCTTTCAATGAACTGCATATGTCTATGTGGCAGACCATTAGATAGCACTTCAATTAAACTTATTGTATTTCTTATCTTTGTGTCGTATTCATTTTTTATTTACCTTTTATTGTTAGAGCTAAGAATTTCTGAATATCGAATAAAGATTGACGTTTGCCAAAGATTCCAAAGTTGCGTGCAGAGATAGGAAATTTCATTTTGGTAGAACATAACGAATGACAATAAATGTTTACTTACCGGGGTGGTATCTCCGTCGGACGGAGGCGATGGTTCCTCGTCTGCAGGCGGCGTTGAACAAGGGGGCGCCGATGCACGTTTGTCTTGCGCTCGCGCACCCGGTGTCTCAGGTGCTTTGGCGCCACTGTCGACAAAACATACCGTAAGTACAAGTAATAACTTTTCTACTAATTTACAAATTTTTTGGTGTGTCTTTGGATGTTTCTTTGATGTCATTGTTTCTGTGAGCATGGAAACGAAATTGCGCATTATTTGCGAATGCGCTTGTTTGTCGTGGTACCTAACCATTGCAGCACAGACGGCATGCAATATCGACGTTGTGGGTGGACCAGGTAACGCTAGTAAAGGCACAGTACTGTTTTTTTCGCTTGTAATCTGGGGGCTTTTGATATGAATATTTGAACTAGAGGGCTAATCGACGTGTAAAAGTGTAAAATTCATCATACCATGTCCCAAATGCAAATATACGCAAATATATCGTCGAACGCCTTGCCAGTTACACGTACTATTGCCTACATATAATTTCGTTTTCTATCACTCGCAGTTAACTACGTAGTTCACAAAGCAAAATGGACGTTAAATACTAAATGTCACAAGTGTGTTTGTGGAACAAGGATGATGAAGCTACTTAACTTCTTTGTAGTAAGTGTGGCCTATACTGGCATTGTATCTGTACCTTATAGCGTGCGTGTCCCCGTGATCGACCGATATGGAAGTGTGACCTTTGCAAAGTTATCACTAATAAAAACAAACCTAAGAAGGCAGAAGCTTCGTCTAGCACGCTCAGTGTTGTGGACACCGAAATAATCATATTAAGGATTTACGTAAGGAAATTAATAGCATTAAATATGATATGAGTGACCGATCACAGAATAATCCACAAAGCGTTGAAGGTATGAGTTTGGAGCAGCAGATATCAATAGTCGAAGCCAAGATCTTGGACTTAGAAAATCTATCAGATATCAAGACTATTCAGATAAGCGTTTCCAGGTCAGAAGAACGCAACCATATATTGGGACAGACTGAAAGAATTTGTGACCTGTGACCGAGTAATTACATGACGTGTAATAAACGCACAGTCAGCTGGAGTGGCTGTGTCCAAAGCGGATTAATAATGGGTAAGACGTACCGGATACATCGAGAATCATGTGAAGCCTAAGCCCAGAATAGTGATTATTAGATTTATCGTGAAATGAAAAATAATGTGTTAAGTGCGATTCGAACAAAGCGGGGTTTCAGAATGTCATATTAATGATAATATCAGAATCTACGTTGCTGAGAACTTAACACCGCATTTTAGAGATATACTACCGAGAAGCAATCAAGGTTAAATAATATAAATATGTATAATAAAGGAATAAAAAAAAAAAGAAAGAATGAGAGAGAGAGAGAGAGAGAGAAAGGTTTCCCAATGTGAAATTATAAAAGACATGACGTCTACGTTTAATTACTTGATTTTAGACCTTTTTGACACACTGGCACTTGTACACATTGTCTTGTACTTTTAGAAAACCACTTACTCCGTGGATAACTGATTCTTTAACGATTTTACTTTTTCTTCGAAATGATGCCTGCAAAATAACAAAAAAAGAAAACAGATGCTGCTATAAAACTACTACCGTGAGTTAAGTAATATTGTTAATTTTACTATTCAGCAAGAAAAAAAGGGTGAAGAAAACGTCACGTCCACTGTAGCCAAAATCAATCATGATTTACTTTCCCAGCATGTGGTCAGATAGAAATAGTCTGGTACTCGACCCCTTGAAGAGTTTGTTTATCATAGGTGGGTCGAAAACCAAGTACAAACTATAAAGTTCTTTAAGCCTTACATTAAAACTGCTAAGTCAAAGTTAAATACTATCGATATTTCATAAAATAGTCTTTTTTTAACTTAAAATGATAAATCAAGACAATAATAATATTAATAATAAGACTGATATAGTGGTAATAGACCGATTAGAGCGCCGAGCAATTATTATTGATATTACATTTCCCATGACGACAACCTCTTAAGGGCTGAAAAAGAAAAACAAATGAAGTATTTGGATTTGGCCCACGAGGTGGTCGACATGTGGGATGTGAATTCAGCAATCATTGTTGCGATAACCATATCAGCCCATGGGTTGATTACTAAGAGCCTCGACAACACCTTCAGAGGCTCACGTTAGGCAGCTGGATTAAGGGCCTGATGCAGAAGGCGGTCCTTCTTGGCACGTATTGTGAGGAGGTTTCTGTCTCTGGAACCCTAACCACCGGTAGCTTGGTCCCTGTACCCGATACCGGTGGGGCACTTTTTTTTTATATTTTTAAATGTATTTTTAATATAATCTGAATGTATTTAAAAATGTAATTTATATGTATATTTAAGTGAATAAAGAGAATAATAATAACTTTACACATCTGACACATGGCCGTCTGATTCCAAACTAGGCAGAGCCTGTACTATGGTAACCAGACTGCTGATAAACATACTTATATATTTCTAAATACATACATCTAATATATAAAATTCTCGTGTCGCGGTGTTTGTAGTTAAACTCCTCCGAAACGGTTTGACCGATTCTCATGAAATTTTGTGTGCATATTGGGTAGGTCTGAGGATCGGACAACATCTATTTTTCATCCCCCTAAATGTTAAGGGTAGTCCACCCCTAAAGTTTTTTTTTAATTTTTAGATACATTTTAATTTTTTTATGATACAGCATTAGAAAATACATACAACCCTGAATTTTCAACCCTCTACGATCAACCCCTGCTTTTTAATAGCGATATTCGTATTTTTACTTTCATTGGTACAATTTTTTTAAAGTATTTAACCCAGTGAAAATAGAAAGTGCGATTGTTATAATCGACTATAATAATCAACTGCCGTCAAGTCGATGTCAAACTTTTTTTTTATGGAATAGGGGGTTAACGAGCAGACGGGTGGTTGGTGTTTTGTTATTTTTATAGTCCGTCATTAGTCTACAGCGCTCCATTCTTCTTTCAGTCATAGACCCCATCCTCACAATAAGTTAGCTATTTTTTATTTGACTACCAAAATATTTTAGAAATAATTAATATGGCAAAACAACGTGTGCCGGGTCAGCTAGTATTATATATAAATTACACCCAGACACAGAAAAAATGTTCATGCTCATCACACAATAATTTGTCCTGGGTGGGAATCGAACCCACGACCTCTGACTCAGCAGTCAGGGTCACTAACCACTAGACCAACAGGCCAGTCAATGTCAATAGGTTGCTTTGTCAGAAGTAAAAATATCATAACAATAAATGACAAATAATGCCTTATTGCAAATAGTTTTAAGTATATTCCAAGTAGCCTTGTGAGAAGAAATCGGGCAAACAAACTCACGGTCACTCTTTTAAATTATCAGATAGTTAAACAATTATTTAATTAAATGTATTACACAGCATTGTTTCTTGAGGGCTATTAGTCTGAATGGGGTACCAAGGGTTCCGTAAGCAAACAAAGTTGTATGTAGAGAGTACGTCCATCTTGGGAATAAATTCTCGAAGATTTTTGGCCGTTTTTTCCGAAAGACAAACTTAAACTTGCGGTTTTAAAAATACGCTTCCATACCGCAAAATATAAGTTTGTAATCACAAAAATCATTTTTTGTGTGATGTAACACTTTCGGTTTTTTTCTTTACTTGTGCTTTGAGACCTTGCTTCTTATCAAATTTCATGATCTGGGTCAATAGGAAGTACCCCATAGGTTTTGATTTACCTGTGAAATGTTCTAATTTGCTCAAATCAAAGGTTTAATTAGGTAGTATCTTTTGATCGTGTTGACTTAGAAGGATGATTTTATTACAGCTTCAAGGGACCGACGACTAAGAAGAAATACTTATTTATTTGGTTTTAATTTCGACTTGATGCGTCCTGTGGACGTATTTCGTATTTCTTCCTGAGAAAAGGGGTCTTGATAGACAGACAGACAGATAACAAAGTGATCCTATAAGGGTTCCTTTTTTTCTTTATGAGATACGGAACTCTAAAAAAAAAAACCATAAACAACGGAATAATGCAACATATTAGGACACATTACATTCCTATTCATACTACTTGAAGTTTTCAATTGAATTAACATTAATGCTTCATGCGTCTTGTTTCATAACTGAGGAAAAGTGCATATGGGATTATTATATTATAACTATGAGGCAGAAAATACTACAATGAGCTTTACGCCAGCTAGGACTGAAAATATATTATGCAGAGCTAGAAAGACGACGACGGCAACTAATACACACTTTGAAGATTTTGCCGCTACAGGGAAATTTTATTCAAAATAATCGACTTTGCTTTGAGGGCCAGGATGACACACTTTTACCTCATACGTTTTGTAATTATAGACCAGTAGGGAATTTTAACTGTCTACAAGGCACGCTAAAATATACCTTATTACTAACCTAAGTAAATAGGTAGATAATTTTTTTTTCCAACTACTTACTTTTTCTGGTCAAAACTGTTATATTAATGCTTGAAATAAATATGACGATTAAGTATTTGAAATAGTCTATAAAACTAAAAACAATTTAACTCCAAGCGTGTTTATCTTCCATAAAATCCATTTTCGAATAATAGTCTGCGGAGAAGTGCTAGTCACCGCCTGAGGTATATGTATACGGGAGACCAGTTACCAGAGTATAACAGTTGGCGCCGACTCAAAAGGTTTATTTATTTTTTGCTTTTTAGTTCTTTTCGTCGGTTTAATTTTTTGTTAAAAAGATTTTATTTTATGGTTTTTTTCATCATCATGATGATGATGATGAAAAATGATGATGATTTCTAAACGCAATACCTGATAAAGTAATGAAAAGTAAACAGAAACACTATTCGTTCTTACAATTTTCGAGGGTTTCTCTCAATTTTTTCAGGATCCCATAATCAGAACCTGACTTCCTTGACATGGGACTACCCTTGAGGTATACCCTATCTAACAAAAAAAGAATAATCAAAATCGGTTCATAAATAACGGAGTGAGGGCTGAACAGAAATAAAAAAAAAAAAATATTATACGGTCGAATTGAGAACCTCCTTTTTTTTCGTCGGTTAAAAAAGGTAAACTCATCTCATTTGGACATAAAAAACACCGAAGACTATCCTATCGCTCACCATTTTTCATAAAAGGGTGAGCGATAGGATAATCATATTTTCATTAATATGAATATTTTTTTTAATGCATTCAATAATCTACATGACACACTCGCTACTTTCAAATCAGTAGTATAATAACAGGTGATCTAAATATACTTAGATATAAAACCCAGTACCCTTGACACACGTGCACATGAATACTTAAACTGCCTCGCCTTTCACGGCTTTCTGCCGCCTCATACCTACCCAACTAGAGGTAGTAACTGCTTAGACTACAATTTCTTAAAAACAAAGTCTCCAACAATCTCATTTGTATTTGAATCGACAGTTACTGACCATTACTCAGACTTGCTCTGTATGAGCAATAAAAGTATTCTTCTTATATAAGATTATGTAATAGTTCCGGATAATAATTAAAGTTCGGATAGGAAATGGTTTGGCTTTATTTCTAGTTATCATTTTGTGCTACAATCACAAAAGAAAAACGATTTGCCTTGTAAGTGATTATTACAACACCTACTCATTTTTAAGTGTTACTACCTGAAAAGGCAATAACGAAATTATCATTAACTAGCTGCCCCGACAGACTTCGTTCTGTCAAAAGTTATTGATTGACACTGACATCGACACACATTTGGTGATTCATTTTTATTTATCTAGATGTGGTTTGTATTGGAAAATAAAAGTGTTGTTTTTACTATTTTCCTCCCAATTTTCTCTCGTTAAGAACCTTCCTTGTGCTTTAACGAAAATATGAAAAACAAAATTAGCCGATTTGGTCAAGCTGTTCTCGAGTTTTGCGCTTAGCAAACCATTTGAATTTTTTTGAATTTATTTAATATGAGCAATTGAACAGTAGGTATAGGGTAACATACCTACATTGTTTAAACAACAGTGAGTGCTTGTAATTCAATATGAACTTTATACGATAGCAATAAAGCTCGTTTTAGTTAGAAAACGTTTGTATGGAAAAAGAAAAGGGCTGTTTTAGGATTTTTCCGGCAATTATTCGAATTTTTCTCGCCGAAAAAACCATCTTTGAACTTCAACGAACATTTAAAAAAAAGAATTGGCCAAATTGGTCCAGGCGTTGTTGAGTTATGCGCTTACCAACACATTTTGCGATTCATTTTTATATTATAGAAGATAGATATTAATACGTGAAGAGAATTCTTTGTCTCCCTTTTAAAATTTCGCGAACGTAGTAACGTGAATTTTGGAATATTTGCAGTTTATATATAGGAGAAGACTAAAACTTTCAAACAATATGTCTAACAACTTTGAAAATTACGTGGCTAAATGAAATTACACGCGTCGAGTATATGCGTTGACCTGTCATGGTAAGTCTATACAATGAGGTCAAGTTATACTGGCAAATGAAAAAACCATGCTCGAAATTCGACCACCACGCGATCTCTATTAGTAAACCAAAACAGCATTATACAACCATTTCAGCTATAAAGAAACGGTTCTCGGATAGAATTTCAAATAAAATATCCGATAGTTTCGGTTATGGTTACAGAGCTCCATAACTATCCCTGGTATTTATAAGCAAGTGTTGTGTAGTGTCGTCACAACACAATAGCTCTATCAGAATAGGTTAGGGTTTGCATAAGGGATGTAACGGAGGTGAGTTTCGAGTGAGATATAAAATCAATCGAAAGTTCCGACCTTTCGAAACCGAATTAGTGACACAGGTGATGGTGCAAGTGTATAAATATATTATATACTCTTTTATATTTATTTTAAAATGTTCCTGTAGAGGGGAGGGGGGGGGGGGCAGGTCTTTACGAACATTTAAACAACGGACACAAAGAACACTCAGACTCGGGTCAAAAATATTATGCAATATTGAAAATTAAATATTAAAGCAACCAGTGAATAATATGTTGTTCTCTAATAATAAATATGTACATATTATTTACGCTGTACATAACTATTATATACAGATCAGCGCTGCGGCATATCTTCATCTGAGCATGGCGAAGTGTAATAATGAAATCAAACACGTGACGTGATCCAGAGATGACACATGTATTGTATATATGTAACATTGCGAAATTGTAGCCACTCAAGCAATAAACTCCAATAAGCCGATGCGTTCGGCTATATCCACAACACATGCTCGGCTCACGCAAAACCGATCATGCGGGGAGATTTGTTCACGACTTCACCCTGACATATGGCTTGACACAACTGGTAGCAACACCTACGCGAATCCCAGATGAAGCAAGCCACGAGCCTTCACTGTTGGACCTTCTGCTAACCTCTCAACCGGATGGTTACCACTGGCATTTTATTATTAGTTTTTACTACATAACACTACACACAGTCATCACTAGTTTCACTACAGACTCCTCGGACCATTACCTGATTCGGAGTACGGTGACACTCACGTGCTCGCCGCGGCCGCGATTTGCAGGCTGCCGCCGTGTGTGGCACTATAGGTTAGCAGACTGGGATGGGATGCAAACCTTCTATGCATCCATGGAGGCAGGTCTGCTATAAGCCGGATGGTCCCAACGTCGTTGCCGATTCTGTCGCTGATGTACTGCTTCAGGGAATGGAGATTTTTGTTCCATCCTCTCTAATTCTCATTGGTGGCAAATCTCAGCCTTGGTTTGGTCGATCCTGCAAAACGGCGTCCCGCCGAAAGTAGGAATATTACCAAGCTTGGGCAAATGCAGCGACAGTACGGAATGTAAAGATCAGCGCATTAAAAAAGCAGCTCCACTTTACCTCCAGGTCCTTCAAAAGAGTCCCACAAGTCTGTGTGCTATCCCACGCTGTTTCTTCTGCATATCAACGATATGCTGCCAATCAGCAGCATTTATTGCTATGCCGATGATGAAAACGTCACTGAGAGTCGATCAAAACTTGTGTCTGAAATAGAAGCTTCCTTAGAAAGAGTCTAATTGGGGTCGATTTAAACTAGTACAATTTAACCCAACGAAGATACAGGTTTGCGCTTTCACCGCCAAAAAGATACCATTTGTCGGATCACCTCGCTTTGAGAGCACTTCCCTAACTGCCACAGCTAGCATCGGTATATCGAGCGAAGTTCAGTTTCGCGGTCACTTGGAGGGTAAAGCCAAATTAGTCTCGAAGAACCTTGGTGTGCTGAACAGATCGAGACAGTATTTCACCCCGGCCCAACAGCAAGCCCCGGCAGGTTCGGTTGCATATGGAATCCTGTTCTCATATCTATGCCAGAGCACCCCAAAATTTAAAGAAGAGCGATTCGAATCGTCGATTGCCAGGATATTTCAGATCGGCTTGACTCCTTGGCGTTGCGTAGAGATGTAGCTTCACTCTGCATTCTCTAACACCTGCATCATGGGAAGTAACGCCATCGTTCAATGCGACAAAACTTTCATCCCCATCACCTGGATAATTGGCTATTCACCACTGTGCGGTTCTCCAGAAATGTTTTGCCTCGCACAACCAAACTTTGGAATAAATTATCGCCTGCGGTATTTCCGGACCGATACGACCTTCAAACCTTCAAGAAAAGAGCGTACTCCCATGTCAAAGACCGTCAACGCCCTTGTGATTTTGAGTTGCAGCTATCCATGGGCGAAAGTAGTCACTTACTATCAGGTGACCCGTCTGCTCGTTTGCCCCCCTATAATATACTAAAAAAATAAAAATAGGCAGTCATGGGACTGCCGATATAAGGGAAAACTTAAACGAAACGACGAACTTAAAAAGTCACATTAGCAGATTGGTGACATTAATTAATAAGGAGCTGACAGAACTCAATGTGGATCTATATATGTTTTATTAGCTTAACAGTTACAGTTTAGTGATTTTCCCTATAGCAAAAGTGCACAAAAGTGCCTAAAGAAGTTTTCACTTCAAAAAGCGCGTTTTGCTTAACATCATATTATGTTACAAATGGTTAATTTACAGCTGTTTATAAACGTAGAATTATAATAAAAAAATATAGTAAAAAGTCCATAATAATATAAAAAGAAAAACCTGCATGGGAATTACGGAAAGAAACGGTTCCAAAATGTTTCATTGATAACACTCGTCAATAACAACTAAACAACAATAAAATAAATTAAATAAAAAAAATAAGAAAATAAAATTGCGCCATCTGTGAAACTTGCCTTAACTAATATATGGATAATTAGTATATATCAAACTAAAGTATCGTGCAGAATCCATAGATGGCGTTAAAAATATTTTTTTTAATATATGAAAGTCGGACACAAATCCAATCACGTGTCCTGACGCAAGTTTAACATTTTCTACCCATCCCAAAAAGTGCACAGCGCCGCTAGGTTTTCACTTTAAAAAAACATAAAACTAATATTTTATAACCTATATACATACATAATTATTTAACATTTTTTATGAACTTAGTTTCACAGTTTATTTTTAGTTCTTGAAATGATTACTTTTATCTTTCGTGTCACAGAAAATCTTCATCTCACTTGGGTTAATGGCAATCTAACAAAAATGTTATGATCACCAATCATCACACACGCTATATATATTAATAAGTGAAGAGAAATCTTACAACAACAAACTACCTTTGTTCGTTTTCTCGAAGCTAGGGAATATTATATTCGTACGCGGTTAAATAGCTCAGTTCAAAAAGCAATTAAAACTGTGGCTGTTAAAAGACACCTATTACTGTAAAATAATTGTGTAACTAAGTCTGTAAGATATGTTTGTAAGATATTTCATAACAAGTTCCCTTATTTTAATTATTTGCACGACAGATGCGATTCGCAGGCTAAAAAGAAGGACTGTATTTAAAACACCAGACACCTAAATTTATCTCTTTTCATTTTTTATTGTAATAATTGTGTGCGGTCCTGTGAATGTCAGAATAAATGTTTCTCTTTCTTTCTTTTCTTTCTAATGTACTGTATTTATGTGAGTTAAAGGTTAATTTCAAAGTTGATACCCTCTATTCCTTTATTACAGCTTGTTGCAGATTCACAGCTCATGTAAAACTTTGATGAAGTAATCGAGGGTAGCCAGACAAGATAAAGCGATTTGTTTAAAATAAGCCTGATTCTGAACCACAGGATGACGGTTTACCTACTGTTGACCTTAATCTTCGAGACGAAATTATCAAACAACATTTTAAATTAAATATAATTGTATTTAAATACAAGTACAAGAAACTCTTCCGTGCAGAGAGATTGGTAACGTAATAATAGCTTTGTTTGCACATTACACATTGTGGAAATCGTATATTACACTTAATTGCATCAGAACTGTTAAATAATTTATTTTAACCGTAGGCAAACTAAATTATTGTGTAAATGCAAGAGTCACTATAAGTGTGTTTAATAAGCAGTTATGTATATAAGTAATTATAGTAGATATAGGGGAGTAAGTTGCGGTACAGGACGCCGGTCTTGACGGCCGGTCTAATTCATTCTAATTAATGATGATCAGAAAGAGTCAATATAAATATAATATGTATATACTAGACAAAATATTTGGTTAATACCACAAAATAGATAATACGTACATTCTGTGGAAAACTAAATATTTTTTATTTCATCATTTCCGTGTACGGACTTCTTACAGATTTCCCTTTACGCGTTTGAAAGTGTTTGAAAGTTGAGTGAGAAACTGAGAGCACTGTTCAGTGCTCGTACTGGAGAGAAATTCGTTCTGTTATTGACTTACAGTATACTGCCGCAGTATCGTATGAATTATATGATGTCATAAACGTCGTCATTTTTGTACTGTGAGCACTGCAGCTTTCGAGGTCACTTTTATTATGCAATTTGACATTGACAACTGACAGTATACTGTACCGCGTTCCGTTATAAACAGTAACCAATGTAGCTCACTATAAAGGAACGGCTTCGCAGTATACTGAATTGTCGTCATAGTTTGCAGTGGTCTCAGTGTATTTCGGAGCGCACACCATATTCAGGCAAGCTTGAGATAAAACGTAGACCTCAGCGTGCACTTCAATTATTCCGGTAGTATTTTGTGCATATGACTTCCAAAATTATACTTTAATATTATCGTTTATTTACTTCTTGTGCTGTTAGATGAAGGAATAAATATTGAACTTATCTTCCACTATGCACTTGCTCCGTCATAAAACATTTTGAATGAAATATAATTGAATAAAAAAGAAGAAAAATTTTGATATTAACTTTTAAACTTTCGCGTTCCATGATATAATATTATCTACGTATTAACGGGAATTAAAAAACATGCCACCTCGCTTTTATGCGCAGTCGGGTGAACACCAGAATAGGGCCACATCGGTTTGCTTACAGAATAGGGACACTGTTAGTATAGTATGTGACGGTACATGGCGAAATGAAAATATCAAAAATATCAAAAAAGTGGAGGTGGATGAAGAACCTTCTACCTCACGATGTCGACGACGGAGGGCGTGCACCGCTGAGCCAGTCAGCCTGTGACCACGGTGAGTGCAACCTGGTCGAAACGTCAGGCAATTCAGAGGTATGTAATACCTTTTCGTGATCGCGTTAATTCCCGTTAATACGTAGATAATATTATAAAAATTTGATATGTTTCTCTTTTTTCCAAGACTACTAGTAACAAGGGTTACACATTACACAATACCTACTACTATTGTTGTTAACCCCTTCAATTCACATCCATATATTCATCATACATTCATTCAATACATATGCTGTTGGTATACAAGTTTTGCTCCAGCGGTTCAGAACACATCGGTTACCATCACTACATATTATAAAACAAAGTCCCCCGCCGCGTCTGTCTGTCTGTTCGCGATATACTGAAAAACTACTGAACGAATTTTCATGCAGTATTCACCAATAGACAGAGTGACGACAGGGTTTAGGTGTATAATTTGTTAACGTTTTGTGTAAATTGGTTGAAATATGATGATGGTGGTTGAAGATGTCTCTACTACCCGTGCGAAGCCTGGTTTGAAAGAATGAAATGAAGAAGAATGAAGAAGAATGGTTTTAAAAATTTCATAACGCGCTTTTAATGATTGTGAATAGAGTTGGGCGGCGGGAACATATCCGTTGGGTTTAATATCAGAGTAAATTTAAACATAGGAGTTACCGGAAAAAATCCGAGTACATACCCTGAGCATGGGTAAAATTATTCTATACAATGTTGAAAGATTATTTTAGAACGGCTGCACTGTAACTTCATATTGAACATTTCCAACATTTCTGAGTAAAGTTTTTTAAAAGTATTTTGATATTGACAAGAGAAACAATATAAATCAGTCACATTTATTTGAAACTTATCTTGTAATACATTTTTTTAACACATGCATAGGTGTTTTGTATGTATGTTCTAAGATCATTAATATGTCTATAGTCTGATTTTCAATTAGATGGACTAAAGTGACAGCTCCAATCGACCTTATTTTTAATGTTGCAAGCGTGAAGTCATAGCGTTGTAATATGACTCGATTTAGTCGATTTATTGACAGCGATCGATTTGCACTATTAATAGGAAAGAGTGTTTTCCTAATTAAAATTATAAAAATTTGACTTATTATTGTGCCTATTGTTATATGTGCTCAGTAATATCATAAATAGTTTTTAATTAGGCGAGAAAAAACCCTTTCTTGTAAATAGTGCAAATAGTTGTATATGGTGTTGTTCCTGAAAAAGTTTGATATCAATATTAAATACTATTATAATATACTATACTATATATATTATATAATACTAGTTATGTCTCTTAGGAAAAGGAGACGCCCGGCTCCTGAGTGTCACAGAGAAGACAATGGTGCAAAACGTATGTAAACATGTATACAATGAGGAGGAGAAGAAATTGGATACGCTATTAGGTGAAAACCCCAAGAAGTCATTGTGCTTGAAAACCATCTGAAATTGCCACTGTTTTCAATGTCTTGAAAGAAATTAAAGAGAGTGTGACACCTACTCCACCGCAATGATCTTGTTCGAAGCTGACATTAAAGATAAACATAATTAGATGATTTTACACTTTACTTTATTTACAAAACGATGCAACTCGACCACCTTATTGATGAAATGACATTGTTAGTTTATAATAAATGTTACAGACAAAGATTCTGAAAGTCATTCGAAAATAAATAGTGACTAAAAATATTAGTTTTGAAAAGATTCTGAAAGTCATTCGAAAATAAATAGTGACTAAAAATATTAGTTTTGAATGATGAAAAAAATTATTGTGGTAAATAGACAAATAGGCATCTAGACGCGCAACACTCTTGCTGTACTTACCTGCGATAGTAATATGCAAATTCTTTTCGCTAGTCAAATAAAATAAAATGAACTAGGAAGATCAGTAGTGGATAATTTAGCAAGTTACTCTTTGTAAGCATAGTTTGAATTTGTTGTACATGATTACAGCTTACCAGTTTAAATAACAGTTCAGTTTTGTTTGGATGTATGATATTCAAATACTTACGCATGACTTTCACTGATAATAAAACGCAACAACAACTTATTTCGTGTACATCAAATAATTGAAGAACGTGTGGTGCCCAAGTCATAGCTACAAACAGCTGTTTATATATCAACGTTCGTTAATTCCTCCCACAGCAGAACACTGACCTCCGTCCTCACTCGCCGTGTCATTTTGACAGCAGATACGTTATGACAGGAGACATTCTGATTATCACTGATCAGATTTAGTCACGTGGCTATTACTACATCATTAACGGTCGATCGTTTTGATGTGACATTGAATCGCTGTAACATGTTGGAACTACAACCCTTGTAAAGGTCGCCAAATTACATTTTATTACTATAGTTTGTGTGTTTGTTATTTACAAGCTTTTGCGAGCGGATCTATTTCCACCCACCTGAGTTTTTTGTATAAATTTGATCCAGATTCGTTTAGTTTGGTCCAGAGATTGGTTTACAATTTTCAGGTATCTTTTCATTTACTAAAAAGTTTTTTATTCACATGAAAATGAACCGTTATATCTAAGATGAAATGATTATATTATTAGTGAGTTCACGTCGGTGGTGTACGAGTTCCGAACATGCAATCGCTCGATCGTAAGTCTGACGCCTCAGTCGTTATACTGCCGTCGCTTCTTCAGCTGTTCATAGAAACTTATTCCAATTATTACAAACTACTAGCATGCGTTGCAATGCAATTTTTATATGGATTTTTTGGGCCAGAAACCCTCAGAAGACCCTGTCATAGTTTCATCACAATCTTATCAACGGTTTAGAAATGCATTGATGACAAACATACTTACATTGATTTTTATTATTACAAATTTATAGGCATCAATTTTATTTCTATACCAATTAAATTACCAATTTTGTGAATAATTGTAAAATTACAGAGAGAGTGATTCAGATTCTAAAACTCGCAACTTTGTACTAATAAAATATACATTTTTGATTTGTATCTTTGAAACTAATAAATATTTTAAAATACATTTCACGGGGTATAAAATATAGGTAAAGCTACAGCTATCGATGAAAAAAACAATTTTCATAATTTTGCTGGTTTTCATATACCAGTATACGTAGGACCCGACGTATGGATTGTTATGCCATCAGATCATCAGATCCTAATCAGTTCAGAATGCCCACGCTACAAATTCTATAAGTACAAAGTTAAAAGAAATGAAGGCTTTGTTTTAAATTTATAAGTACCTAGCTTTTGGTCGTTTTATCGACCAAATCCCGAGTAACACAGAGTAACAGGTAACCCTAGAGATATTTTTCCATCCCTCGGAACAGTACTTCTTCTCTAGATGAAAGTTACATGTCCATTTCTATACCTCCCACAATGTGTACGCAAAATTTCATGATGAATCGGTTGAGTAGTTAAGGGGTGGAAGCGTTACAAACAATCTGACATTCGAATTTATAATATAAAACAATAGAGTTGGATACTGCTGTGAAAAAAATGTTACACTCCTCAAGAAATTAGGTGTTATATGCATGACTTCGAAAAATTAGATTCATTACTATTTACAAATTTGTTATTATTTTTTAATTGCAAAACCAAACATTTAAAGTAAATGACAACAGGGGGGTATGACGTCAGGGTATGACGTCATGGCCCCATATTTCTTACATGTTTCTACACAACGATTAAGTTATCAATCAATTCCTCTTTATTAATCGTTTAAAGGATTACGTTTTGACGATTAATAAAGAGGAGTTGATTTGACTTGACAGTATACAACCCTATTGCGATAAGGATTACTTTCAGACACTAGGTTACATTTACTAGTAAAAAATATATAAAATACGCAAAGGTTCAATAAAAAGGTATGTTCTATAGAATAGAGACCACATACATTCACAAAAATTTGTACTTATTAACCAAAGCTGAAAGTCGGAGCCGTGTCGTAAATAGTAGTCAAGATCGAAGTACAAGAAGGTGAGGAAGGTGAATACTCCACGAACCGCCCAACTGAGTAAAATCGCAGATTGTATCCTAAAACGCTGATTTTAATGAAGATCAGAATATTGAGTTGTAGTTAAACAAAATCTTTTTTATCCGTACGTGACTCTTCTATACTCTACTCTACTACTACTACTACTCTTCTGTACTTTATCTGGGTAGGTATCCGTGAGATTTTCTACAAGCCACGACAAAGTCATCAGGTCAAACTCAATGGAACTAAAACCACAAGGTATTTTATATTTCATATCCAGGAGGTGCCGTAAGCTTATAAGCTGACTTATGTAGGTTCTGTCGACTTTACGATCATATTGTTGAGAGACAAAGGTTAGCCTGTTTATTATTTCCAAATTCTGTGCTATAATTTCAGCCATGGACTTTTGTAGCCTAAGAAACTTACTGTCCGTTCGTTGAATCCGTTATTTGCTCTTGTATTAAATCCCACATCTCTTGCATGAACGAGAAAAGTTTGTCTTTCCTTTTACGCTTGATACGTCGTATGATAATACTTGCAGTCTTGTCTATGCTACTTAGATTTAGGGCAGATCCGGACTGTGAGACATTTGGCTAACTAATGTTTAGTGTTTTAGAGCTGGTTTTTGGGGATACTGGCTGTTGCGACGGCGGTGTACGTTTGAGTGGCATGTTGTTATTAATAGTATTAAAATCACTCGCTTCGCGAAAATACGAGCTCACAACAATTACCGAACAGAACAATTACCGAGTAAACAAGCTCCGGTCAGCTAAGATGGTCAATGAAGCGATGTTTACGTACAATTTTGCTAACCGTCCAGATAGCGTTGAGCTGCCTCACCGATGCCGGACACCCGTGCGCTTGTGTGTATATTATTATGCTCAATTACATGAGGAGGTGAATGTGAATGCGTTGACTCGCGTATGCTTGTGTGTGTATAGTAGAACAGCCGCTACTATCGAATTTCAGTTCGGTGTTCTCTTTTAATTGGACTCCGGTACACAGTAGCGTTTTATTTGTCTATTTTCCTTTGTTTTATCAAGTTTTAATGATTATAATTTGATAGGAACACGTCTGCACTGCGCTAGGTCATTCGGCCCTTCAATCTACATTTACTAAGCTATATTCTCCCGGGAATGTTCTCAGCGTTTGATACAACAGATCTTGCTTAAGGATCGAGTGCTAGACATGTTTTTGGACGAGATAATTTAAAAATATATTTTAATTGATCTATTACTAATAAAATTTGTGAGGGTTTATTGTAGTAGTAATGCATACTATACATATTTACTTACTATATATTTAATCATAAGTCTGATTGTATTTTAAGCAGAATTAATCAGATCGTTGTACTAATAACGTCTTTATGTAAATGTAATAACGTCTTAACGACAACTAATAATTTTGTCTCAAATATCCATCCTTACATCGCAACCCTGCCAGGATTCGAACCTGGATTCTTACGTGGTGAAGCTTGAACACTTATCACATGCCTGTGGGCTCCGTGATTGAAATTTCACACACGTAAAACCGCGGCACACAGCTAGTAGCACACAGTAGGTATATTTATAAGATACGAGCGTAGTTGAAAAATAAAATTGATTGCTTTGGTGCACTGACCTTGCTTTAGCGGGGTCCTCGCCACTGTGCCTCTTCGTGTGTATGGTACCTTTCTCAACGGGAGCTAGTTCACCAGTTCTTCCTGTTGCGTCCTGATAAAAATATACATACATTTATTAACTACTCGGCTTGATCATTAAGGGGACCCTCACCCTCAGTGTGCTTTTTGTCATTTAATTTAATTGCTTGTGAAGGCCCGCAACAAAGTTGCTTTAATGAAAAAAATATTATTGTCGTAAATATTGACGAACGAAATATGGTAGAACATTCGACAGCCACACAGGGGTCGCAGGTTCGTTTTCCGCTCAATGCAAATATTTTTATGCACGAATGTCTATTTGCATCGTACTGGATGCTACTATCTATAACTGTTTGTATTTATAAATATATCTAAATATGTTCTGTGTTCTAGAACCTAGATCGCACACTATGTATTATCTCAGAATACAATATTATAATCCGGACATGGTTTATATGATACGCCAAACATTGCATCATAAAGAAAATATCTGTCAATGTTGTTTTATTGAAACGCGTAAAGATTGTTTACTTTTTCAGTTCGGATTAAAACTGTAGATTATCACAGGCGATGGTACCAAGTTGGTAACAAGACCAAAGGCAATCATGACTTGATTTGATTTCATGAGATTAGTAGATACACAATGGCTGGGCGAGCAGGCTATAACCACATTCATGATTAAATCGCCCTTTAACACAAAAAATATTGCATCATCGATATAATATTACAAAAAAAATATGTATCCATGTTCTAGAACCCATAATACGATCTGAGTTTGGGTCTAGACAGCGAGTGCAGTAGGTCCCACGATATTATTATTATATTATTATTATTATTAATAAGTTGACCAGCCAACACTTCATATGAATCCTACTAATACTATAAACGTGAAAGTTTATACGTATAGATGTTTGTTGTTGTTGGACGCCAAAACTATTGAACCGATTACGATGAAACTTGGTATGTAGATAGCTGGAGACCTTGGTTAACATATAGGCTTTATCCCGATATTCGAACGGGATCGCGACTTACGCGGCTGAAACCGCGTGGCGCTGCTAGTATTATATATATTCTTCTAGTAAATATTACAATAAGACTCCGATGAATTTCTGTTTTGATTAACCCTTTCAAATACCTGTGAACCAGTTCCAGGTCCATCGCTGTGACCGGAGGTAGCTTTCCGCATCGAAGTCAGGCGATAGAAAGGTGGAGTTTCCGTGCGTTCGATGAGGCAGTTGAGGGTCTCTACCGTCTGCAGCTCTGTCATCATCTCGTCGAGCAATCTTTCAGGTCTGGATCGCGCCAAGTACAGCACCACGCGCTTTGCCTGCAGACAAACAGTGTCGATGTATTGAGTTTTATATCAGATCAAAATATAGTTGTGAATGTAAGAGTAATGTAATTGTTAAGTATGTACCTACGTGTGTGCCTTGGCGATACTATTACAAAGAATAAACGTCAGTGCGTTAATAGCTAGCAGTGGTTTCACTTGTCTGTTCCCCGTATCACAGATTACTAAGTAGTTACTATGTAACAGATAAATCACTTTCTACAAAAATATCAATACCTTCCGTCTTTCCGAGTTTAAAATGTGTGTAGGGTTAACTCTTCACTAAAAAATTTACAATTGTTACGTAAATTAAGTACTTAACGATTTTTTTCATTTCCAATGTTTTGGTGTACAAAAATCCTACATGTGTTTTATTATCATGTAAAGATTCATAAACTTCTTCCCTTTTCTAATATCTCAATTATTAAACTGTTTGGTTGAAAATATTATAAATCTTACAAAAAGTTTTAATGAATAATTTGAGGGAAACAAGGGCATATAGATAGGGTTAACGGTTTTGAAATCACATAAATAGCTCAGTCGGACTTTTATTTTTTTACTTTATCTATATTTTTATACTGCACATAAACAACCATGTCAATTTTCACTATGAATTTTACAGTATTTAAAGAATGTATAAACCCGACATCGAATTAATATTTTTGTACTTTAAAAATAAAAGCGTGTGGGCGCTAGTAGGTATTTAGAGCGGGAAAGTACATTGAGTGATATAGGCCTGGCCGTATTTAACATTGGCGACGAATACCTACGCAAAAATAGAAATGGCCGGCTCAGTATTTGGCCTCTTATCTGCATTTGATCACAATGTACAGTCTTGGGAAACCTACAAGTGCCGCATTAAACAGTGTTTTATGGCTAACGACATCACGGGGACGAGTGATTCTATGGGAACAAAACGACGAGAAATTTTGCTGAGCGCACTCGTACATGGCACATATAAATTGGCCGCGGATCTCGTGTTGCCAAATCAGCTGCACGACGTGCGTGCCGTACAATGCTGAAGCTTTTGGACGAGCATTTAACTCCAAAGCGATGTGGACTCGGCCAACGGTACAAGTTCTACGCGGCTACGCAACAGTCTACGCACGTACGAGACGTAGCACAATGGTGCGACGTTACGCCTGTTGAAGGCGCACTGCGGCTTTCCTAACGTAGAGGAAGCCCTTCGAGACGGATTTCGCATGGGCATGTTGCCTGAACCCGCCAGAGAGAAGCTCTTCGCGGAAGATCTCGTTAATTAAAGCGATAAAGTTAAATTGTACGGTGTATTTAAAATATGGTCGTTTAACATACTTACATAGATGCTTTAGCACCTCTTACTACAGCTGAATTAAACCGAATATCATTTTTGAGAAAAATCTGTGATCATAAATATATCCACACTAGGTATATTATCAGGATTTGCTTTTATAAATCCTTTATCACACATGATTCAATCGATAAAATGTATTATAAACAATAATTTGATTTGCAGTAAATTTCTGATATTATTTATTAATACATATTATGTAGAAACCGTCGACCGTGTACAAATGTGGATTGACGTCACAAGTGAGTTACGAGTATATGCGAACGCATCACACTTATTTCGTGTTTATGTAGTACTAGACGGCGCGGCGGCGGGCGGTCCGCCGATTTTCGGTCGTGATTTTATTACAAAATTTGAAATATATGAAATTGACTTAATTTCTACGTTGCAGTGCCGTTTTCCTTCAGTATTTTTAGATAAATTAGGGTTTTTTTAACCACTTTAAAGTAAGATTACAATTAAAGGAAGATGCGAAGCCAGTTTAATTAGGGCCCGACCAATTGTTTTCGCTTTGCAAAGTAAGGTAGATAAAGAAATTGTTTGCCTAGTTTCGTTGGGCCCTTTGATCGTTTGATCACGCGCGGTAAGCGTCACCGATCTTTCCTGTGTTAAACCAAAATGGATCTATACGTATATAAGTATCAAGTGTGCCGATTACTCCACCGGTGTAAACAAACAGTTCGTTATCGATCAGTATCCTTTGCCGTAACAGATTTTTTTTTAAGTTATATGGAGGACAGCAGTTCTGTAAATTAGACCTGTCAAATGCACACAATCAATTTATGTTAGATGATGAGTCACAAGAGTTAAAGTGCATAAATACTATTGGAACGTAGACATAAACCGCGTGAAACGAAATGTTCTTAATTTGCAACTTGCGCGCTTCTCGCGTTTTTCATCGTACACTACGATATCTTTTATAATTATATTCGTTGCGTTATTTGCGTTACTCTAGTTCCTTTTTTCTAAATAAAACTAGCAATTATTACAAATCGTTTTTATTTATTACATCAAATACGCATAGGGGAATTTGACTGGCTTGTTGGCCTAGTGGTTAGTGACCCTGACTGCTATGCTACAGGTCGTGGGTTCGATTCCCTATCTGGGTGTTCTTTGTGTCCGTTGTTTGTATGTTTGTAAAGTCCTCCGCGACACAGGAGTAATTCCTAATGCGAGAGAAGTCTTTAAAAAAAAAAGGCAAGGCAGGAAATAGCCGGTCGGAGCACCTGGATAGATTACATCAAGTTCTGTGGAAGCTACAAGACGCGGGACTCACATTACAAAAAGATAAGTATGTGTTTCTCAAGGAGGCAGTTAAGGTTACGTAATATATAAGGATTGTCTACATAAAACAAAAAAAATGAAGCCATGATTGAGGCACCGCTGTCGTCGAATGTATTTTATTATTATTATTGTTTTGAGTGCCTGGTGCTACCTCGACCATTTCTGGTCTTTTGTAGCGCACTTCTGGTTTACAGTTCACTGCACAGACTTATGGCTTCGAGAAACCTCCAGATCCTATCAGCAGTGATTGTTTGTATTTCCTGCGGTTGCATGATGTGCAACCCTAGGTGAATACTTCGGTGCCGCATTAGTGGGCCACAAGAGCATAAAATATGCATTGCAGTCTCTTCTGTTTCTTGACAGAATCTGCAAATTGTGTTCTCACCTAATTTAAGGTTGAACATATGTTTGTTCAGTTTGCAGTGTCCGGTGAGGACTCTTGTTACTGCACAGGTTTTGTATCTTTTGAGCTCCAGAAGTTATTTAGATACTTTATTATCATAGCCCTATATTATGGCTTTCGAGTGTCTTAGACCAGTCGTGGTCTTCCATCTCTTAATAGGCAATGATGTATATTTGGCGTTTATGATAGAATAATACGCTCGCTGTTTGCTGATGCCGCAGAATGGTTCTGGGCCATGCTGTCGGTTGTCTGCACCAGCTCTGGCGAGTTCATCGGCTTTTTCGTTGCCATCGATACCTGAATGGCCTGGTACCCATCTTAATGTAATTTTGTTTGATTGCCCCAGTGTGTTCAGTCTCAAAATTGTCGTCGAATGTAAATCAATTACAGTAATTTTTGGGGCTGGCTAATTATATTATCGGAATTGCGTTCCTAACACGTCGGCGATTTTAAATCCCCTGTAGGTATGTATAATTAAAAAAGGGTAACCGGTGGTGTTGGCCGCGGGATCACGACGAAGCGTTCACAAAAAATATTTAGCTTCAGATCAAGTGTTAACTCGTTTTAACCCTGACGCGACCATAATTTTGCAAAAGGACCCCGATGGGTCTGAGATATCGATTTCTTTTGCGTCGCGAACCCTTAATGCGCCTGAAAAACGTTACTCGCAGATACAAAAAGAGGCGACCGCTATTATTTTTGGTGTTGTGCGTTTCCATCAGTATTTGTATGGCCGATCGATTGATTTTATTCATCGTACCGATCACAAGCCACTGTTGTCGATTTTCGGACCGCATCGTGGCATACGTGGAAGTTTCAGCAAAATAGGTGGGCGCAGGTGGGAGCGGGCATTGCACGTGAGATGATGCCCGATAAACGTACATTAATTTTGTTGTGGAAGATTTTAGGAACGGATGCAGATGTGACCTTGCGTAAAGTGTTGAATGGATGGCTCCGGAAAATATCTGATGAGCCTCCTAAGCCGTATCATTGTTAGAAATATTTAATATATTACCTACGTATTATGTTTGGTAACTCAGTTGTTTGTTTGTATTTTTAAGCTAAGGGGAGGAATGTTAAGTATGTACCAAAGCGCTACTATTACAATGTACAAACGTAAGTGCGTTAACTACTAGCTAGTAGGTAGTGGTTAATTTGTCTGTTCTGTGTATTGAGTATTATATCTGTTGCAAAAAAGCATGTCATATTCCTGTTAAATCATTCACAAGATTAACATCGTGACGTGGTATACCGATTTCTTTTCTTTTCTTAGTGAAAAAGAACTTACACTAGCATTCAGTAAAACGAACAAAATTATTTGATATGAAATCAAAAACATACTTAATGTTTTTGATTTCATATCAAATAATTTTGTTCGTTTGAAGTCGAAAACGCGGCACGCGGCCCACTCCGTTCGCAAGTTCGCGACCGTGGCGGTCATGTATCATCATATTCATCATAGATAATAATAGATAACTCGACCCAATTCCTCGATTTTAAGGTTTTTTAAGCTTTTTATAAACCCTAGCTGTGTGCCAAATCTTATGTTACCTACATCGATTTTGATGTCAGTCAGTCAGTCACTTCAAAAATTAATGATTTTCAAACGCTCATTTCTCGTAAAGTATTTAATTTGAAGTTTTGAGTCTTAGTGTCAAGAAGGCTCTTACGGCGTATATAAAATTAAATTTCAATAGGTCTATCCGATTCCGAGTTACAGGGGGTCTGAAAATCTTTTGAAATGGTTCGTGTAAATATAACACTACAGAGTTTTGGGCTCGAGGACTTGCCTGGACAATTTCGTAGTTATAGCGACAACAGAAATACACATGCTGTGAAAATTTTAACTGTCTACCTATTTCGAATCATGAAATACCCATGCCCCCTGACACACAGACAGACGACAGAGGCTTAGTAATAGGATCCCGTTGGTTGCCCTTCGGGTTCGGAATCCTAGAAAATGAATATTTGCTTGTTTGCCATTGTTTAGGAACGCATGTTCCTAAGCCCTTGATAAACCAACCCATCAGTTTAGTCATTCCAATCGAGAACAGTACCTACTCTTTTGTAGATGAAAGATAAACTTAAGGTATGTCGTTTTCTATAATTCTGACATCTGTGTGTATGTAAAATTGTATGGTGATCGGTTGTCATAGTTAATTAAGGTCTGCAAGCGTAGCAAACTATTGGGATTTTGTATTCTTTCTATTCGGCGTCAGAACTTTCATTTTACGATACAGAAATAGTAGTTTAGTTTGTCATCGATAAATGAAACAAAAGTATATTTTGCTTGCCACCACAATATAAGCCAATAAACAAAACTCACATGCTCATTCTAATTCATAATAAAAAGAAATTAATTCCTCAAATATCACTTGTGAAATGTCTAATTTATAATGGATTTTAATGGCTTGGTTGCAAGAGCGTTAGCCACGCACTTTTTTTGTCATGAAAAGCTGGGACATCAGAACTCTTAAGTTGTGCCTCATTTGATGTAATGAAATTTAATATCAAAGAGATTTTGTGTGGACACCCCCACGGGTCATCACCTCACCGGGGCGCCGAGCCGTTCTTAAGTGATGCTATACACATTTTTATTTACATAGATTATTGATGCTTTCTTCTTCGATTTAACATGTGGCTCATTATAGTAACATTTCGACGAAATTTCCGAGAAACGAGCAACCGCCCCGATGCCTCCCCGCAACGCATTGGTGTGAGCACGATATAAGATTTAAATGCAAACAAATTAATTACCCTTCCTGTATTATATATATGAAAGTTAATTCTTAATTGGAATCCCACTTCCAATAGAAACGCACATTACAATGTAAATATTTCTTATTAACGTTATAAGTACATTATGCTCTTACCATCCTCAAATTAACTAAATGTTGTCGTACGACGTTTGCAACCCCTTTCTGCTCATAGTGCGCTCTCCAAATGAATAGTAGTCCTCGACCTCTGCTGTTCCATAGACTTTTCTTGATTAGTTCAATTTATTCCTGCTATTTTTGGTAGGTATAGTACAGTTATTTATTTCTCCTCCACAGTTATTTTCACGATGCCTAAACATCAGATTTTTAAATTTTGTTCGTGTGTCTGTTTGTTCCAGCTAATCTCCGGAATGGGTCGACCGATTTCCACGGGACTTTCACTTTCAGATAGCTGGTATTATAAGGAGTAACTTAGAGTACTTTTATTTTGGAACAATAATTAGGGTTTCGTACAAAATATACAAATATGTACACGCGAGCGAAGCGCACGAAATTCAAATTGGCGGACAAATAAATGTTCTTCTATATAAAGTAATACTAGAGTAAGTGTTGAACAGCAAAATCATGCTATCCCTCTGAAACTATTATTTTTATTCCAAGTTTGGAACACAAGCGGCGGTAGCGTAATAGCTAAGGCGTCAGACTTGCGGTCTAGTGGTTGTGGGTTCGAAGCCCACCCAGTGCACTAACGACGTCAACCCACTCCTAACACAAGCATTCCCTGAGCCAGAGGGGTTAACAAGAATACTAGTAATGTGTGCCCTATACGTTAAAAGTATTCTTTAAAAAAAATTGTGGTACAACAATTTTCGAAATTTTTTGAACATTTGTATAGTCCCGATTTAATTGTTACATAAATAAATGTGGGAGAGAATGGTACAACTGTAGGCGTATACGCGTACGGCGTAGGCGCAGATAAATAATTTACGGAGTAATGTTGTGTAGATCCGGGAGACGCATTGCAGACGCACGCAAACAATGTTGTGCGCTTTAAGTGACAACTTTTCTTCGAAGTCATTACGGCTGATGGGGACAACGGCAAGGTTTTGATTATATTATCCCTTATTAAATTTCTGTAGGATTGAGGTTGTTCTATGTTTAATAGGTTCAAACCTTTAACGGTATCACTTTTGGAGCATTTCAATAAAATTAAATTCAGGTGGCATCAGCTTGCATCCTGTTTACCTTTCGTGTAACACTAACACTATTGTACCTGAAGATCTGACTTTTAAAACGAGTGGCCATGAGTTTCTTTGCCAGTATTCTTCTCATAAGGCTCTACGCATTGTGGAAACTGGAAGTTATAGATCGACACAAGCAGGCAGTAGATTTTGGTGTTTTCACCTAATTTACCTTGACAATCCAGTACATGCTGTGGCGTCTGTTGGTGCCGATCTATGATTTTAACTCTAGCTTCAATTTAACGTTCATAAATGTCACTTAGTGTCTTAATTGAATAAATGAATTTGAATTTTGAGTTGTAAGTAGGTAGTGGAATAAGGTTAATTTTTAAAAGTAATTTAGTAACCAACACGTGTTATATGTTTTGTTCTATTTATTTATAATTTTTAAATTCGACTTAGTGCAGAGTTTACACACCTTATTTTGATCAATGTCACCTTTTTTTAATGCTCCCTCAACTAAATTGAAAAGAGAATTTCTGTTTTAAACTTTCGCTACATTATTTAAACTTTAAATGTTAAAAAAAATATATTTACCTAATGTAACTTTTCGACCCTGAATCGCTTCTATAGAACTCGGGGTTTGAAATTAAATCTTGCAAGGACTAAAACTTGAATCAATGACCGTTTCCATTTTAAGTGAAATGTTGCCATTATATAAAATAAACCATTAATGGTTGAATGTAAATAAACATCGTTTTAAAATAAAATAGTTAAATAATAATATACGTAATAATAATTCGTAATGTCACATTAAAATATATTGCAGTTTAGTAATACTATTTCGTATATGAAGATGTAGTTAATTCTACTTCAGTGTTAGTTTTGCCTTAATTTATACATGGTATCCCTATCAAAAACATGATGCCACAAACATTATTAAAAAACAACTCTAACGTCAGTGTTGTATCGTGTATCGTGTTTCAGTATTGTGTATTCAATCCTCAAGTCTGGGATGAAATTGGGAAGTATTAAGGTAATTTTCTTTCGAGTCTTTTCTTTCCATAGAATGTCATTGGGCGCGGGGTAGCGGCCTCCCACCAAACCCTGATTTTTTTTAAAAGGGATTTTTTTATTAAGAATATGTTTTCGAGGCATTTTGAAGTTTTTATATCTTTAAATTAGATATTTAAGGAACTAAAAAAATAAAAAAGCCAGATCAATTAGTCGGGTTTAAATGTTAACCACAGAATACAAATAATAATAAATTTATTTATTTTCTCTTCAAAATAGGTTAACGGCGGGCTTAGAGACTAGGCCCCGATGAAGGTTTTTAAATGAAAACCTGTGATACAGGTCACCAGTTTTAATAAATAAGTTATAATAAATAACATTTTTTTAACATGTATAACATTACGATTATCAGTGGTGCATCTGTGTCTGAACTAGACAACTTAATTAATATCCGTGCTTCAGACAGGAGCGCCTTCCATAGCAATTTTCATTCTTAGAAAGTTGTATGTCAGTTAGAATAGATTAAATATAAGACTAATAAAATACCATCCGTTGTGGAGTGTTAGCCTCCTTGTGTGTGGTGTGAAGGTAATTGTATGTGTGTAGGAGGTTGAGTTTGATTCGGTTACATTTATTTTGAGAGAACAAGTATTAATTTTTTTTTCATTCATATATATTAAATAATGAACTAGTTCAATCTTACATTGTTTATGATTAAAGCTTTGTATGTCAATAATTTTGCTAATTTTATTATAGAGGTACGGACCTATGAAGGGGAAGAATTTATTTTAATATTCCATAAATTTATTTAGACTTCCCAAAAGTGGTATAGAAGATGGGTAGGATATAAATAGGGGCGAAAAGTCCTAACTTTAAGTATAGCTCATTGAGCTATTTCGAAAGGTTTAATGGTGGCCAGTGCCAGAATTAAGGAGGTACAATCAAATTTTTTAACAGACTATGAGAGGAGAAAAAGGAAGAAAAGAATTAGTTACGTAATTAAAAAAAATGGTAGATATAGGAGATGCAAAATTAAAATTAAAGCAGAATCAACTGTGACTGTGTTTATTGTGTTATGCTTATGAGTGTAATTTTGGATAAGTGTATCTATATGAATACCCACACTTATAAGAGATAGAGAATGTCCTACTAATATTATAAACGTGAAAGTTTGTGAGGATGTATGAATGTTTGTTGGTCTTTCACGCAAAAACTACTGAACCGATTGCGATGAAACTTAGTGTATAGATAGCTAGATGAATCCAGGTAGGATTAACACATAAGCTATCTTTCATCCCGATATTCGCGGACTTACGCGAGTGAGTTCGCGGGGCGCAGCTAGTATTACATAAGTGTTGTCGCCAAATCAAAAACTCTTATTTATTTTATTAATAATAGGGCCAAACTACAATAGATGATAACACAGTTCACTATTTAATAAAAATAAGTTAATAGATATTATTTTGACTGGTTATACCGGTAACGCAATACTATTGGTCGATGGATAACTATTAACCAATTGTCTGATTATAAAAGGGTAGGAATATGTTTAGAACGATTGACTTGAGAGCAAACAGAGGAACGAACAACTTGGCAGTTACTGTTAGTTAGTGATTTTCATAGTTTATATCAGTGGTTGTGAGACTGTTTCTTACATAAGTGCGTGTGAAGAGCACTATGCTTAGCTTGAATTGTGAAAGATCGCAATTCTAGTGACTTCTTCTCCGAGTTCTGCGTATTTGCAAATTTTTTCAGTAATTGTTTTCTGTAAGTTGTGTGTATTAAGAACTACAATATCTATCAGGTATGTAATTTCCTTTATTTTATCCTGTAGGGTTATGTCTGGTCTATTATAGTGGACTGTTTGGTTTCGGTGTGTATGGCGCGGTTATTGTTATTATTCGCTTTATAAACACAAATTAAACATAAAAATTACATTTTTCAATACATTTGTATATAAAAAAAAAATATTTTTAAAAATATAAAAAAAGGATACAATAAATAAGTTTGCATCTAATTTCATTTAAAGAAAACTGCAAATACACTTACGAAAAAAGAGCCATATTTGTAAGTGTTAGGTAGGTCTGTTTGTTTCCTACCTTACCTACTAAACCGCTCAACCGATCGCTGATAGTAATGAAACTTCACAAAGATGTAGCTTGGGCACATCGTGACGAGCATAGGTTACTTTTCATCGTGATACGAACTAGTATTTTACTATAATATAAGTATATTTCTAAAATCAAGTGTTCGAGTAATTATTTTCGATCCTGTACACCGTCAAGTACCTACACATACACCATTGGCAGTACAAGCGCAAACAGAGTAATATACCTAGGTATTAAAAATTACAATTTTGCTTCTGTTCGTTTTTAGAAATTAAACAAATAAATTTCGGGTAACATATAATCTATTAGAAAATAACAGTGGTACTTACATAGGGCAGGAGTTCGTTGGGCGCCATGCCAGACACGATGATCAGGTACCTGATGATAACTTTTAGGTTGTTAGGCCAGCAAGCGCACAGTGTTGACCAGAGCTCCTCGATCTCTTTCGGATGGTTGTCAGAGAACTGTTTAATAAAATAACACGTTGTTATAAAATAGGCTCTTAATTGTTTAGAAAATCATTAGTTTCAAACGGCCAGACGGACTCATAATATAGAAAACAGGCCCGCAGAGGTAGATTTCGTGGTTTTTTTATTTTTTTGAAAATCTGCCCCCCAGTCCACCCTTGGGGGGAATATCCCCCCTTTAACGAACTTAACCTTCATTTTTGCCCTGTTGATTTGTCGTCCAAGTTTGGAAGCAATCGGTGCATAATTGCGATCTCTATCGTGCCGGTACAATTGTCATACATATATTATATACATATCATCCCTCGCGCCTTTTCCCAACTAAGTTGGGATCGGCTTTCAATCTAACTACGATACGGCCGAACTTTGATATTTTACGCGAAGCGACTGCCAGACTGAAGTTCTGTATATACATACATACATATTTTTTTTTTAAATGAATACTAGCAATATATATATATATATATATATATATAATTTTTTTTTTTCCATCATTAACAGAATGCAGGTTCAATATAGTCGCCTGCCACGCTCCCCAGTGATATTGATATGTTTTACTCTTTACATAAAGCCAAGTCTGTCTTGCATAGGGCATTATCACCAAAGTGAAAAAAGGATATTGCAGCTTTTTCATTTTTCACTTCTTTCCTTTTTTATTAGTTGGCACAACGTCGAACAAAATGTTAAAACATGTATATTTATATGTATATGTTTGTATGTGTATGTATGGTATTTATGTATATATTTATGGTATTACTTTTGCAAAACCACAAAAAACCTATCTTAATTCTCTAACCTAAACCCATATTTATTAGTAAGTTTTTAATTTGTATTTGTATGTTGGGGATGATTGAAAGAATCGGTATACATACTGATTCTTTGAATAACATGTAGCTGCATTTATGTAACAATTTTACTTGATAAGCAAAACCTGTTTTGTAACTGCATTTCCTAGTTCTATGTTTAATGCATGTCGTGGCAGCCTTTACTTAAGGCTACACAAATATGGTAAATTCATCATGTATTTTGGTGTATGCTTTGTTGGTTGTAATTAAATTAATAAATAAAATAATATAATAGCGTACAACGTGCAAAAATGAATGTAATTTGTACAAAATCGGCAATCCGGCAGTTTCCTTAGCCTATTCTCAACTTCAATAGGGCAACTTACTACAGCTATGTGGATATCGTTTTGATAGATATTCGTATGAAAACAGTAACAACTAACCAAAAAGAATTATATTTTTTTTGTATTTTTCTATTTTCTACTATAAAATTAGCTACACAATGATTTTTTGAATTAGTTGTTCTGATACTGAGTACATGTAAGTAAGTGTCGTAACGTGTGCTTTGCTACTTTGTGTATTTGTTGCTTATACTTGAGAGAGTATTTTTGACAAGTGCGAGTCTGACTCGCGCACCGAGGGTTCCGTAAACAAACAAACTTGTATGTAGGTAGTACGCGATCAATTCTCGAATACTTTTGGGCGCTTTTTTCAAAAGAATAACTTTACTTTGCGGTTGCGATGTATGAACAAAGTTAATAAACAATCCAACCGCAAGATATAAGTTTGTAATCAAATAAACTATTATTTTATGTGATATAACAACAAATTAACGACTTTCGGATTTTTTCCTTTACTTGTGCTATCAGACCTTGCCATTTACCAATCAACTATGATTCTAGGTCAATGGGAAGTACCCTATAGGTTTTGATTTACCTGAGAAATGTTCAAGTTTGTTAAAATCTAATGCTTAATGGCCGTATCTTCTGACTGCGTTGACTAAAGGTCAGCATCACACATGCAACGGCACAGGTGCAGCACGGCGCCGTCTGAAATTGAGGCTACCGCTAGCCGCCAGCGTGCTTTACCACGCGTCGCCCGCAAGGAGAAAGCTCGCAGTCCACGCGCCGCCCGCGATGTGCAAGCTAATTTCATCGTCTTCATCTTCTTCGCTGTAAACACGGACCGCGCCGACTGCGAGTCGTTGGCTTTTCATATTGACAATATGAAATATATTATACGACCACGTTTTAATGCTCAGATTTAAGTGACAACCTAATTGCTGGGTTGGAGCCGTGCCGTTACCGTGACGGTATAGTGTGTAATGACCTTTAGAAGCTTGATTTTTTACAGCTTCAAGGGACCGCTGATATAAGTATTTGATATTAATTTCAACTTGATGCGTCCACGAGTTTCTGAGAAAAAGGTCTTGACAGGCAGACAGACAGACGGACAAAAAAGTGATCCTATAAGGGTTTCTTTTTTTCCTATAGAGTAACGAAACCCTAAAAATAAAAAAAAGCGTTTGGTTGGCAAGAGAATCATGTTGTGAAAATCTGCCCCCAGGGTCCAAAAGTAACTTCTAGCACCTATATCAATCGAATAAAAAGTTAACTGAAATGTGCTTACGATATCAAAGCAGTTTGTACTCGTATTACGTTTAACATCTATTTAATATAAATCAGTCTTAGTATTGACATGATGTTTGCCTACTTATTGTAATGGTTAGCGAGGGATGACGGCGTGATGTGTACACGATTGACAAGCGGTGGGCTGGCAAGGTTGGTCCTCCCACCTTGTGAGTGATGGGGCAAACAGGGGCGCGACTGCCGCAATTGAGTTATTGAAAAAAATAATTCTTGTCATGAATCGAAAGATCATATATGAGTTTTATAGCAAAACTATTATTTGTTTCTTTTTTGTAGTTAAAAAGTTATAACTTATAACAAATTAAAAATAATGTTTTAATCTCAGTACCGAAAACACACCGACTGTTCCCGAACTAACCTGAGCGCGCGTGACTCCATAATGTTAATGTCTACTAAGCGTTACATGCAGTTGATACAGTGTTTTACTCAGAGCAATAATTACTATAGAGGGAAAATTTTAAGTAAGAGCACAAAACATATCTACGGTTACGTTCCCGCTAAGGCGTCAAGTCAATAACACAAAGTGAGATAGCAATAGATGTCTTGCGTCAGTTTCAAATGCAACGCGCCGTTTGTTGAATTTCTGTCAACCAGCTGGAGGATTGGAGGTGTCGAGTGTTTTTCAGAAAAAAAATATTGCAGAAACCTATTGTGTGGTTAGGGTGGTATTGGATGTGCTCAAGATGAAAGAAAATGACAATATTTTGTGCGGCTACCGGCCGCAGAAACCGAATGGGCGTCGCAGTAAATTGATGATTATCAGCGAAATTACGTTTTATTAGGATTTGTAAAGCATGCCAAACTAACTGATCGTTATGTTTAACAATGACACACCTATTAATTCTGTTAATTACTATTGAAAATTACTTTGAGAAGATTTGGATAAAATAAGATCGTGACTGGCGTTTAATTACCCATATAGTGTTGGAACTTAGATCACGTTAACATATCGATTTCTGAAATGGTACTTACTTATCAATATGTATGATTATATATTTACAACAGCGCCAATAACAATGAGGTAGCAAATGTAGCAACTAATGGTACTAGAATAAGTTAAAGGGAATGTCTGAATGTGTTTGTAAATTGAAAATCTACAATATTAACACTTCGAGGTTATGAGTGAATTACTATAATTCTATAGATATGCATTGGACTTAGTCTAAAGTATTTTTTGTATTGTAAGCTTTCCTCCACTCCTGAAGGCTTAAGGCTCAGCTAGTATGAAAATAACTTTTCTTGTAGGTTTCCAAAAGACGCAGAATTAAAAGCAAAATGGGTCAGAAATATGCAACGAGGAGAGTGGAATCTTCTAATTTTGCTGAAAACAAAGAATACTGTACTGTTGTACGGAGACCTCACTACGCGGCACAAATATTACGTATAGAACGCGTACCAAAACGGTTTTTGTGGCACCTGAGGATATTTACAGGCAAAGATAAACTTTTAACTACGTATAGCAGCCGATTGTAACATTTTAGGATGCACTCACTGTCGACATGCAGGATGTAGCTGGCGCATTGTTTTTGTTTAAATTGGTTAGAAACAAGATTGATGTCCCAGGTTTGCTGAGTGGTATAAGGTTCCATGCTCCCTCTAATAGTGTGACACCATTATGCCGACCATTGAGAAGAACGGTCTCAGGTTCTAACTCGAGTTCTAGTGATTTGATCGATTTATACCTTGACAATATACTTTACTAAACTGTTGTCAATCAACTTGTTCATGTAAATTTCTAATAATACCTATCTCATTTCAATCCCTATTATGTATTATGAATTAATCTAATTTACGTATAAATGTTTCATGAGTTATTGTTGTATTATATTTTTGGATTTATTTTACTATTTTTGATAATAATGTTTTTGTAACTTGTTTTAATAATGTATGTAAATGTTGTTAATATATGTAGGTAATTAATTTTGAGAACATATATACCATGATTTATTGTGCATGTGGTGTTAGCGTGATTGTTACACTCACACATGCCTTTTTTATATTATATTAATAATGGTAATGTTTAGTGTAATAATTGTTGGCTAATCTAATGAAAAAAAAAAGCCATTAATATTTTACGGTGTAATTAAAATATTTTATGGTCTTTTTACAAACTTACATAGATGCTTTGGCACATATTACTTCAGCTGAATTAAACCGAATATCATTTTTGAGAAAATCTGCGATCATAAATATATCCACACTAGGTATATTATCAGGCTTTGCTTTTATAAATCCTTTATCACACATTATTCACTCGATAAAATTTATTATTAACAATAATGTTACATGTAGTAAATTTCTGAAATTATTTATCAATACATATTATGTAGAAATCGTCGACCGTGTACTAATGTGAATTAACTTTAACATTGTGACGTCACAAATAAGGCGGCGGCGATGGTGCGTTTGGAGTCACGTGATTCTTCTTAAAATTTAATCACTTTTTAATTGTTTAAGTTTTAAAATAGATGAAAAAAATCGATGTTTTTTATTTTCAAAAATCCAATTGCTCTCACCCTTTCTCTCACGCTACACCCTTTGGTCAAATTCATGACGGCGTGACCTTGACCCGCAATTCGCAACAAGTACAGTTCTTTATCCACTCGTGTATTTACTGAAACATTATTGAATATTTGATATGGTACGGTTATCACGGCCACCAAACCAACCAGACATTATCATGGGGAGCGTATGTCGTGTTTCACGTAATGGCAGACGCGCGCGTCTCGTTGAATTATGTTCTCTTCCTAGATCTACGCTCTCGCATAAGCAGGTCTCGATCGCGCGCTCGCGAGCTTTCAGATGAATGCTTCCACCATAATGAACGGTAATACATATGGAATATTTACCTACATCTAGTGGGTAAATATTTTATACTAATGTAGATACTTTAACTTTATCTATTTGTATTGATGTATTACACTAACATGTACATAATATTTTTCTATTTAGCTGTACTCTGTAGATTCAAACATAATATCACCAAAATACACAAATAAAAAAAAATTGAAAGGGCCCAGTTGAAAACCAGCGTCAGGCACCCACCAGTGCCTGGCACAAAGCTGAACTGGCCTCCCATTTTGGTGCGACCACGAGATGACTACTTCTCATCTTGTAAATTCAAGTTAGGTATATCTATGGAACCCAGCTCTATGTTTAGAATTTGGTTAAGTGTATCATTCTATTTGCGTCTCGTTTAGTTGTGCCAGTAAACGTATTTTTTAACTTTCTTTTTTATACAAACTCCAGTGCAACCATCTATGAATATTTTTGTACCGGTAACTTCATTCGCTACCTCCCCACAGAATTTTCTTTTCAATATCCCGTAATAAAAATGTTTGGTTCAAGTTGAATTTGATAGAAAAGTTTTTATGTCTTCACTTCAACGACTGGACAGACTTTAATACCTTACATTATTAGGCTTCTGTACTTTAGAATGAATGGACGGAACCTTTATAGGTGGGTCTTTCTGGCACAGCCAATTTACTCCGAACCTACTGGACCTGGTTGAAGTTAAAATTTGGTGCACAATCCCTGTGACCGAAACACAGATGTGCAACGTAAATACATAAATTTAAAAAAAAACTGTGCCGTTTGACATGTCAAATGTAAGGGATTGTTGTGAGTGTCTCAAATATCATTATATTAATACGTGAAGAGAATTCTTTGTCTCCCTTTTTAAGAAAATTTCGCGAACGTAGTAACGTGAATATTGGAATATTTACAGTTCATATATAGAAGAAGCGCAGAAAGCTAAAATGTTTAAACAATATGTCTTACAACTTTAAAAATTACGTGAAAACGGCTTAATGAAATTACACGAGTCCAGTATATGCGTTGACCTGTCATGAAAAGTTTACTGTGTCACTTTTTTCTGTCTTGTCAAATTTATTCCTTATAGGGTTAAAATAGGGGATTACATTTTGCTTGCATCACGCATCGATTTTTACCCAACTTAAAAACAGGGATTTTCTCAATATGTCAATTTTTTTGTGTATGTTATCTCAAGTCTAAGTCAATTAAAGACAGAGTGAAGTGCGCTTAGTTGAAATAATCAATGTTTTTAAATACTATTTAATTTTGTTTTAGCTACCAGTAGTTGATGAAGCGATAAATAATGAAAAAAAAAAAATCTTGTCGAATTTCTGCTAATTTATTTAATGGTTATTTCTAAAAGTGCGCGATAACAAAAACAATAACTAATTCCATAATATAATCCCATAATTTCATAAAATCACTGAAATTGTTTATTTTTGTAACACATATAAGGTATATGTGTTACAAAAATAAACAATTTTAGTAACTAACTATCATAAAATTTATTTTACACTGTTAAGCTAACGGTGATCATACATATCTCGATAACGTGACTGAATTCCATGAATTATTTCTGTTAGTGCGCAAATTTCCAACATTATTAAGCAGTAATTCTGCAAACAGAGTCAAGAGTAGACTCAAGGAGCATTTTTCCATAGGATATACTTAATGTCCAGGTTGTGTCAGGCCACTGACAAGGCAGGTCTCTTAACAACTTGTTAAAGGGCTCCCATTGGATCCGAGCCCGACCGACACGTGGGTAAAATCACAATGTCTTTAATAAATATGAATACCAGTTGTCATTCTTTGTCTCTTACCTTGGCGGTAATGTAGAAGAGATTGTTGAGCACCATCTCAGTGGCCTCAGCGGAGCCGAGTCCCTCCCTGCGACCGCTTCTGCCTGCCTCCGACGCGTAGTACTGCAAATATAAACATGCTTGTACACTCCTTCCCTGCCAATCTATTTAGAGTACTTAGCAAACATTTCCTAGTCTATTTATAAAAGTAAAATGAAAATGAGCGGTGGGTAGTACGGATGTATGCAAATAATAAAGCGAACATGTCTAAAAAATATATATAATAAGGTGGATAGACCATGGAAGGCCATGCTCTTTGTAAGGCCGATTTATTAAAAAGTCTTAGTTATTGCCATGCGATGACATATTCTTTCTATTCACACTAACAACCATCGAACTTAAGGACAAAGACGCGATGGCGAGTCACTTGCGCCACTATTTTTTGTCAGTGCGGTGTCTCGTTTTGTTGACTTCGGCCGTCGATGTTAAAATTATAACCTGCGCTCATAGCAAAACATAAGTTTTCAAGTAAATAAGCTATTATTTTCTTTATTTTTTTATAATCTCAATTTATTTATAAGGATTTGCTATGGTACTAAAAAAGGAAAATTAATTTATTTTCATTTTAATTAAAATAGTATCGGTAGTGTTCGAAGGAAAGCCAATAGTAAGTAAGTAGTAAGGCCGATCCAAAAAATTTCATTTGGCCTTAAGGCACAAGATTATTCTATCGTAATAAAGATTATTCTGTTCTATTCTAAGGCTGGCTGGCTAGGGAAAGTATAGGACTAGTTAGTTTTAAAGTTCCTGATTACAAGGCTATGTAAAGGTTGTGATTGGAGTACTTAGTCTGTTGTAAATAACTGTTTTGTTGATTAAAAAAAACTTATCATACATATTTTTTTTATTATTTCGACAAGGATCGGACTTATAAGAAGGCAATTAGTTATAATAATTTTCTATTTCATTATGAAGGTTATTGTCAACTTATTTGGTATTGATATAATACTCATTAAAATATTTTTTTTAAACATTTTCACGAACACATTCTTAGTTTCACTATAGTTTTCAAGTAATGATCGTTGAGTATATTTTATGTGAATTTAATATGGTGAGTATTTAATGTTTAATTATACTACAAGAAATTTTTATAAGCAGATCTTTCATTGTCAAAGCATTGGAAAACTTTAATAAAACTTAAATTTACTTACTTAATAGTTAAAGTTACTTAATAGTTTGTTACACTGATTCAGTAAATAAAGGTTAATAAAATAATAACTGTTTATTTGTTACTGTGGCCTTCAACGGTCCTCCCACTTTATTATTATTCATTTATAGTTCATCTATAATCACTCATAATATATCATTTAAATGACTAAGAATCGCTCACAGCTAACGCGCCTTTTCAGAAAATTATATTCACGGGTTTATGCCTGTAGTTGATACATTTTTCATTTTTATATAATGTAGTTACACAGTGATAGTAATAATAATTAGGAAACCTTAAATTATACCGTAACTATGGTACAAATAAGACACATTTCTTACCAACGAAAGAAGAAGCTAAAAAGTCAGTGGATTATATGAAAAAAATGCCAGTAAAAGAAAAAATTATAAGTAACTAGCAGCGCCCCGCCGTTTCTCCAGCGTAAGTCCCGATCCTGTAGGAATATCGGGATAAAAGTATAGCCTATATGTTAATCCAGGTCTCCAGCTGTCTACATACCAAGTTTTATCGCAATCGGTTCAGTAGTTTTGGCGCGAAAGAGTAACAAACATCCATACATCCTCACAAACTTTCACGTTTATAATATTAGTAGGAAGTAGGATAATAGGATACGATACACTATAATATAAAAATGAATCGCAAAATATAACTCAAAAACGCCTGGACCAATTTGGCCAATTCTTTTTTTAAATGTTCGTTGAAGTTCAAAGATGGTTTTTACGGCGAGAAAAATTCGAATAATTGCCGGAAAAATCCTAAAAACAGCCCTTTTCTTTTCCCATACCAACGTTTTCTAACTAAAACGAGCTTTATTGCTATTGTATAAAGTTCATATTGAATTACAAGCACTCACTGTTGTTTAAACAATGTAGGTATGTTCCTAACGTCAAAGAGTCAATTTGCACTTTATTACCTCTATACAAAGTTCAAATTCAATCCTATCTATCAAAATAGTGTGCGTTGGAGCACAGATAAACAAAAAAAAAAAGAAAACAAAATCGAACAGTTCAATTTGGTCGGCTTCGCGATATTATTTCATTTGTTTTACTTTAAAATGCATCAGTTTTCAAGTCATTACATCAGTCAAACAAAAACGGCGTTACCAAAAGTGTTTTATTATTTTAAGTAATTATTATTTCATATCCCTATTTTAAATACGGCTTGAAGGATTTGACTCCAAGTCATATCAAATTTAAAAAAAAGTTGAAACAACAACAAACTGTCAATGTGAGTGTTTTTTTTTCTTGGATTTTCGGTTACCTACTCTAATGAGTTTGCTTTTGTCAACTGATACACGAAACATATTCGTACCTATACAGTGTTTTGTGCAGTGCTTATTTACCTATGATCGCTAATTATTGCATGTGACAAAATAATCTATAATATAGATATGCCTCCTATTAGACGAAGCAATTTAGGTAGAAGAACTCGAAATGCTACCAATGAAAAATGTTGCAAATACGGGGAAAATTTACTAACGCAAACGAAGTTGCGCGGGTCAGCTAGTATATTAATAAATGTCAACATTTAAAATAAATGTCACATGTCAGTACCCATTGAACTAGTAAATTATTAAATTATAGAGATATTTCCTGCGATACTTCCAATACATATTAAATATGTTATTTAATGTCAATTTATTCATGCTATTTTCTGCTATATTCATGCTATATTCATATTAACTTTATATTATTTTAGATGGCGGACGGCAGTTAAGCAACCCGCAACAATTCCACTGCGGTACCTTATGTGTAATCTCGTCGTGTACATAACCATTACAAAATGGTATGGCATTTAAAACTTGACAAACCTTTTCATTCGACTAATGTAGTAAACAATAGAAGTAAAAGGATATGGAACCGAGTAAACCCTACCTACATCAATTTACAGTGTTGTGGTTTTTCTGTTTCTGTTTATAAAGTACCCCAAACTTGGATTGCCGCTAGATACTAGTCAATCTCTCAGTACAAAATGTTAGGTCATGGTCTGCCCCACTGACGTGACGGCGGCGCACGATGGTTTGAAATCGACGCTCCGTGGACATTGAAATCAAAGTTTCAATAGGTGAGAAATAAAAATAGAAAGTATATTTCAGTATTATCCATAACATTTGGCGATATAGCTGCTATAGACAGCGCCTTCTCCAAAAAAAAAATGTATGAAGAAAAAACAAAAGACTTTTTCTCGCAACTTAATAAAACTAGAAGCTTGCCGCATACATGGGGCGATTCCGAAATACTATAACGAGCACACCCATGAGCGCCGCTTCATTCACAGCAGAGTGATGAACTTCGAGAAATTCAGTGGATTTCTCGAAGGTATTTTTACTACCACTATCGAATTATTAAAGAAGTATAATCATCTTTTCTGGTTTGATAAATGTTATTTGACAACTTTAGAATAGGTATGTATACATTTGAATTAGAAACGATAATTACTCAGTACTGTTTGTTAGTTGTAAGCTGTTCATACAATCAAATCAATGCTAAATGCTTTCTAATTAACTATCTTATGATAGTAATTTAGTCTCCTCTCATTAGTACATATTGCAATTAGTGCTTACGTGTTAAGATACATTACTTAAGGGCTAGTGATTAACTAACGATTAATATGATATATATATATATATATATATATATATATATATATATATACACATATCAACAAGGGTCTAGGGATCAAGTACGTTTAGAGTATTGCCGCAATTGAGGATTATTATTTTAACTTTTTTGGATCGTTATTGATTCTTTCTAGTGAATTTCACTATTTGAATAAAGAATTTCCTTTTAATTTTGATTAAAAATAGAAAATCTGTTGTTAATCACGATTCCTATAAAAGTGAGCGTTTTTACAAAACCATTACAATTTCTGCATCGGAACTGAAAAAAAAATGCATCAATATGGAGTGACATCATTTGACGCGAGAAGAGATGATGAGAGCCGTCGGAATCAAGGAAGCTGGTTCCAGGCAACGTACTGTGGCTGTCACACTTGGCACTACACAGAGCGTCATAAACCGCCTCTGGACACGCTATCGTATCACGGGCAGCGTGGCCAAGTGACATTTTTTTTTGTATATTATAGGGGGCAAACGAGCAGACGGACATGGAGTACTGCTCTACGGAATCGTACCATGACCGCCATGATGGTTACGAGGTTGGTCTTCAGGCTTGCTGATTAGCGACCAAACCCAGTGTCTTGTGAGAAGTACTTTTAATCAAAGTGACAAATTTGACTAAAAAAAAAATTAAAACAATAAGTGTATATGTCTGGTTTGCATTGAAATTCGAAATCGTGTAATCGAACGATGACGAAAAAAAAAGTACGTGACTTGGCTAGAAAAGGAGATCAAATGGCCCAACTGCATTATAGGCAAATTCAGTATCAAACGACTCTGTTACTAATATCGTTGAACCTTCAACTTTAAGTGCTTGAGGTATAAATTAAGGTGCATCCACGTCCAAAGTGTTACCAAAAAAAACCTGTACCATTAGCACTTCGACAATAAAAACTAGCCCATGAAAACCTTTCTTGAAATTAAGTCGAAAACAGAAGAACAATAGAAGAACTTTTAACGCACGACTCTCAAGAACTTGCACTTGCTGCTACAGTGAGGTGTGATGGACGTGAAGCGGACGTGAAAGACATAATACAATATATTACCAAGCATCCCGAAAAAGCAGCAGACATCAAGAATTTTTTGAAGGGCTAGACATCTGCTGTCAGGTATTCGGCAGAGATTATCGTATAGAAACCATTGTATGTACCAGTAGTGGTGAAGTATCGGCATCGAATCGACTAGACCATACGGTGTTCCGTTACAAGTGAGTCTATTGCAAGGGACTTGGGTATGCCCTAGGAAAGAAGTCCCCAAGAACCTCGGCTGACCTTAAACGTCTCTTATACGGTAGACAACCACGTGAGTGAGGTAACCAGAGGCCCTAACCCTTTCCTCTTCCCCTACTCCCACCTTAGAGGCCGGCAACGCACTTGTGACTCTTGAGTTGCAGGTGCCCAGTGGCGGGGTAGTCACTTACCATCAGGTGACCCGTCTGCTCGTTTACCCCCTTATACCATTATACCATAAAAGAAAGGAATTAAGTATCGTCACTTCATTAACTATTTATCCTTTCAGTCTCTTAGGAACGTCGTACTTGGATCTATATATACAAGAAAATATTAAAAATATATGTGCATTAAGTCGCTTTCTGTTATTTACAACTGACTGGGTTGGGACACAGTAGCTTATGTACGCATTGATTTGACCTATAAAAATGCGTAGGTATATGCCACCAATGCCCTAATGACGCAGCGTTGAAATATGTTAATCTCACCTCCGTACTCTCTGTACCATCAAGTTCTTCTACATAGTAATAAACCATTCTTAAAAATGTAATGCCAATAAGTAAAATACTAATTTTCAAATAATAATTATATATTATAATAATTATGTACCTATAAACTTTTGTCATACCAAATCTTTATTGATACGTGTTCCCAATTTGCACATTTCGTAAAAAAAGTTAAAGGTAGTTATAATGTTATTTAATATGAATAAGTTTGCAAACAACACACGTAGCCGACAGTCATGCACGCCATCAACAGATAAATACAGCATTTTGTTTAATACATTTATACTTACATTAATAGAAACACGATTATACAAATCGTCATTACAAATTGGTAATATATAGTAAACATCAATTTGTAATTAATTTGCGAATCAGTGGCGTAACTACACCACAGTATATATACATATACTGTGACTACACTATCTGAGGCCCGTGGTTAATTCATCGGTTGGGGCCATTAGGGTGCCACCACACACATCGATCGATGATAGAACGGATCAGTTCTTGTCGATCATAAGTTATTATCACACCAATTCGTCTGAAACAGCCACCACACCACACCAATCAATCGAAGTTAATCGATGCCATTGCCATTTTGAGCAATTGGTGTGCTGGCATCCTTAATGTAATAAGGTATGTAAGTTTATTCTCCTAAATCACTAATTAAAGTGACAGATTTCAAGACATTGAAATTGTAAACAATTCCTTTAATTGCAAAAAAAAAACGTTTCTTAAAAAATTATAAAAATCATCAAGATATTAAAAATGAAATAAAGTTAACACCACACAATTCAGCATTAGGTAGACGCTTAAATTGTTTACAGAATCTTTGCGGCTAGGGGGCCCTATGGCCAGGGGCCCGTGGCCCGTGGCATTTCCCCTGGTCTGCACCCTAGTTACGCCACTGTCGCGAATGTAGGTTTTACAAGTTTTATATAACTATGCACATAGAACTTACGAAGGTCCATAATTATAAGTAAATAATCACCGTAACAACACATAAATGAACACTTTTGGAAGTGTGGTTATAGACTACGCTTTGAACCGTGACAAGTAAATAACCTACGGATCTGTCCCTCAAGAGACGAAATGGAGACAAAATTCAGTATTTGAGAACATAAATGGTAATATTAGATGGGTAAATCGCAACTTGGTAAATACCACCGGAATATGATGGTGGTGATGCCTTCTGTATGTCTAACGTTTTAGTCGAATTGCACGAGTGAGCATTCCTTTTCGTAACTACTAATATTTGGACTACCAACCACTTGCAACGCCCTTGTGCTGGTGAGATCCGTGTTTGCCATGATGATGTCATATCGGGATACCGGTGGAAATTTTAACCTATTAGTCTAGTCGAGAAGTGTAATGACATGAGAAATGTAATATTGGTAAACTCCAAAAAGTTATTTATTTTATTAGTTACTAACTAATGAACATTAAAAAAATTAATTCAAAGTACCTATTGTTGTTACAAAAGTATTTTTTTGCATACATTGTGATATTACTGATTCTATCTTCGAATAAGTCATTAATTTACTCAAAATTGTTTTGCATTTGTTTAAAATTAAATAAAAACAAAAACAATAAAATAAAAAACTTTTTATAAACATTTTCAGTATGATTTCATTAAGTACTTATTATTATTAAGCATTTTATTTTAAAAAAATCCAAATAAATATACGTCTTTCTTAGAATTTTATTCTGCGTCGAAAGAGCCGTCGCCCATAAGTTTCTGACTTTTCTAACGAGTTTTCACAGATTTTACACATCTCGACTAGATTATATGAATTTTTTCATACGATGAAGTTTGCTTTCTAGAGTAGTAATGACGGTCGGTATATAAGATGAAGTATATAAGTAGAGTAAAGGTAGAAGTAAAGTAAGGGTAAAACTAAATCATAGTTATATAGATTGTCTCACTATGATATTATCTACGTATTAACGGGAATTAACGCGATCACGAAAAGGTATTACATACCTCTGAATTGCCTGACGTTTCGACCAGGTTGCACTGGCCATGGTCCCAGGCTGACTGCTGGTCAGAGGTATGTAATACCTTTTCGTGATCGCGTCAATTCCCGTTAATACGTAGATAATATCGTCGGTCGAAAACAGTACCACAACATTTCCAAATGGGATGTTTTGAGAAAATGCGGTTTAAAGATTTTCGGCACATTGAAATGGAAATGTTGGTAATTTTTTGTTCTAAATGGGGTTTGAGATGCCTGCTTGTCATAAATATATCAATATTTAACATGGTTTTGTTTCTAATTAGGCATTGTTTACGGTTTTTGAGCTGGAAAATTTCGAAATGTACTATTATTGACTGGGGCTGTAATTGTAAAATGTATTATTTCTAAACCGTTATAATGTCGTTTATGTCTGTTGTATAGTGATTAGGACTTATGCCATTACTGATTCGGAAAGAGCGTTAGATTTTCAATCATACTGCATACTTAACTCAAAACACGTATTTTTGGAGATGTTCCGATACAGTTTTGGACCGACGATATTATATCATGGAATGCGAAAGTTTAAAAGTTAGTGTCTCACTATGGTAGGCGCATTTCGTGCGGAACGGGCAGACGTGTCGGATTGGATAATAAACTGGCCCTTCGACTCAGTTGCGGAGCCAGTCAGGTATTCAAATGTACGAGTGGTATAGTAAGTAATTAAATATAGTGATACACTACATTCATCATTTTGGATTATTATGTATTTACTTGAAAATAATATGAAACAGACACGTTAACAAAGTTTTGAATCCGATATATACTTAGAATTGGCAGCTTACTGTACATACTATGTTTACTCACTATGGTCATATTTGAATATTTTGGTATGATGGATGTACCTACACATTATGATGGAACTTTGTTCACGTATACTTCTTTTGAGGGTGAGTGTACATTTTATACTGTAAATATTGTTTTAAATGTATTACAGTATAGAAATAAGCAACATTGTTTGTGAACATGATTCGTAAAAAGAAGTAAGTACTTCAATAGCGGCATATTAATTAATTAATAAATTAATAATTCATATGATTTGGCCTCTTAGTATCGTCGTATTTGATGTAAAATAGATATTGTTCTTATCGCTAACAAGTAAATATGACGTTCATATGTATAAATAATCATAATACACTTGTACGAAAGTGGTTTGCCATTTTTATGACGTAATGGGTGTGTTTAGAATTATAATTAGAAGAACATAAAGGCTAAGCCACAGAGGCTAATATAGCTATGCATTGTACCGTTCGTCGCGTGGTGGCCCGCGGTGCGCGTGTATCTCATTGTGGGGAAACAATATTAACTGAGCGGTGAAATATTGGATCCTTACATATGAGGTTGTCCATTTTTATTACTGGCTTAACAATATAAAATATATTATCACTGTTCATAAAAAAAAAATGTGTTCTCACTGTTCGAAAATTCGAAATTGTAATTCTTTTGACGCAAAATCAATACCTATATACAATTATAGCCGCAGCGTGTGTGGACTAGGTACCGCATGTGAATGCACGGTGTATTTTCAACCTCAGCAGTTATCCCCGTGGCCGGATAGTGACGAAAGTCAAAACGATGAATTGAAAGCATAGTGGAGGCGGATTAATGAAAACCGATGAACAGTAACCGTAAATGACAAAACTGATTCATTAACGTGAAAAGATTACGTAACGTTAGACGTAAATTGGAAAGAACTAAAATACAAATCCACTATCAAATGTCAATAAATTTACACATGACAATAAATATAGTGAACAACCACAATTAAATAAATTAACACTGAATTAAAATACAAATAATCAATAAATTGGCAATAAAGTAAACTAAATTAGTAAAATGTTTAAAATCGAATAAATTTGAGTCAGAAATAATTATTGATATGTAAGTAAGTGAGTACAGTTTATTTGCCATTAAATGTTGTACATAAGTTATTATAGTTGACATAAGTGCTAACATTTAGTCATCTGATATGCAAATACTTATCAACTGTACCAGATAAACTCATCCTTTAAATTAATTAAAAACTCTCTTTTATGCAGTAACATTTTTAGTTCGGTTGGCAGTTTCTTGAATAACTTTACTGACCTCTGGTAAGAACCATGTTTAACTACATTATGTCTCGGGATGTGCTTGGTCTGAATGTCTTTGCGTCTTGTACTTTCTCTAACCAACCTCTCCTTATCTGTTTCATGCTCGTGAATGTATTTTTAAATTGGTCAAGAGAATCAGTACGTATAGACTCGAGACAGTCAGTATATGAAGCTTTTAAAATATTTTTTACATGATTCTTGTTGTCTAATGCGTACAATTGTGCGAATCTTTTTTGTAAAATAAAGGCCTTTTGAATGTTGTACTCGTAACTACCTCCCCAGAATTAGATACTGTACCTTAACCTCGATTCTACCAGTGCGTAATATACGGTTTTTAGTTGATCAACCTCAATATCATTACGTAGGCTTCTAAGCACTAGCAGGCTGAACTTAAAGAATTTTCAAGGGCCACAAGTTCATGCTTCCATTTAAGGTCTCTATCTACATGAACCCCTAAAAAGTTAACGGCTTCGACCATGTAGATTTGAATGCCATTAAGACTGTTGAGCTGGTCACTACCTTTCGTGGATCTAAAAAGCATGACATGATAATTATTTAAAGAGAAGCGAGTGTGAATAATAAATCCAACAACAATAACATCACGTTGAAGCTTGCTTCAACTTCATAAATACCTATAAACACAAGAAATCGCCTGGCGGTCGAATTTCAACCGTTTAGAATGTCTTGTTTTCTTTATATGACCAGTATAATTTGAACTGTTATTGTATGAACTTTTGTATCGGGACAGGCCGAAATATAAGCTGGACCCCTATAGCTTTATCTATCCGTTTTTACATAATTGTTTTAACTTGTTTGCACTTCTTCTACAAAGAAATCTCATGTATATGTCGGAGAGCTAAAGGAATGCCAAGTAACAATTGTTTCGATTCTAGTTAATTTGTGTATAGTATGTGGGAACTTTAATTGTCACTTAAGTGTGTTTGCTTGTCTTGTGATGGACAGTAAGTTCAGTTAGTAAGCCGCGCCCGAAAAGACATACCAAGTCTCATCGCAATCGATTCAGTAGTTTTTGCGTGAAACAGTAACAAACATCCATACATAGACACATCCATACATCCTGACTAACTTTCACGTTTATAATATCAGTAGGACTAGTAGGATGGAAATCTAAATCGTCATACGTGATGAAAAGTGCATCCAGTATGACATGACACTTGAAAACCGTGCCATATTCAAAACAAATACGGAACGGTCCGCCTGTGACCAGTGCAACCAGGTCAAAACGTCAGGCATATCAAAGATACCTACTAATAATACCTTTTAAATACATGATCGCGTTAATTCCCGGCAACATAATTATATTACGCAAATACGGTAGTTACAGAGCAAGTAAAATGAGCTTCTCTTTACTAAGCGTCAGACTTCGTCTTCGTTTTCAGTTATTTTATACAAAGTTTCTACAGAACCTGCCCTGGGCAAACTTGTATGAAACAACTGCTTGTGACGTAATACTTTTCTATCGTCAAATAGTTTGCTTTTAATATTTTGTTATTACAAGTAAATAATAGCAAACTTGAAATTAAATAACGACAATTACATTTATTTATTTAATTAAGGTTCACCAACAGTTGTTACAGATATTATACAGATAGGAACATACAAGTATTTGTGTCTTAATCTAACTGCACAACCAATTATAGGCAAACACCGCCTGGCTAAGTGTTGTTTTGTATCAACATCCGTTATTGTTTACATGAAGTCTGTTATTTCTTTTTAATAGTAGGTATTAATACAAAATAAATTGTTTGTCAGTATTGTGGACATGTATCGGCAGTGCTCATTAAAATACATTCTGGACACCTGGCTCAACAATTAAACATCTCTTATAAATTCTCAAAAATAGGTCACATATCAAAAACTGATGCGTCCTACAACCTTTATATTACTTACGTATAAGTCGGTCTCCTTTGTAATACGGTATTGGCATAACGGATTTTATTACGTCCAGTGGAGGCTCATAGGCTAAAATTCGTCCATAATTCATTTAACTTTTGATAAGACTCCATTAAAAGTAGGAAAAAAAGGTTTATACCGATTTCTCCCCTTCCCGGATTAAGTTAAAAAGTTATAATAAAATATAATTCAATTACATTTCCGATTAAGATGTGTGAAAAAGATTCAACAAGCTAATATTATTTTTAGCATCATTATTATTTAGTAATAGAACTGTTTTGTCTTAGTCTAGAATATAGAAAGGTTTCTTTTGTTAGGGAACTTAAAGTGAAATTAAGTTTATTTTTATTACAAAACCATCTATTGTTTTATAATATCTGGCGATTAAAAAAAAATACATAAGAAGGTAACTGACTTTGTAAGATTCAGACAAATCTTAGGTTTAATCAACTTAGCAAGGCAGTTGAGCAGAATCTATTTAATCGTTAGCTCGGTAAATAGCCTTGGTACTGAGTAGATCAACTGTATGACGCTTCAGTGACTTCCATTTAATTTAAGGCTTCAGTTAATAGGTAGATATTCTCGGAACAGTTATTCTTGCGAAAATCTAATACCTTTAAACGAGCAATTCTTGCGAGATTCAGATATTATATATACAGGGTGTAAGTGACACCGTAACGAATACTGAAATAGTGTATTCAGACCATCATTCCGAGTGGAAAATCATTCGAAATTTCTGCCGGAAAATTCTTTTTTTTTTCCCTTAAAAGTGATATCACAATGAGTAAACATTTTACTGAAAAAAACCAGTAAATACCCCATACGGAAAAAAACTGCAATGTAAAACATTTATGCAATCAGCTGCTTCGACGGCGCCATGCCTGAAGGTCATTCACCGTAGCACACACGTACGCGTTCGCGTTACACTGCGTAGTTCAAAATCAAACTATTGACTGTAAATCCTTAATCTCTCATTTTTATGATGAACTGACTTTTACATTGTGCTATGTATCCCAAGAAAGACGTTTTTGTAAATTATTTGCGACGGTGTTACTTACACGCTGTATATATATAGTCGGAATCTCGGAAACGGCTCCAACGATTTTCATGAAATTTAATATGCAGGGGGTTTCGGGGGCGATAAATCGATCTAGCTAGGTTTCATTTTTAGAAAACGTAAAAAAAAAACGAGCAAAGCTCGGTCATCCAGGTACTATCGGTTGGTGAGGCAAACGGTTAATATTTTAGTTTTTATTTTTTTTTTAATGGATCACGGTTTAGTTACGTGTACCGTACGTACAGCAATGCGAGGCTCGCCTCTCCAATCGTCGAGTACACATTAATGTCTAGTGGTTAGTGATCCCGACTGCTGAGCCAGAGGTCGTGGGTTCGATTCCCACTCAGGACAAATCATTGTGTGACGAGCAGGATCATTTGATCTGTGTCTGGGTATAATGTATCTAGAATAATATGTATGTATTTAGAAAAATATAAGTATGTTCATCAGCAGTCTGTTTGCCATAGTACAGGCTCTGCCTAATTTGCGATCAGATGGCCGTGTGTGAGGTGTGTCAAGTTATTATTATTATAATCCTACTATAATATTATAAACGTGAAAGTTTCAGAGGATGTATGGATGTCTGTTATTCTTTCACGCAAAAACCACTGAACCGACTGCGATGAAACTTGGTATGTAGATAGCTGGAGACCTGCATTAACACATAGGCTACTTTACTACTTTTTATCCCGATATTCCCACGACATCGGGACTTACGCGGGTGAAACCGCGGGGTGCAGCTAGTTATCTATATGTCGGCGCCTGCTCGGAGTCTTTATTTATTATTTAGTCTCTTATTTACGCGCAGTTAGTGTACTGTATATATGCCATAGTGAAAAGCTTATTATACTTGTATGTCAACAATAGTTACTTACAAATAGCAATACCGTAACTGTAACCGGACACGAACTATAGAGGGTTAATTGCCGTACTGAAGGCTCGTTTTTCAGTTTAAAGGGTACTTGTGTTATGTGTCACAATAGGGAATATGCATGTATTTTTTTTTTATCTTATATTCACTTGTTCCATCATTCTACCCTAATAAAAAATATCAATAACCTTGGTAATGTTCAAATTAAGTTTTAAAATAACATTGAAAACATCGATAAAATTTGATCTGTTTGAACGCCGCCATATTTCGCGGGCCTTGGATGACGTCACGTTCCACGCTCGGTGTTTGTTTCATAAACTTAATTGAAGTGTTACAGTAATTTTACAGCGATTTCCAGTTGTAATTACTATTTATTGTAATTAATAGACGATGGATAAAGTTAAAAAAACATTTTATAGGTATTGCCTTGTCCGTAAGTGTAAAAACACTATAAGAAATACACCCAATACAGTATTTTTTCCTGTACAAAATAATAATGTAAAATACGAAAACAATGGTGTACATTAATGAGAAGAGATGAAGTATTTTCAATATCGTGTTTATATTGTTGTGAAGATCACTTGAATGTAAGCATATTACAATTTAATTGCTAGTATAGTCTGAATTAGTCAGCAGTAATTTATGTTTGTTTTAAATATCAAGCAGAAGGCAACTTGCTTGTCTACTTAAACTAGGTAACAAAAGTCCAATAAAACTTCATGAATATAACTAACTATACATATCTTACCTATCCTTTAGATTATAATATAACAAGTATAATAATAATTACCTTGCGGCTTTCACTCCTTTAACCTCAGCGGACGTAAAGTCTGGATTTGATGCAAAATATATAGTCATCATGAGCACCTATTTTCGGTAGATTGTCCGATTGTGCTTTGACAAAACTACATTCAGTCATTGTCCTAGATGATTTCTAATATCACTAGAATGTCTAAATTGCACTAGCTAAGAGCAAAAACCACAGAAACACCTATCTTATAACACTACCAATTTAGGCGCCGTTAAATGACAGAACGTGGGATGTCACGTCATGTTTTGTTTCGACTAATGGTGAAGCGTTTTGCAAAGTTGAATTTCGCGCCCTTATTTTGCATATTTTAATTAATATTTTTTGCAATGAAACACGAACTAAATCAGAAAATAATTGTTTAGGCATAATATCTTGACTATAAAGATTCAAGGGAAAATTAATAAGTAAATTTAAACAACATGCATATTCCCTATTAGGGCAAAAGACAAAGTTTAAGCTTAGTAGTGGAGTAAACATAGTCAAAAAAGAGGCATTGTTTCGGAATCAATTGTAACATAAAATTGTGCATAAAAATTCATGAAAACTTTTAAAATGTGTTTTAAATAAGTTGAAGTACAAAGTCTACCAGTTGGCATTGTACGCTAAATCCCCATTTGTTTATTAATAACAAAAAAGTGCAAAATTAGTTTAAAAAAATTATTATATAACAATTAATCGAGGAAAATCACGATAACCTAGTCTATGGGGTTTTTGACTACGCTGATTACGAATTTGATATCAGATTAGCAAAATTCAAAATTGCGGATACAAAATGGCCGTTCAAAGTGTAAATAAGGCCAAAATTCGCTAAATATGATAAAACATTTTTGAGGGTTTTCACGTACCTGCGCTATAAACAAATTCAGTGTTTGTTTTTGCAAAAAATTTAAGTAATGGATACAAAATGGCCGACAAAGCGTATAAAAGCGCAAAATTTGCAAAAAGAAATGCCAATGGTAAAGGAGAAACAATTCTAGAATTTTTGAGTAATGTAAGATTTATTTTTAAATATTTATTTAAACAACTGAAAGCAACTTAAACACGCTACAGTAATGATTATTATTAACCATGTATTTCATTTGATAAACCGTTATAGTAGTTTAGCGGTAAACTTAATCGTTTATCATAAAACCTCAGAAGTTTGCAATAATAGTATATCTTCGGATTTTTCGCGTTGTTTTAATGTTTAAGTAATTATATAATTATAAAGTTGGAAAACAAAAACATTTTTTTTTTTATGAGGAAGTATGAAAAGAAAGAAAATAATTTATTCTGTAAAACACAGAAAATTAAAACTAATTTACATTTGCGAACAGTCTTAATTCATACATAATAATTTAAAGTAAATTAGGCACTACCATATACATGTTTAAATGTGTATATACAATCATTATACCCAATTATCACTACCTTCGGTTTCATAACAGGCAATATCAGAGGAAGAAAAATACCCACACGTCCACACCGACACAATCATTGTAGCCCGCAGCATAAACAATACTAGAATTACATATCTTAGGGCCATAACAATAAGGTTAAGTAAATTGATACTGTGTTTTTTGTTGTTCAAGAATATATTTTTTAAATGAATATAATGTATCTTCTACTAGATATTTATAATTTTATGAAATAAAAATCGAATGTGTTGCTCTGAAAAGAGAAATTGTTTTTATTTCGATGTTGTTTCAATATAACACAATTATCGTAAACTAAACTATACACACTTTACCTGAAAAGAGAAACAACATTTAGGATTTTACTTCATCCATAACATAATAAACTTTACTATTTAATTTTAATATTAATATTAGCTCTAAGTAGCTTTCTTTCTCTTTAGTCAGTTTGACACACGCCTGTCATAGAACAAAAACATTAAATAAAAAAATAAACTAATGAAGGGCAACCTCATTACATGAATTTAGTATGTGACCCATGTGACCGAAATAGTAGTAATGGTTACACTTCAATGGTTAAACAAGTCCAATAATCGGTGAATGCATTATCGTAGTTCGTCAAACATATTTTCATACACTACTCTTTGATTCGCAGATTACACTGTTTCATATATAAATTTAATGAAGACTGTAAACAGAACGTGTGCTAACCAGTAGCACTGGTTACGAGTTGGAGTATTACTAATATCCGGTAATTGGTAGAAAATGCGAGGGTAATAGGAAGCTATATTTATATTCTTACTTGTATGTAGGAGAGCGGGTTGGCTGGTGGCACGTTGGGGTCGACCAGCTCGATGTTGACAAGCCAGGGCAACAGGTACTGCAACAGCAACTGCCGCACCTCTGTGCGGGCTGTCTGGAATCGCGCCGTGATTTCTGCCATAAAAAAAAGTTTTATGTGCAATTACGGCAGCTCATTATTCACGGAGTCCACTATACGACCTTGAAATATGACTACAGCTTTGTTTAACACGTTATATAAATAACCACATGAAACCAATTTGTATAGCTAGTAAAACTCAGATTTTTTAAAATTTATTATTAGTCATAGACAAAATAAATTCTAGTATCGCCACACAATACTACCACTATTCACTAACTATAGAAATAGCATATGACTAGTTCATACAAAACTATTCATACAATAGACACACTCCGACTAAGTCATCCGGAGGGGGTGCAGCACGGTGAGCTAAGTAGCTGCTACAGGGCGCACAGTGGTCTGAAAATCTTGCTCCATACTCACAGAATAGTCTGTTATTTGAAGTTTTTGAGAACACTGATTTTGTCAGAAATTGAAAAGAAGGAATTGAAACAATTCTGTCAGACTTATGTGCGTTCGTTGAGGAACAAATGTTCCATACGATTGTAATCGCACGAGACATATATTCATAAAAAAGCATGAGACATAGCTGCAAGTGAACGTGACATGGCCTGAAGTCGTGAGGGAAAAGATGACCCCTTCTTTAATGTCAGCAGAGCAGCAACCATGTTCTAGTTCTGACTTTGGTGTAAATTAGGGTGCATCCACTTCCTGCAGACCGGAGACGTGCAGTGTTGGAACATCAACTTTAGTTGTGAAATCGAGAAAACCATCCGTGGAGTGAGAGAGTGGAAGAGCTCCTAACGCATATCACTGAAAGCCTTGCTCATGCAACTGGTTTAAAAGCACAAAACCAGAATGTAGCAGATATCATTAAACTGGTCGCTGAGCAAAGACAAAGGAATTGTCAAATCCAAAGAAACCTGTGGCTGTATATTCCGCTGATAAAGCTTGAAGTATTTTTACCTCATTGAACCTTTCGAAGTGGCAGTATATAACATTAACATCTTGTGCAAAAAAAAAGGAATACCATAGCCATCTTCCACAATGTTCTGCAGACCAATCTATTTTAAGTTTTCAAACGAAAACAAGTTGAATATCGTGGAAGAACAGGCTCTGATTGAAGCTGAGATTGCAGCACTGTAGCCCTCTATTATGGGAAGACATGCTGTTAAGCACTGCTTATGACCATGATATAAGGCAAAATTCACTTCACAGCTATCAAATACCTCATCGCAGACTTGTGATATATGTAAAGCAACCTTAACCACGGTGATTACCAAATAAGTTACTTAGTTCCTGAAATGCCATTTTGTAAAAAAAGTATTCCATCAATGTTATTTTCAATTCTCATCATGAAAATCATAGGCAGGCTTTAAACTAACGATAGTATAAATAAATCGATAGGCAATTTATTTAACCACGTTAAAGGTTTGAAAAATAACATATCGAAAATTTAAAAAACTTGCTACGTGCATAACGGCACCCAAAAGTGTTTGTCACCTTGGTCGCCGTGTATGGTACAATAGCTCGTGTGAGCACCAGCCCTTCAGTTCCTCAGTTCCAAAATATATATTTTTTTACTACTAATATCATTCATACGTTAATATTACGTAAAGGGAGTACCTCCCTTTACGTAATATTAACGTATGAATGATGACCCAGAGACATTACATTTCTTTTTGTTTTAATTCCTTTCTTTGAGTTTCTATAAGTATCTCGATTTCTAGACCAGTGCGGCGCCGCGTCGTGTGTAACTTACGAGACAACTTACATGGGTATATTTTCTTTAGAATAATACGTGAGGCGGTTCAAATCAAGAAATATAAATAGAAATATGAAAGGTAAATTTAAACACTGAAATACTGAGACTAGAATAGAATAAACTAAATTGTACACCATTCAAATATTGATTATAGAGAGTGTTAAAAAAGTATGTGTACAAAGAGCGACCTTATCGCTGAAATGCAATTTCTTCCAGGTAACCTTAGGATGGGCAAAAACTACAATATAGAAAAGAAACTAATGGGATTTTTGGTGTCGAAAAGAAGCATTAGCATTAGCGCATATAACATTTCAATTCAGAGGAAACAAAATGTCCAGCTTAAAAACTAGGTAGGTACATGCCTATAAATATATATTATACAGTATTTAGATAAAACAGGACTAGACTAGCATGGCACTACGTCAGAACTTCACAATTCACATTGCTGGTGTTTTGAGTGTTGCCGGTAATCGCGTATGAACCAGGAAGTGTCCTTGCACATAGCGTATGCGGTTAGTATAGTGTATATAACGGTCTGCTATTACTTGAATATAGTAGTAATATTGCGCGATTGTTTATATTTTAGAACAATATGTTATCCTCGCATTTAATTTGCGCTTATAAGCAATGTAACAAGTAATTTGTAAAAACAAAGTCTGTATTAGAACAACGTGGGATAGATGTGGAAAGTTTTAGATCCTCTCCCCCTTGCCATAGGCATTGTAAGATACCCTCACAAATAAAACCACAGGGCAACCCTCTCAAATCCAGTTATAAAGTGACGAATTCTACGCGGTACTACAATGTTCTAATGCCAATCTCTTGTTACTCACCGTTCAAGTAAAGCAGTGCCTTATAAAATGTAACCCGGAATCTGTTCCCTCTAAACAAAGCATTTGTCGGTGGTATACCGATTTGAAACGCGGTCGTATAGACACAAATGATGCTGAACGGTCTGGTCGTCCAAACGAAGCAGTGACTCAACAAAACATCAAAAAAGTCCTGAAAATCGTGAAGGAAGATCGGAAGGTAAAAGTGCGCGAGAAAGCTGAGATAGTGAATATTTTAAATGGTAGTGTTTTCACTATTTTACATCAACATTGGGCCATGAAAAAGTTTCTATGTAACGGAATCTTTGAACGTGATTTTCACCCACTTTAAAACATAGGACTGAATTGAAACTTCGCACACTTATCAAGGACCGATGACAATACAATATTACTACATATTATAAAACAAAGTCCCCCGCCACGTCTGTCTGTCTGTTCACGATAAACTGAAAAACTACTGAACGGATTTTCAGGCGGTTTTCACTAATAGAGTGAATCATGAGGAAGGTTTAGGTGTATAATTTGTACCCGTGCGACGCCGGGGCGGCCAAGTGCGAGTCGGACTCGCAGATGAAGGGTTCCGCACCATCGTACAATATTTAATAAAATATAAGCCAAAACAAATACGTTTCTAGTAGGGTAATACGACATTAAGTCTTTGGTGTCATTTATTCAACTGCTGAGCATTTTTGACTTTCTTACAGAGTTAAATAACATTGGTGCTTTCTATGAGCTGGTATACGAGTATATTGGTTTAAGGTGCACTATTTGTCTAGTTGCTCTTGAGATTCTTCCTTGAGGAGTTTGAGATTTGCTCTTTGTATGGTTCAGCGTCTTGCAATTGCCCAGTTGACAAGTCTGGCCAACTACTCCCCAAGTAATCAGAAGCACTCGATATAAACGACAAATTAGGAGAACAAGAACAACAAAATAAAAAATTATTCTTAGTCTCAGGTAAATTGTTCCTGGTAAATCTAACAAATCTTTTACCTACAATTTAAATTGATAGAAGGACGACTTCTTTTATTTACTTAGTTTGGAATGCGGGCACTCTCGTTGAGTAAGATTCAGCTAATGCAACTTCTACAAATATGACAAAAATTTAGCAGATCGGGTAGTAGAATATGAAGGTTATTTGAGTTCTTATTGCTAATTGGGTCAAAGTTCAGTTCTTTGTTTTTTTTGGACTGGGTAGGTGAAGAATTTGAATGTTTTAAACAGTTTTTACAACATTTGTACAACATAGTTTTTCGCGTTTTTTACTTATTTATAATAGAAATTACAAAATAAAAATTACGTTGTTTGATTGGGCGAGACTAGTTTTCGAAACTTTTTTGATCACTTTTTTGTTTTTTATTTACAGAGCTAGATCGTAACATGTCTTGGCTGTCTACTGACCAAGACGCGGGCAAGGTCTGGAGGCTTCCTTCTTGGGGTATTCCCGGGTCCCCTGCAATAGGCCACTTGTGACGGAACACCGTGTGGTTTTAATCGGTTCGATTCCGAACTACAACTTCACCATTAGCTCCGGTGAGGTGATGACCCGTAGGGGTTTCCACACGAAAAAAAAAAGATTGTAACATGTCTGATTTGCACTAGAGTACATATGCACACAACGTTGTACCTTCTATGATATACGAACACAATACGGCTTGTGACAAAGAAGAAAATCCGTTTATCTGACCGAATGTAAGTTAATTATGAATACAAGCGGCCCGCGTGAACTTCATTCGAGTTCGACAAAGAACTATTACGAACAACGTTGGAACAATGTAGCTTTCATGAAATACCCTTTTCAATAAGTGCAATGGGTTCGCAGATTGTCCTCCACATACAATTCCCACACCCAACCCACAAAATTCTCACTATTCCTTTATAAAATTATGAATAAGGCATTTTCATTGGTACATTCATATAGGTTTAAACAAATATTATTCATTTGAAGCTATGTGTATGGAAATGCAAAATGTTTGAATTTTTTATGTTTTTCGCATTATTTTCTATTGTTAAATTTAAGAGATTAATATTATTTTATTTTTACGATTGATCATGAATTTTATTTATTACTAGCAGTTCCTGCGTGGCTTCGCTCGCGTGTACATATTTATATATTTTGCGCGGAACCCTAATTCTTTTTCCTTTTCCATAAAAGTAGCCTAAGATACTCGGGCTCCGGGAACCGCTTTTATTAAGACATGCCTTTTTTGTGCTGCGGGGTTTTCCGTGGGGCGGTGTGTCGGAATCGAACAGACTAAACCACACGGTGTGCCGTACTGCGCCTTAAATAGGAGGGATCCGGAAACAGCTTTTATTAAACATCCGGACCCCCCCTGACGTATTAAGACATGCCTTTTTTTTTTTTTTTTTTTTTTGTGCATGTGGAAACCCCCTCGGGCCGTCACCCCACCGGGGTTTTCGGTGGGGCGGTGTGTCGGAATCGAACCGACTAAAACCACACGGTGTGCCGTACTGCGCCTTAAGTAGGAGGGATCCGGGAACAGCTTTTATTAAGACATCCGGAACCCTCCTAGCGCCTGCCCGCAAAAGCGCGGGCACCACCTCTGGGTAAAGACCTCTCAATTAGGCGACGTCCAGGCACACGCGGACGCCGCCTCCTCGCGGGGGGCCACTATAGCGGGTGGAGAGGAAAACCCGTCCCGTCCACCCGCGGCCACACTCAGGGCGGCATGAGGCGCTGGTAAGCGCCCCTCCGCCGCCCGGTTCTCCGGCGGCGAATTAGGTCCGAGTGGAGATCGTCCTCCCGGACCCTTTCCGCCGCCTCCTTCTGCGAGATGACGTCCTCACAGAAGGTCGCGACCGCGGTAAAATTCCTGTCGCTACCGGCCATGGAGCGTATGACGGCCGGCAGCGAGAGATCCCCTCCGATGACTGCAGTGAGGGCCCGACGCTGCGTCGCCCAGGCGGAGCAAACCGCCAGCGTGTGCTGAGCCGAGTCCTCACTGCAGTCGCAGTGGTGACAGGCGGGACTCAGTTTCCTCCTAGCGACCGAGTGCAGTTACTTCCCGAAGCAGCCGTGCCCGGAAAGAACCTGCGTCAGTCGGAAGGAAAGGGTCCCGTGCTGCCGCCCTGCCCACTCGACGATGACCGGCTGGAGCGCCTCCACGGCGGCAAAGCAAGCACGTGGAGCCTCCAGCCGGGACGACCAACGAGCCATGGTGGCTCGGCGAGTGGCCTCACGCCATTCGCGTACCTCTTCGGGCGACTGCCGCCTCCCGCCCGGAACTCAGCCGTTCGCCGATATACTTCGGCGAGCACTTCCGCCTCCAAATCCCACGGGGGAGTCCCGGCCAACGCGCACGCCGCCTCCGTCGACACGGTGCGGTATCCACGTATGGCTCTAACCGCCATAACCCTCTGAGGGCGCCAGAGGCGTGCTCTATTCTGGGCGGTCAGAGCCCCCGCCCACACCGGTGCACCGTAAAGTGCCATTGACCGGACAACCCCCGTGTACAGCCGCCTCGTAGCGACGCTGGGTCCGCCCAAATTGGGCAAGAGTCGCCCAAGGGCGGACGCAGCGCCGACCAGCCTGGGAGCAAGCTGTTGGAAGTGCTCGTCGAAGCGCCACCTACCGTCGAGGATCAGGCCCAGATATTTAATGTGGGCCTGAACCGGTACGAGGACCGAGTTGACCTCGATAGAGGCGCCAGGGGGTGGACCACGACGGGGCCCATGGAATAAAAGGGCCTCCGTCTTATCCAGGGCCACCCGCAAACCCAGCGCCTCGATGCGCCCGACCACCAGAGAGACTCCCCTGGTGGCCAGGCACGCCGCCTCCTGAAAGTTCACCCCCCGGGCTGTGACCAACGTGTCATCGGCGTAACATATTACGCCGAGCCCGGGGGGGAAGTCGCCTCGAAGGGCCCAGTCGTACCCCATGTTCCACAGGAGTGGTCCAAGGACAGACCCCTGCGGAACACCGCACGACATGGGCCGACGACTCAAAATTCCGTCTCGGTCCTCGTACATGACGGTACGCTCCTCTAAATAGTCTGCCACTAGCCGCCTCAGGTACCCCGGCACTCCGTGATAGTGGAGTGCTTCCCTGATGCAGCTGAATGGCAGACTATTGAACGCGTTGGTGATGTCCAACGACACCGCCAACAGCACGCCGCCACAGCTCACTACCTCTTCGGTCACGGCCCTCAGGCGCAACACAGCACCGACCGTCGAACGCCCCGCCCGAAAACCGAATTGGGCGTCCGACAAATCGGGGCCGACCTCGCGAAGGTGCCGTACGATGCGGGCAGAGAGGACTCTCAAACAATTTACCCGCCTCGTCCAACAACACGATGGGCCTGTAGGCCGCGACCGAGTCGGTAGGCCGTCCCGGCTTCCTTAGAAGTACCAGCTTCCCGCTCTTCCAGCAGTCAGGGAAGCGTCCGGACGCCAAGCTAGCGTCGAACACCTCCTCGAGGCGGTCGGACATGTGGTCGAGGGCCAGGGCCAACACTCGGGCAGGGATCCCGTCTGGCCCGGGGGCGGTGTTCTTGGAACGGATCCGTAGAACAGCCGCCCCTACCTCCGCCTCCGTGACGGGCGGAACACCATCCTCCTCGTCCTCCCCGTCGTCTCCGGCCAAGGGGGCCAACCATTAGTTGCCAGCTATTTTTGTTCAAAGTTTTCATAAAAGCTGCTTGTGATATGGCTCACACAATTATACAAACACTTAACACCTCCAGCTAAGTTAATGCTTGTATTAGAAATAGATTCACTTCTTAAGTGTACTAGGCGGAGTTTTTCTAATCACAAATGAATTACTTACTATAATTTCCTTGGCGATAAAAGAGTGTGGTAATGGAGCAAATCTTACAACAACAATTTCAAATATTAATATATTTACAAACGTCATAACCAATTCATATCTGTAACCAATAACTAGAATGCAATAGCATAATTTGCTGCAAAGAGCTTGGGACGAAACGTGCCTACGCATTTGGAGGATCGGTGAAATTATTATATGTAAAAGTACACAGAAATTTCCTTTACAGGAAATAGGATATTATGCATATGGCATCCAATCTAGCTTCATTTATTTTAGAAAAAACGATCGATTGAGTTCGGATGATTTTGCGTCGTCCGTAGTACTCGCAAACCCACATCCAATATATTGGGCAACCTTAAAGTTCTGCGCTCCTGGCCGCTCGTAAATGTTTGAATTTCGAATGTATATTTTTAAACTCAATTATTGATAAAAAATTGGCTTTAAATCGCGTGTCAATTGTTTATCACAAGGTTAAGTTCGTCGTCCGTAGCATAAATGGAATTAACGCGAAAATATTTTAGGGCAATGATTTTTACGATTTTAAAAGTTCATTGACTCCGCAAGACTGCACTGCTCGTCTTCAAAATGCTTTTGGCAGGGAAGCACCTTATTTGAGCACCGTAAGGCGGTTTTTTTTAACATTTATTTATTTATTTATATAAAGTACGGTACAAAACTACAACAATCTGTAAGATGCCGCATAAACTGATTTGAGTTTTTCCGTGCATCAGTATCGGCATTACATATTTATATATCCTTACATAGTTAATTATTGCAAAATATTACGTTTACTAATGCTATACAATCGACTAGCACTCTTAAACACATTAACACATCTCCTGTAAAAGGCATAATTAATTATTAAATTTGGGTAGTCATTGACTGGCCTGTTGGTCCAGTGGTTAGTGACCCTGACTGCTGAGCCAGAGGTTGTGGGTTCGATTCCCACCTGAGTCTGGGTGTTTTTGTGTCCGTTGTTTGTATGTTTGTAAAGTCCCCCGAGGCAGAGCAGAAATTCCTAATGCGGGGAGTTGTTTTTTTTTAAATAATAATAAAAAAAAATGTATGTGCATCCAGTTCCTATCCAAAGTTGTGTACTCTGTCACCGGCGCCGAACATTGCCGACCGGTGCGGCCCGATGGAAACGGTTTTATGCAGAGATAAGTAACGCGTTATACAGAGTGATACATTACAGTGAAATAAAATATTTATAGGTAATGGATGCAACTTTAAAAGTATTAATGTTACGTTATACAGATATAAATTGAACTGAATGTTATACAGATATAAACTGTGTGATGGTTATGCCTATGACCGGTATGTATGTTTGTACATAAACATAAGACAGAAATATTGTTTTAATATGTTTTGGAGTAAATTGTTCCCTAAGTGATATCTGTAAATCGTTAATAAGGAATGGAGTGAGATATGGTAATTTTCTTTTACCGTAATTGTTAGTGTATTTAGGCAAAATAAATGCAATTTTAGGAGTGTTGAACCCTATTACTGTTATAATGTCTGTTTTTTTTAGTTGTTCATTGAAAAATTCTACATTTAGTAAAGTGCATTTAATTTTTTCACGGATTAGTAATATTTTACAAAAATTAAATAATGGTATGGTAATTATTTTAATATTATAGGGTACAACTTATTTCAATAACCTCATTTGTAGTGCGTAAATTGAGTCGAGATTGGTTTTATAAGTTCTTCCGTAGCTTGACATACCATAACTGATTATCGACTCAACTAAAGCTGTATATAGTTGGAGCCGTATCTTATAGGGTATTTTTCTCTTAATCAGAGAAAACTTAGCCAAAATATCCCTCAGTTTATCACATACTAGGTTTATATGGCTTTTCCTTGAGATTCGACTATCTATTATCAGGCCAAGATACATTTGCCCATCTACTACATCAATAGATCTGCAGTTGCACTTGCTAGATATTCTTATGAAGTCAACCGTGATTGTGTGCAATAAGACTTGGTTTCGTTGTCTCTCCATTTTGACTAGAGCTGATGTACATCTTACTAGTCTAGTTCCCATCTGAAACGAGACATGTATCATCAGCGAATTGATAGATTTAACGTTTGGTAATTAAGTTTTTCAGGTTATTAACGTATGTAAGGAAGTGAACGGTTCTAATACTGATCCTTGTGGTGTGCCATCTGTCACCTGTGTTAAGCTGCTATCTTTACCATCTACCCTAACCACGACAGCTCTATTTTTACGATAATCACCACACTATTTTAGAAGATTACCTCCGATACCACATTCTTTGAGACTGTTTAATAGTTTAGAATGTCTGAGCGTATCAAAATCAAACGCACTGCTGTAGTCTATAAACACTACCAATACCTGACGAAAAAAGTTTTTATGCTTTTTTATTTCAACTACTTCACGTACTGAGAACGGAGAAACAGTGACGGTCGGTTGAAAGGACCTGTGGTTGGTGTCATTCGATCCAGTGGTTTGGACATGACTCCAGCAAATGCAATTCGATTGAAACATCGGGTAACCAAGAGATGCTGTACCTTTTAAATATTACCGCGATTAAGTTCAGAATGACACATCTAATATGTATCAAAGTCGCGACAGAAAAACAATCCTGCTTACTTGCACCATTATTGACTAAGGCATTTATTATGACGGCATCAATTGACTGCTTTATTCTACCTGTGATACGGTCAGAATACGGTCGGTGTTCTGAGTAGCATTCTTTAAAATTATTTTCAATAAAACTATTTATCAATATTGGGCACGACAATTCACACTCCTTATCCCAGTCGAATTCAGTAAGAAGTTCAAGAACCTTTTTTCCATTAATACCATTTTTATAAATCAGAACAACCTGTATTGGTGCGTCGAAGCAAGCAAGCTTAACTGCACAATGGTCGGCCAATGTTGTGCCAATTGCCGATGTGTATAGTTCTTTTGTGCGCGACCGTGCATACATGTGATGTATACAGGTTTTATTTAATCTACCTTTACAAACTTGTATTCTAGTGTGTACCGTGATCCCACACAGAAGACCTACATTGTGCATCGTGTTGCTATATGAACGCATTACAGGTATACATTGCTTTAAATCTATGTTATGTCGCCTAACAGATATAGATTGTAGTTCCCTGATTAAAAGATGTTTACTATAACTCGGTGGCTGATAAATCGCACAAACCCACGGTATAGTTCTACCGGGTGGTGACGGTGCATAGTATGCTTTCAAAATAGTGAGTTTTATATTGTTTTAAAATGGTTTTATGTGTATTTTTACGTACAATAATATACCACCACCCTTTCGTCCACTCCGCAAGCTTGTGAACATTTGATAGTCTTTAGTAAGAAGAAGTACTTATAGTTTGTCACGCAATTGTATTATCATTCGTTATTGTGCATTTCTCTGCAATGTGGGCAAAACTGTCAAGGCATAAATGGTAGGCTAGCCAAGTTACATCACTTGGCTTCGACTAATTGGGGGTTTTTTAATACTCAAACCCAGTGATAAAAAGATACCGTTTATTTTATTTTTCTGTGTGCAACTATGGTTTCTGTTTGAGGTTAATGTCTTTCGGTCTAAACTGTAAACGTACAGAACATTAACTACGAAACTTTGTTCACTTTATGATATAATAATAATAATAATAATGAAATAAACTTAAATAATAAACTTGCTGTTAAATATAATCCTGTGGCTGTCGAGTTACCGTACTACAGGTATGTATGTGCCCGACCCAGTTCTCGAAAATGGTCGTGCAACATTGTACTGGGATCGATCTATCATCACTGATAGGACTATTGTTGCCAATAAGCCTGATATAGTGGTGATAGACCGATTAGAGCGCCGAGCAATGATTATTGACATCACCATTCCCCATGACGACAATCTCTTAAAAGCCGAAAAAGATAAAGAAATAAAATATTTGGACCTAGCCCACGAGATTGTCGACATGTGGGATGTGGATTCAGCAATCATTGTGCCGATAGTCATTTCGGCCCATGGGTTAATTGCTAAGAGCCTCGACCAACACCTTCAGAGGCTCACGTTAGGCAGCTGGATTAAGAGCCTGATGCAGAAGGCAGTCCTCCTTGATACGGCACGCATTGTGAGGAGGTTTCTATCTCTGGAACCCTAACCACCGGTAGCTTGGTCCCTGTACCCGATACCGGTGGGACACTATTTTTTATATTTTTAAATATATTTGTTTTTATTTTTTTATAGTGAATGTATTTAAAAATGTAATTTATATGTATATTAAGTAAATAAAGAGAATAATAATGAAAGTTGAAAAAAGAAAAACAAAGCCTAGACGGCTGAATCAAAGGACTGATGCAGAAGGCAGTTCTCCTTGACATGGCCCGTATGGTGAGGAGGTTCCTGTCTTTGGAGCCCTAACCACCGGTGTCTTAGTCCCTGTACCCGATGTCGGTGGTATACTATTTTTTATATTTTTAAATATTTATTTTGTTTTGTACGTATTTAAAAATGTAATTGATAGGTTTTAAGATGAATATAGTGAATAATAATGATATACTAATAATATGCTTTATGATGTAATAATGATAAGTCAGGACATATTATACATCGCTATCTAGATTATTATCTATCTATATATTTGCTCTAAGAAAGTGCCGCTTCAACTTAGTTTCGCAGATACAAATACGCGTCTCTAACAAAGAGAAAATGTACACGCAACATAGACACATCTTTGTGACTCAAACATAGGTTAATCTTGTGAGAATTGCTGAGTACCGCTTCAATTTCCTATTGTTAAAAGGTGAAGGCGTGTCTGTAGTATTAGCTAGCTATAAGACCGTGCTTGTATGTAAGCTTTGCCCATAGCACAATCTGACTCGCAACCATGGGACCGATCTTCGCACTGCTGAAAGTTGCTGCTTATTAATTACGAGTATACTATTAAGGTGGCCGTCGTCTCCCTTGATTTAAAGCTGTTATCTTTTTACATTCTTACCTGAGAACATAGGCATGGTGAGTTCCGAGTGCAACTGGGAGAGCTGTCGAGAAAGATAAAGCTGTGACCGGCAATAGGTGGTGCAGAGGAGAGCGTCCAGCGTTCCACGACCTTTCTCGGGACCTGCAACAATGAAAACATAGCGTTAACTCCTACCAGTCTTTAATCAATTTTATAAAGATGATGCTTAAGTATTTTCTGCTTTTGTGACATATTTAGAACTATTTTGCAATTGTTTCTAAACCAGGTGTTTGTCTGCAGTGTCTCAGCGTAAACCCTACGAGCTTTTTTGGGCCAGGGACCCTCGCGGGCGTCCTCAAAATACCTTCTCAAAGTTTCATCACCATCTGATCAATGGTTTCGGAACGCATAGAGGACAAACATTGATTTTTATTAATATAGAAGATAAATAGGTAGATGTTATGTTACTATCTAGACCTGAACTATGCTTAGCTTGTAGTATAGGGCTTAGAACACTAAGACACTTATTGGTAAATAAATACATATGATACATATAACAAGTAGGTCAACTTTAGTTTACAAATACTTGGACTGAGCGGTATCCTAACCCTCGACTTCTGACATAGTCGAATGCTCTATCGACACCTCACATACTTATGTAAGTAGGTATGTAGGTAATTTCATATTAAAGAGAGCGCTCGTAATTATGTGTTTAAAACGGAGTTAATCTCCGCAACAATAGCATTATGTTTTTAAAATCTCGATTGCTAAAGAAAAAACGTAAATGAGAGTACTCACATTATAGGAAGTAAGCCTATTGCCGTCAAACGATCACTTTGGGGCAAGAGATGACAGAATTGGAAATATATTAAAAGAAAAAAACAGGTAAGAAGTCACATAACTATGGATATAATAAATAATTTTGGGGAACCCTGGTAACTTTTCCACGGAACCCACTTTGGGAAGCGCTGCTGTAGTATATTGAGTAGCTAAGTATCTGATTTGAGTTTATAATAAATTCATTCAATCATCTACTCGTAGACCGTCTACGCCGTAGACCGTCTACGTCGTAGACGCGTAGCAGAATTCATACTGACATATATTATTATGTGGTCTACGGAGACTTAAAATCATGCTACAGTAGATTTGATTTCGGTACAAACGGATTGAATCATGACACTTTTATTTACAAAATAAATGCTAGTTTCAGTAATTAGGCAAACAACCATCCATAATATATGTCTAGCTTAATAATATAGTAACCGTAGCTTATAGACACTAGGGAAAGGATTCGCACGTTGCCACCCCTTTTAAATGTCCTTTAGGTCCTTTTATTAAGAACTTCCAAAGATATTTCTATGACAAAGCGAGACGGGATTAATTGATAAGTTATTTATAACTATTGCATAGGTATATAGGACAAAAATTTAATGCGATAGAGCAGGTTACATTGTTTAATCAAAAAAAATTACAAAGATTTTGTTATAGCGGTTCTGGAATAATTCTTATGGGACATTAGGAGGTTAAAGAAATATCAAATTTCTTAAAAAAAAATGTCTACAGACTTGTGGAATGGTTATTGTTGTCACCACAACAATAACAGGCGGTGGCGACATTCCTGGAATAGAATATAATCCGTGAAGGCGGGCTCCTCCTCTGAGAAATCAAAGCTAGTTCTCTCTTTCCCGCCGTACGTCCGTCAGTCGCATCCGGCACACGGGCGCGGGCGGTCGCGATGAGCTCCGTTCGCAACGCGAACGCGAGTACAACTACGCAAAGCGCAACTACAGTCGCGAGTTATGAACCGAACGTTAGTTTATCAGATCGTTCGACAGAAGAACTACTAGCGACTGTCAACATTTATTATACACCAACCCTTATAGTATTTGGTTCTTTGGGAAATTTATTATCTATATTTGTGTTTTATTCAAGCAAGTTACGCGTTCAATCAACAAGTGTTTATCTCAGTGCGTTGGCACTTTCAGACACTTTGTTTCTTCTTCAATTATTTCTACCATGGCTGGACGCTGTGCAATTCAGCTCGATCTTCCTTATACCTGGCATCTGCTACACCATTGCATACGTTTCGTACGTGACCTGTTGTTTGAGCACCTGGATTGTGGTAGCTTTCACCGTTGAGAGACTCGTTGCGGTGTTGTACCCTCTACAAAGAAGTCTCATTTGCACGGTGAACAGGGCTAAGTACATTGTGCTATTTTTAACTTGCACTATTCTGATGCTGAATGTGCCCGTGTTGAAATTTGTGTCGCCGTCGGCTAACTGTAGCATTGACACCGAATATCTGGAGCACGCAGCTCGGTTTAACATAGTGGACACGGCAATTTCGTTCACAGTGCCATTGGGGGCGATTGTACTTTTAAATGCTCGGATAATGATGGGTGTATGGGAATTGGAACGCGCGCGACAGCACTTGCTTAAGGTCGAGCGACAGCCGGGGCCGAGCCGCGTGCGGCCTATGCCGCAGCCCCCGGGTATCAGCTCCCAACATCGCGTCACCAGAATGCTCCTGGTGGTATCGTCGGTTTTCGTCGTTTTAAATCTACCGGCTTACACTATGCGCATCCTGGCCTACACTAAGGTAAGTGTTATGATAACTGTTTTATTTATGTGTAAAAAGTGCTTGTTACAATTTTTTCTTCTTTGCGTCGCTGTGCGTATCATCTGCCCGGGCTTTAATAGTTATAAGACAACGCTTCCTTGCATTTTGCTCAGAAGACGGCTATCCGAGCAATTTATAACTTAGGATATCGTGATTTACAGAGGTAGAAATTTAAAGAAATAAACATAATGATAGTGGCATGCCAGTATACCTATTTATGATAACTTGAATTATGGTTATAAAAATAAAACAGTAAAAAACAAAAGTGATATACACCATATTACCACGCGTTATAAACACCGAATTGTTGTACCTACCTCCAGGTTCCAAAAAAATAACAAGTCGTTCCGGGGTCAATGTGTGCGATTTTAGCGGCGGTAGCGTAATGGCTAAGGCGTCGGACTTGCGATCCCACCCAGTGCACTACCGTCGTGAACCCACTCCTAACACAAGCAATTAGCTTAGCTGGAGGGGTTAACAAGAATACTAGTAATGTGTGACCCGCGTTACTAGTAGTCTGTTTTAAAAAAAAAATATTGTAACCAAAACCCAAACAATATATAAATTTTAAGTCAGCAGTAAAACAGGCACTGTGGCTTAAGTCTCTATTACTCAATAGTGGGTTAAATTGTTTTTGGATTTCAAGCTATTTCAAATACTATGAAGTACCTGTAGTATGAAAAGTAAAGTGAGCTGATATATTTCTCATCTCCGTCTTTTATGGTTTACTTTTTACTTTAATTCTATCTTGTTTTGTATTCGGCATTTATATTTTCATAGCTTAATTTTAGTTTACTTACTTGGAGTCTTACTAACATAATAACAAAACAGAGCTATAATACATTTCACTAAATATTGTATAACTATCTCGTGATTTAAAAGAGTGGCCGTTAGTTTGTTTGCATGATTTCTTCTCACAAAACGGAATTTGGAAGCTTGCAATTAAATATTTGCAAAGCGATATAAATATGTCATTTATATAATTTACTTTGATAAAGCAACCTTTTGTTGCGGTAACATTGTGTTGATCCTACTAATATTATAAACGTGAAAGGTTGTGAGGATGTATGGATGTATAGACGTTTGTTACTCTTTCACGCAAAAACTACTGAACCGATTGCGATGAAACTTGATATGTATATAGCTGGAGACCTGGATTAACACATAGGCTACTTTTTATCCCGATATTCTCATGGCACTGGGGCTTACGTGGGTGAAACCGCGGGGCGCAGCTAGTCTATAATATTTAGTTTAAAGAAAGAGACAGTTTGAATAAATTTTTGAGACTTTTTATTAAATCAAGATATTTGACTTTGAATTTGCTTATAAGTCTGTTCTTTAGCGATTGCTGCAAAATGTGTCTTTGCTTTGCGACACCCTTAGCACAAACTGACAGAGTCGCATCCGACCTACTGGATGAGAATTGCCGCTCAGGAGAAGTACTCGTAGCATACTTTTTTCTTATAATACTACAAAGTTGCCACTACATTTACGTTACGTTGTACTTACAACGAAGCCATACGATGTAATTGATGGCAGCCGCAGTAAAATATTAAAGGTACGGGAAAGTACCTCGACCCTACAAAATCCGGCGGTAAACCAACAGTACTAGTGTCAGGCGGAATTGATTGTATGCTTGTTTCGCACTTCTAACCGATAAGATAGAAAGAAGCTTAGTACTCAGTTCTATAACTGAGTACTAAGCTTGTATGTATGTATCATTCACTATCAAGCGGATTTTTTTAACTAGAGATTGACGTGCGGTTGAATTTCAAACGTTTTGAATTATTTTAATGACCAGTATAACTTGAACTGTCATTGTACAGGCTTTTGTACCGTGACATGATAATATATAATAAGGGACTCCTAAAGCCTTATGTAGCCGCTTTTACATATTTCTTTACTTTAAATCACACACAGTTTAAAAAACATAGTGTTCTGCACTTCTACAAATAAACTTAAAGTATTTCAAATGTCACATTTCTGTAACACAAGACTAGACATCCCTGACTGTGCGCGTTTGCTTAAAAATCAGTTCAAAGAATTCTCCCCACGTATGAATATATAGATTAGTTTATTAACATAGTAAATTTTAACCTATAAGGTCAAATCTTAGATTCGACCTAATAAGTTCTACAAGCACTACTAAACCATATAAAATAATATCTTAATAGCCTCTTATATTTTTATTATTAAGTGAACAAACAAGCACAAAAGTCTATGGCAAGCGGTGCAGTAAACTGGATTGTGTTAAGTGACTAGGAAATTATAACACATACATCGCACGAATCGCAACTGATTTAGAAGTTAGTGCGATTCACTAACTAGAGGTCAGGTGACTCATCTGCTCGTTTGCCCCCTATAACATAAAAAAAATGTGCTTCTAAACTAACCTGCAATTGATAACTGAACTAAAAATACAGTAAAACATATAAAACAGTTTTAGTTTCATCAGCAGTTTCACCCGCGTTTATGATCACTGCCCCTCTCCTAAGGGTCGTAGCGTGATGTTACATAGCCTGTAATCTTCCTTAATGAATACTCTATCCAATACAAAAATATTCTTTCAAATTCGGCTGGTAGTTCCAGGGATAAGCGTGTTTAAACAAACAAACTCTTCAGCTTTATTCTATTAGTTTAGATTATTGTTACTTCCGTAGGAATCGTGAGGATTTCAAGCGAGCAAGTTAAGCACATGTTCGTCACCCGTTATTCTCAATACTATTCCTGACTCTACGTATATCGTTGACACTTAACATGAAAAACGAAGAAGGAATTAGTAAATTTAAGAATAAAAGAGAAGAATATAATATCCATTTAATTACGTATACGAGAATTAACGCGATCACATAATGGGTATTACATATACATAGGTCGTCGCAGGATTTTACCATTAAACTCATGGGTACATCAATAGAAAGAGTAGGAGAGGCCCGAAAACTTGAATTATATATAGACTTAAGTCTACGATATCAAAAACACATAGCTGATGTAGTTAAAAATTGCTTTTACAGTATATTATACAAAATGCGCCCATACTTGTTTTATCTGAAGACTTGCGTCTTGAAGATTAATGATTTGATTGGTCGAATCATTAATCCTCTCAAAATTAAACTGCGCTGGTACGATTACTATCACGCACGGAACATCTCATACAGAGAGTCCAAAACGCCTGTGCCCGGTTTTCCTTTGTGATTCCGAGAAGTCAGTAACACTTTTTTTAAATGAAAGATATATTTTAAAAATGAAAAATAGACGCAAGATACATGTGGCATGTTTGATGTTTGGTTTGGCCGCCTTACTTGTGGGAGCCGGTAGTGCTCTACGCAGTTATCCATACTGCGTAGAGCAGTTATGTCATGGAAGCGGCAATGTAAGCAAACAGTTGCATTGTAGAAATCATAAAGCTCCTTTGTTTAGTTTTAGCTGAGAGGAAGATGGGTGACCAGAACTAAGCAATTTTGTAGGCAAATGTGAGCTACTTGCTGGATTGTAACTTAAATCTTTCCTAGCTTGCACCTGCTTGAGCTGCTCTTAGTTTAACCAATTTCCGCCAGAGATAAGCGTAACTATAAAAATCAAGCGATCGTATAGAATAATTTAGCATATATCCGTAATGTAGCAAAGAAGCAATTCTCCTGTATAAAAGTTTTCAAAATACAACATGAGCAGAACTTTATGTATTACTAATATTAAAGTTTGTGAGGATGGATGGGTGGATAGATGAATGTTACTCTTTCACGCGAAAACGGCTGAAAGGATCTGGATGAAATTTGACACAGAGGTAGATTATAGTCTGGAATAGCACATAGGCTACTTTTTATCTTATTTCTTCTGAAGATGTAAGTACCTACAGAGTTTGCAGCTAAATTTAATCGAAAACCATATTATTATTGAAATAGACCAATATCTTTACATAGTATAAAACAAAGTAGCTTCCGCCGTTTGTACGCTTAGATCTTTTATCCACGCAACGAATTTTAATTAGATTTAAACCAATAGATAGAGCGATTCAAGAGGAAGGTTTATACGTATAGTTTAATATAGTTTTGTGTTAATTTGGATAGTCATATCAATTGTTTACTACATTAGTATCTACATTATGTGCGAAGCTGGGGCCGGTCGCTAGTATAATATAAAAGGTTTTAAAATAACTTTTGTTCGTTTTAGAAGAAAAGCTCGTTAATCTTGTCACTTGTTGCCTTCTGAATTCGAGGTATAGAGGCTGGACGCATTGCGAGGACTCCAAATGAGCAGAGGACGATAGAGATCATAATACTTTTTTAAAACCTTAACTTCTTACACAGTCATAATCTACTTTATAATGGATATTAAGCTTAAAATATACTAACGTCACGTCGGTTCACGAATACCTATTGTTGTTTACCAACCTATAAACACTCCCAACATGTTTGGTGTCACTCAACAGCAAAAATGCAATATTGCTATACATCTAAGAAGTCGTTTACTCCGCGGCTAGGGTTTGGATACCGGGACATCTCGTGTCTCGAAATCCCGGGACTTTGATCGTGGGTTGTCTCGTGTCCCGGAACCCTGAGACTGTCGAGATGGCCCAAACCCTACCCGCAACTCATTCAGAGTTAATCAGCTAATATATTAAGAATGGATGCACTAATTTCATACTTAGAAATAATATAGAATGTCTAAAATAACTTTTCCATTCGTTCATGATCGAAAAGCTTCTAAAAAAGACTAGATTAATACATTAATATCGTTTACTTTACACTTAGTGTTGTGATAGTCATGGGTTTGTAATCGATGGATGATAATATTAAATCTAAGTACGTATATACACAGTGTAACTTGATAAGTTGTTAACATTCACGTATAGTTCGATCAGGCGAACTTGATGTTGAATGTTTGACATAATTATGAGTAGTACGAGAATATTTACACGCGCTCTGCGACAAGTCAACATATTTTAGTGTAACAACTATCTGTTAGTCCCTCTTTTCATGTCATGTTACAATTTATATAAGAGCATGACGACGAACATATAATTTTTTTATAGGATGTAGATAGACAAGGCAAAGTGGAACAAATTATTTATTCACGCTGTTAGTGCTGTACTTACTCATACTATACTTAGTTGTCGTGTACAGATTACGTTGATGCAACTTAATTATTTAGCGACGAGCTTAATTAATTTGTAACGGATATTACTGGCTGTGTGTTAAGGATGTGGATTACTTGAATCCCGGTTATTCAAAATTGCAGTAAAAAAAACTGTGTTAACTCGTAATGACACGTTTATTGGCCAGTAGCAAAGTGCCGAGTGACTCGAAAGTTATGTAATGACATAAAAAGGGACGTTCAGGTCCTGCTTGAATATTGTGAGCGTCGCTTCCATGTGGATTGCTTCCATTATTGTAGTAGGCGTGAACACTGTGCATAAAGATTAATGTTTAATCCAGATGCAGAAATAATTTTTCACTATGTTTTTTATCGGAACATGTATTTAAATATGGAACCGAAGTTTATAGAGACCGGTTTCAACTCGACTTCAACTTTATAACAATTATTCGCCTTTGCGAACAGTTCTTTTGACATGTGACAATTCTCTCGATGCATACTTTCGCCGCGGCTAACAGTAATATGGTAAGTCGGAATCAAGTCAACTAAGGGTCAGTTCACGCGTACTCACTGAACTGTGTACCATTTGTGTAGTAAATAAGTTTTATATTGTATTGCTATCTCAAAAGGTGTGCGTCGCACGGCGTATACCTTCGCCACGCGGCGCCTTTATAAGCACCGTCGAGCCACGTCGTGTCTTGTTGTGAACAGACCCTTACAGTAAATTATCGAAATGGGTTGCGTGGCGGGTCGCATTGTACGAGTCGTGACCGTGATTTTCCGTTCAAGTTTAGTAATTCTGTTCTGTAGCTTTCCCTGCGGGCTTGCGGGATGTCTATAACGGCCGCCGTGCAATACTCTACAAGCACACCCACTTCTGCATGAAAGAAGTCGATACTCTTTAACAGTAGTAAAATAAGCTATTATTGCTGATTAATTATACTTGGGCCAAATTCAATATTGAATGTTTACTAGTTACTGTTGAATGTTTACCAACTAAATCAAAGAGTGGAACAGCTGAATGGGAAGCATGGTAAAGACATTTAAAGGAAAACTCAGTAAACGGTGCCCTGCACTCTTTTGTATAATACGCACGTCTGGCGGTTCACGATAAAAATGTTGCCACCAGTTGCAATGTAAGGCAGCGAGCGTTGGGTATGGCAGAAGAAACATGAAAGTAAAATTAACGCCGTGGAAATGCGTTCACTCAGACTTCTTTCTTTCTTTTCTTTAATAAAAGACAACTCCTGCTTTAGAAATACTCCTGGATCGCGGGGGGTTTCACAAACATTCAAACAACGAACACAAAGAATACCGAGACTCGGCACAACTGTTTGTGGATCACACAAATATTTGTCCTGTGTGAGATTTAAACCCAATGTAAGTAAGTTTATCAGCAGTCAGATCAGACGGCCGTGTGTGAGATGTGTGAGGTTATTATTATTGTAATAGGAGTGGTGTTTTAGAAACATGTGATCCCCAAACAAGTAACATAATCAAGCGGGGCCAGGTACTCCCAATATTAAAGTCGGTGATGATAGAGCAGTTTCCACTACTCCATTTACTGAAGATATTTTGAACTGAAAAAATTGTTTATTTGTGGTTATAGGTATACAATCCTACTAATATTATAAACATGAATGTTTGTATGGATGTGTGTTACTCTTTTACGCAGAAACTACAGAACCGATTGCTATGAAACTTGGTGTGTAGATAGCTGGACACCTGGATTAATACATAGGCTACTTTTTATTCTGATATTCCCACGGCATCGGGACTTACGCGGATGAAACCTCGGAGCGGACATATAAATAATATATTGAGATCGCACATCCAGTTAGAATCAAGATTTTCCCTATATTATTAAATTTGAAGATAGGTTTCTTCACAGTAAGCATATAGTTTTAACACATGTGTTCAATATTAATTTAGGAAAGATGGCTTTACTTTAAAACAAGATACACTTTCTAACAGCTTTTTACAATATTAGCTGTCATAATCCACCTCTACGATTTTGACTTTTTTTGTAATTTCAAAGTTATTAGGAGCAACACAAATATAGTTTGAAGCCACTTTATTTCCAGAGGTAATGTAGGGAACGACCCAGGCCTTTTTCTGATGATGGACATTTTATTTACATCCTATGCACATAACTTCCATAGAATGGAACACTTATCATTTTTATAATAAGTGTTTTATTTTAAATTTTATTTGCAGCTTTCCATTGGATGCCTTATTTTATTAGGAATCTTTCTTATTTTACACGAACGTATCATGCAATTAATGTGTAATACTCATGAATGATACCATTTCTTTACCAAAAATAAGTTGGAACTATTACAAATCAGCAGCATAATATCAACCTGTATCCTCAGAAGCCGCCTATATCTACAAATAAATGATATATGCTTGTATAATGTCCATGTTAAAGCAACTCGCGATATATACTATAAAATATATAAAGCTGAAGAGTTTGTTTGTTTGTTTGCTTGAACGCGCTAATCTCAGGAACTACTGGTCCGATTTGAAAAATTCTTTCAGTGTTAGATAGCCCATTTATCGAGTAAGGCTATATATTATCACGCTAAGACCAATAGGAGCGGAGCAGTGACCATAAACGCAAGTGAAACTGCGGGGGCGGCTAGTATACTATTAAAGCAGTACCTATCTTTTTTTTGTCCTGGAATCTTAATGTATTTTTCTTAATCATAAAGAAGCATAGAACCCCTGTGCTCCATCAATTAATTCTTCGAAGAGTCACTTACTTATAACGTATTTATTTTATATGTCTCAGTAAGAGTGCACTTTTTAAAGTTGGAATATTTTCTTTTTTCATGCAAGTGGCAACTCTGAAATTTGACAGACCTCTGTTTATTCCGATTATTAAAAATGGAGCGCTTTTCGAAAGAACAACGCGTTATAATTGTGAAAACTCATTACAAAAATGGGGAAAGTTACGCTTAAACCGCTCGCAAACTTCGCCAAATTTTCAGCCGAAAAAGTGCACCTAATGTGTCAACCATTCGAAGAGTGGTCAAAAATTTTTAAGAAACTGGGTTGATTATGGATAATAAGAATCCATTCCGTCAACGTACCGGTCGGTCTCTTGAAAACATTGTTGCTGTAAACGAGTGTCGCCGAAAACCCGAAAACATCAATTCGGCATCGTTCTCAACAACTTCAAATTTCACGAAGCACTACGCAGCGAATTTTGACTAAAGACCTCCACCTTCATGCGTACAAGATCCAGCTAACTCAGGAGCTCAAACCAGCAGACCACGGAAAGCGCCGGCACTTCGTTCAATTGGTAATGGAGCAAAGTGAAGTCGATGCCAATTTTTCGAAAAAAGTAATTGTCTCCGATGAAGCGCATTTCCATATGAATGGCTTTTTGAATACACAAAATTGTCGAATTCGGGACTCAGAAAATCCTCATACAATCCATGAGAAACAAATGCACCAACAACGAATAACTGTCTGGTGCGGATTTTGGTCAGGCGGCGTGATTGGACCTTACTTTTTTGAAAATGAGGCCGAAATTGCAGTGACTGTGAACGGCATTCGTTACAGGAATATGATAACTTACTTCTTGTGGCCTCCACTGGACGGCATGAATCTGGACAACATGTGGTTTTAGCAGGACGGCGCAACCTGCCACATCGCGCATAAAACAATCGACTTATTTCAGCAACGATTTCCAGAACACATTATCTCACGAAATTCTGATGTCAACTGGTCACCAAGATCGTGCGATTTAACGCCGTGCGATTTTTTTCCTTGGGGTTTTGTGAAATCTTGGGTTTATGCGAATAAACCCGAAACAATTCCTGAGCTCAAATCGGAAATCCAACGCGTCATCGGTGAGATACAGCCACATCTCTGTGCAAAAGTCATGTTAAATTTCATGAAAAGAGTAAGGGCCTGTCATCGGAGCCGTGGGGGTCATTTGCCGGCTATTTTATTACATACTTAATTGGAACATGTCTTCTTTACAAAACAATAAAAATATCACAACTCTGTCATAAAATACTTGTTTTTATTTTAAAATGATAAAGTGCACTCTTACTGAGATACCCGTTATATGTTATGGACCAAGTGATTAATGTAGCATTATTCATAATGACCGTTTCAAAATGTCTAATATGAGCACCGTCAATGTAATGAAAACGATGGTAAAAGCAAATTGACCGGGCTCTATAAATAATGGCCCACCTATTGGGCAGATTAATTAACGAAAAGCTTTAGAAATATACCTTGTTGAGTGTCTAGAACGAACGAAGTCCAGGCTTCCTTTTCCTTTTTAACTTGATAAAAAATCCATGGGTTTTTTATCAAGTTTCTGATCTGGATTTACAAATATCTACTTCCTAATTTTAGCTTCATACTCTTCTGGAGTCGCTTGAAATCGATCCATTATTGTTGGAAGGTCATTCGAATCTGGTAGTGGATTCATGACAAACGTGACATTTGGATATTTTATTTTATATTTCGATCTCATTTAACTAGCGAGACAAAGTCACTTTAATGATCTTTATGTTACAAATTTTATTTTGACCACACACATTGACCGAAAAACATTCCACTACACTTTTCTCGTCCAAACCAAGATGTCCATTTTGTATGATGGGTAAAACAACAGATATGTAGCACCTAGTTTTTATCTCGATGGCGAACATCCGAGTTAAAATATGCACTATAACACTCCCTAATGAATTATGTAATTACATTCTTTTGTGTATAAACCACAAATATAGCAAAAACTATTAGGACAACTTGTACAAACGCAAGACATGTTGATAGATATCTCATTGAAATTTCTTTACAGCTTTAGTGTAATAATAAATGCTTAAATTTTGCATCCTCTCTCAAAATAAGTTTGTGGAGGAACGGGTGTTATGTCCCTCCAACACGAAGGGACGATCGGAGCGAAGACAAGTGAACTACGAAGAAACTACTAATCCTGCATCGCGCTATGAGAGTTCTTGCGCCGATTAGTATATATACATCTTCCCAACATCAACCGTTTGGCCGCGGCCCGCTAGGCATGATCACCTAACCTGGTCGGAGGATCCTCCCTTTGTGTTGGAGGGACATAACACCCGTTCCTCCACAGTCTCAAACAGTCACCCCGGTAGACAATGACTCCGGACGGTAATGGTGGCTTTTCTGGATTGCGACGAAGAAAACCCTTGAAAAAAATATCTAATGGGACGGATGGATTGGCTGTCGTTACGTTGCAAATGGTGGGGTATGTGGGTGAGGGCTAGCCAAGACAAACACTTTAATCAAGTATTTGTAATTGTATTTGCTTATTAATTTCACGAATCACTACATGTTATAAAATCAAGTCCCCCGCCGCGTCTGTCTGTTCTTCGTTCGCGATAAACTGAAAAACTACTGAACGGATTTACATGCGGTTTTCACCAATAGAAAGAGTGATTCATGAGGAAGGTTTATGTGTAAAATTTGTTAACGTTTTTATGTAAATTGGTTGAAATATTATGATGATTGTTGAAGACGGATCTACTACCCATGCGAAGCCGGAGCGGGTTGCTAGGATTTATATAAGGTACGATACCATTTTTACTACCCGATATTTCGACCGAATTGGAATTAGTCCCGGTAGCTGTCGCCACTACACTCTTGACCACTTATTGTTACAGCCGGGCAGGGCTCCTCCTTCATGAAAAGGCATTGCATGTCCGGCCTGATATTTGAAACTAACATACTTTAATTGAAAGTATTTTATAAAACGCAAACATATTTTCTTTTATTCGGTAAATGTAAATACCAGGTACGTACCACTAAATGACAAATTCGTCAAGCATGATTGGGATCTACGAAACGCAAATTGGAGAACGTTAATCTTATCACTAAGCACGATCTGGTACGACGATTTCTGTGTGGTTTGGGAATTTATGGAAACGTGTCGTTATTGTACTCGTTATTTATATAATGTAACTAATGTACTCGTATGACAGACATATCTACATAACTTTGTGTGGTTGACAAAATCCTCAAAACCTTCCATTAATTGTAGGAAACTTGATGAAAATAAAAAACAAAAACGTCTACTGCTCAGTCTACTTTTATGTTTAGACTAGCCTATTGGTCTAGTGGTTAGTAAACTTGACTGTTGAACCAGAGGGTCCGATTCCCACTTAGGACAAATAATTGTGTGATAAGCATTATCATTTCTTCTGTGTCTGGGTGTAATTTATCTATAACTAGCATCCCGCCCGTACTATTTATCCAAAAATAAAAATGCGTGGTAATCGAAATGTCCATTTTTGGTCATAAAGGCCGATTCACACATCAGTGTAGTCACAGTTCCGGCAACGCGTTCGCACAGGTATCAGTGCTACAGTGATGCGGCAGTGCTTCAATGTCAGTGCTCATTTCTCTACAGATCTTCAGGCAGAGCGTGTGCGACCTAGATTGTTGCCATGGCTCTATTCAATAATACGGAACTGGCAATGATAGCCGTTGCTTTAGACGAAGAGGAAGAGCAGCATCAAGGAAAGATAAAAAAAGGAAAAAAGAAGAAAAAGATACTTGATGTGGAAATAACTGGTTTTGTATTTTGTATCCATGTACTTTGCATGAGACAAATCATAAAAAACAGTATTTTCACGAGCCAATTCGATCAATCGCTCGTCATCCATTTTGGTTTTGACGCAGCGGCGTCCGTGATCCTATAAAAAATATCGTCGTTGACTGACGTGATTGCCGGCGCCGGCACTGTCTGAGAGAACTGTGCCGTCACTGACACTGACAGGTGTAGATGCGTTCATAGAGAATGTATGAAAGAGTCACCATGCTGCACTGTCCCTGTTCGCACTGAGGATGGTGACCGCCACTCTTGGATTCTGCTTGTGCTTTCCATCAGCAGGCGGGGCAGAGTCATTATGGCAGCTCAAATATAAAAAAAAAAAAATTACGGTGGCCGTACGGTGCCGTGACTTCACTGATATGTGTGAATAGGCCTTAAAACAGCTAGGTTGAGTGGGCTAGTAAGTATTACTCGCATCATGCATAAAAGGCAAATGCAAATAAGACATGCGCGATATACATATCAAAATCAATATTATTGTACATGGAAACTAGACATAAAATATAACCCTGATATAACCAAATTGCCGGACGCTAGGTAAGCTTTTATCCTAATTGATTCGGTAACCACGAATTTACGCAGCAACAAATGGAACTATAATCCTTTTACATTGTTTTTCATCTGACATGCATTGACCCACGCCAACTACCGACGATAGCAGTAACTCTTTTTTTTGGGTATTAAATTGATTTGCGGTAATTAATTCAGTTGGCATTAAGTCTCTCTCAGCCCCATAATAGTAAAGATTATAATAATCTCATAAAATACTAATGTTTGCAAGTTTGGGTATAGGGGTAATGTTACTAGATAATTTTTGATTATTATACCTATATTTCTTAAAAGGATCATTAATACGGACACGTAGTTTAATCGTAATGTTAATGCCGTAAAAATAATGTCTACGTTTTACCTCACGTTATATGCTGGAATGGTTTAAGATGTTTAAGAATGGAAATTGGAGTCTATATTTACTAATGTTATAAAGGCAACAAGTGTTCGTTTAAATACGTAATCTTAGTATTTATTCAAGAGCCTTATAAAAATCTGACGTCAGAATCAACCAATTCTTAAGAAAGACAGAATAAGCAGAGTCGTAAACGTAAATGTCAACGAACAAGAGATTTAAGGTGAAACCTTTTGATTGTAAATGAAATAACGATGTCGTGACTCCACAAGACACGTGTAAAATATTTACCGAGCTCATTTTGAAAATAGTAAACAGCGACACAATACAATAGCGTAAAATTACAGGAACCATCCAATTTGTGTATTGATGTTAACCGTAGACCAGAGATATCTTTGAACAAGTAATAAGCTTAAAAGATGACAGCGTTATGGCCATTGAATACCATCACAAAGTCCCTCAAGCACGACACTCTTCATCGTCTTATCTAAGTAAAGAAATTTCGTATCCCATGATAAAGTTATTTCCCTTTCTTTCCATTTTATCATCAAATATGGAAATTTTAGTAATCTAATTGAAGAATTGGGATGTTGTTATTGTGAAGAAGTTATAGATGAAGTTTTCTTTTCTTTGGAAATTAAGAGTATCAAGTAGAAATTAATTATGAATAACCTCACAATACAACTGACACCATTCAGTGTATTAAACTAAAGGTAGGAAAAAATATGTTTCCTTTTTTTTAATTGATAACAAAAAGCTCTTTAGTAGCCATTAAACAAAAGATAACTCCCAGACTTATTATATTAAGTGCCTGTCTCACTCGCGCAACGAGGGTTCCGTGCAAACTTGTATGTAGATATCCACCTCGGGAATAGATTCTCGAAGATTTTTGTCCGTTTTTTCCGAGTTCAAAAAAAAAAATTACGAACCTGTTGTGGGTAGTGATCCTCGTAAGTACCTGCCCCTATTATTTAATAAAATAAATAAGAGTTTTCAATGTGGTGTGAACACAAGGTACTGAGATATACAATTTTCATCACCATGGCAAGGAAGAATAACAAATAGTTACATTTAAGATGAAAATGCATATGATTTTGCACCGACTTATAAAATGTAGGTTGTTAATATACTTGTGTAATATCTTTGCTAATTGTATATTAAATGAAAATATTGTAATGATTGTTTTTGTAATATATATCAAATCCCAAAGATGGTCTAAAATATTATTTATGAAAAAGTTTTCAACTCAAAGGGCGGGGCAATTTGCTACTGTTAAGATTCATTCAAGTCTTCTTTAAATATCTGAGACTAGTGAGACCGTCGGACACTGTGAAAGTGCTGTTATTAAGGAGACGGGGCAATAATTTGTTTATATATTTATAATCCACGAGCCAGGTACAAATTTCGTCTGTCATTTCCTCTCGGGCGATAATTCGTAAAATGCTTTAGAAAGTTGTTTCATGAAGCCTCGTGAACGTCAGCTGCGGTTCCATCTTGGAGTTGAGGTGCAGCAGCCTCCCGCGCACATAGCAAAATATTATTTTTAGTCATTTCCTCCCGATTGAGAATTGTATTTAATTATAGCTAACCCAATATCTTAAACAAAAAGAAAAGTCAGCTGACTATAGAGTGGTGGATTATACGTCAACTTTAATTAATAAATGATTAATATAATTATGGTGGTAGGACTAAAACTTGAATCAATGACCGTTTCCATTTAAAGTGAAATGTTGCCATTATATAAAATAAACCATTAATGGTTGAATGCAAATAAACATCGTTTTAAAATAAAATTAAATAATAAAATTCGTAATGTCACATTAAAATATATTGCAGTTTAGTAATCTTATTATTTCGTGTATGTAGTCGTAGTTTATGTAGTGAATGTATACTTCAGTGTTAGTTTTACCTTAATTTATACATGGCATCCCTGTCAAAAACATGATGCCACAAACATTATTAAAATAATCTCTAACGTCAGTGTCACAATATTTTCTCGTTGTTGTCATTGTACTTATCGCTAACCTAATATTGGCATTTAATTTCTCAATAACCCCAAGTTACTCGTATGTTATAGTCTAAGATCCGAACCTAAATCGACATTCACCGGGTTGACAATAGAATCAAACATATTTTATAATAAATTTCGTATAGTAGAAAATATATTAAAAATGAGTAGACAACAAAAATCCTAGCCAGTATATTTTTAATTATTTAAAAAAAATATATTTTTCATAAAATGTTGCAACATGAAGATAATAATAAAATTTTATACTGGACTTAAAGTTAAAACATATAGAATGTGCAGACGTAGGGTTGACTATTATTTACCTGGACGAACTACTGGGTTGACAGGTATAAACAGGTATGTCAATACTAGTTACTTTCACTTGATTAGATAATAGCAAAAAAAAAATATATCAGCATAAGCGCTGTTTTATTCTGAACACGATGATATAGGGTTGACTGCAAAAAATTTGGTCCTAATAGGGGTATAGAAATTTTAAAGATTTAAATTTCAACGCGTGTGGAAATGAGTGACAGAGAGATCCGAGGTAAGTATACCGTGTGATAATAAAGGACCGAACATTGCAGTCGGGTCTGATGGGATCGTGAATATAAGAAAGTGCGCATGCTCGGTATATAAACTATATGGAGAGTAGAGGTACCCCTGCTACCCTCCATATTGTAAACAGTACGCGTTATTTTGGAGTAGCTAATGACTTACGATATTATTTTGCATCAAAAACACGTGTTATTCTGAATCGTTGTGATAAAAAATGGCGAAAAAGTGATTTTTGTGTGGCTTGGACGATTCTTTAAGTGATTTTACAGATGAGACTTTTCAAATTGTTCGTTAAAGCTAGCTAGCTATTCGTAAAAAAAAACTTTAAATATCATGAAGTTGAACTAACTAAAGCAGCACTTGATTTTATTGGTTACCATACCACGTGTTACAAAAAAATGACCGCTTTACGAAGTAAATACCATGAAGACTATAAAATTTATCTTACAGAGTATTGAGTACGTACATAATATATGATTCTTTCAATTATTATCTAATAGAATTCGAAATAGCACAATTTTAACGTTCGTTGAATTCGTTTTTATCAAACAAATAATTTGAAAAATATTTTTTCTGAAGAACCTCCGCCTGTTTTTTTTTTGTTTTTCAATTTCTACATTTTTACGTTATTATAATATTTTTAAAATTTTCCGAAGAAAATAAGACAAAAAAAATATTATTGATGTAAACAAAGCTTTTTATAACAATGAAAATTCAAAGATTAACATTAAATATAAAAAAAAATGCTTCTAGGAACATGTCAATACTTCAATAGTTGATGAAGGCACAGAATGTCTTGATGCTAGTGTCCATTCTAGTAAAGCGGTTACTGAGGGTGAAGATAATAATACTGATGTCACAATGCACACTTCTACGGATTTGGATGAGGTAGGGAAATATTTTGGTATTTATTTAAATTAGGGCCAACAAAAAAGAAGAAAATATTTTTTTTAAATTAAAAAAAAAAAAATACAGATACATAATTCATGAACAGAATTTTGTTTAAGATGATAAAAGTTAAAGAAATATTTAATGAATTCTTGATCAATTTATTGTTTACGCTGAAAACCATTTTTTTCCAGTGAATTTCTATTTATAAAATGAATTTTATGTTTTAGGGAGCGTCAACATCAACAGCATCGTCGTCCAAATAAGTACATGCTTGTTTTGCAATAGCGTAAGAAAAAATGTCGGGAAGAAAAAACAAAATCTTACATTTCCTCAGAGTGACCAAGTTACTCAAAAAATAAAACAAATAGCTAGAAAGACTGATGATGATGATTCAATAATCTTGTCAAAACTTGAAAACCAGGCTATTGCTTATCATCAGTCTTGCTACGCATTTACAAATGTATGGCGTAAAGCACTGTCAATCAGTTAATGGTGCGAGAATTCGTATTTTTATGAAGAAGTAAGGCGCAAAAGAAGACAACGAACAATTTTTAAACAAGATTAAAAGTTTTGACTCCAACTTTATTCCGCCTTGTTGGATTTAACTACTACAACATTTTTTAAGAACAATATATGTAAATTCTATGTGGCTTAATGCAACTGATTCTATATGTGCGAAGTTAAACCTTGTAAACTACGGTTGGCATTTAGATGGTTTTTAAAACCAACAGGTTTTATCGGAGATCAAACTCCTTTAAAAATCCAGGACGTTATTGAAATGGAAGTTGGAGAGTTGGATGGAGAATGAGAAAGAACTTGATGAGTCAGATGAATTCGAGAGTCGTAATTTAAGTTCAGATGAATCAGATATTGAATAGAAAATATTAATTAATATTTTTTTTAATTAATATTATTTTTGTACTTTTGCTGTTCTGTAATAAGCTTTTTAAATATCATACAAGATCCTTACTCTATCTTTTTGTTATTTTTTTATTTGAATTTTCGGCAGTCAACTTTGTTTCCCTTTATTTTTTTTCAGAAAGAGCAAAAAAAATTCAAAGTAAGTAATTTATATTTTCATTAATTACGTTATCATATTTTGAGTTACAAAAACATTTCTACTTCAGGTATATTATTATACTTATAAGTTAATATATATATATATATATATTTATTTATTTGTTTAATATTTTTGTATTATATTAAATATATTAGATTGTTATGTATATAATTAATTAATTTGTTTGCAACATATTTTCAGTTGCTTCGAAATAACGCAGACTGAATTCAAATGTCAGTTGCTCCAAAATAACGTGTACTGTTTACAATATGGAGGGTAGCAGGGTACCTCTACTCTCCATATAGTTTATATACCGAGCATGCGCACTTTATTATATTCACGATCCCATCAGACACGACTGCAATGTTCGGTCCTTTATTATCACACGGTATACTTACCTCGGATCTCTCTGTCACTCATTTCCACACGCGTTGAAATTTAAATCTTAAAAATTTGTATACCCCTATTAGGACCGAATTTTTGCAGTCAACCCTATATCATCGTGTTCAGAATAAAACAGCGCTTATGCTGATATATTTTTTTTTGGCTTTTAACTAATCAAGTGAAAGTAACTAGTATTGACATACCTGTTTATACCTGTCAACCCAGTAGTTCATCCAGGTAAATAATAGTCAGCCCTACGTCTGCACATTCTATATGTTTTATACTTTAAGTCCAGTATAAAATTTTATTATTATCTTCATGTTGCAACATTTTATGAAAAATATTTTTTTTTTAAATAATTAAAAATATACTGTCTAGGATTTTTGTTGTCTACCCATTTTTAATATATTTTCTACTATACGAAATTTATTATAAAATATGTTTGATTCTATTGTCAACCCGGTGAATGTCGATTTAGGTTCCGATCTTCTACTATAACATAACTTGGGGTTATTGAGAAATTAAATGCCAATATTAAGTTAGCGATAAGTACAATGACAATATATACGTTTATATTTCAGATAATACTCAATGCAGGCTTAATAATGCAGTTTATACATATTTAACGCAGCTTAAAAAAATGTGAAACTGATTTGGCATGATGATGATGAAATGGGCATTTTCTTTTATCGATTAATATCACAGCTGTATTTTATAAGGAATTAATAGTGCAAAAATTAATTTGAGTTTTGCGTTGGTAGACAAGCTATTTGCGGCAAAAATTTTGTCCGACGGACACAAACGTTTAACTTGTTAGTAAATAATGCATCTAATTTGTTATTACAATACGATACGACGATGCGAATACGTATTTGTTAAAAAAGAAGTAATCACGAATTCGACACACTTTACGAGTGCCACCGCCAAACAACAGCACTTTCGACGATTGTCGTAACAAGAAAGTTTACTAGAGTCTACTACTTTACTCTTTAAAATGAAGCTACTGACAAAAATTCAGATATGTATTAATTATTTATTAAATTGGGTGACGTACTGGGGACCATTAACACTTTCTTCGGCAGATTTATTTTTAAATAGTTCACACCAATTAATTTCTAAAATATTATCATTAATTTGCTCATAATTGGCATTATTTTAATAATATCTTAAACGTGAATTTGTCAGCATACGTTTCAATAAGTTATTATCACATGGTATAAGGATGTTATAAGGAGGATGATGTAGGTCAGGTGGGACTAGAGTGATAGGTGCAGAAAAGGTTCTACTATTGTGTACGTTATCATCATCCTCCGCGCCTTTTCCAAACTAAGTTGGGGTCGGCTTTCAATCTAACTACGATACGGCCGAACTTTCATATTTTACGTGAAGCGACTGCCATCAGACGTCCACAACCCAAGTACTAGGCGATATCGAAGTTCTGTAGTTAGACCAGGTTGTCGGACTTTTTAGGGCTCCAACTACCCGTAACGAATGCCACAGATGTTTATATGGCACCCGGGACCGACGGTTTAACGTGCTCTCCGAGGCACGGAGGGGTCTCAATGTGTTAAGAATGGTCTGACCTGGCTAGCATTACTTAACTTTGTAATGTGTTAACCTACACGGTTACCAGGTTTAGGCATAAATCGAGCAAGCTATGTATATTATTTTTGAAAATATTTAATTGTATATAATCCATGGACCATGACGCATAGGAAATTAGTTAAATGAGAATATGGTGGCGTAATATTGCTTAAACCTAGAACCATCGAGATACCAGTCAAGACAAGGCGAATTTAAATCAATTTAATCTCTTGTAGTTTATTAAAATAGGTAAGTAAAATATATCTCAGAATCTATGCTGGGTGGTATGTAAGTGGCGCTTAATAAATATTGAGAGTTACCGATGCATAATTCTAATAGAATACGATTTATGCTGGGTGGAATATCGAGGGGGGCATCGGGGAGTGCAAGTGGAGAGACGGCCGCCAACACCCCGCCAATGTCGCGACGCTTTGCGCGATCTCGGTCGCACCGAAACACGTTGTAGCGGGAATCCACAAATTCATTGTTTACATTGCCATCATGCAACCAAGTCTCGGTTAATATTATAACGTCATAATTGTGCGAGAATATGTTCAGGTAAATAGTATTTAATTTAGTTCTTAATCCGCGGCAAGTATGTATTTTCTAATGATGTATCATAAAAAAATTTAAATTTTTTCTTATATAAAAATTAAAAACAAAAAAAAATTAGGGATAGACTACCCTTAACATTTAGGGGGATGGAAAATAGATGTTGTCCTATTCTCAGACCTACCCAATATGCACACAAAACTTCATGAGAATCGGTCAAGCCATTTCGGAGGAGTTTAATTACAAACACCGCGACACGAGAATTTTATATATTAGATTTATGTGGATAATGTAACTGTAACACCTATCAAAAACTATCTTAAGTAAGTTAAGTGACACTCATGGTGAGCAGACCATAGAGAAATGGTTTATAGAGAGAACAAGCGTGTGTTGGGTGTGAAAGTGCAAATATCTTAAAACAAAGCACCCTGATACACAAAACACTTCAGATAAACAATTCAGTATTAAGGTAACTTAATAAAAACAAAACAAAAGTGTTTAAGTTTGTTTTCACAAATAAACCTTAAGTAATTAATTTTATAAATGCGAATGTTTGTTTGTTACGCTTTCCTTAGTAGTCAACCGATCATGCATCAAATTTTGCATACACATTGTTAGGGATACACACAGGAAGAAAGGGTAGACCATTTGTTGTGTCTGGGTGTAATTTACTTTTAATATGTCTTCATTTAGAAATATATAAGTATATTTATCAGCAGTCTCGTAAAAATAGGACTGGCTCTGCAAAATTTTAGATCAGACGGCCGTGGGTGAGATGTGTAAAGTCATTATTATTCAGTAAAAAAAGTAAAAGTATAGGAACTCTTTACCTGTACCTAAATACTACTATAAATACTTTTGAAGGTTGTTTGTTGTCCTTTTGTGTACTTCATATTTATAATATTAATATGAAAATTCAACGAAATTTTACCGCCCGTAAGCGATATGACGAGCAAAGGTATAAGGTATGGACGATGAAAAATAAACATTAGCAGAAAGCTTCAATGAGTAAACTTTCTAGTTTATGGCGTTATCAATTCAACGACAAACACAATAATTAAAATCCATTCAGTACTAAAGCTGGGTTCAGTCATTTTTTGTTTGCCAAATTGCACTCGACGAATAGATGTTTAATAAATTTCTATCTCGCTCGTTACGTGTAATTTTTTCAGTTTTACATGTGACATAACTTATTTTATTTTAATCTAATTTAACTATAACTGGATAACCCACTTGCACACGCCTCTCAAGTCTGTATCCCCAAAGGGGCAGACAGAGGCGCACTAAACATCTACATTTTGCCAACTATAATCTAGTCCCACTTACGTGATAGGGGGCAAACCTATGGCCGCCAACCGGGCACTTTGGGAATTAAAAGATGGGAAATTGGCTAGTTTATTGAAAGGGAAAGATAGATAAGAAAGGAAGGCCATGGAAGGTTGGGGTATTAATTACACAGATAGAATAGCTCCAGCGAGTCACGGTCACATTCCTGTAACTCGTACTGCCCGTTGCTGGCAATGCCGAGCATAGTGCTAACTAAACATTACAAATATTTTAATGCCAATATCTTCAATAGTGTAGTGTAGTTTGAACTATTTTTGACCGATTTCAAAAAAGGAGGAAGTTCTCAATTCGTCGGAATGTATGTTGTATGTATGTTCACCGATTACTCGAAGACGCCTGAACCAATTTAGAAAGTTCTTTTTTTGTTTCAAAGGGTATACTTCCCAGGTGGTCCCATTTAAGTTTTATCGAAATCTGTTGAGCGGTTTCTGAAAAATCAACAAATATCTATAAATTGTTTACATGGATGAAATTTTCGTTTACTCCGAAACCTCGCTATCTCATTGGAACAGTGCGTTTAGTTGGCCTGATCGTATTATATTTAAACAAAATACAATTTATCATGATTTAGGCAAATTGAAGTCGGTGATACTTTTTTTTAAAAGATAAATTATATACAAGTATGTTATACTCTGATATTTCTAAAATTCACTAAATGTTGTTGTATGACTTACATAAATTGTACTCTTATAATAAACAAAAAAATTGGATCCTATGCGACATTTACGAAGTCATTGCGGCATTTGGTTCTATTTTGCATTTGACTGGCCTGTTGCTCTAGTGAGTAGTGAACTTGACTGCCGAGCCAGAGGCCGTGGGTTCAATTCGAAACCTGGACAAATAGTGGCACTAAAAGTGTTAAGACTGACAAACTTTTGGTGAGCTAGTTCCTTTTGTTGAGATGTTCTTGGGTTGTCGTTATTCCATAATCCATAGGTAATTTTAAAGTTCCATTTTCAGGTAGGTATGCATGGGACATTCAGCAATATTAACTTAAAGTAACTCAATCGTTAACGAAAAACACAGCTCACTTCATAACTTGCTTAAATAGTGGATTTATTGCATTTTCAACTCCTTTAAATTATATCCTAGTTATATTTGTTGATCTTGGTATAAACGGCAATACGGATGTGAGTTGGATTGTTTCCAAGTTATTACGTATATTGGTGGTCATTGCTATCATTTTTCAATTACTTTGTAAACTTTTAGGTATGCTTTACAGTTTATGTGTATTTTTTACAAAGAGTTTCACACGGAATTCCCAAAGAATTATATAATTTCTGTAGCATAAAATTAATTATACTATCAAAGATGCAAGCTCACATTTACTACATGTAAGTGAGAGCTTGCATCTCGTTATTACTCCTAATATTCGACTTGCTTGGGGTTAGTTTAGTACTAAGTCCAAGCGGAAACATTTTGAGACATTGAGATCGTATTGATTATTGATAACTAGATTTCAACCGTCGGATATTTTGGTACCTACCGGGCAACCGTATGATTTTGTGACATTGACAGAGAGCTTAGTTATGTCACTGTTTGTGTTTTAATTTAAGAGCGTTTTAGTGTGGTAAAGTAGTAGTAAGTGCTGGTAAAGGATGAGTCAAGCTTTACTCAAGGGAAAATATTTTATTTCACAAGGACAGGATGAAAATGTTGATTACGCGATGTCGTAACTTATTGATGTGAAGGCAATGAACAAAATGTTGTTGGGACAATGTTCCTAATTATGTTAGGCACATCAGCAGAAAAACTTTCAGCTTTTATAAAATGACGAATGTCTATTTTTTATCATGTGGAAACCCCCATGGGTTATCAAATCAACGGAGCTAACGGTGAAGTGGTATTTCGGAATCGAACCGATGAAAACTACAGTGTTCCGTCACAAGTGGGTCTATTGCACAGGACCCAGCTATACCCTAAGAAGGAAGCCTATAGGTCTGGACTATAAAGTTTTTTAGGGTTTTTCATCGGATACACAACACTATTTAAAGAAATATCTATACGTTCGAACTGTTGTTATGGCTTGCTATTTTCTTATGGGGAGCTATTGAATGTAACTTACTTATTTTATTACGTGAACGCCATAATGTTGAGATGATAATGATGTGCATGTAGTGTGGATATCTACATGCATTAAAACAAAATAAAACTAACGACTAACCAAAATGCACAGTAATCTTACTAATATTACAAACGTGAAAGTTTGTGAGAATGTATGGATGTTACTCTTTCACGCAAAAACTACTGTATGGATTTTAATTAAACTTGGTATGTAGATAGCTGGAGACCTATATTAACGCATAGACTACTTTTCATCCCGATATTCAAACGGCACCGGGACTTACGCGGGCGAAACCGCAAAGTTAGTTTACGAAAGTTAGTTTACTAATAAATAAAGCTGAAGAGTTTTTTTTGTTTGATTGTTAAACATAACGAGAACATGATATTATTATTAGGGGCACTATATCAAAGACCATTTCTTAGTATATTAATATAACTGGCAAAAGCGTCAAACACTGACATGTTTTTTTTCTGTATTGATGCAGATGCCTCAGCAGCAAGCCGGACATTGGGCAGCATTTCAACAGGTCGCATTAATATTCTTCAATACAAACTTTGGCATTAACTTCATGCTGTACTGCCTGTCTGGTCAGAACTTCCGTCGAGCTTTATGTCAGACGATTGCATGCTTCCGGCGACGTGCCATCGCAACTACCGCTGGGAGGACCACGAGGATTTCAAGTAAGTTCATTTCAAGGCTTCGATTACTTTACTATTCAAACGTAGGGCAATGGGCACTACGCTATTATTTTATCTATCTATCTATATTAATAAAAATGAATCGCCAAATGTGTTGCTAAGCGCAAAACTCGAGAAAGGCTCGACCAATTCGCCTAATTTCTTTTTTCCTGTTTTCGTTAAGGCACAGGGAAGGTTCTTATGGAGAGAAAAAACGTAAAAATTGCGAGGAAAATAGTAAAAACAATACTTTTCTTTTCCTATACAAAGCACAGAGTAAATAATAATTAAAGCACAGGTCCCCAGCTGTCAAACATTTGACGTCGTTAACTTTTGACAGAACGAAGTCTGTCGGGGCAGCTAGTGTAATATAAAAATGTATGTAATATAATACAAAAAATAACGACTTTCGGATTTTTCCTTTACTTGTACTGACAGACCTTGCTTCTTACAAAATTATATCATTCTAGGTCAATGGAAAGTACCCTAAAGGTTTTGATTTACCTGCAAAATGTTCGAATTTGGTTAAATCTAAGGCTTATATGGCTGTATCTTTTGATTGCGTCGACTTAGAAGATTCATTTTTTTACAGCTTCAAGGGACTGCAGGCATAAGTATTTAAGTATAAAATTAAGTATTTTTTTTACAATTTCCAAGATTAGTACCAACATTAGTACTAATTAATAATATATTTCATAAAATATAAATATACTCCTAGACATATTAATGATTTCGCAAAACTAACAACAAGATATGAGACTGAGAATTAAAATGCATTTAAATACGGGCTGTCTACGTTACATGCGTGGATAAGATGTATGGAAATTATTCTTCTTATCTCTTACCATTTAGGTTTTGAAAAGTGGTCAAGATCCACTACAGAGAACAAAGAAACTTAAGCAAGATAATAATAATATGATAATAATTCATTTATTCATTTATAGTTGGTACACATTATTACAGATCTTATATAACATTAATTAGCTTAAAACATATGGGTGCCTGTACTAGGGTAAGCCTGTGCCACAGGCGGTGAGTGCACTTACAGACTTTTACTACATTATGTACTTATTTAATCTTAACAATATTTATAACACATACTTGTCTACAAATAGACTTATCTATGTGGTATATACCAATATAGGAATATTAACATTATGAGACTATTATTTATTTAATAACAGTAATTAAATAGTCTAAACTTTGCAGATATTGACTGATAAGAACCTTTGCTTTGAAATAGTTGAGGTCATATATAGACGTCTTTTTATTTATCTTGTTGTAAAGAAAAGGAACAAAAAAGCAAAAAATCAATTTGTGAATACAACCCTCGATTCCGAAAGTGTGGTGTGGTACAGACAATATCTTTCCGTCTCTTTGTGTCAGTGAGGTTAGTGTTATATGTTAGAGTCGTGTGTTGTTTTAATACAGTGTACATTATAAATAGTTGGCGGACAGTTAAAACGTTGCATTTTTGATACAGTAGTTGTGTACGAAAACGAAAGGGTAGGCGAAATGCTACCTCGCTGTGCTCGTTCAATAGTTAACATCACCGTTCTTGAGGATCCTCCCCAAGAGGTGATGCAGTACTGAATTACTGACTGGCATAATGCTTTGTAAATTTGTACAATAAGTTTTTGTTCTGCTATATAGCGCAGTTTTTTAAATACGAATAATAATTTACGAGTTCTGGAAGTGACAGCGGCTATAATATTTGTTGCTTAAAAGATAGAGTTTCGTCTAATATAATACCCAAGTACTTAATGTTAGTTGTGTTATTAATAAGTGGGCAGTCAAAAGCGTCATTCGCAATACTATAACATTTATGTGCATACAAATGTGTGTGATTGTGATGTAAATGGGTTAGGTTTTTACGCATACCAAATTTAAAAAATTACGTCTTATCAGTGTTCAGGGTGAAAAAGTTATGTTTAAGCCAATTATTTACAGTTTTGAAACCACACTGTGCATATTCGTGGACTTCCGTATCGGTGTTGGCGGAGACAAGAAGCGCCGTGTCATCTGCATATGAAATAATTTTGTCGTGTGATAGATTTAAATTACAAAGATCATTAATGTACACTAGGAAAAGCATACTTTCAAGGACACACCCTTGTGGGATACCAAATGGGGTAGTTTTAACTCGCCGCTAAGAACTTCATCTATTTTGGCACATCGGTACCTACCCTGTTTTGTTGTGTGCATCGGATATCTAGCCTGAATAGGTCTAGTTTCCTCATATTAAAAGAAGTACCTGGGAGACCTGCGTTGAATTGAACTTAAAATGTAAAACTGTATCTATTTACAAAGTCGTTAGAGCTGTTTGCGAGATACCCGAAATATTAAATAACTACATACCTACAAGAATTGCTCGTTTAAAGTAATAACACACGATAGGGTTTTTATTTTAGTTGATTATGGTTTTTTACAATAATAACGTGCAATAGAATGTATTTTTAAACGCCAATCAGCGTCCAGTGACACGAGTGTCGTCTCACTTGTGTTATATCAACTTATATGAAGCTAGTCGTGAAAGTAAAAATGATTATGTTAAGATTAGTAATTGCATTTTCCAACCATAATGGAAGGTTGGTTCATTAAAGCAACCGCCAGTAATCTACCAAAAGTTACTGTCGACATATCTGTAACTTTTTGACGAAAGTGCAGAGTTTTGAAGTGTAGAAATTAAAGGAACTAAACTACTACTTACGTTACGGTATAAATAATTCACCGCTTAATCATTGCATTTCATTCGACATCTTCTAGACAAGAGTTATATTAACTCAGCTAGGGAATTTTTCGCTACTTTCGACAAGACGGGAAGAGTGTCCTTGTTGCCTGTTCTTCTCCACTGGATCTACGAATTGGAACAGGCAACTAGCTTCATGACTGACTTAGTCTGACTGACTACTACTCCTGACAATTCAAAAATACTCATAGTGGTTTAATTGAAATAAATGATTTTGTTTTTGAAAGACCAACAAACTGCAAGTACTCATAGTCATAAATTTTGTTCAATATTGATTGGATAGTTGAATTCTCCATGGTCATTTCTTGAGATATTATCTCTAATATTGATAATATTGACATAATTTTTCCATCACCAATCATCAAAATGGTTCAACCATTGTGATTATTTGACTGGTCTGTTGGTCTAGTGGTTAGTGACCGTGACTGCTAAGCCAGAGGTCGTGGGTTCGATTCCTACCCAGGGCAATTAATCGTGTGATGAGCATGATCATTTGTTCTGTGTACGGGTGTTATTTATCAATAATTAGCTGCGCCCCCCGGTTTCACCCGCGTAAGTCACTCGTCAAGTTTTCTTAATTTTTTTTATTTTTCGCGCAACTTTCATAAGAACCTTCTCCTGACAATAAAAACCAAAAATAAAATTGCGTAATCGGTCCAGCCGTTATTGCGTGATGCCGTGACCAAAGCAAATAGGGTTCTATAATAAAATACCTCCTAATATTCTTCAAGTGAGAAAAAAATTAAAACTTATGAAACGCACACTATGTAAACAAGCAAATTATAAACTCGATGATTATATGGCTGATAACACTGCTTGGCAAAATGCTGGTCCAGCTTCACAGCACTGTACATGAGTAGGTACATAGTTATGGTGGTCCTTAAATAACTATCTAATAAATAAAAAAAAAACAAAAGTGAAAATTTTACACTACAAAAATTTACACTTTTGTATTTTTTTTATTTGACATGTATCTTTTTATTGATATTACAATATTATCATATGTTAATTTTACACAACAATGATATTATCTATAGGTTTACTGTGTTGATATGGAAGGTATTACATTTTTTTTGTTATTTATTATTATGAATTTTTAAGCTTAATTTCGAAAATTTTGAATTGTTCATCTGAGAACTGTGTAGTCATCACATATTTAGTTGAATTTCCTATGTTGCTTGGCAGGTCTGAGTATGTCATGCTTGCCTAGAAGTCCTGCCGATGGTGGCATATATGTCGGATCGTTCGGTTCCCTTCAATATGGTTGATCTGTACCATGGCTGGCGTGTGCGTCATGCTCGTGAACGGGTGCCATTGGTCGGGGCTGGTCATCTCCGGAATGCTATTACTTAAATATGTATAGTAGTAATTAGCGCGTCTATTTATATTTTAGAATAATAGGTATATTACATTGTCTTCACATTTCATTTACGCTTATAAGCAATGTAACCAACCAGAAATTTGTAAAAAACATTTTGAAAAAGAGTGTCCTTGAAGTTTCTTGCCTGTTCTTCTCCATAGGATCTACATATTGGAACAGGCAACTAACCCCTAACTCAAATATACCTATTATTGGATTAATTGAAATAAATGGTTTTGATTTTGATATTACATACCTCTGAATTGCCTGAATTAGTTCCCGTGTAAATACATAATTACATCATGGAATGCGAAAGTTAAAAGTTAGAATAGATATAAAGTCTTCTACAAGCAAAACAAGTCAAAAAATAAAACAAGTAGCTATTATCATGAATAAAATAAGAAGAAGAAATTTAAAAAGCAAAGTTATTATTTTTCGAAAACATCAATATCGTTATCAAAATAATAATATTCTCGACTTTGTTCTTTTTGCACCAATAGTGTCGGAATAACACTAATTATTTGCTCAAAGTTAATTTATCTATGACTAATCGATTGGTTCCAGTTTGAATTTTCTGATATTGTTACGCACAGATCTCAAAAAAGTTACTAAGATATCCCCATCATCGTCATTAACACATGTCTGGCAGGTAGCAACATATCTAAAGGAAATATTTGGCTTTTGAGTAGGAACTTTAGTAAGCAAGAATGTCCCAGGGGATTCGAGATTTGGATGTATATTTTCTTTGCCATAAGATGTACTTGCTTCAATATAAATGTGTTTTTCTTTCATTAAATCTTCGTTATCTGAGGAAGATGAGTTGTATACAGATTTATAAATGCTCTACCTTTTCTTAAATTTCAAATAGTTATCTGTTGTAATATTATCAATAGGAATTTGCTTGCGGACCCAAACTGTCACCCTGGAATATACCTCCCTGATCTTTATATATTCGCTGTCACCCTGAAACCGCCTACAGCCTGGATGGCAAAGGACCGTTCTCCATTGCCGCATACATGCCTTCAAGTAAGTGCATAGAGTTGTATTAATCTTGTACAACTCCATCACCAGCTCAAGAGCCACGTATACGGCAGAGTCATAGACCTTTTTATAATGTATCCAACATGTCGCCAAATCCTTTCGGTTACGCAAACTTATTAGTCAATGATAGTGTCAAGAACTGTAAGTCTGTAGTTATTATTGTTTGTTTGTAGTATCTAGCGACACAAAACATTTTCCTAGAGCTGGTATTATCCATTTAAAAAAAATAGAACTGTCCTCGAACTCATACTTCGTAGGTAAGTAGATAGGAAGCTAACTCAAAAATTAAAAGGTTTTTGAGTTATGCACACCGTCGAATTCCTTATCTCAATACCTACTTTAACACCTGTTTAGATCTAGGTGAACAATATATAAAAAAAATCATCGAAAAGGGTAAGTTGGAAGAGCCATTACCCCATAAAAGAACCTCAAAATTATATTTGTTACTTTCTCGCTCAAAGTCATGACAAATTATGAAGCACCAGGCACCAGCGGTAAATGCATCAATTTTATAGCGGGTCGTTAGTTAGGTCAGATGAAGTCGTTTTGCCCCGATACCGCAGTCGACGTGTTAAATACGTGATCACGTTAATTCCCGCCAACATAATTATTTTAACATAGAACGCGAAAGTCTAAGAGTTAAAAATTATATTTCTTATTTATCAAAACACATTAAAACCTAACAATATATATTAAATATGTCCGTATTTAAGTTCTGACGCTGAATATGAATAAAGAATGTCACCCATGTGCAATGATAGTATATAAAAAAGGGTAGATATCGCACTAGCGCGCACTACTTGTTGCAGACAAATGTAGACAATTGTCGTGATTTGATTTAGTCGGTTAATAGACGCTAGTGAATAAACACGTTCTCAAAGCGTATTCGTGGAGTGCTAAAATGCCGAGTTGTGTGTTAAGAAGGTGTAAAACTATGGTTCGAAGGTAAATAAGAATAAAGGAGTTACATACCAACGCGTAAGTATTTATAAGTTCGTAATATTTGTATTGTGTTATGGTTTTGTTTCCGATTTTATGAAATTATCAAATGAAATCCCGTATTATTAAAATCACGGTAAAAAAAAACGATAGAGAATATGATTGCAACGGCAGTACGACAAGGACAAATAACGGGCGCCAAGCTTGCGTCATAGATTAATCAAACAGAAAGGATATCGTAGGCACAATACATCCGCGTCTTCCTGTACCGTCTAATTCAATCTTAGCAGAATTTTATATTTCCACATATATCCTCATATTACTACTTATTATTATGTTCACTGTTTAGTTGTCTTTCGCTTAATGTGATGTATATATTATTATTATTATTATTATAAAATAATTAGCAATAATAGTTTTAGAATGTATGTGGATAAAAAGATAGTGTTGTTTTACATTTTCCAGATTTCCGAGTGATGATCTTACGAGATTCTACTGCGGGGGGGATGCTACCTATCGACCTTCGAACTATCTTCGTACCGCAAAATAAATGCGCAAAAAGACTAAAAGACTCCACTTTTTCTCTCATGGTGGCATGTCGATACATTTATGTAAAAAAATTAAATCAACTTCAAAGAAAGAAACACAAGAAATAAACTCAAAATAATGAAATAATATTTTTATATATACGTGAAACTACCCAACAAAAATGAAATCAAAAGAGGGTAGGAAACAAATAAAGGGCCTAAATTTTTATGTGAGATCGGCGCCAGTCGGTGTGCGAATTCAAAATAATTAGGTACTGAATATTATAATAATACCCGATAATTGAAAAGAGTGGGCTATAAGTAACTTAGCAACTGCTTCTCATGCGAGCTCAACACCCGGAACTGCCGCGTAACATCACTGCTCAAAATTCATACAGGATATAAGATTTCACGAAATAAAATAATTTTAATTGGAATAAGTACGTACGTCTTTATCTGTACAAGTATAGAGATTGATAATACAAGCATACTGTGTTTATAAGAAGCATACATATTGTGATTGAAAATAAATCGATAATAATTTTCTTTGTTATTTTATTTTTACATTTTCTACGGAACACTCATTACCAATCAATAGCTATTAACAAACATGCAGATTGGGATATTCAATGTCCAATCTGTAACAATTCTAACTACTCTGTAATTTAGTATCTACTTCAAGTGCAACTCACAAGAGATAGCTATCTCTTTCCCTACCATGCATTCTGTATTATCTTTCGCATTCGCAATCGTAATGTATATACACACTTATAAATAAGTAGTACGTCTTGTCATACAACAACAATAACTGGACGCCGTTCAGTATGTATTGTCGCCACATCAAAAACTCTTATTTATTTTATTAAAAATAGGGACAAACTATAATAGATGATAACACAGTTCACTATTTAATAAAAACAAGTTAATAGATATTATTTTGACTGGTTATGCCGGTAACGCAATACTATTGGTCGATTGATAAATATTAACGAATAGTGGGTTTATAAAACGAGAAATAAGATTAGAACTTGACTGGAGTGCAAACAGAGGTACGAACAACTTGGCAGTTGCTATTAGTTAGTGATTTTCATAGTTTATATCAGTGGTTTTGAGACTGTTTCTAACATATGAAAGTAACCTATCTTTCTTTAAATATCATTGCCCATGTATACAACTTTCATTACAGAAATTTGCTTTCGATAAAATTAATTATTATTTAACACTCCTGATAAAATTATGGTTGGAGTAGACAGCAGGACGGGGCGGGACAGCGACGCGGGGAAAGCGGTTGAAATGTATAGCGCCGAGCGCGACCTGGCTGTGTGAAATCTTATGTATTAACTAGTAAATTACAAGCAGCCCAAGCCGCGCTCGTCGACGTCCCGCTCAGACCGCTGTTTACCCCAGCTTTTAGGTGTTAATTAAAACTTTGACAATTTGATTCGTTATTTTTTATTTTTTTTAAAGACAACTCCCGCATTAAGAATAATCCTGTGTCGCGGGGAGCTTCACAAACATTCGAACAACGGACACAAAGAACACCCAGACTCGGGACAACTATTTGTGGATTACACAAATGTTTGTCCCGTGTAGGATTCGAACCCACAACACTCGGCGCGGCGTAGATAAAGTTTATTATGTTTTAAATGTTTACATGTTAAACATTAAAAATAAACGATTTTTCGATAGCAAACTACGTCACAAGGTGTTATTTCATTCTAAACTAATATTATAAAGAGTTGTATGTATGTTTGTAATATTTTCACGCAAAAACTACTGGACCGATTGCGATGAAACTTGGTGTGTAGATAGCTGGAGACCTGGATTAACGCATAGGCTATATCCGCTATAGCTATATTTTATACCGAAACTCCCACGGGATCGGGACTTACGCTGATGAAACGCCAAAGAATTATCCAGTTATCAAAACATTTTCCGGAATAGACTTCAAATTTTGATTTAACAGGTGCTGGATCATGTTTAACACCATTATTAAAAATGATGACAATTCTTCTTGTCTTATTATTATCGTTTGAATCCCATTGTACTTCGTCGACAATGCCTATAGCACCGTTTACAACACCCAAAGAAATATCTATATTTACTAAGTTTAAACTAAGTATAGTTCCTTCTAACCCTGCCTGTCAGATGCATCCTCCTCGTACTTTTCAATTTAGTCGCGATCTCTTTTGCAAGGTACCTACCTAGGACAATCCACAGTATCTGTGTGTGTGCAATAAGTTTAATTTCCGGATGGGGGATAGCTTGCAACATGGCATGATTTATTTGCTGAGACATGTTTCTCGTATCGACAGGAAGCCGGCTAAGCCATTTAGCAATTTCATGTTATCTACCTTCTTTTGAATGTGATTTAAGTGAAATCAGTCGTTTCGATAATATAAATCGGTCTCTTTGTGGAGTGATGCCTAGTCGTATTCATAGAACATTTCGTTAAAAGATATTTTGTTTACCAAACCAACCGTTTTCTTTATCGACGGTATCGAATATAACTGACAAACGCAAGTGCAAAAATTCTTTGCTATCGATGTATTTTAACTAAAAATTGCGATTATGTTCTGCATGATAAGAAGAGCAGAGTTGAAATTTAAACATTTGAAATTTCAATGAGTTCAATTCCCTAATGTTTTCTGAGAAAAAACTTTGAAGTGTTTTGAATTCTGGGTTTATCTGGATTTATCTAATAATTATGTGCGTAAATTTATAACTTATCAATAACAATGTCCTTACGTTGTAATAAACAGTATTTATTTGTAACGAGTAATGAATGATGGAGGTATAATTTAAATAATGTAAGTACAGTAAAAAAAAAGTACAGTATATATTATTATTAACACTATCAATATCTTTTTATTTTTTAAAGAATACTAGTAACGTGGGTCACACTTTACTAGTATTCTTGTTAAACCCTCCAGCTAAGCTAAACGCTTGTGTTAGGTGTGGGATTACGGGTAGTGCACTGGGTGGGGTTCGAACCTGCAACCACTTGATCGCAAGTCCGACGCCTTAGCTATTACACAACCGCCGCTTAATCAAAAAATGATTATAAAAAATATAAAAATAATACTTTGACGGCTAAAAATTCTTTAGAACTGGATGTAGAACACATTTCAGTATCTTCGTATGATTTATTTTACTAATACTTAGCTCTACGTACCTTTGTTTTTTTAGTTCCCATCACACAAAGTTTTGCCATCTAGTGACGAATAGATTTAATTATATTTCGAAAAACACTCCCGAGATTTTTCTAGAATATATATAATACCACGAAAATTTACTGATTTACTTTGCGATTTTTCCATACAAACGTACAAGACGAACGCTGACAGTGTACTAACTATAAGCCACGCCCACTGGGATGAAGTCGGGACTTAGTTATAATCACAGTGCACAGTTGCTTAGGCCCTCTCCTCTTTGTATCTGCTCCGTGATTCGTCCTCATTTAAATATATAATTTACACGTCATCTAGCAACTGGGCTGGGAGATTTATGTTAGATTGAAACCTTGCCCAGCCCAAGAACCAAACAATGTGCAATGATCACAACACCCTACTGTCCTGCAACCAGCTAAGCAGGTACTACTGAGGTTACAACAGTATTGTCGTATGGCCTCTATACCTCTTTCATTGTTATTAACAATTATGTATGAAAAAAACATTTTTTGAGCTACCTGATACCTGAGCCTCGTGATTTGCCCTCTAATTAAAATATCTACAGTTATTTGGTGAAGCCTTCCAGAATATTAATTCATTCCCGACACACTTCAACGGCGTACGAACCTTGCGCTCTCATATAAATTGATTGAAGATTTTATTTTTATTGACTTCGTAATTTTATGACCTTCTTAGTAATAGCAACAATTTTGTTACAAAGTGATTATTTTTTTTTGGATTCACCGCATTGCTGGGCAAACAAAAGATATCAGTGGGCATATCAGTTTAAAACTTAAGCCAAACAGAAACTTTGCTGTAAAGCGTACTAATGTAGATTTATATGGACGATGAAAATGCTTGGGATTAAGTTGCTCTAATTTTATCGTAGGCGCATTTTTTTTTTTATATATTTTTTACACGTATCTATAATACCTACAGTAGGTATTTTTTTGTTTTTAATCTTTGACCTGTTATTGTTTTTTTATAGCTTTGTCTAATTTTCAAAAGCCTAGCAGTTTTCAGTATTTCATTGGTCTACCCAAAGGTCTGACTGCGGTGGCGGACCGGTTTGAGTTGTGGAGCTCCTTTCAATGTGGTTGAGTTCCGTGATTACCGACGTTCGTAGTCTAATATTGGGTGTCGTGACTAAAACTGCAATGATTATTTTCGTATAAAGACCACCCTGGACGCCTACATGGCACTTGCTTATCAAGGCTAGTCAAAGGAAATGCCGGCATCATTTAGCTTTAAGTTTCGAGAAACTTATAACTTCCCAAGTTCCCATACAGTAACTTTCTAGGTATTTTTTCTTTGTTCCTGTCAGCTTACTTTAAACTTAAACTTCTTGTCAGGTTTCTGTCTGGGTATACGTGAGGTACACTGAAAGTTTTGCGTAACTCATTAATAAAACAATTTATATGTCAAGTAATATATTTACTGCTTTTCGAAGTATTCTCCATTACATTTTAAACACTTTTTCATTCGGTCAAACATGAGGAAAACATGAGGAAGAGGTCTAAGGGCATGATTTTCACGTGCTGGTTGAAAGTCGCGCCCCGCGCCGCGAATAAAAGTGAAACAGATAGCTATAGCATAGAAAGACAAAAATGCTGTGCTGTCCGTTGCACAACTTGTACAATTGCAAAAAGCGAGCTACAGACATAACATACAGAAATCAACAAGACGATATTAAACAATATTACCAGCGTTAGGGAATATCACCGATAATAATAGAAAAACATGCCCTTAGACCAATGGTCCTCATGTTTTTAAAAATGCTTTGACCGAATGAAAAAGTATTTAAAATGTAATGGAGAATACTTCGAAAAGCAGTAAATATCTTCATTTACATGTAAATTATTTTATTAATGCGTTACACAAAACTTTCAGTGTACCCTACGTACTAACACAAAAACAAAAAAAAAACAGACGGAAGAAAGGTATATTACTTTGACTACAAGTACCAAAAGACTGCTGACATAGTTTGAGAGTTGAAGCAATAAATTGAGAACAGCAGTGCCTACCGCTGGATCATACATTCACACACATCAATCGTTCATATTTTTTTATTCAAATAAGTCTATTTTCGTTAGTAAGCGAAGAATATTTCAGCGAGCTAGCTAACGCTCCTCCATTTTTTGTTAACTCCTTTATAGCGTTGGCAACGAACAACTGACACTACTGTGCATGTTTATATGCATTGGTAATCACTCACCTTCGCGTTGGTGCGTTCTTGTTTGCCACACACACACACACAAAATCAATATGAACGTATTTTTTTATTACCACCAAGGTGGAGAAAAAGTGCACAGCCCGGAATTTTAAGTTACGTATGATGTATTGCGGTTCATCTATGTCTCATTCAATATTTAGAGCAAAAGTAAAAATATTTTCCACTGCAATAGTGTATAGTGTTTACTATACACATATGTGGTGTGTGCTAATTGAATATTTTTTCATATAAACATACTCAGAAAACGATTATTAACACATTCGACGGTATTTAAATAGCAACGGACACGTTTTTGTTTTCTCGCCACTAATGTTATTAAACTATAGTAAAACGTTTCTGTTCAATGTTTAGCTTGCAAACAAGTTCAAGTTTCAATCTATCTTTAAGTGAAAACTATTTTCGAAAAATCTACCGGAGTGAAAAGTTATTTTATTTTAAGTTAAAATTTTTTTATTTATCATTTGCGATTGCCGCTGCTGCGACTCATAGCTACCAGTAGTCGTGAATGTAATTCGATCGTGTCTGATATCTCAAATCAAATACATCACGCTTGCGTTGAGGTGCTCAACGGACTTCCAATATCCCTTTTATTGTAATGCTTGTTCTTGTTCACAAGAAAATATCTATTCAACCTTTTAAGGAGTGCACAAAGTGCACAATAATCTATATATATAGAAGAAAGAAAGAAGAAAGAAAATCCTTTTATTTTGGTGCTGAGATACAAGTAATACCAATTAATATACCTATATCTATATGACTTCGAGTGTCTAAACATGACCTGCGAGCTTTGAAAAGCATACATATATATATACTGACAAGGCACCGGATGTTGATTACTATATATAGATCCCTAATGAATTTGCGACTACGTAAATTATAAATAGCTCTGATTGCTCATTTCTGCAGAATGAATATAGATTCTATATCTGCAACACTAAAATGAAATGTAGGAAATGACATTGAAAGTAACTAAGTAAACTAGTCGTGCAGTGTCTATGTCTTTTAATTGGCGGAAGAAAAGAAAGAAATGTTAAGTGAGGACCTCATTGTTATCTAGGATCCAGCGTCACCTATAGGAAAATAGGTTCATTTACAAAATCTAACTTTTGGTTTAATAAAACGTCACATTCAGTTGTCTCACGTTAGGCAAAAAGGGAATCTTATCCATTTCGTTTTTCCCCCTCCTCATTTAGCACTAAAAGCCTGTAGGTCTATCTATTTATTTATTAATTTAACATACATAACATATAATTTGAACACAGCTGTTACACTTTTTCTAACAAGTAACATACTCTTTGATAAGTATATTTAAAGCCAACAGTATCAACTGGCAAACACAGCTTTCTCAAAAAAACATTTCTAACCGCTTAGTATAACTGCGTGTTGTTCTAGCAATGTCCGTACGATAGGCTAGATGGTTTGGTCTATTAGTTAGTGACCCTGACTGCTGAGCCAGAAGTCGTGGGTTCGATTACCACCCCAGACAAATAATTGTGTGATGAACATTATCATTTGTTCTGTGTCTGGGTGTAATTAATCGGTTTGCCCATTTTTAACTCTGGTCCGAATGAATTGACACTATTCATTTGAACCTGCTGTTTTTAATCACTCAGGTAAGGTTTTAGCAAACAGACGGCTTTTTTACAAAGTCCGTAATGCTCAAGTTTTAGCGGTAGGTTTTGAATGGTCGCAAAAGATACCGAGAGCATCCTGATACTCCCAGGCGGTAAAAATGTGCTGTAACAAGGTAGCACCTTCGTTAGTTGTACAACGCCTTTTGTGAAAACGTGTTATTGATCGTGACGAATGTTGTTTGCATTAAAATGAAATAGTATTTAATTAACAACAGGACTGATACTTGTCTATATGTACCTAATTGTAATATTTACTGTCCCTTGATTTAAAGGGACTTATGATTATGATGTTTCATGAGATTAGGAAAAACTCCTTGACACAAAGTAAATGTTAGCGCTAAGTTGGGAAAGGAAGATTCAACAATAGATTGAAAATCCAACCGGAACCATGTAAATTAATTAACTGCAACAAAAGTCCGAGGTGAAAATGTTCGGGCGCTCTTTTGCGCGCTCTAGACGCTGTGTGTGTGAATACGAAAGCAAACGGAATGAACGTTTTTTACAAATCTTGTTATATGATTCTTAATTTGACATTGTTCATGGCATAATGTGACAGCAATCAAGAAGTTTTATTGCTTTTATTTAAAGAGTATTTAATTGAGCAAGCATTATTAGTTTCCGAGATTTTCGGGTATCTTTATGTGACCCGGATTCTTTGTTGTCGAGTGTACAAGTAGCTTTGGTCCTACTCCAAGTTTCGGACTAATACTGTGTCAGATTGCAATCATATCGTTAGTTTATCGGGGTTTAGTGGTGGAAAATAACAGACAAATTAATTAACATCTATAATTACACCGTCAGTTTCTTTTCATTACTGCCCTTAAGAACTATTCTTTCGTGAGGTTAGCCCGTTTAGACACAAATAAATACTTCAACTTACGTTAAAGGCATAAATGTTCACATCGGCGTAGTTATCGTAGATCGTGCTACAGGAGTTGTAGACACTGAATATATATTTGCTACGTCGTAGCACGATGTGCACCAGTTTATTTTAATATGTATACAGAATTTATATATGTGAATGCTACACTTAGCAAATCTTCTTAGAGACACGAGGGAGTCGGTGTTGTTACCGTACAATACCGTACAGTTTTCGTTGCTGGTCAGAATTACGGCTTGGCCGAGTGGAAATCTGCGTTAGACTGTGTTTGCTGACACCTGCTGAGTATTATTTTCTTTCTCAAAGTCCCATCTGTTTTATGTAACGGAGGTTTGTGTCAGACCATGTTCATCGTCCCGATATTCGAAAACAATGAACTCGTCTACTCCGCAACACTATGGGCGTCTCACTTTCTGGTGATTCTAGCAACCAGCAAAAAAAAACACATTCCGCTGGTAGTGTTGGTTAAAATTGTTATCTATATATTAAGACGAGGAGAATTTTTTGTAAGCATTTTTTAAGCAAACGCGCACAAACAGGAATGTTAAATTATATTATATAATAATTGAAAGTTTTGTCCGCAGATTCGTACATGAGCGCTGGTACTGAAGCGATACACACGGTGGCATTACCCGCGGGTACGACAGACAGACAGGTACGTCGGCACAGATCAGAACCTGTCATCAAGCGATGGATCTTCGACAACAGTCCCCACCGAGTCCAGCCCGAGGAGATCGAGATGACGACATACAGCGTGAGTTTCACCGGTGCTCCACAACAAGACATTTGACAACCACAGAGAGATATAAGACGTATTCCATACTTATTCTTCCCTTACCGTAATTTGATAATACCTAGACACAGAAATCCAATTACATCTAAACCGAGTCTTTGATATGTCTCTGGACTTTTTATATCTGAATACAATTTGACTTAAGCCATCTTTACATGACCTTAACTAATGCATTTTCTAGCAACGAACAAATTTCTTGTCTTAGACCAGGTTTAAAATTGATGTTTAATAGATATTACACATTTAGAAAAATGCATGCATTTACTCTTCAAATATTTGCAAAAATCTAACACTTATTAGTATAAACGTGTCTAATTAGAGGAATAGGCTAAGTATATCTATGTGTGATATGTAGTTTGAAAACATAAACTCATTAGAAATATTTGAAAAGTAGTGTAAAACGGAATCCATTGTAAAAACTGGAGGCAGGGAGGCAAAAAAACCGATGACAATGTACGATTTGAGGTGAGTAAGAAACAAACTCAAAATTGTTATTTAAAAGGAGACATCGTTCTACGATCTAAGTTCGATCTTACACTCTATCTACTCTAGTAAGAATTGTCAAGGTCGATAGTAGTATTAATACGAAAGCTTCACGAATAGGCTTCCGTAAAAAAAAGATCTAGTTTTAAGCTGTAGTGATACTTCGTACGACCGTGTAACTTTTGTACTTCATACCTTCAAGTGATCAGTAGCACTGAGTACTTGTTATTAAAAGCCCATGTTGTCTACTACAAACTTAAAGTCACGACTTTAAACTGTGACGCGCCCTCAGTATGGCGTAAAACTGAGGCCCCACCGACAACACAGGGCCTTCAATACGGTTTAGAAGGAAAAACACCGGAATCAGTGCAGGATGTTCGTTTTAGGTTGATGATCCATTAATGGAGTTGAATTTAACCGTCAATGGAAGCAACAACAGGTCTGACAAGAGGTTTATTGCACACTTGCTAACCCACGTTAGAGAAACGTGAATAGTTGAAATCGCATTTCAAATAAAACTATTATGACTCAAATCCACCATGTTAAATGAGAACGTGAAGTAATTCAAATACAAACTAAAAACATAGCTACGTTTTGAAAATGAATATTGTCACCTGCTTCGGTAAGCATGCTTTCAAATAGCTTCGGAAGCGTTTTTTACTAAATAAATACTAAATGATATAATATAAAATACATGAAATCATAAAATGGGAAGTTTCTACAACCTGTTCTTCAAATAACGAGGTATTCCTGTCTAAGATCAACTTTAGAGTGAACGCCAAATATGTTTCCCGAGGTTTAAACCACAACGTTCGATGCTTCTAACAATTAAATAACTTAAGAACTAACAAATGTGATATGTCGTTGATATAAATGAACTATGTTCGTAGGGACATGTTAAATCTTATAGTCTGAAGATTGTACTTTAAAAATTAACGTTATATTTACATACTATACTTCTATCTTTTCTCACAATACATTAAATGTCTTCCAAGTGAGAAAAGACGACGTGAAAAGAGCTTAGTAAAAATGTTATAAAAAAATATTTTATGAACTGGAAAAAAAAAACATATTTAATGTGTGTTTTATATCAACCTCGTTATCAGGATTTAAATAAAGGCTTAACAAAAATATGTGACAAAGTCACAATTAAAGTAATTAAAACCTGTTGGCTCGGGCTTCGTAAAGTGTTGGACTTGTTTTAGACAGCAAAGGGGACGGAGGGCTCCAAAATTGCAGCCAGGGTTTGATAGATTAGTCAAGGTAGATTAACTGCCTCTCAAATAGGTCTGATGTTCGAGACACATGGTGGTTTTAGTCAAATTGACTTCGAAACATCTGCTGTTGTGCCCGCGCCGGCGATACCCTGACGAAAAATGATTTTTTTCATACCCTGACGAAAAATGATTTCCTTATGTTAATTTGCAGGAGCTGGATTGAAATGTTAAAAGGTAGTCTCTAATAACTTTTTTGTATATTATCTCATACATCTCTATTCCATATTTATTAGCATATTATTATAGTTTATTAGTAAAATCATAAACGATAACTAATTTCTTGCTTATACATGTTTTTTGTAGAAACTGATTACGATTGATTTTAAGATAATTCCGTTTTATTTTTATCTTAATTATTTCGAGGTTAATTTGCCTTTTGTCTCCAGAAACTCTTATCAGCTGTCAACACTGTATTCACTCCTTCTTAGGTTAAATCATCTTGTACACAGTCTTTTATTTCTTAATTATTCCACATTCATATTTTATACTGTTTTAAAAAAGACTACGATTCATTTAAACAAGTGTATTTTGTTTTTACAAGGATTGCCAATTTCTTAAGCTTTTATTATTCTGTGTGATTATTATTACAAGTACGATTTTTATATAAAGTTAAGATTAACACCTATTTTTTCTTTACTTTATTATAGCTAACCCACTATCTTGAAGAAAAAGAAAGTCAGCTGAGAGTGGTAGATTATACGTCAGCTGGTCACATGAATGTGAAAGGAATATGTACTTATACGTTCACGTCAATTGATAATTTCTAAGATGACAGTTTGTATGCTATTGCCAGTAAATAAGAATGTCAGCTGGCTGTATTCCGGCGGAAAGATTGCCAGCTGATACCCTAAAAATTGTAACGCAGGAGCCAGACGGGGATATCTATCGCCTATTTAGACGCACCAGCTAAAGACGCATAGCATATAAACTATCATCTGATAAATTTTCAATTGAGAGGAAATCACTGAACGTATACCTATCGATTTATATCACGTTCATGTGACCAGCTGACGTATAATCCACCACTCTATAGTCAGCTGACTTTTATTTTTTTTCAAGTTATTGGGTTAGCTATAATTTGATACAATTTTCAATCGGAAGGAAATGACTAAAAATAATATTTTTTTCAAAGTGCGCGGGAGGCTGCTGCTCCTCAATCCCCTGACGGAACCAAAGTTGACGTTCACGAGGCTTCATGATCCAACTCTCATTTTACGAGTTTTCACCCGAGAGAAAATTGGTCATGAAAATCTGTTGCTGCATAAAGCTCGTTAATAGAATATAAACAAATAAAACCGGTTTGATCGGACTGATTCGTCTTTACCTGTTTATATATAGAAGATAACGAATTTCTCTGACATTTAAGACTTGACTCAGATTGTACATATAGGTACAAGTCTGGTAAAGCGTGAACTTATTCTAAATTAGGTAACAAAAACTGTATCTAAGGAATTTCGCTTTCAAAACATATCGAATAAACTTGTACAGTACATACTATGCATGTATATTATACAATAGACATATACTCGGGGACATGTCTTACTCTCTATCTCTCCTAAATAAAGTAAAATAAAATACCAGATTTAAGAATAACTTTAAAGTCATGAATAAGTATCCTTGTAAATATTCCCAATGCCATTTTCAAAGTAATGGCTGTTAATAACGTATGATACTATAGTATTTTCTTAAGTAAGAATTGTGTTGTCAATTTTAAATATTTTAGTTTCACATTTAAAAATGCTGTGGGAGAACAATAAACCGTAAAATAAATTACAAAACTAAAACATTATATAAGTAAATAGATACATATTTTATTAATACTAAATCGCAAAAATAAAAAAAAAGCAAAAAAAACCTATATAAGACGTAGTTAATTTGGAGTCTGTCAATAGGTGAATAGTTATATACATAGGCGTCCTATACTTAAGGTTATAAATTTCCCTAAGTGGATGCGTCTAACCAATGAACATTTCAATTCCAATTCCTTTGGTTTTGTGCCTGCAAGCGGCATCTTGAATCTCATCTCTCCCCACGAACGTTATAATAGTACCTTCCAAAAACAATTTATTAGCTTGAATAAATAATTCCAATAACCACTAAGATTATAAGCATATATGCATTACATAGATACCTAGATACATATCATATTTATATTAAATGCCCGTTACATCTGAACTCTTGCTATAAGTGGTATATCTATGTAAATCTTAAAAAAAAAATGAAATAAGAATCCTAGAGCAATTTTGCAGTGCCGCCCACCGGGTGCAATTCGGGATTCAATCAACTGGCAAGATATACCGTTCTCTAATGACATATAATTTCAACTACCACCCGTCGAGGGTAGTCAGTTCGATACTACGTTGAGAAAATTATCTAGCCTGGGTACAAATTGTGTCCGTAAATTAATTCCCATCATATCCTTAAGCTTCTCGCAGAAGTCGCATTTCAAGAAAGCGGGATTTATATCTTGGAGATTTAAGAATCACATTGTAAAAAACAATCAAATGTTGGTCAATCAACACAGGTTGGTAATGCACCACTGGTGACACAAAATGACACCACTGGTGTCGCCGGTATTTATGGGCATCAGATAGGCAGTGGGCTTGCATGGGTACTTAGTGAAGCACGCTTTAATAGCGAATCGAATTAAAAAGTAAAAAAAGGGTTGCCCAACCTAACTAAGAAAAAATTGTCAGGGTCTTGATGACCCTGACAATTTTTTCTTAGTTAGGTAACCAATCATAGGAGCCCAAACTCGAGGGGTTTACCAGTAGCCACTGAAGAGTTCCACCTCCTGACTCCATCATCAGATCAGCTCCAAGATGTCAAATATTAGTATAATATAGTGTTGTCCTCCACATGTACATACAAAACAAAATTTTATTTCAATACAACAATTAGAAGTAGGTTAAAAATGACTTCCAAGATTTGTTTAGGTACATAGTTAGTTACATGTGAAGCTAAAAAAAGCGTTTTAAAAACAACGACCGTTCCTCGGCCGTCAATGTGGTATTAGAAAATTGTGCTTGAATGCTTAATACTGAAAATGTGGTTAAATCATTTGAATTGAGAAACAGACGAGTCTAATTACTACTACTACTATCACCATCATTCAATTTAGGTGCTACTGCATTTCTGAGCTTACTTTTGCGATTTTGAACCATTTCTAAATGCAATATAGAACCAGACACAGTGCAGTAGAATAGTACAGTTAAGTGGAAAAGTGAAATTACATGCATCTTACAAAAGATCGCGTTTAAACATCTGAATTGAACCATAACCTTAAAGCTGACTATAAGTTGTTGGTAGGTCAATATCACGTTTCCAGTGAAATCCGTCTTTGTGAAAAATAATACGCATCAAACACAGTGTCTGGGAAGTTAACATGGTTTAATCCCGTATTTTCCTACTACATTATAACATACTACTGAATATAGCAGAGTTAGCTGTGCTTAAATCATATTGTTTTTTGTTTAGTTTAAAAACAACGCTGTGTCGCATCTTCTCTCGCTTACGGACGCTTTTTTATATGTCGATTTATTTCATCGCGTGAGCGCCAAAGTGCCATATGCACTTAAATTTGGTTACTTACTTACAATCGAGGACATACATGTGTTTTAATCCATACATCGATATATCCCAGGTGTTGATATTTATTTTATGGATCCCAAAACGGTTCGACATATTTATTCCTATAATACTTAATATCTATGACCTCTTGACTATGATCTCGATACCCAATAGTCAACGTATGCTTTAATTTTTTTATTAAATTGTAGGATAAATATGTAAAATACAAATAACTTTTAAACTCACTTATTGCAGAAATGATGAACAGAACTGGCGCTTTAGTAGTTATTTAATATTAGGAGGATAATAGTTATAATATCGATTGACTTTAGAATAAAACTAATTGGTACAATATATAACAATCATAACATAGATTTAATTCCCATAATTATAATAGTATCACACAAAATATTAATAAAATGAGATAGGTAGCAGGTAAGTTAAATTAATATTTAACCATTCCATAATAGCCGCATTAAAAATTCCAAAGAAAAAAATCAGTAAAGCTCATTTAAATAATAAAAAAAAATCAAGAAAACATATTCAGTAAGGTAAATGTTAAATAAGTTTTATGTATGTATCGTAATCATTCAATTATGAATAATAATAATAATAACTCCACACATCTCACACACGGCCGTCTGATCCCAAACTAGGCAGAGCCTGTACTATGGTAACCAGACTGCTGATAAACATACTTATATATTTCTAAATACATACATATTATAGATAAATTACACCCAGACACAGAACAAATTATCGTGCTCATCACACAATTATTTGTCCTGGGTGGGAATCGAAACCACGACCTCTGGCTTAGCAGTCAGGGACACTAACCACTAGACCAACAGGCCAGTCAAGGTATTAACTAATTATTGCAACAAGTGTGGGAGAGGTGAGTTTGGAAGTTACATCTATCGTTTTATCGCTATACTAATATACAGGATGTAAGTCACACCGTAACGAATACTGAAATAGTGTATTCAGACTACCAATCTGAGTGGAAAATCATTGGATATTTCTGCCGGAAAATTCATAATTTTTTTTCACTTTTTTTTTATTTTTTTGCTTAAAAGTGATATCACAATGAGTAAACATAACATTTTACCGAAAAATAATCAGTAAATACCCCATACGGCCAACAACTGCATTTATGATATCAGCTGCTTCAACGGCGCCGTGCGCTGAAGGTCATTCACCGCGCCACACACGTACGCGTTCGCGTTACACTGCGTAGTTCAAAATCAAACTATTGACTGTAAATCTTTAATCTCGCATTTTTATGATGAACTGACTTTTACATTGTGATAAGTATCCCAAGAAAGACGTATTTGCAAATTATTTGAGACGGTGTTACTTACACGCTGTATAAATAGCATACATTCAATTTAACAAGCTGAAGTTAACACTTCTTTAACTTCGACTTCCAAGGCTTCTTTTTAAAACTTTGATTTGTGTTTTTAAAATGATTCAGATGATTTCTATCAAACATGTAAAATTTGTACTACGTATAGTCAGAACCATAAATATATTTAGTTTTGCAGAAGTCCATATATTATATCTGTTCAAACGAAAGATCAAAAATATCTAACAATAATATCACCTATATGAACTTATGAGTAATACCTACCTCATGACAGTTAACGATCTGACGTTGTGTTCACATCCAAAAATCCTTTCAGGCCGTTTATGTCAATAAACATATTTCTAGTGTTTCGGTACAATTACATATTAACCGTGTTTATTGTATCTTAAAGGAAACTATGATTGACGTCAGACATTTCTGGAATATGCAAACGTACTCATATTTTAAAGTCTTTCCTCCATTGATTATTTGGTTTATGATAGTTTAGATAGTTTTGGAATATTAGTACTCTAACATATTTTGGAATATCTATTTTGGACGCTAATGGTAAACAGATATCTTTGGTTCGGACTGTGCAAAGAAGGTAGCGGTAAGATCTTATATAGTCCATTGAAATGTTAATTTTTTTTGGGCTTAGCGTGCCTTTGTCAGAGGACGCAATTTTATTTTTTAGATATCAAGGAGGGGTTAGTGTAAAGTTTAATCCAAGTTTGTGGGGTTGCAACCCTTGTCCCAGGGCATCCACCTTAGAAAAAGGGGTACAAATGGTTTTTATGGTTTATCTGACAAACTATAGGTCTCACAAAGAAATTATCTAAACAATTTTTGTTGCAAACACAATTCTCTACAACTTTGGTCAAGTAAGTTTTAGTCGTAGAACCAAAAATAACAAAGTTTTAAGCGAAAATCGATGAAAATTTCAGCCGCTGGTCCTTTACTCTCCAACATGCTCAAAGCCTCCTCAAATTTGGTGATTATTTGTTCGAATAGAGGATTATGTATCGCTTCGAAAATTATAGTTCAATGTCAGTAACAGCATCATCCAGGAAATGTCATTCTTCTTCTGTGAATTTTATTGACTCCATAATTATTTTTGTCAGTGACAGATATTATTTTAAAAAGCAATAATTTCAAAGTTGGGTTCAGTGTCAAATCAATCATTAATTAATAACAATATTGCATTATCAACAATTAAAAATATTATCAAAAAAAAAAAAATTAAAAGATAATTAAATATTATGGCGCATCATTAATATTTATGTACAGTTATAAATTACTGAATAATAGTATTCATTTCGCAGCGCTCTAAAACCTTAATTAATTAATAAAATTTCGAGATCTTCTTGATTTTTTTCAATGACCTGGTCGTCTGCCGAGGTCGAAAACTTGGATTTATTATTGTCTTTTCATCATAAACAACATATCAAAAGAGCAAACATACCTGATTTGATGCATCGTTCAATGTTTAATCTGATTATTAGCAACTATACCAATTACAAACACATTGTGTAGCATGTAGAATGGATAGGATCGTCATCTTATTATAGATTATGAATATAATTATAAAATAATTACAATTAGCGGAGTATAATTAGCAAAATAAGTATGCAGGCCTAGGTGAAGACGTAATTTTTTATCGTGGGAGAGCCATGCTTCGGCACGTATGGGCCGGCTCGACCGGAGTGATACCACGGCCTCACAAAAAACCGGCAGCGAAGCAATGCTTACAATTTGTTTCGCCGAGTGAGTGAGGTTACCGGAGGCCCTAACCCTTCCCCCTCCCCTCCCCGCACTCTCCTTCTTCCCCTCACCCACCCTTTCCCTACTCCCACCTTAAAGACTGGCAACACACTTGTGCCTCTTGAGTTGCAGATGCGGCGGAAATGGGCGGCGGTAGTCACTTACCATCAGGTGACCCGTTTGCTCGTTTGCCGCCTAACCAGATAAAAAAAAATCTAGCGATGCATTTATATCTTTAAAGATGCAAAATTATTATTTGTTCTTACCAGACATAATATATACTCATTTCGATGAACAGATAACGTTTTAGTTATACATAATATCGTGTTATGATCGACGATGTTGATAGGGTTCTATGTTTGACATATAACCCTATCAACATTATAGTTTAGTTTTTTCAAAGCACCTGTAATTTCTATTCGATTAGTTCTATCGACTATTCATAATAATCAACACAACATTACTATTTATAAATGTATTTATTGCTTTTCGAAGTATTCTCCGCGAAATTTGACACATTTTTCCATACGATGGAACCAATCATTGAAGCAACCATTCCATTCGGAAGTTGGGGTCTCCAAAATGCCGTTTTGTAGGCGTCCACAGCTTCTTCAGGTGATGGAAATCTCTGACCACGCAATTTATTCTTTATTTTAGGGAAAGTATAGAAATCATTAGGGCTTAGGTCGGGGCTGTACGGCGGATGGTCTAATAATTCTATGTTTTCTTGCTTTAAAAACTCTTTTGTTCTGTGCGCGGTGTAAGAACTCGCATTGTCGTGATGGAGGATGATGCGGCGGTTGCAGTTCTCTTTACGGAGTTCAGAAACGACCTGTGGCAAACAAATGCTAGCATACCATTCTGCATTAACCGTTCTTTGTCCCTCAAGAGAAATAGTCGCAACATGGCCGGTTTTGGAGACAACCGTGGCCACCATTTTTTTTGCAACACTCCGTGAACGAACAATTTTTGTTGGCTTTAACGCATTTTCGAACACCCAAACTCGTGACTGGTATTTTGTTTCGGGTTCGTACGCGTATATCCAGGATTCGTCACCTGATACGATGTTGTATACAGCATTTGAAGACCCTGCGTGGAATCTTTCGAGAGTTCTGACGCACCAAGTAACGCGAGCCGCTTTTTGCTCTTCACAGAGCGAATGCGGTATCCATCGGGAAAACAACTTTTCTACACCTAATTGTTCATGCAAGATTATTTGTATTTGACTCATGCCAATGTCTAAAGTTGCCTGAATTTCACGGTATGTCACATGTCGATCTTCCTCAATCAGCTTACGCACAGCATCAACGTTTTCTTGGGTGACTGCAGTTTTTGGACGACTTTGACGGGGATCATCACTGAGCTTGACACGTCCACGTTGAAATTCAGCAAACCAGCGATAAATAGTGGTTTTGAATGGGGCTTCATCACCAAATGCAGAAATCATCCGGTCAACACACTGTTTTTGCGTTAAACCACTTCGAAAGTCATAATAAATCAACGTTCTTGAATTTTCTCGAGTCAATTCCATTTTCTCAACGACTAAACAAGTTTGACAAAACCTTGTGATAAGACCGAGAATCTTTTTTTAAATAAATAAATGGTATTCGATTTTTAAAACCAAGGAGTTTTCAATTAAAAAGATTTTAATATGTTAGAAACAGTGGAAATATTCCATTCCCGATACTTTTAGTGCAGCCTATGTATTGAAAATAAGATATAATAAAAACATCAGCGCTGTATAGAATTAAGTCTTCTGTTATGCACGAGTTTTCCCCATTACGGGAGGTAGGAATTAGGTATATATTAGGTATAAATAAATACATACCATGAATTATTTGATTTCAGTACTCTAAGCGGTTTAGATAGTTTAAGATTAGGTTAAATATTTAGAAGAAATCTTCTGATCCGACTAAAACGTGCTGTCACGGGGAATAATGGCCTCCACATCAAAAAAGGTCATTACATTTTGGGCCCACTTCCGTTCTGATGGCGAGCTATCTTGCTCGCTATTCTCACACTCATAGAAGTCGGATGTCATATATTTCGTTTGGTGCCAAGTGCGTCTCTTGTAGAACGAGAAATACCCTTTGTTACCCTTGAAAATCGTAGTAAAATAAACGCGTGTACGAAAGAATAACCTAGTCCTTTAAAAATAACGTTTGCAAGAGAATATACTGGTAAAAACTAGCAAACTAGGCCGGCAACGCACTTGTGACTCATGAGTTGCAGGTGTCCATGGGCGAAGGCAGTTTGCTGCTTTTCGCCGTGTGAGTGAGGTTACCGGAGGCCCCTCTAACCCCTATCCTCCCCTCTAATCCTTCTTTCCCCTCTTCCCACTCTTACCCCCTCTTCCCCTACTCCCACCAAGGGCTTGAGTTACAGGTGCCCATGGACGGCGATAGTCACTTACCATCAGGTGACCGTCTGCTCGTTTGGCATAATATAAAAAAAAAAAAAACTTAACAAATATAGGTTTAATTTAATGAATAGAGCAGCACCTGTATGTTACAAACTAAATATTAAATTAAACACTAGTGTCGCTGTTCCGATTGAATGTACATATAACGATATTGGATTCGACAGCTTGTAGAAGTAGTTAGTTGCGCTTTAGAATATACTATTAAATTAACTCTGTCTATCTTGCCTTCAAATGTAATTTAGAATCTGATAGGTACAACTATCTCTCTTTGATTAAGTAAAGGTAGTAGATAGTAATCCAGTAAAAAAATAAGTAAGTTTAATTGTTATTATAAAGTAGGTAAGTTTCTAATTTACGAGTATGGTAGGGTAAGCAAAAAAATATATATGTTTAGATAGGTGTACGATTAAAGCCGTGGTTTAGACGATCAAGAAGAACTGCCCTTCATCTAGAAGGCTTTGCTGAAGGTTATAAATGTATGTATATATCATGTAAAAGTACATAATATTTGAGATTAAGCAGTAAATTGGATCCAGGAATATAGATAAGTAGTTGCGGTAGAAAAACGGCCATGTTCTTTTGAGAAAATTAACAATAAATTGGTGATGATCTGGCAGTCTTTAAAACCCGTATTTGCACAAACGCATTTTAGCTCTTTCCCTTTATTTCAGTTTACTTTTGTTCTGTTCGATATCGAAAAGTAAACCAAACATCGAAATTTTGTCAAACCGTCTGTGTTCCCATTTCATTTGGCTTCAGAAATTCAAATTCTGCTCGTTTGCCCCCTATAATATAAAAAAAAAATGCTTCATAAAATTTGTCTGATACTTAGGAAATTTGGTGTGGTAATGCCTAAATATTAGTCTATGCCCGTCAGAAATAGTCCGTCCGTTTAAAATTATTACAAACTATAAGACGCTTCTACTTTAGAAATAATACCTATTAACATTTAAACATGATACGAATAAATATGTCTTCTTCTTGTTTGTATCTTGCCGACAATCAGACGGAAATGTGATGTCTTTTATTATAAAAGATCGATAGTTTTTCTAGTGTGAGGGAAAAACTTTGATCGTGATGAACGCACGCCCGAACGCACTTTGCTCACGTATGAATATTTTTTTATTAGTATCTAACTATAATTAACATTTTCCTATTCAATTATAATATTACAATAACTGATATTTAATAAGTCTATTAAAAAACTATATTTAAGAAACTTTCTGGCTTCAGCTTTTTATCTAAACTCGTTTAATCACCGTGTCAAGGACATGGCAACAACTATTTTCGAGTTGAACTGACTAAAACCACGTGGCGTCTCCAAGTTTTTAAGGCTTTTTAAGAATTTGGCCTCTGATTCCGGTAAACCGTCTATTTGAGGTAAGTGAACCGCATCGGATTTCTTACAGACGTTTTCACTCTGCAGAGAGGCTATACCTGTTTGTTGACTTACGGACGACGGTCTATGCAGGGACGTCGAATCGGCTAAATATTATTTTATAAGAGAATTCTTCTTCGTAATCTCGAGGAACTTCGTTCTTGGCTACAATTCCAAGCTACGCCAAAATATGGTGTGTGCTCGTGCCCATCGCTGTAAACGAATCCAGACACGTTGATCATTTGCACCCATACATTGTTCGCATTATGCAAGAACGAAATGCGGATGAACATATACCTATAGTAATAATATTATTCCAGCTTTTATTATCTACTGGTAACAGCTTCTCCCAAAGAAAGAGCGCACTGGATTTTCCTTCTGGCTATAGACAATTCAAATTTACATTAATTATAAAGTAGCCCAAATTATGGCATAAGTTTTAGCTGTTGACTATTAGAACATTAATTCATGTGCGTTTGTACAAATAGTCGTGTCAATTCTAAGTATCTGTGAATGTAGAAATCTCTAAATCATTTAGGCTCTAACAACAAAATAACTCTATGTGATCTTTATTACTAATGTTCTTCATTTTATAATATAATTAATGGTTGTTACCTATTAAATTATAATTAACCAATGTATACGTATTTTTGATGTATTCTATGCGATAGGTGGTTTACTAAATGTTTAATGTTGTAATAAATGTGATACGTGTTTTAATATTAATCTTTGTAATATGTATTTTACTCAATTCACATATTTTTTATGCCCTGTGCATTTTACCTGTTTATCAGTATTATTACTTGTGTTACTTATCGCTTAAGAATGTCAACCAACATATTTGTAGTAGTCAACTTCAATAGAGTCATAAATAAATGTGATCAGTGTTTTATTTTACAGAACATGGTTGTCCTTTTGATCCTTTTGTTCCCTCTGTCCATTGTTTCACAGAATGCCGCGGGAATTGAAGCTGGAAAATTTTGGACCTATATGTGTGCATATACGTACACATCACTAGTACTAGCTAACTGAAGCAAAAAAGGCAGGAGTTTAGATGTCAACAAGTTGGTAGTTTTGGACATGCTTATTACAAAGAGGAAACTAAGAGCTATCATTAAATCTTCATAGTTATCTAACCGTCAAATATTCAATAGTGTGTTTCAATATCACCACGGCCTTGCATTGTGGTGTTATTGGATGGTCTCATACTCAAACCTGGTTTTATTCTGGCAGGACAATGCCATATCCAAACTAATATTATTAATGGCAAAATGAGTTTATTTATTTGTTTGTTAGTTACACTTCTACGCCTTAACTACTTAACCGCTCATCGTGAATTATACGTTGTCATGGGCACAGAAAAGGACATAGAGTAAGTACTTTCCATCCAGAAAAACGTAGCTATTCTCAAAGGACAGAAAAAAACTTTAACGAGAGCGAAGCTCCGGGCAGAAGCTAGTATGAAATAATGGAAACCAATATTATTTAAAAAAAAATGATTTTGAACATCCAAACAGTTGATTCTAGATGCAGGTGTATGTCAATTGAACTAAGTCAATAGCATTTTTAATTTAACACAAGTAAATAAGCAAACAAGCACACGGGTCGCCTGATGGTAAGTTAAAGGTGCACTTTGTACTACTAAGCACTCTCAACACGATTTGTCACTAGCGGTGCGTTCCAGATCCTCTCCCTCTGGTTATTGGTCACCAGTTAGTGTTGTTGCGATAGCCTACTGATAGTACCGCGATACTAGCGTGACCTTGAAAATCAGCCGTGCTATCGATAGTCACATCGAAATTATCGATTTCCTTGTTACTATCAACTACGGAATTATCGTACAGTACTACAGTATACAGAAGTATCGATGCTATCAATAGTATTAATCAAAATAAAATCTATAGTACCGATAGTTTTACCCTATCGATAATAATATACTTACTAAGCATAATGGAAATGAAAGAAATAATTTCAAATTCTCAATATTTCTTTTGTAATATATCACATCCCAATAGTAGTTAGTATTTTTGATCCGATAGTATCATTAGTATTATACTTCGATAGTAATGATAGTATTCGAGGAATTTAATAGTATAAACCATTTTTCAGGATCGATGCAATTGAAAATGTCGATATTTTAGAGATATCGATGGTTACAATTTTTTTAAGGTCAACTATCGACAACGAAACATCGCTATCGAAACAACACTGTCACCAGCAGGTAAGCTACAGTAAAGTACTCATGTCGAGCTATCAATTAGACCTTACATGTGCTCTGCCGCCTACGATTGTCGGTTGTCACAAACATTTGTTACATACAACTATTATGAGGAATTTAGTACCGTTGGATAAATTAATCATTCTTTGGGTAAAGGTGCAGGTCTGCAGCCAATTGCTCCTATGGGTAGTTCTCTTTTAGCGGGTGTTTGATAGTGTGTAGTGGCTATCAAATTTTTACAGGATCTAAAGCTTTAGAATCTATATTGCTAACCAAATATATCATATTATATATACACTTTTTAATCACAATACTAGCATCGTGGGGTCACACATTACTAATATTCTTGTTTATTATTAATACCGAAGCGATGGAAATCGATGACCGGCTTGTAAACACTTGCAACATTAGTGATCCGCACACGGCCCATGGGAGAGAGAATTTAAGCAAGCTGTTTTACCATGGTCTTCTGTATGGTATAGATACTTCTCCAATTGGGGGATTCCAATTTAACACTTTCAGTGCCACCACAATTTACACTATATCCTGTACGATGCCGCAAACAAATTGCATTGAACGCGCTAGGTGTGTCGCAGGCACTGGAAGCTGATATAACTAGACACGCTAGGTGTGTTCACCGGCCGATGGTCTACGACCAAATTCGTTCTGTCGGTCAGAGTGACGAAGGGGCAGCGCCGGATCACGAGCCCGGAATGCTACGGCGGAACGCACACACGCAAGCCTTGGCGGGCAGGGTTCGAAATCCAGGGCTGTGCCAGCCAACGCGCTGTTGGAGCCGTTCTGCCGAACTTCGAAGCTTGGGTAGGGAGGATCGACTGTGTCACCTACCGATTAACTTAGGTCCTCACCGGGCACGGTTGATTCGGTGAGTACCTGAACAGGATCGGACGTGAGGCTACGGCACAATGCCACCACTGCGGATCCGACCGGGACTCTGCCCAGCACACGCTGGAGGACTGCCCTGCGTGGGAGGCCGAGCGTCGAGTCCTGGTCGGACAAATCGGACGAAACCTTTCACCGCCACCATTGCTGCAATCAAGGCGGTAGCGAGGGTTGGGAAGCCGCGGTCTCCTTCTGTGAGGACGTTATGCTCCAGAAGGAGTCCGCAGAGCGGGATCGGTAAAGGGCCGATCCCGCTCGAAGAAGGCGACGAAGGGGACGCGGTAGAGGCCGCTAGCTCCCCAATCGTCGCTTAAGGGTCGTTTGTGGCCACATCTGGGGAAGATGTGACCGCTGTAGGCGACCCGAGAACGGTGACACCCCGGTGCGGCCGGGGGGTGTCGTCCAAGGCGGGTCGGTTTTCCGCGTCTTAACGTGTAAAGCGGTGAGAGGCGTGACACCGACCTGCCACGGGGGTGACTCTGGTCACCCCGGGATGTACCTCAGTCATGAGGTACGGCAGGGGGGACTCCAGAAGCCGCCGATGCGTTCCTGGAGCTCCTCCCGACTGCCGAGGTAGGCCGCCGCGGTGCTTTAGTGGGTAGACCGGTTCGCCGGGAGTCCCACACACGCCCTTCGTATCCCCGACGGAGGGTATGGTGCGAAAAGCATTCCCCGCGTAAAAAAAAAAAAAGGTGTTTTCACCGGCATTGTACAAAGGCAAATTGTTTTTTCTGTGTTTTATCGATGTGTGTAAAACCTGTAATTTGTTTAGAGTATATAAAAAGTAATTAACGATAGTTTAGTGAATTAAGAAAAATGTCACAAAATAAGTTTTGTAATTATGGCAGAAAATGTCAACATTTTCCTAGCATCAGTAGCACTGTTTATAGCAGTATTTTTTCGGAGAGAGGTCATAGTAGCTTCTTACTGTCGATGTTTTGCGGATTTGATTTTTTGTTTTAACAAAAGGATCCTGTGCAAAACCTTTTTTCAAAATATATAGTTGTTCTGCAAGATCAACACTAATATTCCTAGTACCTAGTAGCCAATCAGACTAAGTCAGTCGTAAAGCTAGTTGCCTGTTCCTAATCCTGTGGAGAAGAACAAGTAAGAAACTCCAAGGACACTCTTTTTCAGCATGTTTTTTACAAGTCTTTGGTTACATTGCTTATATGCGCAAACTAAATGTGAAAACAATGTAAGGTATTGTTCTAAACTATACACAGTCGCGCAAACTATCACTATATGTAAATAATAGCAGTTCGGAGATGACCAGCCCCAAATAACAGCACTCGTTCACGAGCATGACGCACGCGCCAGCCATCGTCCACGTCGGCCATGACCATATCAAAGAGAGCCGTACCGTAAATTGGGTATCTGGATACTTTTCCGCCAGTAGAGGGCAAGTAATTTTACTCAAAGGTTCTTTACCTCGCAGCTACAGCTAGAGATAAAACGGTCCTAAATGGTCTCGTGCTAGGTATAAACCCAAAACGCCATCAAAGTGCTAACGACGTGGCATCATTTCACGGGTTAACGGTAATATGTCGGCATCGAACCAACTAAAAGCATTAGATTCACTGCTCCGTCACAAGTGGACTGGACTTTTTTGTTAATCAGAAGTCAATTTTTTTGTGATTTTTAGTTTTCGTACTCACCTACCATATTGATTTTATAAGTTTGTTTATAATTAAATAAAACATACTTTTTATTTAACCGCCAGACATTTTTCATACAGGCCGGTCAATTTGCTTATTTCAATAGTTTTTACTATTTTGCTTAGTCATATTGGGCATTTTTTAAACTGTCTGGACATTATGAATAATGTCATATTATAATCTTCCATTTTATACTGTACTTGCTATGTCTCGCGGTTTCACTTTAAATAAGGACAACATAACTCTCTTTGACGTAAAGGCCAACAATTCACTAGATGGTTACCGTTTATATTTAACTAGCAGCGCCCCGCGGTTTCACTAGCGTAAGTCCCGATCCCGTGGGAATATCGGGATAAGAAGTTAGCCTATATTTTAATTCACTTCTCCAGCTATCTACATACCAAGTTTCATCGCAATCGGTTCAGTAGTTTTGGCGTGAAAGAGTAACAAACATCCAACCATCCATCCATCCATTTAAACTTTCACATTTATAATATAAGTGGGATAAAGACTCGGTGTGCGTCGATCTATAATTTTAAATTATAGTCATAATTTTTTTAAATAGACGATTTTGAATAATCGGTGATCAAATCAGATCAAAGTCTTCAGTTTTACTATGTAAGTATAAATGCTTGTGAATTTCAATAGACTCAGGCTAGCAGATTCGATCTCCGATCCCCTTTAACTTTTCAAAGTCTATGTGAGTATTAGGAATTAAGTACAATGAACTTTGAAGGCGAAGAAAAATATCGCAGGAAATCTACTCACCTGAGAAGTTTCGGAAATATTTGTAGATTTGTCTTGAAACCTATGAAGAGTTATTATCTTTAGAACTACATATTCCATCAATGAACAAGCTATAAAAAATTTATCGTACTTCCCTGACGATTACAGAATCCGTTTTTACGATCGTTCACAGAGTATGCTTAAAATAAAACCCGTAAACAATACATATAATCCAGCCAACAATAAGGCCTATCTCCCAACTTCTTCAAGAAAGATGGATTTTCTTGAAAATTTGGAATTAAGCCCTACTTACCTGCCACTTCAAAATCTACCTCTTGCCAATGTGTGCTATTAGCTAGGGGTGAATACCACCCTTACTAGGGGGTGGTAATAAAAAAAAATCAGGAATCAATAGAAGAATAAATTCTAAGCTAATAATGTTCTGTAGAAGTCTTTCGAAAAATAAATACGTTTTGAGATATTCGTGATCGAAAACGTCAATTTATTTCGAAAACAAACACGTTTTTAATGGTTTTTCACAAATAACTCAAAAGTTATTAAAATTTTATAAAAAAACAATAATAAATCAAAATTATAGCTAATAAAAAAAAAAATTTAGTTTTTTATTTTTTAATGCAGGCCCAATACAACAAAGTTACAGGCGTTTACTTTTTGATGTATTCTCTACTTACTGTCTAAATTTCAGCAAAATCCATCTTTCTAGAAAAAATTGGGAGCCAAAAACTGTCATATTCTGGACTAATACATAGTAGCATTACTTCTACATTTAACATCCAGACATAATGTGGCCAAGACATAAAACATGGATATACAGGGTTGAAGATTTTTGATAAAATAGTGGTCTTGTCTTTTTTCTGTACACTTTATTCACTTATGTTTAAGAACAGTTAAAGGAGAAACAAGTCTTAATTTTGGCTGAAATGAAGCAGAGATAATGTAGTTTCCTAAGTAATGTTAAAATCCGATCAGAACACAGTAGATTACCCCTTACACGCAACCCTACAAACTTTACTTCTTGATGTGAGTATAAAACAAAGGTGACGGAACACTATACCTACCTATTGGTCACGATACCACAATAGGTCACGTACGAATTTTCCAAGCTATAATTTAGCTACCTATAAACATGATCAACCTACGTCTGCTGTATATTCTCTGTCTATTTCAAACTTAATTTTGTTATAAAATGTTATCGAAATCGCCTCCGTATATGATTTTACTTCTCCTATTGGATATACTGTCAAATTTACTAGTACTTTATGATGATTACTTAATCATATAAGACATATATTTACTTTCTATCTATTTTATGTAGTATATGGTACAAGCTCACGACAAATGTGATTTTAATCAAAGCCTATTGATTCTTACGGCACAGGGTTGCGGCAGAGGAGTTAGCGGTGGTATCAGGAGCAAACAAACCAACGTAATAAATAAATATATATATATATATATACCAAGTATGTCATAAAGGTGGTTTTACACTACATGATGTATAGAAAAGATATAATTCTTATGTAAGTAATTTATTTCTACAGCCTGTATTTATACACACAAATCAAAACTATTTAGTACATATTATATGTGTAATTCGGGACTTAATCGCGATAATATTTAAAGGTACAATACCTCTTGGTTACCCGACGTTTCGATCGAATTACACCGATCGTGGTCACGAGTTGATGTTTACACGACTTTATAGTCATCTTTTAATATTTGTTATTTTCTTACTAGTCACTAGTTAGTTACTTTACAAGAAGTTATAATGGTCATTTCTTAACAGAGTTTGATTTCATTTTAATCATTCCAATGCATTCGAACAGGCCCTAGGCCATAGTTAGTAGCTATCTAATATCATATACGCAATTGTGTTTTAAGAAGCGTCCTTTCACACAACATCAGAACTACTTTTTACATAAGAACGATTTTATAGATTAGCTACCTGTAAACAATATGTTCTAATTTGTATATTTTTATACCTGAAATTATTCGAAACTTTTGTATCAGATCGGTTATGGTTTCGGATTTATTTTTATTTCAGGTATCCGATAGTGTATTCTGTTCCAGTTACGGAGCTCCATAACATCCTATTGATCATAATAACAAAATCCCATTTTTATTGCAACAACAGCAAAGAGCAGCAACAAAAGCATACGAATTAGTTCATAATATATATTTACAGAGAGGTTGGTTTTGCAGAAGCATCCCTATCACAAGTACACATGATTTGATTTAGCTAAATTATATACATAAATATATGTGATACGTACTCGCGTAAGTATTAAGCGATACAGTACCTACTGTTAGGATTAATCAGACAGTACAGAGTATTGTATTTGAGGCAATACTTTACTCTATAGAATACCGCGCACTATCATATCTTGTCAACATGAATGCGATATGTAACATCATAAAATACACATTTGCGACCGGTCATCAAACGAGAAACATATTCGTGTAAACCATGTCAGTGTAGTAGGAAAATTAAAGATATACTTTTCATTTAAAGGTTGAACTCTATATTTACTTACTCAATACTTATTAATAATAATCCTCACTTACCTTGTCTTACCTTTTCTATTCACACGCCACTTTGATGATTGCAACAGCCGACGTTGATGGACTTACCGTTATAGAGTATAATCACTAGATTGGAATACAGTGATTGTTAAACTAAACTCTAATATGTACATTGGTATGAATGTAATATGTAGATGTTATAGAGCATTTAAACAAAAACTGTAAGTTATGACGCAAGTTTGCGGAACATAAATATTATTACAACAGATTTCTTCTACTTAATCTTTTCGAATATCATATACGTCATTTGGAGACACAAATAAATCGATGCTTAACATAAAGTGTTGTACAATTCAAACACGAACTGTTAACAATTATTATTACACCTCGAAATCTCAATTACAGAAATATCTTCATTATAGTTATATATGCAAAGATGTTCATTTCAAACAAATGAAAAAAGGCTATGAGGGTTTCATTCCAGAAACATGTTTGCTTTTTGTATTGACGTCCGTTTTTAATTTCGAGAGAAATCCAGTCTACTTCAAAGCGAATTCATGTAAACATGACGTTATGACACAAGTTCAAAAAGCAAAAATAAAGTCCGAATTCTAGACTAGACTATAAGCCGCATAGGTAATGCGGATATACGGGGGTCACACTGAAAGTATTTAGAAAATATTCAATTCAATTCAATTATTTATTATGCATTCCAAAATGTTTACAAAGGTGTATAAAACTTAAAAATAGAATAGTCTCAATTTTGGACCTATATAATAACATTTATTTACTAGAAAGAGTTTAAGTTTATTCATCTCATCTCATTCAACTCTATTACATTTAATGATCTTTTACGAACTCTGGAATCTTATTATATATTTTGATTGACATAAAAAAAGCACTGGACGTATGCATTGTGAGTCGTGAAATAAAAAAATCGCACAAGTGCGAGTCTGACTCGCGCACCGAGGGTTCCGTAAGCAAGCAAACTTGTATGTCGATAGTACGTCCATCTCGGGAATCAATTCTTTAAGACTTTTGTCCGTCTTTTTAGAAAGACAAACTTAACTTTGCTATGTACGACAAAGTCAACAATCCAACCGCAAAATAAAAGTTTGTAGTCACAAAAACAATTTTTATGTGATATAACAACAAAACTTAAAAAAGTAACGATATGGATAAAGTTTTTATTTAGATAAGAGGAGAATGCAAATCAAGAATCTTGAAATAAAAGCCGATGTCTAGAGAAGGAGAATATTTTTTAGAAAAGATATCGTAATGCGAAACTGATAACTAATGTTGGATATATAAAATGTGTGCTCAAAATAAACATCTATACAATCCATCAATCATCCTAGACTACCAATTTTGAACAGATAGTAACGAATTTTAATGTGTTTACAATTAAAAGATTTATTGTAATATGGCAATTTTAAGTAGCTTTATCTAATGCATTGGATTAACCTTATTTAGAAAATTTTCAGGAAAAAACGTTTCGGTGATGATTCTAGTACGAAGCTATAAGAGATCTCTATATCTGGTTGTTGGTGTGATTGTTGACGATAAATTTCTGCAATAGGTAATTAAAAATTTTTGTTTGAACAGTAATTTTGAACTTTTAAACGCAGGCATAAGATTTTATATTCCCGCAAATTCTATTTTTGTAAAAGCCCTTTATAAAAAGTAATAGATATGTTAGATGAACGGTATCTAGTGAAGACTAAACGTACTCTCAATGACACAAAACCCGAAGCGTCTCAATATCGTTGACTGGTTATAATCTAGGTTAATAGGATTACTTTCTAAGAGCCATTTGTAGATGCGTATAACCATATATCATTCATTTTTATAATACTGTAAGTTAATGAAAGTGACTGGAATGAAATTAAAAGCATCGATAGAGAAAGAACACGCATTAGATACAGACTAGCTGCAAATATTAGGTGTCACCCGCGTTGGAAAAATACGTAGATATTGAAATTTTATATGAAAAACAACACACTACTCATTTTTAAAGTGCCAGCATTCAAATGATTTAACGGTGATGGAGTATAATTAATGGTTAATTGATTTTCAAATAAAATATCATATTTTCTATACTATTGTGTAAACATAAGGAAGAGATTTTTTATATTTGTTTCTTTTTTAATTAGGTTACTTTAAGACAGATTAATATTTAGCAAACATTAACGACAACGTTGCAACCCATTATAACAATAATTTGTATAATGTTACAAAAAAAAGATGTAAGTATTTTGTCCGTATTGAAATTACTTATAGTACAAGCTATGTCTAGTCTGGGTCTAAATAACGGTGAGTAATATGGCCGGAATATTACAATATTAAATCAAATATGAACTGGGGACATCAGATCACTACATATTATAAAACAAAGTCCCCCGCCGCGTCTGTCTGTCTGTTCGCGATAAACTGAAAAACTACTGAACGGATTTTCATGCGGTTTCCACTAATAGACAGACAGTGACCCATGAGGAAGGTTTAGGTGTATAATTTATACCCGTGCGAAGCCGGGGCGGGTTGCTAATAGGAAATAATTACTATTTCCGGTGTGGGGTGCCATCACCTTAGCACTAATATTTACTAACCTGCATCATCATCGGCAGGAAGTGGACCAACGGCGCCGAAAAACCTCTTGTCCAGCAGTTGCAGCAATTGTAAAGCACTCTCGTGGACAGGAGCACGAGGACAACCCGTGCACATAAGCGTGACATTGATGATGGCCGTGTAATGGTCGCATGGATACTCCCTGTTGAACACAGGATCGTTTCAGAATACATATATCTATAGTAATATTATAAAGCTGAAGAGTTTGTATTTACCAGCGGCTCTAAAAAAAGTAAGTGACGGTACAAGGCGAAACAAAAATATAAAATATAAATATACCACTGAGCCACCTGACTGAGGCTGACGCCTGTGACCACGGCCAGTGCAACCTAGTCGAAACATCAGGCAATTCAGAGGTGTGTAATACCTATTTCGTGATCGCGTTAATTTCCTTATAAATGCATAATTAAGTATATTTGAGCAATGCTCTTCACATTACAAATATACCCTAGTTAAAATAGCGAATAAATAAATAATTCAGTTCATTGTAATTACGTATTTGTTACCAAGTAGACACATACATTTGTAGAGAGATCTAATAGGTTTAATTATATAGGCAAATGTTAGTAATCATACGTTCAACGTTCTCATACATTTTATGACCAAACATGTTATTTTTATTAGCCAACTTCTAAAAAAGGTGAGGTTGTCAGTTCGTCGGGATGTTTTTTTAATGTATGTTACCCGATTAATTAAATATAGCTAGACTAATTTCGAAAATTCTTTTCTTGTTTAAAAAGGTTTACTCTTACTTCCTAGTTAGTCCCATTACCATCAGGTCAGGATCTAATGATGGGATTGAATAATTCGGGGAACACTTCAAATATTACAGGTACACCTATAGCAGTAACTACTTAGTAATCTGTGCCTATAGGGATTTGGGTATGTTTCATAATAAACTTATGCATTTCCTTTCAGAAAGCACCATTTGTTGAAGTGGAACTGGTACCCAATAATTAGTATTTCACAACTTGCGATTAAATTCCTTCCATGTGATGTCAAGCAAATTATGCTCGTCATTATGGTCACTATGAAATATCTGTGCTAAATTGTGATATTAGTCGAAAGCATGAATCAAAGGTTTATGATCTGTATAAATTGTAAATATGCGGTCTTCAATCAATCGTCTAAAATGTTTGTCTGCCATATAAATTCCTTATAACTCTCGGTCGTAGGTAGAGTATTTGGCTTGTGTGTCACTGAAAGATTTTGAAAAGAAAGCGATAGGTTTCCAATTTTCTATTCCTCGTTGTTCTAGTACAGCGCCTACACATTTTAAACTAGCGAGTGGAGCGTCAACCTCAGGTAATGGTATTGTTGTGACCTCTCGGATGTCTTGCTTACAACGTTCACGTGATCCGCTTCATTATTCGATTTAAATAATGTCTTGTCATTCCTCTTTGATTTTTAAAAAATTGGTTTATCGGTGCTTGATGTTTTAGCAATATTTGCTGCTTGGGCAATATTTATTTATCTTTTTATTGTACACCAAGTAAGATACAATCCAAATATAATGTAAACATTTAGGTATATCAGTACGCAGTCTTATCACTCACGGCGATCTCTTCCAGACAACCTTTATTATCAAATATATTTTATTTTATTTATTTATAACATTTCCTGCAGAGTAATTGCATGAGGCGTAATACCGTAGGTATTTTCTACTAGTCAACCTTGGGGTGATACAGAGACGTGCGTGGCAGGTGTATAATTATAATCAAAATTGCGATTGTAAATTTAGTAAATGAAGAACAATATTAAAAACATATATATTACATAAATAAAACTGCTTAAAATACAACACATAATATAAACTAAAACATAATATAAACTAAATAAAATATTATATTATACTATATAAATACTTACTATATAAATACAGAAAAAAATTGCACCTATTTACTCAACGATGTGAAAGACATAATTACATTACTAGAGAACGAAATAAATTAGTACAACCAAAATTTAGACTAACAAAAGTGCAAACATCTTTCATGGGGTACTTTATTTAATTCTATAATAAAATACCTCCTAATATTCTTCAACTAAATGAGAAGAAATTTAAAACTTGCATTATACGCACACTATGTAAACAAGTATATTATAAACTAGACGATTATTTAGCTAATAAAATTGCACAGCCACACTGTAAATGAGTGGTGGTCTTATGAAATATTTACTTGTATACTAGTTTTTATCTGACATGTTATTTATTAATATTTTAAGCATTATTATTGACATTGTTAACTCTGCAAAACATTGACATTATCTTATATTTTGATATCAATTTATGTTACATTTAGTAAATTTTGAATTGTACATGTGAGAACTGTGAAGTCAATAACATATTAAGTTAATTTGCTATGTTGCCTGGCAGTTCTGAGTATGCGGTGTCCGCTTAGACGTCCTGCCGATGGTGGCGTACATGTCGGGTCGTTCGGCTCCCTTTGACATCAATTGATATCATATGGTTTCAGTGGACGATGGGTGCCTCATACTCGTGAACGAGTGCCGTTGTTTGGGGCTGGTCATGTCCGAAATGCTCTTACTTACATATAGTATAAACTACTATTGCGCGCCTGTTTAACGTTTAGAACAATACGTTACATTGTCCTCACATTTAACTTGCGCATATAAGCAATGTAACCAGATATTTGTAAAAAACATGTTGAAAAAGAGTGTCCTTGGAGCTTCTTGTCTGTTCTTCTCCACTGGATCTACGAATTGGAACATGCAACTAGCTTCACGACTGACTTAGTCTGACTGACTACTACTCCTGACAATTCAAAAATACCCATAGTGGTTTAATTGAAATAAATGATTTTGATTTTGATACATACACATATATCTACATACGTTTACAAAGTGTTATTCAGACGATTCTACGAATAATTCTGTGTAAAGCTGTCGTACTTTAACCTTGAAAGTTTGTCGGTTAGTGGACATCCTAATTTCTAGTGGGAGCGCAGTCCAGAGGTTCAAACCTTGGACAGTGAAGTACGAATGAACTATGCTGGAATTACAGGAGGGACAAAGAAGGAGAAGATTATTAGAAGAGCGGAGATTTTTGGAATGGTTAGAGGATAAGTATTGATTTAAAGAAGAAGAGAAGTATTTAAATGAGAAGTTAGGTAAGAAGGTGAATAAGGTGAGTGGAGAAGAGAGAAAAGCATAGTCAACGCTCTCAAACTGCGGCGTTGCCTTATGGGTAACCAAGACAGTTGGTTGCGATAGGTAGATGCATGATCATACTTTCGCAGGTTGAATACGAACCGAATGCAATTGTTGAGAAGTCAGTAAAATTTGTTGTGTAGATCAGCATTCAAGTCGAGATAGCAAACATCACTATAGTCGACAATAGGGAACACCAAAGTCTGTACAAACAACGGTTTTGTCTTGGCTGGGAAAAGCATTCGTATATGATAAAGACTACGCAAGGTGTTAGTTACCTTCTGACTGACTTGGGCTACTTGTGTTTTTGCTAGTTTAGTGAAAGAAAGAAAGAAATGAATTTATTTTGTACTCCTATGTAACATGAGTGAACATAGTAACTGTTTAAACAGTAAATTATACACACTAAGATCACATTATGATACTATTCTATGATTATGACATAGTGACTTAAAACTAACAACTAAATGGTTATTAGCTCAGCATTGGGCGTTATGAGGTGGCTGACAACAGATGGCGTTAATACAGTGTAGTGTAGCTTTATTTCAATACTGCTTCTGTAAAATATAATCATGCCCAAAAAACGACATAATTCCTTTACCGTCTTCGGTTTAGGATAATCATGTCGTGGTCGTGGGAGTTATTTCTTGGTTCGTTATATGATAACAAGAAAATCTAACTCTGACTTAACAAATTCGCTTTTGTAATTCCATTTTTGTTTTTTTGTGCAAACGTGCGAATACTTCCTCTAAATGTTTACAGTGTGTATTAATATCCGAATCCGCAATCAGGATATTATCAACGAACAAAACAAACCCATCAAATTGTGCAAACAATAATGATGAGCTATAATTTTTCTGAGGTATTGATGGTGGGGCCATTTCGAGTTTTTTCTCTGTTACGAGTATATGTCATGCCTCTTGAAATTTCAATGGGGAGACCCTCTGGTGGGAGACCAGTTGAAATGTGCTTTAATGCGTAACTTGGTATACTCTTAGTGATTATTGAGTTGGTAGGCGAAAAGCAGGTCCGTAGCTGTATAATCACGTCGGGGTCACCAATATTGCGATTTCACAATGATAGACGAGTTAAGTTAACATTTTTACTTATATACTAAATAACAATCAAAGGATACATTGTACATAGAGAGGGTTAGCCAGAACGCATGTTTGCATGTATTTTATAGTAATAAAATTAAGTAAATAATATATATCATCACGTAAAACGTACTGATGATAACGATATATTATAACCTCAATTGTTTATATTAGTGTATATATATTTTGTAAAAAAAAAAGAAATATAACGTTTACGAAAAGTTACATTACGTAAACTCAGTCTACGATTTCAAAACATTTAGTCATATTTCTTTATCTTTCCAACTATAATATCTTCTTAACCTTTGACCCTGAACATTAATCGAGTCAAACTACCGTTTAATATTTAAGGCTGGGTCAAACAGCGGCGAGGGCGGGACAGCGACGCGGTATGTGGTTGAAATGTACTAGCACCGCGCGACAGTACGGTACGGCGCTGTGTGACATCTTCTATATTAATTAGTACATTACAACCTGCTCACGTCGCGTCACCGCCCCGCCAGGTCCGCTGTCTGATCGAGCCTTTAGTGCTGCAAAACTGAAATGAAGCTTACAATAGTTCAAATCTGACATCGGCTTACTATTCGATTGCTTTACTATGTCCAAGTGCCGCCGGCAGCGATTCTACAACACTGTCGGTTACTAAGATGTCAGTTCGTGTAGACCTAGAAATTCAATTTTGGCCTTCCTCGTTTAATATACACGATATAGGGTAGAGTGACGGGTGGAGTGCTGGGTGAGGCGATGGATGGTATTTGAAATCATGCAATAGAGCTTTGTGGATTGAGTTTAGGTATGTACCTACATTGGGCTGAGAGCATAAAGCAATATATAGGTAATTCTGGGAAACGGAACTCAGCACATAGCCATTAGTAACAACTACTCTCATAGAAAGTGTCCAGGGATCAAGTACGTTTTAGAGTATCGCCGCGATGGAGATTTATTATTTTAACTTTTTGGGATCGTTACTGATTCTTTTTAGTGAATTTCACTATTTGAATAAAGAGTTTTCTTTAAATATTAAAAGTCTGTAATAGCGTTTTTACAAAACCATTACAACTTCTGCATCGGAACTGAAAAAAAAATGCATTGATATGGACTGACGACATCATTGGACACGAGAATAGATGATGAGAGCCGTCGGAATGACTGGTTCCAGGCATTAACTTAGGTTAATTTCCCACATTTTTTTTTTAATTAAAATATAGGGATAAGTTGTTAACTTAAACATAAGGAATTAAAGTAAGAAGACTGGCTTCTTACTTTTTGGAAGACTAGAGTTGGTAAATATTAATTGGATAATTTTTTATAGTTAAAAATGTACTTGATCCCTAGACAGTTTTGATGTGTGTACATATATTCATTCTCAGAATAGCAATATTGCGTACAAAATTTGCATAGTTTGCATACAAAAAAGGAATTCAATTTAGTCTCCATTCAAATTATATATTGAACAGACTAGGTTACGTAGACGCCCGTTCGACACACAGCCATATTGACGTATAAATGTAATTACTATACTTGATAGTATTGAATTTTAGGCTGAACATAATAACGCTGTCTGCACCCGGCCACCAGTAATTATTTCCAGCTTAATGAGATTTGAACATCGCCAATGGCCAAAACTAACATTCACTAGCCCCTCACTGAATTCTCACTGATTATGTTTTAAAACCCTCAAACACATCCAAACTTAATTTCAGCCGGTAGACATTATCGCTAAGTCTAGTTCTACTTTTTTCAATCTTAGGATATGATAATTTTTAGGACAAGGCTCGGCTGATTAAAGAAAAAAAAAAGAATTCCTTGAAATCTGAGAAAATGAACGACCTCTGTGGAGCGGCGGTGAAGCATTCGACTGCAAGTCGTCGCGGGTTTCATTGCCGCTCAGTCCTTATATTTATTTTCATGAATACGTCTACTTGCATCGGCCTGGGTGTTCCTAATTTTCTATGCCTAATGTGTAATTATTTACAAAAATAAATGCGTATAAATAGGTATGTTTACCCGTGTTCGAGAACTCATAAGAGTAGAACAAGCCATGACTAGTTTGGACCTCGAAGGGCTCCTAATATGTCCCGGATTATTATTCCTACATTCATTTTAATCGATTTAAACTAGAAGCGGTTAGGAAAGACCTGGCTCACTTCTCGTAAGCAGGGATTTCGTCCCGCTTCATTCACTAGTCGAGTGCAAATAAAAACTGACGGAACGTAGACGGAACTCAGCTGTAGTAAATAGGTTTGATAGTTCTTATTTGTTGAATTTCTAACGTCATGAACTAAAAGTTTGCATGTGTAAAGTTTATAGTATGGGTATGGCATTAAAAATTCAACAAAACAATACATTAAATTCCATTCACTATTATAGCTGGGTTCCGAGATGTAAAACATAATTGCATTCGAATAATTATTCCCTAATGTTACATTTATGTAGGTAGGTACTCGTGGTAGTAATTAAACTTTCGCAAATAGAAATTACATGCAGAATACAGAATAGCTTACGCCAGTTAACAGTGGGCAAACGATTGTAACATGTTGAATAGCCGGATTTTTCATTTTATTGTTTTCGAGAGGTTTTACACTGAATTGTGAAGTTGCAACGGCCCCTAGTTATTTGATTGCATTTGAAGGGCCTTTCATACAAAAATATCAGTATTAAGCCTTGTTCATGAAAAAGTTTATATAAGGCGTTGCCTTGTCATGTTATATAGGGTGGCAAAAAAGGTATACAAAACGGCGACTGTATCTTTTCTATTTAAATGTTGTTCCTTATAGTAGCGGTCTGTATATAATGTAATAAATAAATGTTACTTAAAGCTATTAGGGTTTACAACTAAAAAAATAGGCAGTATAGGGACTGCCGACAGAAGTGAAAACTTAAAGGAAACGACCTATATATGTATGATTATGGATTGATGGATCTATTCGTCCAGATCGGCGGCAAGAGCACATTCACGCAAGCATGCACAAACAGCGTATTCACATGCTTGTGCCCGTACTTGTGCTCGTTGAATGTCGGTTTGAACGCGAGCGTGTGAACGCACCATCATATGTTTGTAAGACATTTTATGACAAGTTTCCTTATTTTAATAATTTAATGTGAACTATTAATGTGAAATAAAGTTTCATGACATTTAATTACAAATTGTTATACTTCGCATGATCAAAAGTACTTAAAATATAATTCAATAGAAGATGTAGGAGACAAAATTCCAATGAATATGAAATTACAGCGAAAGACAGCAACTTCATGAACTTTCTTAGAAAGATGTGATATAAATTTCTTCCAATATAGGTCATAGATAGGCCGCGTTGTATTTAATAAACGGCAATTAAACGAGTGTCGCAATTTACACTCACGGCTGTACCCCCGAAGGGGTATTAATGTGAGAGGGCTCGGACTTCCTTTCAGGATCCCTGCTTACCTAGCCTTCCCTTTTTACGATCTTTAACTTCCAAAGTGGACCCAGTAGACGGCAACAGACTAGTCCCCTATTACGTGAGTGAGCCCGAATTATAATGAACAAAATACGGCTATTACAAGTGTGTCAAATTTTAGATTTAACCCTGTTATGCAAGAACACGATTATTTTTTATAAAAGCTTGTTATATATTACATTCATTTCTTTTAATACATTTCACGATCTGTCATTCGGTTTGGACTCGTGTAGACAACATTGAGTTTGTGCTATTCTTTGTAAAATATAATTTATCCAAGTTACTTAATTACAAGTGCATTAATTCATTGCTATTCCACAATTAAGTTACATTTCAACATTTAAAATTGGTTTTCTTTATATTTCAGGTTATTTAATATTAAAAACAGGCCAAGTCCGAGTCAGACTCGAGCGCGAACGGTTCCGTACCATCATATAAGATTAAACACTATGACTTTTAAATACTTTCGATAAATCACTAAGAGAGACGCCATTACAATATGTAAATATTTGTACCTGTCATTATTAAGATTGAGCAAATGCGCAAAAATAAAACTATTCTTATAGGAGGGTGCTTTGTTTCTTTAATTTTATTATCATTTGTGTTGTTATAGACACTATAGTAATACTCACTTCGTGAAAACATCAACTTCTACCTATTAACTGTATTTAATTTTCATTACTTATAATTGTTATATTGTTACCCACTATATAAAAACATCATGTGTCTACATATTACAGTTCAAGAGTTTCTGCGATTATTAAGTTCTAGCCAGAAGCGCCGCAAAAAGACGATACGCCACTTATGTATGATCATCGTACACTATTTGATAAATAATTACGAACTAATAATTCTAGACGATTTATTGGTACCGCTAATCGTTAAGTTACACTCTAGTCATTACGTCCTTTTGCTAAACATGCACTGAGCCTAAATTAGTCCACACTTTACATGTAGAAGAGGGGGGAGGAAGAGTGATTCGTAACTTAATTGATTTTTTTAAGTTCATTTAGAAAAATTTGAATTGTTCATGTGAGAACTGTGTAGTCACTTATTTAGTTAAATTTTCTATGTTGCTTGGCAATTCTAAGTATGTCGAAGTCCTGCCGATGGTGGTGTATGTGTCGGGTCGTTCGGCTATCTTCAATATGGTTGATCTGTACGATGGCTGACGTGCGGGCCATGCTCGTGAACGGGTCCCGTTGGTCAGGGCTGGTCATCTTCGGACTGGTAATAATTAAATATAGTGGCAATTTACAGGTCCGTTTAGATTTTAGAACAATATGTTACATTGTCTTCACATTTCATTTACGCTTATAAGTAACCGTAACCAGAAAATTGTAAAAATATGTTGAAAATGAGTGTAGTTGGATCAGTAAACAAATCAAGGATCGTTCTTAATGAAAGATTATTATGTCGAACGACAGAATACGTTCATTTTTACGAAGCTTTCGGGATCTTGGAAACGTCCATTCTAGCCAATTTTTATGAGAATGACGTTATCCTTTCCCTGAAGAGTTTAAGGAAATTCAAGACTGATGGACCATTTTTATGCATATTCATTTTTTACTCTTCTAACTCATATCGATACTTTTCCACTTCTTCAAGATGTCATTGCAAACATTTCGGAAGCTAAAGGAGGCACTTAAAAGATCTTTAGAGTATCTTTGGACTGAAGTGCTTGGTGGCAGCGCCTATATTTTATTTTATTTAGTTTACATTTGTAATTCTGTACGTATGCTATGCATGCTGAGTTCACCTGTAAGTAGTCATACATAACTTGCACTGTATAATTTGAATGTTTACTTTTAAGCACTTATGTAATGAGTGTTGGTGATCCAAATAAAAAATGTATAGAATTTTGCAATGGATTATTGGTATAACATAATAACGTTGTAGTCTTCACCCTTGTTCTTCATCTTCAATGATATAGAATTCATCAAATAGAACATAAATGGATAGTACACTGGAGAGCAACTAATTCGGGTCATTTAAATACTGATTTCTAAAAATCTCAATAACGAATAATGAAGACTAATAATACTAGCAGTAGTAGCTATTTAAGGAGTCATTAAACACAATTTATTACACTAAGATAGCATTATTCGTTTCCGGGATTTTCAGGCATCTTTAAGTAACCCAGATTCATTGATCTCGAGTGTTTAAACCTTCTACGTAGAAATGGCCTCTGGAATGGGAAAAATTCTTAGATGTGCAAGTTTCCAACGTAATTGGTTTAACGATTATTTTTGGACAGAGGCAGACGTACATCTAAGGCCGTTGAAATGCTACATTAAAGTCGGATAGAATAATAAGTATGCAGGTACAACTAAAGCGCAGTCTTCACTTGCTCGAATCTCTGATTAGAGTGAAAACCAGGCAGGTGATAATCAGATCTACTCTCTCTACCTCTTATATCGCACACCTAGATTTAAAGGGAGAAGGGAGAAAGTTATGCACACCATAGATTTCCTTATCTCAATACCTACCGACCAAAAAAACCAGATTTATAAATATTACACACACCAAAACGGGGTCAACTCAAAATAATAAAACAAATATACATACATTGTTAAGCAATAGGACAATAACTACAAAAATCTAATTTTCAACCCTAAAACATGATTAAAACACAGGATTTCTACAATATCTTTTATTGGCCTAATCAATGTGTGTTGGCCTACCGCAGCAATTAATCTGCCACCAGAGATCCCCACTTTCTGGCAGCCTGCGGCCCCGTCGACGGCTGATACCGCCGCCGACGTCCTCTACGCTCGGGATCGGCCCTCTCCCGATCCCGTTCAGCGGTCTCTTTCTGGAGCATTACAGCTTCACAGAAAGAGACCACTGCGCCCCAGCCCTCCTCACCCGCCAGCATGGTAGCAATGATTGCTGGCGGGGACAGGTCTCGTCCGATTTGGTCGACCAGGACCTCGCGTTCAGACTTACAGTCTTCCAGCGTATGCTGGGCGGAGTCCCAGTCGGCTGCGCAGTGCTGGCATTGTGCCGTCTCCTCAAGTCCATGTTATCGATACCTAGAGGATGTGATAATAGTGATATATGGTATGATATATGGTAAAATTGCGTCATTCAGTTTAAATAGAAACAATTCAAAACAGTCACTGTTGCCTTGGAAAGTTATTATTATTATATACCTACTCGCTGACATGGCAGACATTATCATATTAGGTAAAGGTTTTTGTTAATTCTGTTTACCATTTTTTTTGATTTGCAACCTTTCGTTTGAAACTTAAAATCCAATTTGACTCAATCCGACCAGCCACTCTCAAGTCATGCGCTTACCAAAGAACACCGTTGAATTTTTATATGTCTACTAGCTACCCGGGAACTGCAACTTAAAAAAAGCTATACTATCTCCCAATTTAATTAAAATCAGATCATTAGACAAGGAGTTCATCGCGAACAAACAACGTGACACGATTTTTTATATATATAGATAGATATACTAATAGGGCCTTGCCCAATGTACCTTAATTATTAAATTTCGCAACAGTTATGTACCTACTAATATTCATAACAGCCCGGCAATGTAGTAAATAATGAAGTTTGTACATATTTAAGGTACGATAAACAAAATTGGAGGCAAGGAAATGTTTGTTACATTTATATTAAATTAATTTTCTAAATGAAAATGGCGGGCTTTTCTCGTTATGACATTCGTGTAATCACTTTGTATAATTTTAAGAGTGGCTTAACTAAACATTATACATTTATACCTCACATGGAACATATATGTAGTTCAAATAAAATATTAGGCAGCATCAAAAGGGCAAGAAACGAGCGCAGTATTTAGAGTACTGTAGTGTTGATCGAGACGAGTATTTTGTCACAAATATATAATGAACTTATTTTCTTTAGAAGCTTTCTAACGAACGTTAGCACGAAATGGGCGTTGCATTTCTGTTCACGATAAAATATTAAAGGTTTATGATCGTTAGGCATACTTAGTTCAATTCAATAGAATTTTGAATTATGTCGATATTCTCGCAAACCAGCGTCATGTTACAGTAGGAGAGCTGGAGAAAAAGTTAGGGTAAGTTCTTGAGGCACCCCTCTTTGAAAGATCCCTAAATAATTAAGTCTTCTCTATATAATCTGTAAATATTCCAAAATTCACGTTATTACGTTAGCGAAATTCTCTTAAAAATGTACCCCACAAAGAAGTCTCTTCACGTATTAATATAATGATAGAAGATAATCTACTTTTATGTGCTTTTGCAGTCCTTTTTGTGGCAGTTTCAACAGTCACGGATCCGCTCGTAAGGGTAGTAGCGTGATGTTAATACCTCAATTGTTGAAAAATGATTTTGGCTATATAAAAGCAAAAAAATATTTTAAACTGGCTTTTAGTTCCAGATATTAGCGCTTTCAACTAAAATAGCTCTTAAGTATTACTGCATTAATCAACAAATAGTGTTTATTATTACTATTCAGCTGATAAAAATTTTTTTATGGTTAAGGGGCTAACGAGCAGATGGGTAACATGATGGTAAGTGACTACCGCCGCCAATGGACACCTGCAACTACAGAGTCACAAGTGCGTTGCCGGTCTTTGAGGTAGTAGATAGATAGATGTACTCTTTATTGTACACAGAGCAGATTACAATATTTTCTTATATCTAAATACTTACTAGCTAATACTATGAAGTAGTACGCTAAACATATAAACAAAATATAAAATTAAACATAAAAATATTAAAATTGATGACATGACATTTTTTATATAAGTACAATATATTTGTATGGAATGGTGATGTCCACAATCATTGCTCGGCGCTCTATTACCGTGACTACACTACTGTATATTAGTATTATCTTTTTAATCCGTCTTAATGCAACATATATTACTAAAACGGCCTGGCGGTCGAATTTCGACCGTTTGAATGATCAGTATAACTGAACTATCAACTTGACTTTCGTACCATGGCCAGGCTAGGCCCACTCCGGTCAGTAGGTATGAAGCTACAGTTACCTAGGCGACCAGTCGCTACGTCGCTTCTTCAGTTCGTCGCTTACGAATTACGTTTCCCGTATTTACGTAGTTAGATTATATTATTAGTTATAATCAGTATAGTTCGATATTTACAAGGTCAAGTTTAGCATTGATAAGTATATTTATTTATTAGGACCACAACAACTGATACACATCTTCTATCTATACATCTATACTCTATAGAAATAAATAAAATTGGAGTGTCTGTTTGTAATATTAAAATAACCGCTTTTTACTAAGTGCATTTAGATGTATATACGGTACATATACCAAAACAACATGTTTTAGAATTTCTGTCTATCTGTCTGCCTGTTTGTTTGTTTCGGCTAATCCCTGGAACAGGTGGACCGACTTCCACGGGAATTTCACTGGCAGATGGATGATGTTAATAGGAGTAACTTATGCTACTTTGATTTTGAAAAAAGAATGAGGGTTCCACGCAAAATATATAAATATGTACACGCGAGCGAAGCAGCGCGGGAACTACAAGTAAATAAATAAATTTAAAGTGTCCGTTTGTAATGTCATAATGCTGTCATTATGACATTACAAACGGACACTAACACACACACACAAAAAACTGTTTTTTTACTAAATGCATCTGAATGTTTACACGGTACTTATACCAAAAAAATATTTTTCACGTATTTTCACGTTTTGTCTGTCTGTTTGTTCGGGCTAATCAACGAAACGGGTGGACCGATTTCCACGAGACTTTCACTGACAAATAGCTGGTGTTATAAGGAGTAACTTAATCAAGTTTAGCTTTGATAAGTTTAGGACTACAACAATTTTGTCTGTCTGTCTGTTTGTTCGGCTAATCTGAACGGGTGGACCGATTTCCATGGGACTTTCACTGGCAAATAGCTGGTGTTATAAGGAGTAGGGTTCCGCGATTTGATTTGCATATACCTACCTAGCTAAACAACTAAAGGAAATAGTTTCATTCCAAGGTACACACTAACGTATGGCAAATGCCTATCTTCTTAGAGATTAATGTATCTATGCAGAGGTTGTGAAATAAAATAGTTTTCTTTAATATAAGTTACATTTACGTAGGTACTACTAAGTAAATACCTAGCCTAGGTTTATTTAAAACTTCATTTGTTTACAGAAGTAAAGTAATAGGCACATAACTGGTTATTAAATATTTAGATTAATTCTTCTTACAGAAGACAACCTTAACGGCATCAGAACAGATAAGAGTTATGCGATAGAAAGAGAGGCAAGTTTTAGGTTAATATAACCCATTTGGAATTAGCGGTGTGCGATCTGAATTGCACGTTATCGTGTCGGAGCAAGAGTCGCTATTAATTTAAATGGTATTGCGAAGAGGTCCTTCTGTACTTTGACTATTATGTATTCTGTGCCATGGCAGATGAAAATATATAGTGGACCAGTATTGCTTTATGTAGCCGTTTCTACACAACCAGTTTACCAGTGGGAGAGCCATGCTTCGGCACGTATGGGTCGGCTCAACCGGAGTGATACCACGGCCTCACTGAAAACCGGCAGTGAAGCAATGATTACATTGCTTTTCGCCGAGTGATAGTCATTTACCATCAGGTATGCTTTGCTTCTTGCAGCTCTTCTCATAAAGATACTTAATAAGATTATGCGATAACAGTTTATTTAAGTATAATATTTACGTTTTTTAACTTGTTGGCTGGACTATATTGGAATAAAAAATCTGCAAAATACCATCAAAGTGTTAACGACATGTCATTACCACCCCTGGGGCTAACGGCTAACTGGGACGTCGGTGTCGAACCAAACAAAACAAGTGTCCAAGTTTTTCTTGTTAAACAGAAGCATGGGGTCCCATCTCAAAGAAAGCAAAAATGGTTCAAACAAATATCAATAGATGGCGTTACGGGTATCGATTTGTCATTGAAATGTATGGAAAATCAATATTAGGTCCTGATAAACGTATTTTCACAAAATTCAATATTGTCATCGTTCCTCTGGCGGCAATTACTCGTACTACGTTGAGGTTGATACGGTTTTGTTAGTGAGTTTGTAGTTTAATAGTTTGTAGGGACTGACTATTGACAGTTGGCCAAATGTTATTGAACTGTATTGTTGCGTTATGTTGTAGGTAAATTATTAACACTGTAATTTTTATTCGAACTTCAAAGATACTATAAAAAAATTAAGAATTAATTTGTTGTGTTTTACATATTTTTTTCATATTGTCAGGACACAATAATTAATAGTGAACAACGAAACGCATGGTATGTGTCAACTTTGTTCTGTACCAGGTTAGGTATTTATGTAACCGACATTATGATTTGGCAAATAGATACCTACTAACCCACCTACTAAGTACTTACACGTACTATCTATTTACACATACACATTGATAATAGGAATCTTTTACCTCGGACCACACTCGATCGCAGGGCTGCCAGATTGTATTATTGGATACAAAATTTGTATAATTCGGTAATTATAATTAGGTATCCTGTTTGTATAGTAGATGCATTGTATAATCGGATACAATGTCATTACTGATGTTATAGAGTAATAAGTAGGTACGAACATACACATAGAGATACTTAAAATAAATCATGTCTGTGGTAAACTGTTAAATAATTATACGTTAAGAGCTATATCACATAATAGCATTTTACAAAATTAGGTATTTACGCACGACACTCGGTCAAACTCGCGAGTTCCCGACACCACGGCAATGTTGTCTATAATAAATTGTGACTCTGCCCTGTCCTTGAAATAATTACCTACAGCCGGGCGGTATGTAAACACGTGATACGGCTGCCCATGATTTTATCTATGTACTTGAGTTTCTTTCTAGTTTTGTGATTGTAAATATTTTAATTTATTTTTGACGTGACAACGTCTTATAATTCGATGGAGCCGGCTGCACGAATGAAAAAACATGACTCATCCGGCGTTACCTCGCTCTGAGACGTTACTATGACGTCGCTCGGCTCGCCTCGTGTGCACTCGCTACCACTCGGCACCACTCGTAAAGCAGTTTCGGGTACGGAGGAGTGTGATATTTATAAAACAATTTCGGGTGCGGAGGAGTCTGAAATTTATAAAACAATTTCGGGTACGGAGGAGTGTGATATTTATAAAACAATTTCGGGTACGGAGGAGTGTGATATTTATAAAGCAATACAATGTACATAGTTTTTACAAGTATGAATGTGCTTTGAGCAATTGTTTTACAACTTTTAAACATGTGTGATATTTAACTTATTGTATTTATGCGTACTAATAAATGTAACTTGATCAATTCAATTGTGATTTAAATTTACCTCCTTCTCTATATCCATACAAAATATCTATCAAACAAATAAAATTTAAATTTTCTTTTGAAAAATGCAACCATTCCATCAGTATTTTCTTAAGACGTTGTCACGTTCAACTATCGTCCGTAAACCGACTTTAAGGACAACAAGTTTTTATTTAAAAAAATTAAATTCGTTGTGAATGAAATGAGAAGTATTCAATAAAAATACATGTCCTGATTTTTTATTATTAGATGTAATAAAATAACACACTTTAAATCATACTAGGTACCTACCATTTTTCACTCTCATAATTATTTAATAATAATATTTGTAAGTAGTTAAATACATGAGTAAATAGTTAGCCTAGGAAATTACCTACTAGTTTTTTTTAACGCGAGCGTTGGTAGGTCTATCGTGTGTCACTTTTGTCACCCTATTGACTAATTTATTTATTAATCCAGGTATTTTACTCGGTGGAAAAAGCGAAATGCCTACCTATTAAAAAAGAAACAAATTACGTTCTAGTAGGTATATAAAAATTATTTTATAGTTTACTTATGCTTTCGGAGTTTCCAGGTAATTTAAAAAATGTTATCTCTGGGTGCGTTTTTAAAGAATTCCAGCAACCAAAAACAGCACAATATAGTGTATAATTACTCTTTGCCGTATAAAGGAAGTATTTGTATTTATTTCAATGAAATACACAAATCGCACGCTTACTGCTTAAAAAACCATCACACCGTTTGTTGGTCACTACGGTGCATTCGCGACTGTTTGTGTACCGAGTGTATACCGAACTCGAGGCGTGTAGGTATGTCTCGCATTCCGACCGTTTGTATGAAGATACAATATTGTATAGATAGTATTTCCGTGCCGACACTGTGCTACCGAAGTGACTCAGCAATCATGATCCTTTTTCCACTATTAAGTTATTTATTTTACTTCCTTTCTTGAAATATTGTTAATATTGCGTAATGTTCCTGCCACTAGCTATGTGCCTGCGACTTTGCCCCCAATGAAAGCAAACAGAATGACCAGGCCCCGAGTCTCAGGCAGCCCTGCTATTCTTGGCTAGCTCTTGTGAGCATTTATAATGATATTATTACTTTTTTATTAAATATGTAAGACCGCCCACTTAGTGAAGTGCCACGCCTAACGAACAACCGAATAATCGAAAATCATAGTATTTTTAGTAAGTATTCAATTTCGTAAAACAATATAAGTACAACATACGTAGGTCAATGTACAAAGCCATCAAACGTATTTGTGTTCTTTTTTGTAATTATACTAAGTACCTAAGTTTATTAAATAGGTTCTTAAGTTTTATTATTATATTTTAGGCCATGCAGCCAAACATAACATATCTCCACTATTTACGAGTAAGAAAGTAGTGACTTTATTTTGCAAAATGCCTGTGGAAACGTTACTGCGGATGACTGGAGAAACTTCTTATTTCTCGTTTCATTTTATTTCTGTGATCATTTATAGTAATATTATTATTTTATTAAATTGAATAGGAAAGACTTCATTTTGTATTATAAATGTATAATCGACCATACAGCATAACCATGCAACTATCGATTCTAAGATATATGATAATAACAATCGATAATCGAATAGGTTTAATAACAATTATACACTACCGCATCCCTACCGTGAGCTGTCAAAATTATCATCCTAAATTTGATAAAGTATAATTATCGCCATCTATTGGTTGCGCGTTTATTAGTAGGTAAATAAATCCATTTCGTCGCTAGGTAGCTCTAGCTATCCATAGCTATCGCGCTGCTAGCGGCATCTAGCGCCTTAATTGGCGCGGAGCCCGCAAAATGGCCCGAGTTAGGAAGGTCGCGTTTTGTTGTATGGGATGAGGTATCTGTACTAGTATAGTATTATATTATCTGTGACAGAAGTCTGACTAAAGTTAAAAACCAAGTATTTACATGATTTTTACATGATTAGTATTCGTTCGCACCTTTCATATTTATTTTATAACAGTAAGGTATAGTATCATTATAAAACAATAGGGAATATGCATGTATAGTATACGAATTTATATGTTACTAGCTGTTGCCCGCGACTTCGCTGGCGTGGAAAGTTTGTATTATGAAATCTATGCAAAATATAATTTTTTTTTGTTCCTTAAGAACTTTCTACAAAGTTTAAGAAAAAATAAAAAAGGCGAATGAAAACAGTTAAGTCGTTCTCAAGTTATGGCGTGACGAAGGGAAATGGGGACTATTTTTTATTTACATAGATTAGGTTACCGGTAAAAACCGTATCGTATAAAATTAAAATTACTACAGTGAAGAATAATTAGTAGTCAACAATCTACTAATAACTAATACTACAATCGGTTTCGTGTGATGTAAACAACGGCATTACAGCGTGCTTTTTCTGTTAAATCAAGAACTACGTGTTTATTGATTTATGGAAATAAAAGTTATAAAACCTACCTATTATTATTGAAAAGGATAGAAAAGCTTAGTTTAAATATTTTATTGTTTCTAGCGGTGCGTTTTAGAAATTAGCGAGGGAGATTTAAAATATCAAATTTTTAAGATTCAAATTTCACAATTTAAATACGATAAAGTACATTCAAATTAAATGTATAGCAATAAAGACTTAAAATAAAAATATTTAGACGTTTTACGAGTAACGTACATATTCCCGATAAAACACATATACATATATCTATATTTTTTAAACGGTCGGGAGATTCTGAATATGCATAGTATAAAACAAAGTCGCTTCCCGCCGTTTATACGCTTAGATCTTTTAAATTACGCAACGTATTTTAATGCGGTTTTCATCAATAGATAGAGTGACTCGGGAGAAAGGTTTATAGGTATAGTTTAATATTGTTTTGTGTTAATTTGATATCTTTCTACATTGCACCCGTGCCAAGCCGGGCCGGGTCGCTAGCATAATATATATGAACCACTTGGTTCATAAAATATATTTGGATGCATGTTTACGTACAAATATTTCAAGAGCCAGCATGGAAATGGAAAGTTGGAGGTTGGAGTGCAAGTAATTAACAGATTCGTAGAACTATGATGGTACGGTTGACATCTGTCGGTGAATGCAACAGCAGCGCCGGCCTTAGGGGGAGGCAGAAACCGTCCAGTTGGTAGGGGCGCTATGACGCCAGGGGAGAAATCATTTTTTCAAAATGTACTCGAGAGATTAAAGTAAATTTTTCATGATTTCTTAGCAAACTTAATAAAGATGTATTCAGTTGTATGACGAATACTTCAAATTCAATTCAAATTCAAATTCAAAATCATTTATTCAATTAAGACACTAAGTGACATTTATGAACGTTAAATTGAAGCTGAGTTAAAAATCATAGATCGGCACAAACAGACACCACAGCATATACTGGATTGTCAAGGTAAATTAGGTGAAAAACACCAAAATCTACTGCCTGTTTGTGTCGATCTATAACTTCCAGTTTCCAAAATGCGTAGGGCCTTATGAGAAGAATACTGGCAAAGAAACTCATGGCCACTCTTTTTAAAAGTCAGATCTTCAGGTACAATAGTGTTAGTGTTACACGAGAGGTAAACAGGATGCAAGCTGATGCCACCTGAATTTCATTTTATTGAAATGCTCCAAAAGCTAACGTACTAAAAAATAAAAATCACTCAGTGATACCGTTGAAGGTTTGAACCTATTAAACATAGAAATCATTCAAGGTGCACATCTACCTTCATTCAGTTGCAAAATCTACTGTTAAAAATAATTCGTGACTGGATTGAGAGGCTAGAGTTGCAGTTGATCGAACCAAAATAATAGTATAGTAGGCTAAAGCATCGCTGACTAGGCCGACCAGTCACCCCAAGCAGCACCCGTTCACGAGTATGACGCATGGACCAGCCATCATCTCCTTCGCCATATCAGAGTGAAAGAAATGACCCGCCCCATGACGACGCCGCAAGCAATGACATTTTAGTGAGCATGACTTCGTTATATAAGAAAATACAATTATCTAAAAATTTTAAATTATCGTATAGTTTGCACGTGCATGCCTATATATATATATATATATATATATATATATATAGGCATGCACGTGCAAACTATACGATAATTTAAAATATATATATATATATATAGGCATGCACGTGCAAACTATACGATAATTTAAAATATATATATATATATATATATATATATATATATATATATATATATATATATATATATATATATATATATATATATATATATATATATAGCCTAAGGGCGCCACATGGACTAAGGCCGACACTGTCTATCAGTCACATTATTTCTGGCCGTTCTCGTTTTCCCAACGCATGTATGAGTGTTTTCATCATAAAATCTGACAAAATTATATAAGGTAAAAAAACAACAAAGATCCGTTTGTCTAATAAGAAGAATGTTAAGTCCTGCAATTATCAAGAAATTGATATATTAATTTATTTCGCTATTGAGGTATTGGAAGCAAAATATTATAACTGTTGACCATATAGCTACTGGAAAATGAATGAGAACATACAACGAGATAGAGCACAGCAGATATCTGGTCGTATCGGAACCACCCGTCTAGAATAGTATTTCTACCCAGTTACTGCATGCGCCATCTAGTAAAAGCTTAGCGCTCTGAATGAACAGCGCCATCTTCCGGTAGAAATGAAACAACATTTTAGTAACTAACAACTTACCGAGCGCTGAATATTGTGGCAAGCGCCATGAAACAGCCATCAGCGACCCGAGGAGGACCAGTAAAGCATTTGTCCACCGTCCAGTCGAGTAGAGGTCCAATGTCGGGATTACAATCCAAAAGAAGGACAATTGTTTCGCGGGCCAGCTCATATATCTAGTACACAATAAAGATAGATGTAGTCGGAGAAGTATTTAATGTACAGCTGAAGAAATCCTCCTAAGATCACAATACATTCATTTCAATGAGGAATTTTTTTTATTATACTCAGCGGAAGGTGCAATCTTACTGCAAATTATGATGATGACGATCGAAGTTTAAAAAAACGCTCTGCATTTGAATATCCATGTATATACATATATGTGCTTTATTTACTATATAATATATATAATATACTCCTATACTCTTGTACAACCCCGAAGAAGCTGGATGAGGTGTATTAAAGGCTCATTTCGCTGGCTATGTTAAGACGTTCGTGCTAAGAGGCGACTCTGTTTCCGAATACTAGGCATTTCACCAGACTCAGTGCTGCTAATGACAATTCCCTCACGCAAAATCCAATTACAATTTGATGAACCCGGGACTTGAACCCAGCATATCATGATGGCTAGCAAAACGATTCTAAATATTCGCCACCCGGCAAAACAAGTGTCATATCACATGTAGGTACGTATGACATTTTTATAGCATTGAATAGCAAATGTTGCATTTGGTCAGCTGTAAATACATCGTTATTAGCTCAGTGAAAAAGGGAACTTTTGTACAATTCACCGGCATAAGTCGTGTTTTCTCGAAATAGCTGTTTTTGTGTTATGACACTTTTTTTGTAGGGTGGCGATACAATTAACTACTCCAGCTCAGTCACTTAGTGTATGTATACATAACTATAGATAATAATCTTAATTTTTTATATTCTCTTCAGTTATTCACTTCTGTCGATGCCATCTAGTAACAGAATCCTTAACTATAACGTACCTTATCGCTAGTGGACGAAAGCATTTCACTGAGCCATGGATAGAGGGAGCCATCTTCGGCTAATGCAGAGGGGGCAAAACACGGTCCACAGCACACCAGTGCACTCATTGCCTAAGAAAGTAAAAGGAAAAACTTTATACCGCACATTTTTATGTATCAAACACCGTGAATTTGAGTCAACGTGCTTTATACTTCGGCTATACATTACACGTGCTTTGAGGAATTGAATGAAATTGAAGAAAATACGAGTACTCAGTACCGCATCTCAATAGAGAATGCGGTAGGGAGTGGCTAACTGATGCGGTATATTTTCACAATACCCCTACAAAGTGGTCAATCCAAAATCAACCTTATTGCATTAAGTAAGGGGCGATATTCCTTCGTACGAGTTCATTTACCATTTTAGCTCAACACGTTACGTTAAGTTCGTATTTCGTATTAAAAATGCAGTACATAAAACAACGTAACCTAAAGGAAAAAGAAATCAAAATTATGTTGTTTGAGAAAAAAGTGTCTGTTCAATTTATATTGACTATCGAGTGCGAATTGGACTGGGTGTTTGATCAATAAGAGGGGGAATCAACCTTAGTGCGCCTGCTTAGCTCCACGATTAGGTTACTAGGTCTTAAGCTACTATAAAAATCTTTTTAACAAAAAATTAAACAGGCGAAAAGAACTTAAAAGCATTTGAAATATTTGCAAAGTAAAACATTTGCGAAATCTGTATTTTGTCAAATGATTACTTATAAAATAAATTAAAAGATATTATGTTTGCCAAATGAGATTTTCAAAATGATCATTTGTCATTAGTGTTTGTCAAACAAACATACATTACATACACCACCTTTACGACCACATCAACTGTATTCTAGACCAAGAGGTCTAACATAATGGAAGAGTGTCGTCAGGAAAAAGATTTTCTGACGCCACTCTTCCATAATGTTCATTCAAACACTTTTATAATTTACCGCAGTTGCGTATTAGTTTTCAATTCAAGATAAAAACAATATAGGTAACCCGTACGCCTTTATCAGTTTTTCTAACTAAATAAAAAACAACTGCTCTTAGTAGCGCGTGTTTTCTAATAACGATGGTCCTTCCATGTATGTTCTCTGTCCTAGCGCACTGCCTAATGTACCTTAATTATCAACTTGACCAATACGTAGTAATATTCGTAATAGTCAGACAATGTGATTAATAACGAGTTGTGTATAAGTATTCATCACTCAGTCCGATTAGACATTTCATTATTCATATTGCCCGGGTATTATAAATATTGAAATGTTTAATCACTTGGTCCATAACACAGTCACAATCAATATTAATTAAATTAATTGAATATTTTCTGTTTTCGTAACGGGAAAAGACTCATTTAAGAAGTTGTGATGTAAAAAGGGTTTTTTCCAGTATAAAAAGGTTTTTCTAGGTAAAAATACAAATAAAGATAATTTTTGATACCTAATTTGTCATCAGAACTTTTATTTTGGCTCGTTTGTGGATGGATCATTTGTTACAACACTGCCCAATATTTTAAGTGCATTCTGAATAGCTCCTAAAAGCGTGATATGGAAAAGTGCAAAAATTAAATAAAATTAATTGAAATTTAATTAATTAAGGTGATACCGTACCAAAAATAAGAATAGAAGAAAAATAAATGTTTTAGAGATAAGATTCAACACACTCTTAATTTTTTTTTTATACTATTATGTTGACCGAAGAGCCCACAGGTTTATAAACAACGCCGTGCTCATTCATGAACTACATACTTTGAGTTAAGGTTTCTCTTGTTTAGACATTTTGATCTTCATAGTCAATTTTCATCAGGTGGGTTCAAAGACAAACGCCTATTCCAATTTATTAATAAAAATAACGGTGATGGGTACCCTAAGTGCTGAGAGGTTGAGCCTGTCATCGTTTTCGTGCTGGGCCGGCTGCGGGACCAGGGAGCCGAGGTGCTTGGCTAGTGGACCGCACCAGCCAGCGAAAAGAGAGAATAGACTTCGACAGAGTTCCTTCTTCATCAGCGAACCGTACATCTCCACTGTTGGACAAAACAATTCAGGTCACACTAACTTTTAAAATTTCGCGTTCCATGTTAGGTACATAATTATGTATATGGTAAATATCATGATCGCGTAATAGGTATTGGTGTCCAGTGCAATCTGGTCGAAACGTCAGGCAATTCAAAGGTACATATATATAATACCTATTGATAGCGTTAATTCCCGTATACATAATTATATACAAATCAAGTTACAATACAAATTTATCACAACTTCTTATAAATACTACCTAGTAATAAATAGTTAACTTTTAAGTATCACCGCCTTCAACGCGTATAAATCATGATGCATTGTAATAAGCTGTAGGTATATTTCATCCCTTAATTTTCTACCCTTAGAGGTGGAATCCTTTGTTCAAATTTAACTAATTAGTTGTTTTTTGTAATGCGTTCACGAATGGCTAAGATATAGCGTAACATACAAACATAACAAAAAAACAATACTCAATTAAATCGTGAACCTCCTCCTTTTTGAAGTCGGTTAATCATTGGTAACAATATAATTCGTATTTATTCAAATAAAGTAAAAAATATATAAAATGTATTTGAAATGTATAAATAAAATTGTAATTAATAGAAGAGCAGGGGGTCTTCTGGCACAAGTGTGTATATCATACTTAAAAGGAGGCCCTCAGGAACAAAATAATGTTTTAAATATGTGTTAATGAAATAAATATATCAATTATAAAAAAAAAAACATTAAAACTACTAACGTGGAAAGCTCTTGATCAGCTCAGTGACGAAGTCAGCAAATGTGATACGTTGTTCTCTAGCAGCCGGCGCGTCTTTTTCTGCTTCAACCTCAAGACATTGTCGTACCCCGTCCAAGTATTCCGTCAGTGTTGGATGCAAGCTGCCGCCTTCCAAAGCGGATGCGCTGTACAAATATACCAACAAATTAGTTCAAGAATTAAAAAAAAACTCAGTCACAGCATGAGGTATGTTCTCAGAACGGAATAATATGTCTATCGCTTCGCTATAAGCGATAGTGTGTTTTATATTTGTAATAAGGTGTGTTTTTATCTTGTATGAGTGTGTATTGGAGTGCTAGTTTTTTTTGTAAATAATAATAATAATAACTTGATATATTTCACACACGGCTGTCTGGTCCCAAACTAGGCAGAGCCTGTACTATGGTAACCAGACTGCTGATACACAAACTTATATATTACCAAATATATACATATTATAGATAAATTACACCCTCACATAGAACAAATTATCGTGCTTATCACACGGGTGGGAATCTAACCCACGTTCAGCAATCAGGATCACTAACCACTAGACTACTATAATAATTTATTATATTTTTTTAACTAACTAACTATGCCTAATTCAAACGGAGATCAGTATAGCCTAACTCACGCACTTGCAAACGCATTAGTACATTCTAATACACACAAAAGTATGATAATAAAGAAACAAAATGGTTATTCCTCCACACAGAACAGCTTAATATAGAGGGAGATTTAAGTATTCTGCTACCAAAATATGGAACGATTTACCACCACCCCAACGCAAAAGTATGTCCCAAATGACTTTGAAAAAACACTTGGTTAGAGAACTACTCAATATACAAAAAACATTGCAGCAGAACCGTTTGTCATGGTACTTTGTGTTCAGCTATAATTAAATAAAAAATGATGGTTAATTTATTAGAGGTGTTTCTTAAGTCTTTTTTTTAAGTTTTTGAAGTTTAGTAATTGTAATGTTTTATAGTTTTGGTGATTTGGGTTGGGTTTTACACTATGTTGTTTTTGTCTACCCATTAGGGGCCAGCTGAAAATCAGTGTTGTATACTAGCTTAGCGATAGCTGAGCTGGATCCTTTGTTGCACACACATATATGTATATATATTAATTTTCTTTATTGTATATTCTGTGTGTAACAAAAATAAATGGTTTAAATGGTTTGATGATTAATTATTTATTTAAAGCCATCTAATGTTATTAATATAATGAGTGGGTAGTCGCGAAGGAGGAAATGTTGTGGATATCTGTATAATTGTGACACACGAGTGATCGCTATTTTAAACTTTTGTGGTTCTTAAGCTTATTTGCTTTAGTGGTGAAGTAACTCCATAATTACCTCCTATTTAACTAAGTGTACACTATTAATCTCTTCAGTATCCTAAAAACGGAGTGAATTCGCTCAATTACAATCTCTTATTCTCACACCAATTACTAAAGAGGTTAACGAAGTCAAATGTTTAACGAGAATACTAAACTTTGTAACTTTTATTACCGCACTTATTACATTAGTAAACGGTTGTGGGAAAAATTATTAAAATTTTATCCTTACCCTAACTTAAAATTATAAGTACAAGTTGAATGATATGCTTAAGTCAATCAAGTGAGTTCAATTTCATCGTCATTCCAAAACGTTTAACAATGACTATAACCCTTAAATTACAAGAGTGACTCCAGACGTCATACAACACACCTTAACAACCTATTTTATTTTACTAACGTACCTGTTTGCAAACGTCTTCTTTTGCGCAATGAGCAGCAACATTTTATTGAGATGCAGTCGCAATGCGTCTCGGCGCCGTCTTCTGCGCATATTTTCTTGTTTTCGATCTACCGCCTCACGCAACAGTGGCAGTAATTCCTCCATTAAATCTCTAAAGAAAATATATTTTATTTTTATATTTATGAGCATAATATATAAGTGTATCTTTTTATTTTAAATTAACAAAAGCTATTTTATTTATTCAAATGTCGGACCTCTATTCCCCTGTTTTGTAACATAACCGTTAGTATTTAGTCATTCAGAGCCAGTAGTCTAAAAGTATGAAACCGCCTGAGAAACAAGAACAATTAAGGATTTTCAATATTCGTTCTCTGCAAGAAACTCGTCAATTTGTCAAAATAATTTAGAGCAGGACTTACTTAAGAGCGTCCGGGTTAATATTTCCACAAGCTGCAACGGCAGCATCCCGTACTTCAGGCACCTCACAACGGGCGAGCGGCACAGCCAGCTTGTGCAGAGAACCCGGCGATGCTTGCGTCCCACGCGCCTCGCCTCCACTGCGCTCGCTGAGCGAGTCCGGGGACGAGCTGTACCGTATACACACAAAAGTAGTAACACCTCTAGTGAACTTCATTTACAACCTATACTAATCCGTCAATTTAAATTGGTAATAATAGATTAGCAAATTATGGTACAACAACATAGATTAAAACGTACTCAAATTTTACTTATAGTCAAATGTAGTATAATAGAGATAGGTATTGTACAATAAATTAGATAACATAAAATTGCAATCAAAATATAAATGTATAGAAGCAAAATCTTTCATAAGAATTCACAGTATTTTGAAAAGATAGAATTATTTGTGGCTTAAAATTTAAAAATCGATAACTATAACAAAGCTACTACTTACAACTACTGCCAACACTAACAAAAGCACCGACTTAACACCGGAATTACAAATACCAAAGCAGTTAACACATAAATTACCACAAAATATCAACAAAGCAACATATAATGATACACTATTATATACATTTCTAATGTCGCTGTCATGTTAAGCACACCATTACAATAATTAAGACACGGTTATAGGCCACGTTTTAATACTAGTGTCTGTAAACTCTCCCTCGGTGAAATGTGTTAAGTACGATTACCATCAAACATTACTAATGATGCATCATCCTACTAAGGTTTCAGATGGCTGACATATGCCCGATGCCTATAATCAAGAAACGATTCGTTTTGCTTACGGACGGTAAAATTTCGTCGAATTTTTAACGAAAATTTTACTGCTTGCTTGCTAATTGCTTGTTTGTTCTCTGCGTTTTAGATGAGCATTTTTTTTAAGAAATTCATAGCCTATATTAATATCGCGTATTATCGCAACTATTTATAAATAAAAACAGAGAATATGGACCCATACCGAGCTGACTACCTCCTGTAACTTGAAATTTTATGACCGTGCTCACTAAAACCTTCGTAGAATGCGTTAGTATTACCATGCAGTAGGTCTAAACGTGACGCAACAAAACCTATATCATCAAACAGGATATAAACTAAACCTCTAAATGTGTTTTGGGTATATGATTATGGAGTTTTACACAAAATGTGAGTGAAAGAAAATATAAGGCTACACACTCAGCTAGTTCTACATTTGTATTGCCTACTTTACTAACCGTCCTGGTTCACTAACATCAAACAACTATTACATTATTATATTTTCCTTTGTGCGTACTACAGACAAGTATCTAACTAAGGGGAAGTGCCAATCCATTTGTGATGAAAGTGTAACTACCTTTAAGATAAACTTTAAAAAAATATTATTATTTAAAAGGTTATAGATATAAATATTATCCATAAATTTTAAAATAAATAATGATTGTTATTGAATTTATAAACGTACTTATATTTTCCTTTTATCCGACGAAAAAAGGAGGTTCTCAATTCGACCGTATAATATATATATATTTTTTGTATGTTCAGCCCTCCAACCTATTTTGATTATTCTTTTTTTGTTAAAGGGTGCTCCCATGTCAAGGAAGTCAGGATCTGATGATGGGATCCTGATAAAATTGAGAGAAACCCTCGAAAATTGTAGGAACGAATAGTGTTTTTGTTTACTTTTCATTACTTTATCAGGTATTTGCGTTTAGAAATCATCACATCATGTAGCTGCACTGATGATGAAAAATACATCATAAAATAAAAATCTTTTTATATCTTTTTATAGTTTGTTGTTTGGCGCCGACTCAAAATAAGTTTATATAAAATTTGATAGTTTATATAAAATATTAATAAGCTCAAAACTTAAGACTTAAGGTTTATTTATTTTTTGCTTTTTAGTTCTTTTCGTTGGTTTATTTTTTTGTTAAAAAGATTTTTATTACGTATTTGCCTTATTTTTTTTATATTTAATAAGCTTAAAACATCCCAAATCTTGTAAATAGTTTTGAAAGTGCTTTATCAAAAACTAAATTGACTGTATGACAATATTGTATTATTCGGTAATGTAATGCGTGTCTGTTAAAGATTTTATTGTAAAATAAAATATAGAAAATTTGGATTCAGGTTATACATTTACAACCCACTAGTCATATTATCATACGTACCTATTACTACAGATATTTCTACTGTATTTTCCAACTAGTAAGGCAAGAGAAATCTTCTTTCAGTTTGTCATTAGCACTTGAGGCCAACATAGTAAGTATTGCATGTTTATGAATAAGGCAGTTTTTATAACAATATATAAGTATTTTGAAATAGATGAAAAAAAAAACTTGTTTACCGCAAATAGTCATGATTAGCATACAGAACATTATACCAGACATAGATGAACACATTACCCCCAAGGTGTTTCCGGACACGTTGATAGAAAGAGCGCACTGTCGGGAAAAACATATCATGAACTCTTTCTACATGTGTAAATATCCGAAGGAATATAAGCTTTTCGAGCTGAACATTTTTTCTTTCTGTAAGACTGGACATAAATTAATGGACATTTTATGTTTTCTTCTCAGAATATATTATTGTTATATGTCACGTGATTATAGACGCTACGAAGCGCTAAACATAATATACTAATACTAAAGCATAAAATAAATTGTTAAACCTAATAAAAATTTGGACGTAACTTTGGGCGTGATATTTCTTTTTTATTCGGGACAATAAACAAGTGCGCAATAATAGGTTACAAAATTTTCCTTGTTTGTAAAATATTATCTTAATTCAGAGAATAAAGTAACACACACAAATACAACCATTGATCACCATAACAAATCGTTTTATGAATACCAAGGTTATTGAAAACCTGTGAATGTTGTAGGAGTAGAGCATTATTAAGGTAACGATACGACTTCAAAACAAAACGATTTTCCTTCTGGTTGAAAGACCGGGTATCATATATTATGTCCTTTGCTGCATGTCTTTGTGTAAGCAAAGTTTCATGATGATCGCATGAATGGTACGGCAGCGCATAAAAACAACAAACAAACATTGATTTTAATATATACCCCGATATTCATGTGAACCACAAATTACCTATTATAATATATAGCTGTCTGTCCAATCATTGTCTGTAACGGATCACAGACTGCGATAAAACCGCCCATTGTACTACTACTTAATATTATTATTCCTCCTTGAATCCTATTTTGAGCAATAAATACTACCTACCTATCTATCTATTTATCTAACTGAGCTCACCGTAGTGACATGCTGTATAGAAACTCCGAGCATAGTTTCCTTCCAGCTATTAACTGGTCTACGGCCGTTAAATCTAGCTCTATCTATTTATTACTATTTAGAGTAGCTAGTATTAAACTTTGGATGAGAGGTTTATAAGGTGCAAACGAAACAAAAATGGTAAATCTACATGTTATGTACGTAAGTACGGTGAAGTGTGACGTAGTGTTCATCGCGTATGGTGACGACAATGTTATAGGCTCAAACATAGCCCTGAACAAGAATGGACTTGTCACGCAATCTTAATAGCACAGAGTTGGTTCAACACCGTGTGGTATGCACTAGCTGTGTATTGAACCTACGCGTGATAATGAGCGATGATAGCCGCAGTGTCGACAAAGGATACGGGGCTTAAACACATGAACTAATTTGGGCTTGTGTCGATTCCATCGAAAAATGTAACAAGCGCCAAAATTCATAATTTAAAATAAAAGTACTCAACAATATCTAAAAAGCACGGTTTCTAGGTTCTGAGATGACAAGCTAGGGCTAAAATAGAAATAGTACTAAGAAATTATCATTCAATAGAATTTCTCATTCCTCTCTTACTTTTACAGGAAATCTCCAATACGATAGAAGAAGCGAAACACCGTTAGCGTAACTGATGGCTAGCTAGGTATTAGTTAGACAGGATGTACTACAAAAATATGTAATGACAGCGAATTTACATAAGCGTGAGATGGAACCGACACAGTATATCACAAATGTAATGATCAAGATTGAATGCGACGTGCACATAGCGAGCGAGAATGGCCACCTCGTTCGTTTGTGGTGCCTGTGCGCACGCGCATAGCTCAAGGGCAGCGTGAAGAATCCGCCCGTCGTGTTGAGGCTCTCGCTCGACGAGCTGAGCGCGGCCAGGCCGGGGCCCCACCCCTCCGCCTCAGTGCTAATGAACAGATCGTTAAACCGGCAACCCTCTTAAGCGCACGCTACGCACCTTACACGCACATCCTAAACTCCACATATCGCCGATATCATCAGATGTAGAGTAGTTGACTTTGTCTGACTTTTTAATAAACTAAAAACCTTTCTTGTCTGTCGAAATATTTTAAGATACACTTATGGAATCCTCGAAATTGCGGGTAAGCCAGCTATTAATGCAAACCATTATTTAAATTTATATTAATATATTAACAATTTTTTTTTGTAAATAATAATTTATCTCCACAGTTTATGCTCAATCATTTGTCATCGTGGTCATCTGTTTTATACATGATCAACAAATTAAATCGAATCGAATTTTAATCGAAATGAAATAAACAGGTGATCAATATTTTATGACAATCAACTACTCTATCTTCTTTAATTCTGCTGAATTCAGCTAATGTTACTAAATACACGCAATATTGCAGCATCTGCCACTCTGTGGCTTACGCCAATATTTATCTGGCATCGTGTTTCTACCCCTTCTTGTCCACGGTTCGTACTTCCACCAATATTCATACCCTAAGCCTTTATACAACAAGTTCGTGCCCTGCTATGTACCAGTAATTGGGGAAATTTTTATTTTACTATATGACGTAAAAATTATTCCGGTTTCGTGAGATACACGTTTGTAAATTGGGCAAATTGTATGCTATGAAATCAAATGTTATGAATGCGGCATTGAGGTGATAACAATTTGTCGTGTATGTATGTATCTATTGGTTGTTGTGAATACCCAGTACATATAATTAGATGGTATGTAATTTGTTTGTTTATGTGTACTTTATATACTGGACTAGGGTTTTATATGTGCAAGGCACCTACATTGTAACACTAGAAGAAAAAAAATTATAAACACATTGTACACATTACTTCGACCACCTACATTATCAAATAATGCGAACATGTTATAACAGGTGTCAAGTGTAAATTGTTTATAAATGCATGCGTTTAATGAGGAAATTGTAATTAAAGAAGCGTCCGTGAGATGTCACTCGCGCGGAAGTATCTAATGTTAAGTTTAATACTCTCACATCATTACATATACCGTGGTACAAATGTCGTTCAGATTCTTGGCGTGGATCGCTTTGGGAATGTTCCATATTTTTGTCCATCGAGTGCCTTTTCTTTCAATGGGGCACAGATTTCGTGAAATTATCTAATCTTTATGTTTCGTAGTTGTCAATCATCTAATTGTATATTAATTTTTTAGGTATAGCAAGTTGTATGATATTTGGACATTTTGATTATTTACAAACCTTGCTTCAGTAAAATTCCATGCGCAGAATATTCGTAAAATACTATATTTTTAGAAAATGAAATTCTTAAAGTATGAAAAATACAGTCAAATACAAATATTATACTGAAAAATAAAATCTTCATTATTGAACGATCGCTTTTGCAGGCTACTTTATGAGATAACACATGCAGACAGCAGACCACATGAAGATGCAGACCTAAGAAGGCCAAAACATATTTTGTGCAATTTTTCAGCAATGCTTCAGGACTGGATTTCCTAGAAAGTAAGTCTGAAAAATACCATTGTGCCTGGAACACCGAGTTGAACTCGACAGTCTGTGACAAAGCTGCCTCTAAATACCGAATACAAATATTATTGAAATTAGCGATTAGAAGAATCGGATATTGGATTTATCCATGATTTGATATGTTTACTATTAAGGGTAGACCTGATCCACATAATGAGTCAGGTTCCCATCACCGCTGGCGTTCCAGCAATTCTTGAAATAGTTTTGCAAGTAATATAAGTATACATATTAGATGTGTAAATAAGGACTCGCGAGTTTGGCAAGTGTTGCAGTGATCCTTTGAAACTTTATTCAAATAAAAAAAAATTAAGTCAGTGTTAAGAATTACTTTCTATGGTTGTAGAATTTAAGTTACATTAGAATTTTGGGGTCAATAAAATAACTTTTTTAACTTACCTTCTACTTAACTTTGATCTAAGGACTGGTAATTGAGTGATTTGGTGCTATATAGTAGGTATACCACAAAAATGGAGGTAATTGTTTTTCAAATTTCATTTCAAACTCCGTTTCTCATTCACGAGTTATTTAAGGAGATTTTATTAGTTTTTAACATCATCATCTGCCTACCCTTGTCCCAATTTTATTTGGGGTCGGTGCAATATGTTTTATTCTTCCATTCTAGTCTATCGTTCGTCATTTCACTGCTTACTCCATTTCTAGCCATATCTTCTCTCACACAGTCCATCCATCTTTTCTTTGGTCGTCCTCTTCTCTTGTACCCGTCAACATCCAAACATAAAACTCTTTTCACTACATTTTGCTCATCCCTCCGCATCACATGTCCATACCACGATAACCTATTGCTCCTCAGCTTTTCATCCACTGGTGCTACTTTCAGGCTTCCTCTAATATATTCATTTCTCACCTTGTCCATCCTAGTCACACCACACATCCATCTCAACATTCGCATTTCGGCTACGTGCAGGCGTCTCTCGTCCGTTCTCTTTGTAGGCCAACTTTCAGAACCGTACAGGACGGCAGGTCTGATGATTGTTTTATACACCTGTCCCTTTAACTTAATAGGGAACTTAGGATCACAAATGGTTCCTGTTACCTGCCGCCACTTCATCCACCCTGTATTGATTCGATGCTGTACAGTGCGGTCTATTTCGCCATCGCTTTGAAGAAGAGCACCGAGGTACTTAAAGTCGGAGCACACTGGGATCGCTGTTCCATCCAGCGTAATGGGTTCAGGACTGGAGAGACCGCCGAAATCGCAGAACATGTATTCAGTTTTGGTTCTGCTGATTTTCAAGCCAACATTCTCCAGTCTGTGTTGCCATTTTTCCAGTCTGCTCTGGACCTCGCACCCGTCTTCTCCGACCAACACAATGTCGTCTGCAAATAGCATGCACCAAGGTACCTCCTCCTGAATGTCCCATGTCAGAGCATCCATTACCAACAGGAAGAGGTATGGACTTAGAGCCGATCCCTGGTGCAAGCCTACAGAGACACTGAATTGTTCGGTGTTTCCAGCCATCGATCTCACATGCGTGCTAGACTCTCTGTACATAGCACGAATCAATTCCACATACTTAGCAGGCACTCCTTCTTCTTTCAAAGCCCACCACAAAACCTCTCTTGGTACCCTATCATACGCCTTATCTAAGTCAACAAACACCATATGCAGGTTTTTGTGCACGTGTCTGTACTTCTCGCATAGTTGGCGTATTGTAAATATGGCATCTGTTGACCCGCGCCCTGGCATAAACCCAAATTGGTTTTGTGTTATCGCACTTTCATTTCTTACTCTTCTTTCAATTATTTTCTCCCAAACTTTCATACTAATAGTTTTTAACATAACCACTTATTAAAAATCGCACATTTTTTAAAGGGCCTACAATTATAACTAACGTCTATTTAATGATCAGATGATTTTATTTGTATTTCTTGATTGCCACAATTACATCTTAAAAAATGTCATATTTACAATAGATCGATTCTAAATCTCTCCTCTAAATAAAAATAATGACATCCTTAGCAAACATGAAATCGTCGACCTTAATATTTTGGATTGAAAATAATATTAATAATGGGCCTAATGACGGCTAGAACATATTGAAGTAAAGGTATTATATAAAAACGTTAAATTTTACATTTGTTTGCACATTCACCCTTAAACAAACCTACAATTATTTATGAACAACAATAAATAAGATATGTACTGTTTCCTTTCTTTAATTAGTAAGTAGTAGTTTAGTCTAATGGTTGTGGCATGCCTTTTTATTGCTTGAATATTTCCACAGTATTCTATGTGTCGGTTAAAGACTGATATAATACAGAAAATCAAATACAGTAATTTAAAAGTGAGCCTTCGAGTTATTCTCTTTTGCCTATAACGAACTTGGAAAAAACGTTTGTCATTAATTTAAATAGTTTTTGTAAAATATAACATTCCGGTGTTTTACTTTTTAATAGCTGCTATTATGATGACACATTGAACTTTAGGGGCGGACAATCGCCTAGAGCTACCTAAACAAAAAGCATGAACATATTTGGACACATTTACCATCTAAGCCACAAAACCAAACAACATTTGTACCAACTGAAATAATTTGGAAAATTAGCGAAATCAAATGCTTTTTATATTTGCATAATACATTGTAAATTACATATAAATATAAATATATAAGTTTAATGCCAATTATAATGGATCCGAAAAAATACATATCAAGCCAATTTTGCTACGAATTAATTTCAAATTATATATTCAAAAATGTATGATAAAAAGATCATCAGAAGCATTTTTATATAATGTTGTGTATACGGCCTCAGCCCTGGAATTTCAAATAGCTCATTGATTGTGTTTGTGTATGTATGATTGTGTATGTGTGTACAATTATTAATGTGTGAGTACCTTAGGCTTAGATCTGGACTGGCGCAGCGTATGACTGGGCTGGGTACAGCTGGCACAACTAAGTATGCCATTGTCATATAGTACTTCCACACCTGAAATTAATGAACAAAGAAATTAATTTAAATTTAGAATTAATAGTTTATAATTTTTTAGGGACAATTTTAGTCATTTCAATTTCACGTCATGTCATGTGTAAGAATAAGACCTTACACAATGGCCGTTCACATGCCGACGTTAAATTAAAGGCATATTCATAGACAATCTCATGCATTTTTCTTCAATGTTAAAGTGCAACGATTAAAAATATGGTGATGTGCTGTTAAGTATGTTTGCATATAAATTCGGTTTTGTGTGTTTCACTAGAGTAATATATGAATTTGATTTTACAAACAGATCTTTTCAGACATTTTTAAACGTTGATTTTTATTTAAAGCTAGATGTAGTGAAAACACATAGTCGAAAACTAACCGGTTAACATTTAACAATTAGATTCAGTGCAATTATCTTTTGAAAAAAGGTACCCTTGGCCATTCCTCATTCTTATTCTAGACAAAGGAGGATTAGAACGTTTCATGTACCATTACTTGATTCTAATTTAAATATGCAATCGCCTATAATTATATGGAATTTTCAATCCAATAATAATAATCAGTGCAATATTATTCAAACACGCAGTACAGAGATTGACATCTTTTGTTATTCACTTATTAAGTTTAAGACTCGTTAAGAAATGATTTATACTAGCTCAAATAACTAATATTTGTTAATTTTGTTTCATTTCTTAAATTTGTTTTATTTGTTTACTTATACAAATGATATAGGTATACGTTATATTTTCCTCTTTAGCACTCCACTGTAACTAGCCAATGTTATGTACAACGTAAGTGTTATACATATCAGACACAATACTATATGTTTGGATGTTTGTTACTCTTTCACGCAAAAACTACTGAAAGGATTGCGATCAAACTTGGCATGGAGATAGCTGGAGACCTGGATTAACACATAAGCTACTTTTTATTCCGATATTATCACGGCACCGGAATTCACAGGGTGAAACCGCGGGGCGCAGCTAGTTTAAAATAAATAAATTATAAAAATATAGTATGGGAATAACGGTCCAAATATGACTTACTTAAAATCTACTAAAAAATCAGAAAAGCCCAACAAATACTTACTTGCATGTATCCATCTCTTTCTTTCTCTGGCTTCCTAGGAAGCGCGGGCCCGCGAGACAACAACGAAGCGCGGTTATCACTCACAGGTCTGTAAATAATTAAAGTTGAAAAAATTTCGCGAATTCGTTCCGAGTCCAAAAACAAATAGACATGCTCTATTTTTTAAATGCTGTTTTGGTAATCGTGATTAGCGAGTGTTTAAATGTTATCGTAACTGATTAATAACTAGTTTTCAGGAGTGGTTTACTTACGCAGGTTCTATGATTGTGAACAGTGCATGTATCCTGGCGTGGAGAATGGGCCACGCTTGCAGTATAGTTGATGGGCACCGGGCAGGAACACGGCTGCGTTCCAAGAGACCGAATAGGACCACCTGAAAGACAAAATTATTGTGAACATTAAAACTCACAGCATTCGGGGTCCTTTTTAAGATTCCATTCCTCAAAAGGAAAAAAAGGAACCCTTGTAGTATCACTTTGTTGTCCGTCTGTCTGTCCAGACCGATTTTTCTCAGGAATCCGTGAACACATCAAGTTGAAATTAATACCAAATACATAAGACTCCGGTCCTTGAAGCTGTAAAAAAAATCATGCTCTTCTTCTTCTTCAAAAGATACGGCTATAAGCCATAGATTTTAACAAATTTGAACATTTCGCAGGTAAATCAAAACCTATAGGGTATTTTTCATTGACCTAGAATGAAATTTGGTAAGAAGCCAGGTCTCACAGCAGATTTAAAGGAAAAAATCAGGAAGTCGTTAATTTGTTGTTTAAATTAAAATGTTAAAGTCTGAAATCACTATTTATGTTGATATTTCTAACGAAAACTTTATTATAACAATAAGAAATAGTGCTGAATTACCTCCCAAGGGTCCGCCCCGTTTGAGGCGCTGCCACTCCAGCTGTTCTTGGATGATGTTTCATCATGTTGAATGCCTGAAAATATAGTTTATAACTACTTAATAACTTAGTTTATAACTACTTAATAACATAGTTTATAACTAATTAATAACATAGTTTACAACTAATTAGTAACATAGTTTATAACTAATTAATAACATAGTTTATAACAAATTAATAACATAGTTTATAACTAATTAATAACATAGTTTATAACTAATTAATAACATAGTTTATAACTAATTAATAACATAGTTTATAACTAATTAATAACATAAGTTAATTTGTAATGCTAACTCTTCTGAAGTGTCAATATATAAATAAGTAAAGACAAAACGGTTGAGCAGTCTACTTTTTTTTTGGTTTAGGAACTATTGATGAGCTTTAGTGTTATCAATAAAAAATAGCTATGAATAATGGATATTGATATCGAGCTGTACAATGTTAAAACTTAGATAATTTTATGCCACTAATACCACAGATAAAATAATAGCAAAAAACACATTGACAGTTGACAGACTTGACATTGTAAAAAAGGCGACTGACATTTCAAACAAAGCGGACGTAGCAACATTTACCAAAAAGAAGGAATTTAATATTTTTAATATCTCGATTTATTTTATCTTGCATTCATTTATTAATACTGTTTTATTAATTGCCTATAAAAATCTAATGAATCTTAATTGCATTTAAAGAGAATCGATTTTTTATTTATTTAATAGTAACAATCACTGCGCTATTGCACATTGATACATTCATTTTCACTTAATCTATTATAGTGAATTGTAAATACAGTAAATCATAAAATATGATATAGCTGCTGCTTTATATCTTATTTCATAGGCACGGAATGAGGGACTAATATAATGTCATAATATAATAAATCTATTCATGTATCAAGTACCATTTTGGCTCCTTTAATGAATAATTAAGAAAACACTAGTTTAATGTGTCAATTATAGCATCGCATTAAAACCAGAACTTTACTGCAAAAATAACCATCAAAATTCTACACTTCTAAATATCAAAAACATTTCAGCAATATATATTTATATATATGATTTTATTTTCCTTACCGGCTGTCCATACAGCGTGGCTTCGTTCAGCGATCCATACGAGATCAGGCTGGCCAGCAGCAAGGATGGCTTGCTTCTCAGCTGGTGGGAGCAGCGGCACACATCGTTCAGCAAAGTGCGCCACGTGCAAGTCAGCCGCGTCGATAAGTGCAGGCTCATCGCGAGTCAGCTGCAGTTTCTCTAACAGACATTTGGCCTCCCTAACAACAAACAAGTAACAAGTAAAAGCATGACACAAATGCAGGTATATTTTGACATCGTACTGCGAATTTGTGTTTAATCAGTTAGTTATAAGAACGTCATATTTCACCTTTATATGTAGTTATGGTTAACGGTAGATTTTTTTAATAATTTAATCTAATCGAAAAGCAAACGTAGTACCACAGGTATTATATAAAAGAATAGATGAGCGTGTACTATCTTCATCGTCATTTTCCATTAGGTGAGTTTTAAGACCAACGCCTACTCCTTTATTGAATGACCCTCACCTCAGAAATATTTTAGAGCAAAATCGTCCGGCATATCCGGCCCATAGTGTTTACCATATTTAGATTAAGTAATATCTATTTTTTTTTTTAATGTAATACCTAATAAGAACAATTTTTGTATATATGTATATATATATAATCTGAATCTCGGAAACGGCTCCAATGATTTTCATGAAATTTAGTATGCAGGGGGGTTACGTAGGCGATAAATCAATCTAGCTAGGTTTCATTTTAAGAAAACGTCATCCAGGTACTTTGTTGTAATATGTTCACAAGTTAAAACTGGTTTCAAGTCACCAGTAACAGCTTTTAATAAAAAATATTGAGTGGGGATCTTTGTTTGGAAAACCAAGTGACAGAATAATGATCGCATGGATAAAATGATCAATATGATTAAGAAGTTTTAGCTGCAATTGTTTTAATAGATGGGCAGCAACTTATTAACAGCCCCTTCCGTGTATCCCGTCAGTATAATTTGAACACTAAGAATATAAGACAAACCTGAGCACATGCACGGCTAGTCTCCTAGGATACGCCTTGCACTGACATAGCATCACTAGTCCGAGAGCTTCAGCCCCGCGGATGACTGAAGCGAGAGGTTCCTGTTTAGTCGGAGCACTGCTAACTACAGGCTCTCCGTTCTTCCAACTTGTAAGCAGCTGAAGTAGCATACGCAGCCCATTCTCTACTAATTGGGGAGATGTATCCTGAAAAATAAGTTATTATTAAAATTAATCAAAAATTTACAATTGTGGAATCAGTACACGGCCTGAAAGTAAGCCGTCTAAAAATTTTGTTTCTAATATTAGTGCAGATGAAGGATTATCTACATAGATGTACGTGGGTCACAATGAAAAATTTTAGAATAGGCCAGTAAGAAAAGCAGCCGATGAAAAATTTATTTAAATTTCTATGTATCTATTATTTTATGTTAATATACATAAAATAATAGATACATAGAAATTTATAAAAATATAAATAAATACATATTATAGATAAATTACAAACCGACACAGAACAAATGGTCATGCTCATATCATCCAATTATTTCTCTTGGGTGGTAATCGAACCCACGACCTGTGGTTCAGCAGTCAGGATTAGGATCACTAGCCACTAGACCTGACATAGAATAACGTAAAAGTAAACAATACCTCCTATCCCGGCTACGTAGTCGGTACACAAGGTGATCGCTGTACGTTACAATATAATTCGTTTTGCTACACAGAGGACATCACTTGCATGTTGTGGACACTGTTCTAATCAATCTAATCCCACTAATATTATAAACGTGAAAGTTTGTGAGGATGTATGGATGTATGGATGTATGGATGTGTGCATGTATGGATGTTTGTTACTCTTTAACGCCAAAACTACTGAACCGATTGAGATGAAACTTGGTATGTAGATAGCTGGAGACCTGGATTAACATATAGGCTACTTTTTATCCCGATATTCTCACGGGATCGGGACTTACGCTGGTGAAACCGCGGGGCGCTGCTGGTCTATTCTAATTTAATAAAGCTGAAGAGTTTCTATGTTTGTTTGTTTGTTTGTTTGTTTGAAGGCGCGCTAATCTCTGGAACTATCAGTCGTTTTCGAATTATTAATTTGTTATTGGATAGAATATTCACTGAGGAAAGTCATAGGCTATGTAACATCACACTAGGTCCACTAGAAGCGAAGCAGTGACCATAAACGCAGATGAAACTGCTTGGAATGGCTAGTCATTGATATATGTTGTTCTATATACGCACACCTATCTAAAGGGAGCTAACTCTAAATTTACAGTTTTGAGTTATGCACATCATCGAATTCCTTATCTCAATACCTACCGACTAATAACCAGATTTAAAAATATTACCACTTCTCGACGCTATACGCCAATTCACCAACACGGGCTCAACTCAAAATAATGAAACAAATATACATACATAATTAAGCAATAGGGAAATAACTACAAATATCCAATATTCAGCCCCAAAACATGATTTAAAACACAATAAAGATATTGTAGTAACAATATCTATCTTCTAGTTGCATACAAAACTCAAACTAAAAAAGTGCTTTTTTCTATTAGCTCGCTTTAGATCTAGGTGTGCCATATCATGATATAATATAATAATAATAATAACTCCACACATCTCACACACGGCCGTCTGATCCCAAACTAGGCAGAGCCTGTACTATGGTAACCAGACTGCTGATAAACATGCTTATATATTTCTAAATACATACACATTATAGATAAATTACACCCAGACACAGAACAAATTATCGTGCTCATCACACAATTATTTGTCATGGGTGGGTATCGATCCCACGACCTCTGGCTTAGCAGTCAGGGACACTAACCACTAGACCAACAGGCCAGTCAATATATATTATGTTATATCAAGGAGTGCTGATAAATTTTAGCGGTTTTAGGAACAATCTAAACATCACATCTAGGAACATCTTGGAAGTAATAATGAAAATAAAATTAGAAACAAGAAAAAAAATTAATTTTTTTAACATCCTTTTTTTAGCTTCAATTGTAAACAGCTCTTGGAAACCAACTTTACCTTTTTAAGCCTACTTCTGCTTATTGTATTAAAATGAAACAACACAACACAACACCAAAACAACAACACAATACAATACTTTGGTATCCTGAAGTTGATCTGAAGATGGAGCCAAGATGTGGACATGGACAGAACTCTTCAGTGTCTACTAGTAAACCCCTTGAGTTTGGACTCAAATGATTAGTTTTGACGAGCCTCACAGATTGGGCTTGGTGACGATGGATGGTCTGATGATGAAGACTGATGGATAGTGGAACTAGTGGTGCAGGATTTTGTTTGTTATTCTAAACTATACCTAATTGATTTTGGTATGATTGTATAAACCTGGTACAGTTATACACCGTGGCATCTTAGTCACTGTTTTTACTCAAAGTGCGTACTCAGGTACAGCATTTATTTAAAAAAATATATGTTATTATCAAACCCGGCACTTCTTCTTTCAAAATCTACTTTTCACATTGCTACCACGCGATGTGTCGCGGTGTGTGTGTACGATCGCGCGATCTCTAAGGTCGATGGCCTACTGTACGTATCAAAATAGCTATAAAATGACTCCAATTTTCCCTTCATACTTTATCGAGCTTAGGACCGTCTGAATTACATTTTAAAAACGCAAAATAATAAAATAAGCAGTAACTAATAATGATTGGTGGTTCATAACAAAAACTTAATAAGGGGTTGTCCATTAATCACGTGAAAGGGGGTTCGGATAACATCACGAAATATCACAAGGAGGGTGGGTGAAGTGAGATATTTTTTTTTTATTTAAAGATAATATTTTGAAAATTTTAAATATATTTTGAACTAAAAAATACACATGATTTTGCTGCTGGCTGGGGGTTAGTCTAAAATCTCACTACGTATCACCATTGGGGAGGAGGGGTTAAAAAGTTGCGAAAAAAAAAAATCAAGTGATTAATGGACGACCCCTAAGCACTTCAGGCGTATTTAAAAAATTGGAATCAGCTTTTTAATGTACAATATGATATTCAAATCACTTACCACTATTATCGTATTATTTTTATCCTAAAAGCTAATGGTATTGAAGCAGTTGTTCAAAGTGTAGTCCGTCCACTTCAATACACAATCTTGCATGTTTAAATCAATTTTCTTTTAAGGATCGTAATGTATTGGTGTCTCTTTTCCCTTTGTCAAAGACACACCAGATTATCTCCAGCAATGGCATAAAACCGCACCATATCTAACCACTCAACGTTCGAGTACTAAGACATTATTTTTACTTGGGCGACCAAGCAATCAAAATTTGTGCTTAAGTACACACCGCGCATAGATAATATTATTCTTATGCAATGCTATGTTGCAGTCATGTTTGAATCAAAATCGCAAATATTAGTGCCTATTTTTTTTTATTGCTTTTTTTTTATTTTGTTTATGCAGAAATATTGCATAGTTATGATGATCTGAGTAATGTACTTTGAGTAAAAATATGGACTAAAATTCCACAGTGTATAAACATAGATAAGTTTCAGTTTTCTGTCAGTAGAAAGTAACTACCTGAACTTCCTTAGCCAAGAATTGCGTAAATCCAGCGAGGACATCTTGTCGCCATTCTGGGAAGTCTACGATCAGAGTTTGAAGGCTTTGGAACGAGAGACCTCGTAATTCTTCATCCATATGTACAGTTAGGCGGCACAACAAGTCCACCAGTTCACTCGAGCCCATACCTTCGGGGATCAGTCTGCAAAATAAACACATATAAGACATTAGAGTAAATAGACTCCCTTGTTAGTCGAGAGATAGACAAATTGTTGTTGGGTTTTACTGTTGAGAAACTATCAGTACCATTACGGTGTTATTTCACGATGTACGAGGGTTCATAATACAAAAATGAAAATATTATATCATAATATTGAGGCTTAATTCACCTCTGTTACTTCAGAGATATACAAGCTCCATCATATAAAAATATAGAGATTTTTAAATATTTTTTTAAAAGATGGTTGATCAGTAATATATTTATAAATTTGGTAACGTATTTAAATATCACTGCAAAATATTTGTATAAAAAATTATTAGCGTTATACCTTGGTATAGCAGCAACACATGTCCTGAACAGATCGATTCTCGGCTTCCTTTCTCCAGTGTTGATCTCTTGCTCTTTAGTAACATTCTGGGTATTGGTCAGCATCAAGGGTCTACCATAATGAGCATCTAGAGCCCTTAGGATCTCCACCAGCACTCGCCTCACGAACGGAAAGTAAGCGCTCATTCCTATAGAGCGCGCCGTCTCATCAGTTAGCATTTTGTTCAAGAAAGTTTTCTTCACTCTCAACGTATTACCCGAAGGCAAAGTTCCAGATGTTCTTGGCATCGGAGGTTCTCCTTCCTTCTGCTGCAAACTATCAGCTACAACCAGAAAGGCCCTGAGGCCTATCGACATCCTCTCCGGGGTCAAGATAATTTTAATTGGCCTTCCTACCATGAGCAGGTCGAACACAATCTCCCGCATCGCAAAATCGAGTCTTTCTTGAGCGATGAACTGTATAATCTTAACGAAAATATTAAGAGGCATATCTCTTGGTACCACACCTTTGGAGCCCTTTGGAAAGAGCGAGTTGACAATGCTTTGTAAACGAGATTGTGTAGCGGAGTTGCTTTCGCATTTGATTCTTATCATGTAGACCCAAAGCAGACGATACAGGGATTCTGTAAGATATATGAAGAACACAAATATTACGACATTTCCATAGATGCGACAATAAGGACATAAACACACTGGTCAAATTTACATTTAGGTATAAAAGTACTAAACCACTCTGTGGTATTAATCGATATAGCGGTTTAGTACCTTTATCTGATTATGATTGGGTTAGTGTGGTAACACTTCTATTAAAGGAAGTAAAAAAACATGTAAGATATACAAACCTAAGGCCACCCTGCACATCTTGGGGTCCCTATTCTTCAAGTGTGATAAACACATTGCTAGGAAGCAGTGCCAATTAGCCAGGAAGAATTGTTTCTGTGAAACGCACAGCAGGCAAGTAACGAGTGGAAACAACGCTAGGCGATGTTTCGATTTGGTACTTGCATCCAATGTGTGGCTATAAAGCATTTCTACAAAGTTCTTCAGGCAGGGTACATTGACCTCGTTCTTGACCGTCTGAAACATAAAAAGTGTTGTTTATTTTAAACTTTATTGGATTATTTTTACTAATACTGATAAGAGAAAAAGACATGGTTTTTTAGTCAATAAACTCTATAACTGCTAAACCGATTTTAAATAATTATTTTACAATTAGAAAGCTTTATGCAGAAGTAACATAGGCTAAATTTTACTTCGGTTATAGGTATAAGAATAACACGCGTACAGCCAGTATTGAATTGGGGAGATGTATTCTAAATTCAGATTTTAAATGTACTTTTTTAATGTTATAGATTAAATATCTAGAGATGTCCTATAATAATAAGAAAAAAAGGAAAGTTTGAAGTAACATAGACATATTGAAGTGGGTTGTATATTTTTAAACAACATTTAATAAATTTCACATACCGCAGCGACAGGCACAAGTATTTCAACAAAGAGCCCGGCAAGAGCATGTCTTATATCCTTGTCCTTAACTTCCAGAAAATATTGGGCACACTCTTGAAGAAATTGAAATGAAGCTTCGAATTCTTCTATGGGTACCATCTTGACGCGGAAGAACTTCATGCCCATCAACAAGGAGATTATACTCTGTGTGGTGTGAGGAGATGGCTCCCGGCCCTTGAGCTCCTAAACAATACATACAGTGAAATAAAACTCTATATCAAGCAATGACTAAAACATGCCCAAATGATTTGTTTTTAAATGTAACACAAGCATATTGCCCTTCCAGAAGGTAAGCAATTATCAATACTGTATGACTCATAGAATACAACATTTGAACCAGTTAAAGTCATCGCTGGTAGTGGCTAATATATTATATATATTATTATGTTACCTGATTTACACTCACAATTTGCCAAAAAATGTACATAAATTAAACACATAGTCCAGAGTATGTAGCAAAACTTGAATTTAATTTTTTTTTTACATTTGAAAATTAATTTTATCACAAAAATACTCAGTATGATGTAGAGATTCTAACGATACCCCATATATCTAAATTTGTTCAGGCATTTAAAAGTTATAGTGGAATAAAGAGAGTGACTTACAGTGACTTAAATAATTATACATTACACTCATACCAGCATTTTCTATATCATATACCTCTTCTTGGTGCTTAATCGAATTGATATTGAGGAGTCAAACAATACCTTAAGATCAGCTGTGAAGCGTTTCTTGACGGAAGCGAAACGCGACTGCGCAAGTACGGCGATTACTTCAGCATACAAATCAGCGATCAGATGCACGTTGGCCGCGTTAGGGTTTGATTGAAGCCTGTAATAAGAACATTTTAATTCAACATTGTGGTCTTGGGTTTTGTGGCGTTTTGATGTATTTGAGAGACCTAGGAAAGATTTTTGTGTAAAATGTCCGAAACGTTTGAAAGCCGGAAGAGTTACTCCATACTGATCCGATCGGCAGGTTGTCGCTTGGGAAAGCAAATTAATAGTCACTCGAATATTTTCAAACTTTTATTAAATCTCCCAAGCAGACGATACCTAGCAGACCCGTCAGTAGTAACTCTCTACGAAAATCGTCCAGGGCAAACACATATCCGTAGTTTCCTCCAAGCATATCCTAATGTCACCAGTCACTTTTGAATTTGATAGAATTGAATTTTAAGAAAATAAATGAATTAAACTGTTTCATGTGCTCACCCTTCTTTATAGTTGAAACGTTTGAACGCCACATTCTCGATGTACTGCACCAAGTCTTCGTGGCCTGGATGGAAGGGCAACTGCTTGAGCACCTCTATTAGGGCGAGACAGAACAGAAACTCTACGGCGAGGTCCCGCCTTTCTGCTTGAAGTTCTTCGCAACTGCGTTCTACTGTCTCCGTTCCGGCACCGCTACCAGATACTATGTAAATGATGCTGAAACATTTTAGAAGTAGATTTAGAGCAATTATTTATGTAATATATATAAGCATTATACCATTCAGATTCATATTACAGATTACACTGTGTAATGTAAAATTAAGTTTTTTTTTTACTTGCCAACCCCATTCAAAAGAATGACAGGGAACGGATTAACCTAATAAAGCTAAACTACATTAAAAAAACGGGACATATTCGAGTCCGACTTGCGCATCGAGGGTCTATGTTAGTAAACAAAATTGTATGCAGATAAGTAGTACTTCCACCTCGGGAATCAATTCTAGAAACCTGATTTTTTTTTTGGAGCTTCAAAGGACCGCAGACATAAGTATTTGGTATTAATTTCAACTTGACGTGTCCCAGGGGTCCCTGAGAAAAAGGGTCTTGACTGACAGACAGACGGACAATAAAGTGATTCTATAAGGGTTTCTTTTTTTTCCTTTTGAGTAACGGAACCTAAAAACCGTATGTTTTGTACTCTTTTTACAATTTTTCGCATACCAATATATGACCATCATTACGAGGCTTAAGGATTTATACAGACAAAGAACAGGAAATAGACTGCGTGTCCGTAATATAATTCCATACCTTTTATTCCTAAGATCCTGATGAGGCTTTTTAGCCTGCTCACTCAACTGTGGCGAATCAGCCATTTGTCTCTCCAGCCAACCGAACAACGCTCTTAGTAACGATGGCAGGCAGTGTTCCGCTACAGTGCCGAAGGCTTGAAGAATCTGATCTAGTTGGGGATCTTCACCTCGCTGTAATGTTTTGGCCAACGGCTTTTCCTGTAACAATAACAATGATATGTTTGACTGGCTTATTGATCTAGTGGTTGGTGACCCTGACTGTTGAGCTGTTTGTGGGTTCGATTCCTATCCAGGACAAATAATTGAATGATGAACACGATCATTTGTTGTGGCTGGGTGTAATTTATCTGTAATATATGTGTCATTAGTAATATATATATACAGGCTCTGTCTAGTTTGGGATCAGAACGAACTCGAACTGAAATATTAATGTTTAAATTAACCCTTACATTTAAACATTAATATTTCTGTTCTACTAACTAACTAATAACTTTGGTGATTGCGATGAGAAACTCAATGTAAAATCAACGAAACTAAATCAAAAAAATATAGACTCACTAACCTCAGGTGTTGTGTTATGTCAACGAACGCTAAATAATCTCTGGCCTCACCTCCTCCGGCACCACACCACCTCTGGCACGTAAAAAATATGACACACAACACGCGACGATTGGTGGTTCCAACGGCATATTTATTCCAGATTTGAATTTATTCCAATTATTTATTTATGATTTTCAGTTCCTTTTTTGTTGATCATAATTCATTTTTTGGTTTAGTTCAATGGCCAGTATAACTTGAACTGTCATTGTTTAGGCTTACGTACCATGGGGCACGCCACAGTTGTGGCGGTAAGGCCCGTCATGGAGGATTGGCTGGAGAGGCGACATGGCGCTCTCTCCTACCGGATGACGCAGGTGCTCACCGGACACGGCTGCTTCGGGAAGTACCTGTGTCGCATAGGCCGGGAGCCAACGTCTGTGTGCCACCACTGCGGGGGCTGCCGCGAGGATACCGCACTCCACACTTTGGTGGAGTGCTCTGCGTGGGCGCAACAGCGCGCTGACCTCACGGCGGCCATTGGTGTGGGTAGCCTCTCGCTGGAGACCATGATTACGTTCATGGTCCAGAGCGAGAGTGCGTGGGATTCCGCCGCCTCATTCTGTGAGGTAGTGGTGGATGCCAAAGAAGCGGCGGAGAGGGAACGGGAGAGAACAAGTACTCTTCCGTCCCGCAGAAGACGCACCAGGCGCCGGAGAGTGCAAGACGATCTGCGGCCTCCATGAGCGCTTGCCTGGGGGTGACGGAAGGGGCTATCTGTCGCCCTAGCAGAAGCAGGCCCGAGACGGTGGCGCGACGTGTTCCGCGCGCGCCTCTCTAAACTAGAGGGGACAGAACCATCTGCGCCTCAAAGTGGGGTCGCTTGGTTTAACAGGCGACCAAGACTGCTGGGGTTCACAGGGATTTCCTTTCTAGGGTACACCTGAGGCCCCGGCTATAAGACCCGATGACGGAACACTGTGTGGTTTTAGTCGGTTCGAGTCCGACATACCACCTCGCCGCCTGGCCCCGGTAAGGTGATGACCCGTGGGGGTTTCCACACATTAAAAAAAAAAAAAAAAAAGGCTTACGTACCATGACAGGTCAACATAGTATACTGGACGTGTGAAGCTTGATGTTGGCGTTTTTACGTAATTTTGGAAATACGAAGCACATATTATTTTAAATTTTTAGCTGTCTCTGCACTTCTTCTACGTATAAACTAAGTATTCAAAATTTCATGTTTCATATTTTCTTAAACATTAAAAAAAAAAAGTTAAAGAAAATTCTCTTAGTGTACAACATTATTGACTTCAATAAAATTCTAGTGATGTAATCGACCCAATGAACAGATAATTTACGACTTTACTATTGTGCAGATATTAAAAACTAAAAACCATAAAAAAAAATGTAAGTTAAAAAAAGCTTTTAAACAACACTGGCATGACGTTTCAATTAGCATACACTCGCCAAACTGTGTCAAGTGAATTTAAATTTATTTATATTTACAAACGATATTCGTTTTTCATATGCAATAAAGATTGTTATCGTCGTAAACTAGATAGACAAAAATTAAATCACAACTTTACACATGAGATACAAAAAAATCCAAAAATATTATTACAAGAAGTTTTAATGGCGCTAAAATGTCACTGCTCCGGGATTATTTACAAGCTTTCTAGAAGAATCTCATTATATAAATGTAATATTAATAAAGATCCCATTACTGTACTGCTTTTTTATTGTTTAAATGCAATAGCTACAGCTGCTATCTAAATCAAGGACTTTCATTGATTTTAAACAGTATATTTTCATACTTTCGATGCATCATTAATAAGCTTTTTAGTATTTTTTTAATTCAAATGAAGGATTTATCTAACCACGAGTGGCAAGAACAATATTTTAATTTTATGGAGCAGTAAATAGTGTTGCATGATAAGACTAATATCTCTTAAACAGCTTATAACAAAAAAAATCTATACAAAGTGGTCCACCAGTTTGGGGCAACGATGTCACAAATCGATACACACAGACATATAAATTATAACACCCTTAATTCTGCATTTTGTATAATTAAAGGACTGCTGTATATAAAGTGAATCCGAAGATTATCAATATGTAATGACTGAAAGTTACCATGGGTTCGGCCATAACGGCTTCCATTTTCCTCTCCGCTTGTACTGTGAACTCCGTGAAGAGTAGTCGCATGACGAACTCGCCGGGACGCAGATCTGAATCCGGTGCAGCCATCGCAGGTCCTTTGTGAGGCCCCCACGGCAGCATCGATCCTTTTATAAACAAATAAATGTTAATTATGTATCTTATGTTTAATCACTTTTAAAATGAAACAGCTCATATTTGGAGCAAAGCAATAAAGAGTTCGGTCCAGTCCAGAAGGCTGTTTGCTGCAGTATAAACACTAAGAAATTGGCTCTATGGACCAATCAATTACATCAATCAAAGTAATCAATATTATAATACATGGCTCTTGAAAAAAGACATGGACACTAAACAATCTAATAGTAAATACTAGTAGTAAAATATTTATTTATTCATTTATTTTGGCTTTGAGTTTTTTCTCCTTTATCAAAGATTTTTTTTTATTTAGTATCTAGCTATTGACGGGCTTTAGTGTTATTAATAAAAAAAAACCAGGCAAGTGCGAGTCTGACTCGCGCACCGAGGGTTCCGTAAGCAAACAAACTTGCATGTAGATAATACATCCATCTCGGGAATCAATTCTCGAAGACTTTTGACCCTCTTTTCCAACTGAACTTTGCACTTCGAAAAATACTCTCACATACATTGATTTACCACAAAGTCAACTACCAGCCGTAAAATATGAGTTTGTAATAAAAATAACTATTTTTTTTATATGATTTTTACAACAAATTAACAACTTTCAGATTCATTTCTTTACTTCTGCTATCAGACCTTGCTTCTTAGCAAATTGCATGATTCTAAGTCAATGGGAAGTACCCTATAGGTTTTGATTTACCTTGTGCAGTGTTAAAATAGGTTAAAATATAAGGCTTAAATGGCTGTTTCTTTTGTTTTAGTTGACTTAAAAGCTTGATTTATTTGCGAGAAAAAGGGTCTTGACAGACGAACTACGAACTGTTCCTATCAGGGTTTCTTTACATAGGACAGGGCAAATACCTACAAATATTTGAATAACAATTAAACATAAACCAATTATCAACATGTCTCCTATATACATATATAATTCCAGCTATAATTGTCATAAGAAAAGAGGAGGGCCAATGTTGAAAAAAAAACAATCAATGTTTGTCATACCTCTAGCTGAGACAAAAGTGGTGACACTAGTTCCGACAGTCCGCCAGTCGCTGGACACCGTGGTCAATGGCCTTTCGTGCTGTGTATGAGTGTGTTCCGTGGATGATACGTCGCTCTGAGCGGCAGCTTGTTCACTGTCGTGGCGAGCCTCCGACACTACGCTGCCCTCTGACTCGGCCTCACTCGAGACCATTGACGACGGCGCTTCTTCCATGTTTGAAGCTGGAGATAATTAATAAAAAAATTAAGCAAGTAACCTTCACAATAGTAAGCCACGATGATATAAGTCCCGATTTTATTAAGTTTAATTCCATTATTGTTAGAGTAGCTAACTTTTACACTCTTTTATATATCAATACGTAAAGAAAATTCTTTGTACCCATTATTAAGCAAAATCCCGGCACGAAAAAATGAATACCAGGCAATCTCTAGTGCGTATAGTTCTTTAAAAACATCATCAAATAATGTCAATTTAAGTAATGAAATTGAACGTGAACGAAACTAAGTATAAACATATTCATAGAGTTTATGAATACATTAATCCTAATTAATTTCCAAAACATACGTAAACGATTACGGGTGCTTCAAACACACGCCAGTGGTGTGGTGGCCACTTGTAAACACTTACCATTTTTGCATTGCCAATCTGTCTATATTCTAAAGTAAAAGAGAGACTTGTTTTCCTAGGTCTACCAGGGTACTTACTCTAAATATCATTAGCCTCTAAATTTCACCCGATTTAAAATGATATATCGAATCGACACTTTTCCAATTGGCTATTTTGCAAATGTGATAATATAATATAAAGTATACGAACCTAGCATTTCTTCAGGGTGTCCATCAGATGGGACTATGGTAAGTGATTCTGCATCTTCAGACATGATTTTGTTATATTCCCTGGTAGACTTCTATATTACTGTAAAACAAAAATACTCTATAACATTACGCTAAGTGCCTTACACAAGGTAGAGAACAAGGTGTCTGCCTATCGGTAAGATGCTACAAAAAGTAGGTTATTGCAGAATGTAGGCTCTTGCAACGTCAATGTTTGACATTGTTACCCCCACTTGCCACAGTCAGAGCAAAAACCCACTAGTTAATCACTAGTAAGATGATTCCCTCTGACATAATTATGTTATATGGTGTCTTCTATATGGCGAATGTACTTCCTCAGTCAGGATCTTATATATACAGGCTTCTTAAAACTAGTTGACTAAATCAAAATCACTTCAGCATTACCAACGATATAAACACCTAGAAAAGTATATAGAAGAAGCAGTACTAGTAGCATAAGAAACCAAAAACACTGCACAGCACTTAATGAAGGAGACCACAGATAATTTTTAGTAGCATATGTGATAGCTCTGATTGAGTTCTATACACCCTTCCTACAGTTAATCAGGACTGTAAATAATGGCAAAAAATATAATGGCATGTAGGGCGGATGTCCTTCCCAAGTCATATATTGAACAGAGATTATTCAATTTAATTTTTTTTTGAGACTTTTCATAAAGGTCTTCGTCCACCTGTTGTCAGTGCAGGTGGACGAAGACCGTGACTATGTGGAGAGGTCCTCATGGGCACAGAAGCAGAGGGAGACTAAAGGCAAGGTTGAAGGACGAGATAGAGAGCGTCGGAACACGAAATTGGCCCAACCTCGCAAGGAATCGAGCAGAGTGGCAATTTCTGGAGGAGGCCTTTACCCGAAGAGGGTTCCAGATGGGATGACTAACAATATCCACGCCCATTACTAATCATGAATGTACATGCTAATGAAATAATATTTTTTTTCTAACTTATATATAAAATAATAATTACAAACATGATTACCTTCTCTTACTTCACTGGTGATATTCATCTTCTTTCATGATTCCTAAAACAAAATACTTTGTGTTTGTCTTATCTTGTTAACTTAAATGAAATTGTGTTCTCGGTTCTATACTTGATTAATAAATGCAGTAAACATGTGGTGAATAGTAGAAGCTATAGTACTAGGAACAACACATGAAAGTAGTTGATGTGGTAATTATTGTAAAATTTCAGAGCAATGCATGAAATGAACATTCGCAAAAGCTAGCAGTGGCTAATAACTACAAAATCTAATACAATAGGGAAAAATGTGGGTGGCCATTCTAAAGTCAGCATAACAAATGGTTGTTTTAGTACTGGTTTGAATGGAATGTGTAACCATCACTGCCACCGATGAGACATTGGGTGCAGCAGCACAATAATAAGACATTAAACCTGTTTTTAAACTCTTAAGTGTACTAATAATATGTTCCAGGCACTTATGTTCTCATTAACCTCTGTAGCTAATTCTCAAGTGATTTGTGACAACCCCTCCTGATTAAAATTATAATAATCAGTCAACATGCATATTTCACATATAAAATCAACAAGGTTTTTAAACAATCGCCAAGCTGTTCAGCTTACTGTAATATGACAATGAACTGACTGATACACATGCAAACATGGACTACATTTAGATAAGCTCTATCAATAACATTACTAAATGCTAGTACTGGACAATGCACTATTAAGATATAGTACAACTATGTGCATTATAAATAGCTAGCAAAGCAATAACAGATAATAAAAGCGAGTGGTCTTTTATACTATGTAAAAACTAAACTTTTGAAAACTAAAAAATATTTTAAAGATAATACAGACAAATACTCAATAATGCCACATTATGGAAAAAGTGCTATATAGCTATTAAATTATTTGTTTGACACTTCTAAGAAGTGGTAATTATTTATAACTAGCTCGTTAAGTTTTCCAGCCTTTCATGCGAGATGCTGTGACCAAGGGAAATAGGGATTCATTTTTATATATGTAGATGTAAATTTTTGTTTACGATTAGTGTAATGGTATTACCAAAGAAACCTTCTTTTTAATGATGATAACTACTAGAATCATCACCACTAAAATATTTTTACCTGCGAAACTGAAAGCATACATTATTAACATTCTCTAACCCCCTAAGGTGAGTTGAAGTCAGGCCGGTCAGCAGTTTTAAAACAGTGGCCAACATTTTTCAGTAATATGAATATGAAACATAAATGGATATGGCCAGAACACCATAATGTGGCGACACAAAAAAAAAGTGTTGGAAAGTTCACCCAGCAATAAAATTTAACACTAGCAAATAGGAGATCTCCAAGGAGAATGCAAATATACAAATAACAAATAAAACTAAATTCAACTATGAAGTAAATGGTTACTAATGATGCAGCAATAAACACAGTGACATAGATGGCATATGATTGGCTGTTGTAACAAAGATCAAGTAAATAGTATATATTTGGTACAAATAAAAAACAAAGCTCAGGCACAAAAAATGCAAGATCTATATAAGAAATATGTAATATGTTGAAATATATATATCACAAATTACTATTGTATTAAAATATGGTCAAATGGTAAAAAAATAAATTATATATTTATTTATGGTTATACAGAGCATACAAAATATGACAACCACTATTGCACAAAATATTTAAGCTACAAGTTATCTATGGCTGGTACTAAGTACTAGCAACCAATATGAACTGAGAGCATAGACATGGTCAGCATGAATATGCTACCGGTTGAATGTGCTCTGAGATAAATGCAAATGCTCTCTTCTTACAAGACATCAATCTTTAAATTATTAATCACTATCACTTCTTACTTATATTATTATTGGCAATGGAGGATAGGTGCAACCTTGAAATGATGATGGAAAAAGGTGAGAAAACCCATATCATCTAATGGGGTAATTATTTTTAAACCACACCTTTTTGTGCACCACTAATGAAATTTGGAACTGAATCTATTCTTTGAAATGTTTATTTATGACATTTTAATACAAGGGGGACTAGATGAAGTTGAAGGGAAGCACTGAGGTGGTTTCCCTATAGAGTAAGTATGAAGATAAACAGATTTAACTTGATCAGCAAGTAGATAGCAGATTTAAAACTTTAATCATACACAGACAGGAAAAAAGCCAAGTAGTGAGATAGACAGGAGCTCAAATTTTATAGATTCACAATCTAAATATGTACAGTTTATGTACCATGAATACAAAAACACAGAAACTATATATTTGTCTTGTATAATAAAAGTGGAATTGTGCAAAGACATGGGTTTTTTTTAATCAATTTGAACTTCACTAATTCACATATAAAAACAGTTCTAATTTACTCACTTGCTCTAATTTAATTATTGTGTCCAAATAAATTTGTGTTACTCTTGAAAGATGTTAATTTATTGAAAAAACATCTATACCTGAACAGATTTGATATTCAAAAGAAAAACTATGGGTAATAGGAACTTTGGAGTTTAGCTTTATTTATGCTATCTACTTAACCGTCTACCTAGGGAAAATATACTTATGACAAACACTTTTGCGATTACTCATTATGATATATGTAAGGTGATATTAAATTGTATTCTGTAAAAAGAAGAGTTGTTGAGTAAGGTTAGTACCGACGCTACAGTTTTAAAATCTGTGCATAAACGAAAATTTCGCAGTCTACATACAACAGTAAATCACAAACAAGGCTAAACTTAGGAATAAAATTTACCTTTAACCCTTAATTGTTCCAACATTATCAGTTATGACGCATAATAATGGTATCGTAGGAGTCTGTGCTTGCTATAATAAATTGTTAACGTAAACTACAACAGAATTCCAATAAAATTTCCAATCACGGAGGCCGATGGCAAATTAACTTTTTGACATTTTGCATTAGTAATTCAAGTATTATACCACTATGTAGAAAGTACTTCTCGGCTTGACCATTTGTAGCAGTTTTGACGTCAATGTAAATTGATCAATCTATAGATAGTATAATGTCTACAGGTCTACATCTACATTGGCTATGGCAATCAGTACCAGCACGGTAATGTTATCTATACAGTATTGTGACTCAGCGCTGTCTTTGAAATAATTACCTAAAGCCGCGCGGTACGTAAACACGCGAACGAAAGGGCTGCCTGCCTATAGTATTATAATTTCATCTACTTACTTGAGTTTCTTTCTAGTTTTGTGATTGTAAATATTAAAATGTATTTTTGATTCAATTTTTTTTTAATTAGTTGTGAATGAAATAGGAAGTGTTCAATAAAATTACAAGTTGTGTTTTTTTATTAGTAGGTTCTAATAGTTTCTTTCTAGTTTTTTGATTGTAAATATTATAATAAGTATATTTTTTTGCTTAAAAAATTAAGTTTGTTTTAAATGAAATATTCAAGTGTTCAATAAAAATACATGTTGTGTTTTTTATTAGTTTGAGTAGTAGCAAACTGAAAAATATTAGCGCCGCAACTGAGACATAGGAAAAGCTTTATTGTTAAATTTAATAGTATAACTATTCCATTACCATATTAAGAAAGTACTTGTACTTATTTCAATCAAATACACAAAATTGGCTAGTTTACTGCTTGCAAAAGCATCACACCGTTCGTTCGTCACTGCGGCGCTTTCGCGACTGGTTGTGTACCGAGTGTATACCGATGAGATAGAAGACTGTATAGATAATATTACCGTTGTACTACGTTCCGTTTCTCAAAATTTTCAATAGGTACTCAATGTTTATTGCCATACCCAAAATGATACCTTATCTTTTTAAATTTAGTCAAAATAGCAATTTAATAATAAGCATTTACATAATATGAGGTTAATCATTAACACCTTTATGACTCACATATTTTGTTTAACTAAGTATTTTGGCTTTATCTAAGTTTTCACATATTTTGAGCTTTTCACATAAAACTATTAAATTAATCTTTTGAGTCGATTTCAATATACTTATAATTGCCAAACCGATTAGAAACTTTACAAATTTATTTTTAGTATATAAATAGTATTTGTGGGTGTACCAAGGATATACCCTCATCTTATCGTACACTCATTGTCAGTAGGCCTTTTATAAACTATAAAACCCCAGTTTTGATTTTTTCTTATTACTCAAAAACTTAATTAAATTTTATTATCACTACAGATTATAAAACAAAGTCCCCCGCCGCGTCTGTATAAGCGTATATATATATATAATTCTTCTGTACGTGTGTATGTCACTAAACTCCTCCTAAACGGCTGGACTGATTTTAATATTTTTTTTGTGTCTTCAGGTGGATTCGAGAATGGTTTAGATGTACAATTGGTGACGCTGCGATAGGGTTCCAGGAATAATATTTTTTACGTTCCGGCAGGACAAAGTCTGTCGGGTCCGCTAGTTTATTATAATATATAACTTTAACAACGTTTAAATTAAACTTAGCAATTACATTAACTAAATAAATGACAAAAAACTGTTCAATTTATATGAAACACTTCTCGCATTTTTTATAAATTGCAAGAGCCCATCACAACCAATGTCTAAAAGATGCCATGCGCTCTGTTATAATTGTTTTTTATGAGGATATTTCTGCCAACTGTTTCCTGTGAAATTCACGTTAGCTTTAAACGTGTCTCTGCTGGTGTACATCCTCATCTCAGGAGGGAACGCCTTAGTAGAATAGAATGGATAGCAAATGAATTTATATGATAATGATTATGACAGCAATTAATGAATTTATGAATACACTATACATAATATTAATTAGATCTGAGGTAGATAAAATATCACAATATGCGAACATTAGATAAAATATTATAATCGTTCTCAACGAATATATTCATAATCATACTAGTATACACTGACAAATATCAATATTAACCCATTAACCCTCCTCTACTTATTTATTTAAAACATCCTGCAGTTAACTTTTTAAGGGCGCTAAATCCGCCTCGTGCAATTTTAACATAGCGCGAGGCGAATTAATGCCTATATTATATTGTTATAATATGAATAATTGCCTCATCAAGAAGCCAAAGTACCAATACCTTATTACCACAGCGTTAAATCGCCGGGCATACAAAAATATTAAAGAAGAAAGAAAGAAAATCATTTATAACCTTCTTAAGAATTTGGTGCTATTTATAGAAGGCTCTGCGAACAACACTAGCTTGAATTTAAACCGGTAAGCGCCATCTATGGAGGTCAGTATAAATATGCTTTTCCTACGGAAATAATGAGAGAAATGGAAGTAGAATGTGGTGTTTACAGGTCGTGCCAGTAATTAATTGTATTTAATGACATTTTTTCATCAGTATTAACCCATTAACCCTCCTCTACTTATTTATTTAAAACTTCCTGCAGTTAACTATCATAGAGCATTAAGTTCGCCTCGTGCAATGTTAACATTGCGCGAGGCGGATTAATGCCTATATGATATTATTATAATAATTATGTAATAGTCTTGGGTAGTACACGTACGATGTACTAATAGGTACTAGTACTGGATACTGTACTAAACGTAATGTTTCCGAAAGGCAGCTGTTAATCGGACATTTCGCCATTTCGGACTATTAGTATAAAAAATATACACTGTGTCTAACTTCAAGCCAGTACCTACTAAAACTACCTATTGTTTCCTCTATATGTCTACACTATAGTAGATATATTATCTTCGTTCGTTGTACGACGTACACTATGACTGTTGATAAAATATCAATATATCGGAATATTATTATTAAAGAAATATAATTATTATTCAGAAATATGGATATTTATTAATAATATTTTTTATTTTCATTTTGTATAGTTATCTTGTGTTAACTCTCTGGTGTTCTTATTTCTAAGTGGTCATTAATCCATATCGAGCATTTACGCGAATTTGATCATACCTAACTAATCTTATTATCACCACGTATTTTTAAATCTAGAATGCTAGTACTAAGCCTGTTAAAGTATAAAGGAGAATCAAATATTATGCTTAAACGTTAAATATGAAGGAATTTAAAAAATCACACCTAAAAGTGAAACGCTTAAGTTTACATGTACTATGTTCTACTAAAACTGTACTAATAGTACTACAACAGTGCACTAGTACGATGTACGAATTGTACTAATACGGTGTGAACCTGCAGATGTCCGATTAGGTCAAAGAGAAGCCAAAGTACCAATTTCTTATTACCACAGCCACAGAATACATATTGCCTCAGCGTTAATTCGCCGAGCATTCAAAAATTCGTTTATGTGATAAAAGAGCACTCATTCATTAGTAACTGTTGTAAAAATTTGTTGCTATTTATACAAGGCTCTGCGAACAACATTAGCTTGAATTTAAACCGGTAAGCGCCATCTACTGGTATAAATATGCTTTTCCTACGGAAACAATGAGAAATGGAATTAGAATGTGGTGCTTACAGGTCGTGGCAGTAATTAATTGTATTTAATGACATTTTTTCGTATAGTGCACACAGTGATATACACTTGATCCTAAATAACAAAGAACAACACCGAATCTTAACAGAAGATTTAGGAACTTTTACACAAAGTCCTAGCTCAAAGAAAAGAAGTTGTATGCGTTGCAGATGACTGCAGGATTTAGGACTTAGTTTGTATTGCTTTTCAATTCAATATTGCATTTTGACAGCAACCATCACATTTATAGCTGTAAGAACTTGAGTGGTTTTCAGAAAATTGTTGCAGTTACACAATGTTTGGTACGATCGGTCGAAACAGAGCTAGACTAGTTTAAGACTTCTTCACGAGAGTGTCCATTTTTTATTAGTGCTCAGTTAACAATGTCTATTAGTGTATTTAAATATGGAAAAACAGACGTTTTATATAGATAATTTGTGATACTTATCGATAATTGCTATCAGTAAATTCAGAAGACTTCAATAAAATTCGAGAGACTTTTTTGTGAATATGTTCCCATAATCAAATTATTAGCATCAAACTGAACACTTCCACTGTAGGCACTGGTGCATCGTCACAAACTATAGGTGGCAGCACAAATCGACACGAGAGCCACAGTGTGGTGAAAAAAGAAACTTTTAGAACTGTTTTCGTGTTGCCGTCAATGTTTAGATTATACACATTTAAATCGTTTTTATTATAATTATCAAAATGATAAAATATGGGTTTTTGGACTTTAGAAATGACCGTGAGCGTGGCTAGAATATGTTAAAAGGCCAAAAACTATTTGAATCCGGGCATGTCTTAAAATTAGAAGACAGTTAGGAATCATGTGAATGCAGTAAGTAGTAACTGAAAAAATTGTAGCCCAAACGAAAATTTCTAATGTTTATGATGTGAAAATAACTATAAAGAAGGTATTTTCTGAACTCGGTTTTCATATAAATTAAAATTATTTATTTGATGTAATGTTCACAATCAACGCCAAAAAACGTCCTCACCAAATGCGCACTCCAACAACCTGTTAGGGTGGGCTTTTGATATAGTCGCGTTCGTGCTTGATCGCTATAACAGTCAACACGCCACAGTGCTTGTTTACAAATTGCAAAATTACACGTAAAGGACGCTAAGCAAGGACGGAGTTTAATATTATTAATAACCAAAAATGTAATTGTCGTCACTATGGTACATTACTAATTATTACGTCTAAAAGACATCGTAATTTTTTTTTTTAAATAAATAGAAATATAACTCGCCTAAATTCTATAAACACTTACTTTACGTTTTCATCGTACTAATATGTTACCACTTCATTTGTTCGGATTATACGTTGACTCTGTTCAGAATTTAATGGAGACGCTGTTGGTTTTTTAAATATATATACCTATGTTTTTATTAATTTACAAAGATAATCATAGATTTTTTCATACAGAGTTATTTACAATAAATAATATCGTTTAAAGCATTCTAACATTTTATTGATTTAGTTTTGATTAAAGTAAATCTAAGGGGTGCTGATAGTAGGAAGTATAATGTTCCCAAATTAGTTTTGTGTGCAAATCGTACTTTCCAAGTGACAGTTGACAGATTAAGGTCATTGACATTCCAATTCTTATTTAGAACGCATTGTAATTTTAAACATGCAGGTATTATTGCTCGAGGCGGGGCGCAAGCCTCAATCAGGCTAGTGTTTGTATACTCTTTGAATCTGGCGACGTCGTCGTCGGTAGAAAGAGAAAGAAGACAGCAATTTACATGCATCTCTTTCGCACCTCATCGATGATTTATCTATAACTAGCAACCCACCCCGGCTTCGCACGGGTAGCAGAGACATCTTCAACAGTCGTCAACATATTTCAATCAATTTACACAAAATCTTAACAAATTATACACCTAAACCTTCCTTATGAATCACTCTGTCTATTAGTGAAAACCGCATGAAAATCGGTTCAGTAATTTTTCAGTGTATCGCGAACCGACAGACAGACAGATGCGGCGGGGGACTATGTAGTGATATCTCTGTTTTTATAAGCAACTGTTTGATAAAGAAGATAGGATAACCGCATCAAATAAACATTTTGCTTCTTTTGGAAGTCAAGTCTGATTTTATATATTTTTTAAATCATATGACTGTCAAAAGCTACTATTATTTTAATTTTCTGTACTTTGTAAACTGTCGTAATAAGTTATATTGTAATTTGAGAGTAGCTAAAAAGATTCAGTAAAGCATTTACAAATATAACAGCTTTTTCTCATGTTAACATATTTTTTTAAACTATTAGTAAATTTAGTAACTACAACATTATGTTTTGGACCTCTGATGACATTTACTCATAGGTATACTTTGAGTCAACCAATCAACAAACAGGTGCGAGAGAGATACATGTTAATCGCTGTCTTCTTCTTCTTTCTACCGACGCGCGACGTCACCAACCCACATAATTATATTGGAATCCAATACCTTCCCGCCTCTAGCTGCAATACCTCTAAGATTGTAAAATGATGGTTGATTCATGACACATTACAATAGTGACTTGAAATGTCAATTTTTCATCGAATGCGAGTCGCACCTATAAATTTTTGGGTTTTCAAATTCAAATTCAAAAATTCTTTATTTCATAAAATTGACCATCAATTATTCGAAATCGTCGATTTAATAAATAATTATTATAATTAAAAATTATAGATCAACACACACAGAGTCACCGCAACAATAGTTTGCTTCGTCAAATGTAAAATGATTAAAGAAAACAAAAATGGATAACATAATATCACATCTGCCTGTTTCGATCTATAACCGCCCGTTTCCAAATGGTTGAGCCTTGTGAGAAGAAATCGGGCAAACAAACTCACGGCCACTCTTTTAAAAAAGAAATACCAGACAGTTTCAACAATATTCAATAAATATCACATCTTTTTGTTGTGTGCTATTATGTTTTTAAAATTAAAAGTAAATAAACTAGAAAAAGAATATGACAATAGGGAAACTAAAAATTAAGGAAAAAATTCAAAAGAAGAAAGAAAAACATGAGAGATGGAAAATAAGAAACATATTAGCTCACATTAGATTTATATTACAATGCCATCCCAAGCGTTTTTATCCTGTATATAATCCTCTACTGAGTAATAGCCCTTAAGGCATAGCTGTCGTTTTACTGTAGACTTAAACTTTTTTAGACTTATCATTTGAATATTATCTGGGATTTTATTAAAATATCGCACACATTGACCTTGAAACTGTTACTGTCGTCGTTAGTATCATCAACTTTACTAATTAAAAGTTCATTTTCTAAAATATTATCTATTTTCACATCTCTTTCATAATCTTCCCTTTAATTACTTAATCTTTAGTTCTATTGTTAGGAACTATTACTGTATAACTGTTCTATTGTGTTATAGCAATAGTAGCCAATTATCCAAGTGATGGGGATGATAGTTTTGTCAAGTTGAACGATGGCGAAACGCTGCGGCCGGTATAAGTCCGAATAATTCCTCGGAGTGCTCTTCATAATACAGGCGATAGAGAATGCACAGTGAAGCTACATCTCTACGCAGCACCAAGGGGTCAAGCCGATCTGAAATATTCTTTCAATAGACGATTCGAGTCGCTCTCCGTAAAATTTCAAGCGCAATCTTTTGTGAGTTAAAGTTTTCCGTCTCACATGTAATGTGTGTGCCTGATAGAGTCCAATCATATGAGCCTAACAAAATTGTCACATTTTGATAAGTGCTGATACAACTAACAACTATGACATTTGTAATGAGCGCTTTAAAAAAAAAAAAAATTGCTTTGCTAATAAGTTGTTACAAAAGTTGATAATATAGTGTGGTAGGAGGTACGCGCCTTGTCAAAGCTTTAACATTAGCGCTTCTCTAAGGGTACGCTGACATGACTGGTGTTCATCAAAACGCACGTTAGCGTGTGTATGAATCGAACTAAATTCGTGTGCTTGTTGCTTCGTGTTCGATTACAAAAAGCGCGCTCAACGCCCATCATCTGAACATGGCCTAATTCTCCATGTGTAACATCTGTCATACGGATATAGGTGGTTACCTTGTCAACGTTCACTTTATTCAATTGATAAATTAATTCAGAGAGTAAAATAATTCTACAACTTCTTTATCTTTTCATTCTGTGCTCTTAAACTTTGTTATATAGAAATCCCGCTGGATTTTTAACCGTTCTCCGTCCTCCGGTAATCTGTCTGTCTGTCTGCTAAGAGCCTTTTACTCAGGAACCCGGGGACGTATCAAGTTGAAATTAATACTTGAACATGTATAAAAATCAAGCTTCTATAGTTCTATGTCAATGCGATCAAAAGATGGCCAATTGTTTAACGAGATGGATAAATGGTAGTCTGATTCCGATAGTTATTTTTAAATTTATATTTTTTTTATTGGATAGGGTATAGTAACTTAGAAGTTGGTCCCATTTAAATTTCAAGCCTAACAAATAGAAAAATAGAAGCCTAATGATTGTTCACCCAATGACTTTACACCTGTGAACCGATTATGTTGAAACGTGCTATGTTTCAACATAATAGGTACATACTATGTAGTTCTAATGACACTACAACATCACGGAGACCTATAGTTGATTGTGTGATGGATGCGGAAGCCAGTCGATGGAACTTCTCAGCGGTTTACAGCAGCTATCTCGTGTTGCTTCTTATTCATTCATCATAATGAGAAATTTAAACCTAATGAAATATTGTTGAATATCTGTTGTTTAAATATTTATAACAAATAACAATGAATAGTTAAAGCAGGTAATTATATTATACCTACTTAAGTTAATTAAGTTAGTTATTTAAGCAAGAATTTTAAATACTTAATTAACGATTAATTAATATTATCATAATATTTTAGCTACAAAAAACTAAAAAATAAAAACTTTAAAGAAAAGAACTGAAAAGCGAAAAATATTTAGATTAACGGCGTCAAACATAGAAACAAAAAATGAATGAACTAAAAGTCGAAATGTCGCGTCGCTGGCGCCCTGCTGCCGTCACTTTGTTTTAGATAGATACATATCGTTATGGAAGCTTAAATTGAAGCGCGGGCGCCATCTCTTAAACAGTAGAGGAAATCATAGATGATTGGGATTATCTAAATTAAGAAGAACGCCGTATGTTGAATAACGCAACTAATAGTCTATTTATAGAGTATTCCACAAAGGCCTTGAACATTCCAGGATTTCGAGTTTTCGGGAAAGTTCACGAACTCTCTATGAGATAAAGTTCGAACTGTATGTATACGGAATTTGCATTGCGGTATACAACTCACTCAGAGTTCTAGTTGAGCGATACCATGAGTTAACAAATGAAAAGAATAGCAAATAGTACAAGTGAATAATAATGAGATAATAATGTAACTGTGATTGTGTTAATTAAGAATTATTTAAATAAATTGTGTCTATGTGTTTGCTGAGCACTCACGACTCTAGTCATGACCTACACTACATCCTATAACCGTCCGCAGTACAAACACTAAGTATCTAACACACTTTATAAGTTTGACATTTAGAACTTGAAATTAAGGCATTTAAAGTTTTAAACACAGGTACTTTAGGTACATACTTACTTTACTTACACACTTTACAACTTTCCATATAATTAATATTACTTAATATAGGTACACGCATTTTTAACCGACTTCCAAAAAGGAGGAGGTTCTCAATTCGTCGGAATCTTTTATGCATGTCCACCGATTACTTAAAGACCCTGAACCAATTTAGAAAAATCTTTTTGTTTCCAAGGGTATACTTCCCAGGTCCCATTTAAATTTTATCGAAATCGGTTAAGCGGTTTCTGAAAAATCAACAAATATCTAAAAATTGTATACATGGATGATATTTTCGTTTACTCCGAAACCTCGGTGACTCATTGCCCTCATTGGAGCAGTGCGTTTATTTGGTCTACCCATATTATTTTTAAACAAAATATAATTTATCATAATTTAGGCACATTGAATTCGGTGATTTATTTATTTATTTAGGTCTATCCACAGCAAATGCATTACAAATTGAGGGACAGAACATGTTAGTAAATAATATGGCTGATACATTTGCCAATTACGGAATAACCAGCATGCGTATTATGACAATGACACAAAGTAAAAAAAAACATGTATTAACACAATGAATAAACTAAACTAAATAACATTTCTACGAAACTGAATTTAGTAGAAAATAGATAAAATGATTGCTTATCCTATGGTACCTACTACTTTAAATTGTTGTTGTTGGTGATTTTTTTTTTAAGAAATAATATATATATTATGGAACGCGAAAGTATAGGTAGTTAGAAGGAATGTCGCTTAAAAGGATGGCGTTGACTTCAACTTGTAAGAACAATATTCGAAGAATAAGAGGCTCTTTTATGGCATTAAGAGTTTATTCAATAAGTACGCGTAATACATGAATAAGGGCACTATACTGCAGTTCATACGAATATACCTATTAACAATACGAATGTATTAACTTATTAATCCAATCTTCTAACGAAAATCCAACTATTACCTATTCAACTTGACTTAATAATAGTGTAACACTAGCTACTAAAATAAAAACCAGTTTATGATATATGTAATGACATTTACCGAAACTCCTCAGTTGCCAGCACCATTGCTTACAGACAAAATCTGAAGCTATCTAGAAGCAGTTTCGTGAAGTAACTCGCGACGGATAGCCGCGTCTTCTCAAGGCCACGACAACGTAACGTGAGTCCCTTACTCACTTAACACAATTTCAATTCAAATTATTAACTAGGTACTTAGTTGAATTCTCAGATCAGTCGTTCATTGACATTATTCCACAATTGAGTGACAACTCAATTGTAGAATAATTGAATGAATGTTTTAATCAAACTATACAGTTAAGTGCATATACCTAACTGTGGAAATATTTTGTACGACCGGTTCTAATGTGGAATTTAAATATTAGTCGTAACATGTGGGTGTATTGATTTCTTGTGTGATATCAATTTCTTAATTTGTTTTAGAAAAATGTCAAAGAGCGGCTTAGAAAAAAACGTAGAGGGCGGATCTAGTAAGGTCACTGAGACCACCCCCTTAATTTCTAATAAGGTCAGTATCTAAATTTTTTGTTTCTATAATATAAATTAAAAGGCGAAATGGGAATGGGAAGTATTTTTTAGGCATATAAGAAAATTTAGATGACGTAATTATTTACTTAAGTTCTCTTTCTAATTTCTTTTCAATATTTTAATGAGCTAATGATGGAATACTTAAACTCTACCTAATTACATTAGTTGTATATCTATTATATAAAAACACCGACACAGTTTGACAAGTCACGTGTTTTTCCTTAGCAGGTTTCCATTACTTTCCAAATTATCCATTTTATTGTAAGTGGCCATTTTACAAATTAAATAGTTACCGCAAACCGAGACATGAGTGGAAAGGTATATAGTATTAGGTATAGAGATAAATATATTAAGTGTACCATGCGGTACCTAATTATTATTATGTATGTGCGATCACGCTCTTGCTAATATTTTTCAGATTGGTTGAAGTTTAAGTTCATTTTACCGCTCCTAAGATCTTGCAACGTTATATAACTTTAATCTTTAGACACACGCAACATTTACCTTTGTAGTGTTAGAATACTTATTATGCATATATTACTGTCTGAGAGAAATCACCGTGAGTGATAAGAACGCCAATTGTTAAGCCTGTATAAATATAACATGTCTGTATTATATTCTGCAAAAATGGTGTACAATAAACAGATATACCCAAATAAATAAATATACCATTTAAATCTAATAGGACCGATGATTGTCAAGTCAAATAAGTATCTTTTAGTAAACGTCAAAACGTCAACATTACACTACATTATACATTCTTGTATAAAAACTAAGGGGTTATGACGTCACGCCTTCCTGTTGTCAAATCATTGATTTAATTTATTTATAAAATAAATTCAAATGTTAAAAGAAATCTGGACGACAAATCCAACATTATTTTAATTTATTTTATTGCCCGACCTGGCGAATTAATTTATTTGGAGCTTGTAGGCCCATCTACGGTTAACTTTATAGACATAGACAGTACGAGACATAAGATTTTAAATATGCTATTATTATATTAGACGTAAATGTTAGTGAAGACGGTTATCGCGGCGTCATAACTCATTCATAACTGTTACTGCCATTGGCTAATATGAATGCACGTAGTCGAACACGCTTAGCAGGTATGTTGCTGTGAAAATAGCGATTTAGTGCATAATCTTAGGGGCATTAATAAATCCCCTGAAACTTAGCAATGAAGCTCGTTGACTGGCAAATTTCTAGAAGTCTTGACCATCGTATAAGGGTGACTGAGCGTTTGTTCGTGGCAAAAACTTTAGACTGACTTTTTGAAATCCGTTACCTATGGTAATCTATGGTAAAGATACTTTCCCGGAGCTTTATGCTCGAGTACACTTAGTTATTCTAAGGGTGATTAGGTTTAAATTGGCTTGACACATTTATACATATCTGCTTACACACTGCGTGGCCATAACCAGCGTATTTATATTCTTTGACATAAATTGTAACGTTTTATAGAACGATATCAGGTATTATCATTAAGATGAAGAGATAAAAGGTCAAAAAATAACACTCTGACCATGAGGTACTTAAATGTATCTAATTTCAACAGGTTTATTTACTTGACCATCGACGTTATTCGTGTCTGATAGTAAGTAGAATACTAGTTATATCATATTTTGTCGCCCAGAGGTCTGAAAATCGTTGACAAACAAAGGAAAAAAGGTGCTGAGCAGTTTTTTACAGGCTAGACTTTGCAGTTTATCTATTGACATGTAAATGAAGACCCGACCCAGTCAGCGCTCATTGACGTCGGATATCATTCTTCGTTCGCCTGTGATTGGCGTGTTCTGCGTGACGAGAGAGTGCTATTCCTCTCCCGTTCGCGTTCCGCCGCCTTAGCCAACATCACATCTTCGCAAAACGAATTAGCGGAATCCCACGCACTCTCACTTGAGCATGGACAGAACCATAGCGAGAGGTTTCGAACACCAATAGACTTCGCGAAGTCATATCGTTGCTGCGTCCAAGCTGAGCGCTGCGTTTACTTACCGACATCGCGAATTTAGCACATTTCCCAATGATGTTTAGGAAATGTGTAGAATTCCTAGGAAATGTGTATTCAAATTTATTTTACACATTTCCTGTCGATTTTAGGCATTGTTCACATTGCCTAGGAATTCTATATAGGTAACGGGTAAATGTTTCCGGTAACATATACGCTACGGGTATAGGTACTAATTATTGTAATGATATATTTTGAGCTACAGAAGCCCTTAAAGCTTCTGTAGTATTACCAAGCTCACAACTTGCATAGTTTAGTAATATTGTTGGTTAGTTGGGTTGCTATAAATAAAAGATAAAATAGAAAGGGTATTAAATTAAAGCAATGGTGACGATTGAACATCCAAAACATCGAGTAATTAAGTCTTTATCATCAATCTACTGACCCGCTTGCCTTTTGTATACTTACGTAGAATTAAGGATATTAAAGTACCTAATGTTTAAGTCAAATTTACGATTTACCCCTCACCTGGACCGCCAAAATTTCTATTACCCCTCAGCCAAAGCTGCGACGCTTGTGTGTATGATTCTCAGGTAACTGAAACGAAGTCTTAGTGTTCCCTTTGCTCATAAGACTCATGTTTTGAGAAGCCTAGCCACATGAACCTCTTTTATCCTAAATAAAATAGTTTTTGAACTTGGTAAATTACGTAACCGCCAGCGTCCTGGTCGAATTAGGTAAAGAGGGCTGAAACTAATTCTTAAACAGTTAACAGAAAGCTGATTATGTTTAGAAAACATTTCTATTACTCGTTTGCGAAATAGTTGAGGTGACTCTCCCTTCTCATACAATATAAAAGAAGCCCAATTTTCGGGAAAGGATTACCTAAATTTCGCCAGAGTGTTATCGTACTAGTTAGGTGTCGTACTAGTTAAGTGTCGTACTAGTTAGGTGTCGTATTAGTTAAGTGTCGTACTAGTTAAGTGTCGTACTAGTTAAGTGTCGTACTAGTTAAGTGCCGTACTAGTTAAGTGTCGTACTAGTTAAGTGTAGTACTAATTAAGTACCTATCGTACTAGTTAGTTGTAGTCGTGTAAGTAGTGTAAGTTCATATAGTTACACACGAGAGGTAGGTAGGTATATTGGTAGATACTCAAGGTAAGGTACTCAAGATCCGGATGAAACGTTATGAGTTCAATGTCAATTAAATTGCCTTGCTGTCGCAACGCATCCTTGCATCTTACATCTAATTTATCACTCTGCTGTTACAAGGTATCAGAGACTAGCAGATAACTGCTTGTGTTTTTATTGTTGTATTTATTTTCTCCTACTAATAAGGTGGAAAGCTTATTAAAGGATACAACCAACCTGGTGGCAACTGGTTTTTATAAAACGCACGTTACTTACGGATGACACGATATAGTAATTAGTTAGTTGCCACTATGTTGGTAATTATATTCGAATCAAAAATGTATCATGGAAAGTTTTTAATCTAATAAGCGTTATCAAACAAATATTAAAAGAGAGATGTTAGCCAATACTTGCACTTTAAATGATCACACCACTAACACCTAAAAGGCAGAAATGAAAAAAGTACAAAGAATTCTCTTCACGTTTTCATATATAGAGAAGAATCAATTATAGTTTAAAAAAACTAAAAAAAAAATAGCCAGTCATGGGACTGCCGGCAGGAGTGAAAACTTAAACGAAAGGACGAACTTAAAACGTCAGATTAGCAGGTTGGTAACATTAAAAATCTTTTTAACAAAAAATTAAACCGACGAAAAGAACAAAAAAGCAAAAAATAAATAAACTTTACGTCTTAAATATTTTTGCTTTTTAGTTCTTTTCATCGGTTTAATTTTTTGTTAAAAAGATTTTTATTTCATGGTTTTTTTTCATCATCAGCGCAGCTACATGATGTGGTGATTTCTAAAGGCAAATACCTGATTAAGTAATAAAAAGTAAACAGAAACACTATTCGTTCCTAATATTTTCGAGGGTTTCTCTCAATTTAATCAGGATCCCATCATCAGATCCTGACTTCCTTGACATGGGACCACACTTGAGGTATACCCTATCCAACAAAAATAAGAATAATCAAAATAGGTTCATAAACAACGGAGTGAGGGCTGAACATACATAAATATATATATATATATACGGTCGAATTGAGAACCTCCTTTTTTTCGTCGGTTAATTAATACGGAACTGACCGAACTCAATGTTTAGATTAGCGTCCTCTAGTGGATTTATATATGTATTATTAGTGTGACGGTCACGAGTTCAGTGCTTTTTACTCACTTCAACTTCAGTTCAAAAAAACACTTCCACTTTCCAACTCCTGGCTCCATTATAAGACTATATATCGTTATTACTACTACTCCTATCTACCTAAGCCCAATCAGCTGGACTCAACAAAACAAATCTAGAGCCCAAACTTAAGGGGTTTAATAGTAGCCATTGAAGAGTGCCACTATCCACTTCCTGTGCTCATCATCAGATCAACTCCAAGATGCCAAATTATAGTATTCTCACCCTACCTGTGTGGGAAAACAAAAAGGTATCTTTTTGTTTTCCCAGACAGTCCATAAATCACCCGATATTCAACTCGTGACCTTGATTGGTGTTATTCGATCGTAACACTGGAACCTAAACAAAATGAATGACCTTTAAAAAGATTACCGCCATTAAGTCCCGATTTATACAATAAGGTAACAAGACGCCACTGTACCTATCCTTGAAGAACATTATGTTGATTAATGCACACAGCATTAAAAATCAATTAGTGATGAAATATTATTCCAATATTGACCGCATCCCATTATTTTATATAGGTGTGTGCACTTAGACATGACTAGATTGTCCGGATGTTTTTGTAAGTTAATACATAAAATAGTTTGTCGTGTAATTGATTCTCATGTCGAAAATACATGTTTGTAATTCATTATGATAGACATTACATAATATTGCGCAATGTTACAAGCTAACAATAACTTGTTGTACGATAGATGGCGCTGTTCTGAACTGTGTCTGAGATTAGTAAACTGTGGCAGGTTAAATAACCGATCACTAACTTGCATAACTATATTTAGTTTTTTCCATGGAGGCTATAAAGTCTTACAAATCATTAATTTTAAATATATACATACATAGCTATGAATGAATATGCATTAGTAGGACAACGTCGGTCGGATTCTGCTGGTAATTAACATAATATATTTGTAATAGACTTTTGAAAATATTATAAAAATATTATCTTATTAACACTACGCATAATAATATAATAGGTCTAAAACATTCACGAGGCCTTAAAAAGTAAGATCATCATCCAGTGGCGTAACTATACCATCCGAGGCCCGTGGCTACCTAATTCATCGGATGTGTGCGAGTCTGACTCGCACTTGACCGTTATTTTTTTTTACGGATGTATTAGAATCTTGATAATTTCTTTATATAACTTGTGTATTTTATTAGGTTAATTAAATTAAATAACTTATATATATTAAATACAAAATTAATATTTTTTAAATACATTTTGTAATGAGTGTCTCATGTGTTTCGGGCCTTTGGGCATTTTGCCGGCTCTGCCACCCATTGTTACGCCGCTGTCATCATCTTAAGATACTTAGTAATATCTGCCGTATATTTAATTTCATTTATTTATTTCATTAACAAAGTACATTTGTGTCGAAATATAAGAATAAGTTGGTATAGCGCGAGTGCATAAACCTATAGTGAGAAAACATAAATGTAAAATTTTCTTAATTAATACATGTAACGACAAAATATTACTATTGAAATATGAAATTATTGTAATACATTCTAAAATTAAACATTTACCATTTTTTTTTAAATATAAATATAAACTTATTTATATTTAAATTTATATAATAAAAATTTGTATAAAAATATATTTATATAAACACAAGTCATATAATATAATGTATAACATAGCATAGCTTTTTAATGTTTAGTGATCATTTTTTGCCAGGTATTTCGATTTCCATAATTCTGTTTTGTTTGAAAAGGGTCCCTCAGGGAGCTAGGGTAGATCCGATGATGGCATCCACGAGAAAATCATTGAACTCATTTGGCTGCTCAGGCCAGTGCACTATATTTAATTATTGTCTGAATAGTTTTTACCACGACTACTGATGTTAATTATTGTAACGATTTTTAGTTAAGGAATATTTTGTACTTCCATATTTGCAAAAGAAAATTCTTCTACCAGGACATATACCTAAGGAAACTCGATGTATTGCAGTATGACGATTGGTTTTAAAAGGTGAAACTATGTTGTTTGCATGGGCGTACCCAACTTTAAGCCCAGTGTGGACAAATTCAATATTACTTTAATAAACTTATCACGTAAGCATACAAAAGCCAGGTGGGGAACTACCCTAAGTACGGCCATGGTTGTTATATATAAAATATTCAACACAAGTTTAACCAAATAGGCTGTGACAGTACGAAAAGACTAATATAGAAGAGACATACCTAAACTAAGTACGCATGCAGCATAATTCTCCATTATGTTGATCTTTTAAATACTTTATATCTAATCTTACCCTCATCTAGGATGAAGATGTGGACGGTGACAGCAGTCCAGGTCTTTCTGTGCAACAGACCTCGATCCTCATTGCTGGCGAAATTGCGGGCAGCGGTGTGTTGGCTCTCCCACGGGCTTTGTCTAGGACCGGTATGTATTCACTCTGTATTAGCTGTGATATTGCTGAGCGTTTTCTACCATAGTCAAGGCCCATGTATTATAACGTCTATTTATGTTTTTTTGCGAATTCGTAACGTCCTACTTATTTAAAAATAAGTCTACTTTTTACTGCACAGCGATTTCTTTTATTTCTGGAAATGACTAAGACTAAATTTTTTATGCAGACTAGCCTGGGCAGTTCTTAGCTATTGCCGTAATAATTAATAACATATTAACTATGTATGGTAGATATCGCTTTTAGCGATAACACTGTCTTTAGTACTTTGATTTGTAAGATTTTTCAACTGTATTTTATTAATGGTGTAAGTAACAATAAAGAATATTGTCTCTATCGATGCCTATACACATAAAAAGCGACTATCTCGTCTACACATCCACAAACAGAACTGATTTGAGCTTTCCTAAGAAGTTCTCACGTATGCTCGCTATATAAAAAAAATATATGTAGGTGTATACATATATTTTTATATTTCAAAATGTTCGTCTGGTAACCTTGAACTGTCTTTGGCAATTAAATTAGTAAGAATGTAGGTAGATATTTATACATGTGATATTTATGACTTTAATCTAGGTGGTATACATATATTCAGTATACTTATGTTAAATGGTATAACCGGTAAAATGTGGCAATAAGGGAACTTTTATTTTTGTCCTCAATTTTCGTATTTACCTCTATAATCTCTCTTTTTATGAGCTCGTCACATCAACAGAAACACCAAAATTCGCTTAAATTCTCATCTCAGCACCGGGGATAAATACAACGTGGTTTTGTAGCGAGTTGACCCGACTGAACCAAACGATTTTCCGTCACGGAGTCCTACAATCGGGGCTTAGGTTACGTAGCCATGACCCCACAGTTGAATGGGGCTCTTGTTCTCCTCTAATAGTGAAATGTAACAATGTCCTGAATGGGGTCGTTTATCAACTTCTCAACTGTTATAGCTATAAGGTTGAAATTAATAGATGGGTAGGTAGCAAATATTGAAGCAAAAACAATAACTCAACTCATCTTAGTTTACACAAACGTACTGTTGGCCAGCCGACCTGACTTCAGAATAGCTGGTCACATTGATATTCCTTACATTTTTTTAAATAACGGAGTAGCAATTATTTAATTGTAGGTAGCAAATAGTATTAAATAAATGAGACAAGCACTCAGCCATTCTGTTGCACACGGGCCGTATGCTGCTTTGTCACCGGTGTGGTATAAAAAACTCACTCTGATAGTACAATATTATATCATACTCCCGATTAAGAGTTGTTTGACGACCGGTCGACCTTGTTATTATAAACCTACCTCGCCTGTCGTCTCTTTCGAACTCACGGAATTTTATCTGATGAAACTTTATATCTACTCCTAAATTTGGGTCGATCTTATTATTATAAATGATATGGCGAATATATGGCGAAATTTTTGGTGTATGGATGTTTGTTACTCAATCACGCCAGAATAGCTAAATGGTTCTGGGTGAAAATAATCACACAGATGGATTATAGTCTTTATTCTTACACATACAAATTAAAATTTCCACGCGAATCATATCCCAACTCTTGGGGAATAAACATCACGCTACGACTCGTACCATTAACGTCGGTGAAACTGCAGGGAACAGCTAGTTCATGTACAAAAAAAAAAGAAAAAATACCTATATCTGTACTAGCTGTAGTCCGCGACTTCGTTCGCGTGCAATTTTTTGTGAAATCTATTTCCACATTTTGCCGGGATATAAAGTAGCCCAAGAGCTATTCCAGACTATAATCTATCAGTGACAAATTTCATCCAACTCCGTTCAGCCATATTTGCGGGAAATACTAACAAACATCCATCCATCCTCTCATTTTTCACTTTTATGGTATACTAGCAGCGAACCGAGGTTTCACCCGCGTAAGTCCTGATCCCGTGGGAATATCGGGATAAGAAGTAGCCTATATGTTAATCCAGGTGTCCAGCTATCTACATACCAAGTGAAAGAAAACAAACATCCATACATCCATACATCCATCAATCCAAACTTCCACATTTATAATATTAGTGGGATTAGTGGGAAAAGTAAGATAGGAGACAATCTCAGTCACTGCCGTTCCGGAGGCGCGCGCGTATAAAATAAATACAGCAGTACAGTGAATATCGGATTATAAATATTTTACTGCACGCCTTTAAGTGATGTACCTTTGTACACTACAACAGGCACACATTAATTAAATATAATAAACATTTCAAGTTGATGGATGGGAAAAGTATGAATTGTAGGTACAGTCAAGAGCACATTATATAAAAAAAACGCACTTTAATGGGACACTCAATAATTTTGGATATTAAAGAACAAAACATTAATAATATTGTAAAACATGGGTGGGCTGAATGGCACTATGTTTTACAAGCTTTTACTCGTATTTAACTTGCAATGATTGTATGTATTTGTGTGTTGGACACGAATCTTGGAAGCTAAATCAGAACTGCTTCCCGATGTCCGATTGGGCTGAAATTTGGTGTACATATGTATCGTCATCAAGTGTAGGCTCATTTGTTTTGTCTTGGTGAGCACTTTCTTAAACCTCAAATCTACACTAAAATAAAATTTCGTTTGTGTAAAAGCCTGTTTTAAAATATATGTTTTACGATTAATTTATTTATACTTTTTTTGTGTGGAAACCCCCACGGGTCTACACTTCGCCGGGGTCAAAGGTGGTATATCGGACTTGAACCGACTAAACAACCACACAGTGTTCCGTCACGGGGTCTTAGTGCCGGGACCTCAGGTGTACCTGTACGTAGAATGGAAATCCCTGTAAACCCCGATAGACTTGGATGCCTGTTGAGCAAGGTGACCCCACTATGTTGTGTCTAATATAGGCCGGAGGCCGGATATCGTTTTGCACTCTCCGGCGTCTGGTGCGGTTCTACGGTTGCAAATGCAACAATGCAGATCGTCAGGGTCGACTATATTTTCATACTAACTCTATTGATAGAAATAGATACCAATGAAATGTTTCAAGCAATATTGCTAGCGAGCACCCGACCTTTTATTTAAATAATATATTTTTTTTGTTAATCACTTTATTCTTATATTACAAATTATTTTTAAGTCTGGTTTGCCATCAAACGACTTTTTTTGTTTACGAAGATGGGTATGCAAAAGTGTACATTTTATTAAAATGTTTGAAACGACTAAATGTTTTAAATTAGCTCTTTTCCTCAACAAACAAGCGCGTATCAAATCAAAACCAGTTAATTCAATCAAAAGTTATCGCTGTCGTTTAAAAATGAAAAAACCGGACAAGTGTGACTCTGACTCGTGCACTGAGGGGATTCTTCAAACATTGACTTTATACCTAAGAACCGATTTTGTTGAAACTTTGCACACATTTTGAGTCGGCGCCAAACATGCAAACAAATATAAAGTTTGAAAACACTTCGGCAAATAGACGCGTCGCGTCGCCGCTGTCATATTATGTATTAATTGATTTGCTCCTTTCTATCTTTGGCGACGACTCATAATTATTAAGGTATTTTATTACATTGTAGGAGTTTGGTTAGGCTAACAAGTTTTTTGCAATTTTCAGTTTCTTTATTCTTTTGTCGGATAAATATTTGTTAAAAGTTTTTATTATATTCAAAAAATTGATTTGATTGGCTAGCTGCAGAATTATTATATTATAAGTAACTGGCAGTATTTTTTTTCTAATAATGTTAGGTACCTACATGATTCTAAATTAATTATTAATATGTATATCTCATTATTATCCAATAGTGAAGCGAGTGGACTTAGAACTTTGGTAGCTTTATGTTTGGAATCAAATTCTTTTATCTCTAGAGGGGGGGCTCGGCGGCTGGCAGAGTGATACTTCTGTTCTACTATTATGTGCATTCTATGACTTCAGTTTGAATTGACGCTAATCTTCTAAATATCAATCAGAGAACAGGTTTCTTTGTATGCATTTTTTTACAAATGTCTTGCCCTTTAAAATGTGAAATTTGGAATACTTGAAGTTTATATAAGTAAAATCAATGGACGAAATAAATGTTTTATGTTTAAAAATTGTAGCCATTTTCACGTACCATGACAGGTGGACATATAAACTTGACATGTCTAGCTTGATGTAGTCATCTTCACCTACCATGACAGCTCGACATATATACTGGATATGTGTAGCTTGATGTAGCCGTTTTCACGTACCATGACAGGTCGACATATATACTGGATATGTGTAGCTTGATGTAGCCGTTTTCACGTACCATGACAGGTCGACATATAAAATGGACATGTGTAGCTTGATGTAGTCATTTTCACGTACCATGACAGGTCGACATATAAAATGGACATGTGTAGCTTGATGTAGCCGTTTTCACGTACCATGACAGGTCGACAGATATACTGGATATGTGTAGCTTGATGTAGCCGTTTTCACGTACTTACCATGACAGGTCGACATATAAAATGGACATGTGTAGCTTGATGTAGTCATTTTCACGTACCATGACAGGTCGACATATATAATGGATATGTGTAGCTTGATGTAGCCGTTTTCACGTACCATGACAGGTCGACATATATACTGGATATGTGTAGCTTGATGTAGCCGTTTTCACGTACCATGACAGGTCGACATATAAAATGGACATGTGTAGCTTGATGTAGTCATTTTCACGTACCATGACAGGTCGACATATATAATGGATATGTGTAGCTTGATGTAGCCGTTTTCACGTATCATGACAGGTCGACATATATACTGGATATGTGTAGCTTGATGTAGCCGTTTTCACGTACCATGACAGGTCGACATATAAAATGGACATGTGTAGCTTGATGTAGTCATTTTCACGTACCATGACAGGTCGACATATATACTGGATATGTGTAGCTTGATGTAGCCGTTTTCACGTACCATGACAGGTCGACATATAAAATGGACATGTGTAGCTTGATGTAGCCGTTTTCACGTGCCATGACAGTTCGACATTTATACTGGACATGTGTAGATGTGATGTAGTCAGTTTCACGTACCATGACAGGTCTATCTGCACTTCTTCTATAGATACATAAACTTAAGTAGGTATTCCAAATTTCACGTTCCTTCGTTAGCGAAATTTTCTTATAAATGCGTACATATATTCTCTTCACGTATTAATATATAGATTAACCTTCTATTACAGGATGGTTTGGTGTGCCATTGATCGTGGCTATATGTCTGGTGGCAGCATTCAGTGGGCAGCGTCTCGGCGACTGCTGGTCCATGCTGGAGGCTCGCGATCCTGAAATGAGAACCCGCAAGAGAAATCCATATGCAATAATCGCTGAAAAGGCGTTAGGCAAGACATGGAGGTAGGCACAACATCCTAACTATTACAAATGCGAATGTAAGTTTGGTTGTTTGTTACGCTTTTACTCCTTAACTACCTACCTGCTATTAGTCTTACACGATGACATGATGACATATGTATTTGTCAAAGGTACAGAAAAAGACATAGGGTACCTTTTATAAAAAACCAGTCAAGTGCGAGTCTGACTCGCGCACCGAGGGTTCCGTATGCAACCAAACTTGTATTAGATAACTTGTATTCATCTCGGGAATCAATTCTCGAAGACTTTTGCCCGTCTTTTTCGTATTTTTTATGTGTTGACAGACACGAAGACAGACAGATATAACAACAAATTAACCACTTCCGGTTTTTTTCTTTACTTGTGCTGTCAGACCTTGATTATTACCAAATTTCATGGTCAATGGGAAGTACCCTATAGGTTTTGATATACCTGCGAAATGTTCAAATTTGTTAAAATGTAAGGCTTAATGCCCGTCCAGGTGTTCCTGACAGTTCTTGACAGACAGACAGATGGACAACAAAGTGGCCCTATAAGGGTTCCTTTTTTGTCCTTTTAAGGAACGGAACCCTAAAAATAACTTTAACGAAGCGAAGCCGCGGGTAGAGGTATCTAATATACATACATATAATTAATGTCACCTCAGTCACGTGTTCTACATATCCTAATAGTTACTTAATGAATGCATAAAGAAATATGATATCATCTTTTTCTGACCCTTGACATGAGATAAAACAGTCGACCACAGTTTTTGAAAACCTTGCACACACAAAATCTGTAAGCTATATTGTAAATCCGATTCAGTTGAATACAAAAATTACGTTAGCATTTATATTAATGTAGTAAATACCTTAATTACTTTTGATGGCATGTTGATAAACTGTAAAGAAAAGGTTAACGTTCTCTCCACTAAGATTCATTAATGCTGAACAAATTGAATATGGACCAGGCTATGAATTCTCAAATATTTATGTTTCGTAATAATCTAAAAACGTATTAATATTAAAATAATAAAATCAGTTATTATATATTTATAGTCAAATTACTGAACTGTCTATACCTACATATCTATGTCTAAGTACACTAGCTCCTTGGGGAACTGTAAAAGGCTTGATACATTTTAGAAACATTTTATATTGATACATTTTAACTCTGACGATGCGAGGGTTTATAAGCTGGTGCGTGACTGCTTACCACCAAGCCCACAGCTTGCTCTTTACTAGTGTAAATAAAAGCCATCGCATTTATTCTCCGCTTACAAGATATTTTAATTTCAGTGTGGTGGTGTCAATTTCAATGATTGTCACGCTATTCGGCGTGTCGTTGGTGTGTATGTTGCTCGCTGCCCAGACCATCCAATTTGTTCTCTTAACACTTCTACCGTCTCTTACTCTCTGTTCGTGGTATTTGGTTGTCATCGGCACTATGACTCCTCTCGTCTTCTTCGGTACACCTAAGGACTTCCAGTGAGTAAGCTGTTTTGAATAAAACTAATCCAAACCTCATTCCAACCATAAAAAGCACGGCACGTTAGGAAGGACACAACATTACTGATCTGCAGTCACGTTGGACTGATATTTTCATTAAGACTCAGTACAGTTCAGTAATGTTGATGAGATTGATTACAGTTTCTATTATAAACTTTGAAGTTTTATCAGTGTTGGATTTATAAAAAATATAGCGCTTTGACCTTAAAGTGTACTTCCACTATACCATATAATGGATCAGTTTATTTTTAATTTTCAGTGTCATCGGCACAATTGCATTTGGCACGGTAGTTGTGGCATGCCTTCTTTACTTTACCCAAATGATGAGCGAGGTATCCCCCTACAAGTTCACGTTCCGTTATGGGCTCCACGGGTTCATGGACTTCTTCATGGCGTTTGGAACGATCATGTTCTCGTTCGGAGGCGCATCCGCTTTCCCCACCATACAGAATGATATGGCAGACAAGACCAAATTTGGGAAAGCCTTGCAGTACAGCTTTATCGGTATGCTAACTTTTAAACTGTGGCGTTCCATGTTATAACTATGTATTTAAACGGGAATTAACTCAGAGCTAAGAGAGAACTAACTATTATTCAGAAGTATGTAATACCTTTCGTGATCGAATTTATTTTAATGTTTTAATTACAAAGATATCGCTTCTTATATCAATATTAAATTTCTAATATCTACACAATATGTAAGTTTCATATTGATGTCGTGAGAGATATTGTTACTACTTTACTACTAAGTACGAGTATACGCAGTGAATGCGGTCATCGACATGCGTAAGCTTATAAATACTAAAGTCCACTGTGTACTTACAATACAATACTAAATACAAGAGTCTTTAAGCTGCCCATCACAAAATGTAAAACTTCGTTCGCCCAAACGTTCCAGAAATATAATTATGTTTCCCTGTTTGTATAATATATGTGCACTCCACGTGCACTTGCACACATAGGACAAATATGTGTACAATACAGAGGTTCAAATACATCTGTTGAAACCAAAGACCAAAAATATCTTCGATAGTGTGTTCACTTTATTATTATATATACACTCCCAGGACATAACATATACACGTTGCAGCGGGCCAAATATATTAATAAATCAAAGTTTTTCTATTGTCGGGTTGTTTCATGATAGACATAGAACCTCTTTTCTATATTTATTCTAAATAGAAAGTTTAACGCGTGTGTACAGCTAAGTAGAGAAAGAACATTGTATTTGACTATGATTGATTTGTTATTAATTGATATTTGTTGTTGTCTATGACATTTATTTTTACAATTTTTAAATAAGAGTTACTTAGGTATTAGGAATATAATTTTGTCATTTTATGTGGATAGATATATATCAAATCATATTAATAAATATACGGTATAGCAAATGCGATGTCAACGTTCCAAAGCGTTATTGGCCAGCTGCAGTTAATCTTTATCTATTTGTATTACTTGACCGGAATTGGTTTTAGTAGACTGGAATTACTTTAACATCCGCAGTCTGAAAAATTTGATTTACGATGTTTTTCTGGATGGTCATGTTTACTTTCATATGTCACAATCCTATCATTTTTGACGTTGACGTTGAGTTACATTGTTTAACTAGATATTTCTGGAATATTCACACATATATTTGGTCTATGATAGTCTAGATAGTTTTGGAATATTTAGTACTCTAACATAATATGAGTATATTCGGACGCATATGGTAACCAGATATCTTTGGTGATGAACTGATGACTGTACATAGATAAAGATAAAAATATATTGCTTCAGTTAACATTTCAACGCTATCAATTATTTTATGATTTGTAAACCGAAGAATTGTTTGTTGTGTGTAAAGAGAATAGATGCCATATTTTTTTGCCTTGGCTTTTTGAACAAGCGGTTTTAGGTAGATTTCGAACAACCGCCAGTTAAAAGGTTTATATATATATATGTATGTATATAGATATGTATGTACCTTAATTTTACCGGCACGATAGAGGTCGCAATTATGCACCGATTGCTTTCAAACTTGGACGACAAATCAACAGGGCAAAATTGAAAGTTAAGTTAAAAAATAAAATAAATAGTGCGTGGAGTCCCTCCGCGCGGAAGAAGTGAAACTTCGTAATGTTTTCATACCCCCTCCATGGTAGCGTTAAACGTTTAACGCAACCTTTTTGGAAGTCGCATTAGATGTTTCACTTCAATTACGGTTTTTTTTTATATCATTTCTCTCTACATTGCTCATTCCTTGCTTTGATGTAGTTTTGTTACTATGAAATGTATTTAAAAGAAATCTATCTGCAACGATAACTTCGATGTAGACATCTTTAATTGATCAGACAATATAAGTAATAGGAAAAGGTTCAGGAATATTTGCTACGATTATGGAGTAATTAGTTAGATTTAGGTAGAGAGCTTTAGAGTTCCTTGTTGTTTTCACAGTACGATTATTTAATATGTAATTGGAAGGAGCCTGTAATTTTTTTTTTATTGGTATAGGGGACAAACGAGCAAACGGGTCACCTGATGGTAAATAACTACCGCCGCCCCATGAGCACCTGTAACTCAAGAGTCACAAGTGCGTTGCCGCCCTTTAAGGTGGGAGTAAGAGAAGAGGGGGAGGGGGAAGAGTGGCAAGAGGGGGGAGAGGGGAAGGACGGGAATAGGGGAGAGGGGAGGATTAGGGCCTCCGGTAACCTCACTCACGCGGCGAAATGCAATACAAGCATTGCTTCACTGCCTGCCACTTCGAGCCGGCCCATACGTGCCGAAGTATGGCTCTCCCACGTTAAATGATGTATCAAGAAATATATAGTTAGTTTTTACAATACAATATTACTTGTGTATGTCGGGAAATCAACAACATTAGCACTAGCACTACCTACTTTATGCAAACTAAACATAATTAACTTATCTTCAGCGGTCTTGGTATTATACCTGATGGTGGCAGTCGGTGGTTATGCGGTGTACGGTGACTTCGTACTGCCTAATGTGGCCCTGACAATGAAGAGCACATCGTTGACCCTGGCCGCCAACATCATGATGGCCATTCACTTGCTAACTGCCTTCATCATCATCATTAACCCTGTATTTCAAGAAATGGAAGAGCTTTACAGTGTACCCAGAGGTGAGTTCTGCAATTAACTTTTGACCAGGGCCTAGATCGAATTAATATATACTCTGTCAATTGATTACGGTATCGAGACCATTACAGTTGTTCTGCATGAAGGAGCGCAGCAAAATTTCTTAATGATCGGTGGAGTAGATAGTCTGTTAAGGCGAGTTACAAGTAAACTCACATTCATATTTATAATATTAGTACAAAAATTATGTACCTACGAAGTGTCCACGGTTGACATAATGTAGATGCTTTTGTGGATATTACAAATAACGGCATATTATATACTAAAATTATTACGGTAAAGCACTGTAAATAAGCATTGTTGCCAAATTGCCACCTTTCGATCACATAAATTGAAGTTACCACCTGGAAAATTGCATTTTTTTCTGATTATAGTTGTATTGTTAGCACTCAAAAAACTGTTTAACACAACATTAAATCGACGAAAGTAGAAATGAACTGAAAAGCAATAAATAAACTTGTTAACCTAATTAAACTTTACGCTAACATGAAGTAATTTTGATTCGGCTCCAAACATGCCCTAAAATGGTGCTCTTAAGGTTCGACATTCCTGTCGAGTCTTAAGTGAGCTGGCACGAAGAATCTCAATCATCATCCAATAATCATCCACGAAATACACAGTGAGCAAACCCTTACATGCATTATTGATTATCATCTTTTCTTCTTAAAATACAATGACAGATTCGGTCGGTTGGCGTATGGCTGTGCGTTTATCCATCATGGGCGCTCTCTTATTCATTGGCGAGAGTATCCCGCGCTTCGACACGATATTGGCTTTGGTCGGGGCCACCACAATTGCACTGCTCACTTACATCCTGCCATCAGTATGCTACTTGAGACTCATGAATCAGGCGACCGGTGAGAGCCCGAACCCCATGTGAGTTTTACTATGATACTTATTTAGCCATTAAAGTAAGAAGTTAAAGTAAGAAGTTTACCCATAATTTATTGTTGCTACTAATTCTGTCTGTCTAAGTAGATTTTTTTGGTTTTCCTCTCTGTTTTTGGATATATTCTCCCTTATTTTATGGTGGTGATAAACTTGAAGCACATTATGAAAAAACCAGTATTTTTATTGTATAGAACGCTTTAAACAAAATCCAGTACTATTATAGTACTGGATTTTGTTTAAAGCGGGTTGAAGCACGCGGAGTTATGTCCACCAACACCAAGAGAGCATCCTTGATTGTCGTGTGTCGTTATTAACTTTAATGTAGTAAGAGATAAGAAATTTTGTTAGAGGCAATAGTCACATCGACTTACAGATATGGACCCTTCTGGAGCTATTACTTACTCTCCCGAATCCGTGTAAGCAATATCGTGTTAATTCCGTTCGCTTCTTAATTACCTTTCTCTTTAATATACTCACAATGTTCCCATTTTTAAAGTGCCCACTTGGCGGCTTGCCCCCTATTACATGCTTCTGGAAAGAGCTAGGCTGGCTCAACTAACCAGCCTTATCTGAACGCATAATGGACCGCGAATTTCAGTTGGCAAAATGTGGGAGTTCAATATCAGTGAAAGTAGTTCTACTTCTAAATGCTACAGTATCCTAAGTTTAAATTGTAAGCCTATATTTGACAGATTCATCAGATACTGTAGTACAATACTAAACGCAATGCACGTAGGCTTCTCCTAAACACCTTATACCACTTGTTTGATCATGTCGTCAGACCATGACACTTTTATTTGTCAAAATCAGCAAAGTTTGTGAATTCGTCCTTACGTCCTTTTTGTGTGTTTATAAATCTAAATCTGTGTTATTTTATTTACTTAATATTGATCTGTTGATTTAGTAAAAGAAATAATTTGTTGAAAGTCTGGCTGACTTTCAATAAATTATTTCTTTTACTCAATGCTCATGGACGTTTTATTTATTTTCGATGTAGTTGTTGTACGAGTATGTACTATGAATGTTATGAAAGTTAATAAGATCTGACAAACTTTGATTATGGCAGCTCTCTTCACTGTTGTTTACTTGTTGTGAGTAATCAATCAAATGCTTACCGTTTAAACTCTTATTAGTCTGTGTGTTTCGTCTGTATCGGACATGTAATGAGACAGCAATTCATATTACGGTCATATACCTATTCCAATTAATTAATTAAACTGTGCATTTATAACTGTGTTATAAATATAACTGCTTAATTTATTTATGTGACAGAATATATAGTAGGTAGTACTTTATAGGAACGGGTTACTATTGTAATTAAATCACTACATATTATAAAACAAAGTCCCCCGCTGCGTCTGTCTGTCTGTTCGTGATAAACTGAAAACTACTGAACGGATTTTTATGCAGTTTTCACTAATAGACAGAGTGATTCATGAGGAAGGTTTAGGTGTATCATTTGTTAAGATTTTGTGTAAATTGATTGAAATATGTTGATGATTGTTCAAGGTGTCTCTGCTACCCGTGCGAAGCGTTGCTAGTGAGTAATAATTATTATGAATGTCCATTGTTTTCAGTCAGGAACCGGGATGGAGGAAGATGGTGTGCTACGAGGTGATCGGGTTAGGTGTCTTGGGAGGCATTGCAGCTACGATCAGCGCACTCAATGCCGTCTTCAGTACATCAATGGCCTACCCGTGCTATCTTTGATCACTTTGCACGCCTCTTAGTAACGTTATGGCGATAGTAGACGACCGAATTGCATGTCAGCGAGAAGTTAGATATTTGTATTCGATTTTGTATCGATTTTACAATTGGTATAAAATTTGATGTAATGGACGCCTTCACTGCCTGACAACATTACTGAAAATATCATTATGATGAGGTTTAATATAATTCTTTTCTTTGCTCTAAAGATAGGTATGTGATATGCTAATATGGTTAATTTAATTTAGTGTAGAGTTCACTAAGTTTGTATACATCTACAACGTAATACAGGGAGGTGGAGTCATATGTTGATATTTTATTATTTATTATATAATAATAATTATATCGGGATTAGTCGGGACAATTCTACATAAAAAGGAAGGCATAGCACCCGGACCTCCTTCATCTGCATCCAATCTATCCCAGCTACCTTCTTCAGGTCGTCGCTTCATCTGGCTGGGGGCGTCCTACTTTCAGTTCACTTATTCATGAGTCTTAGAGTGGAGAACGCTACGTGAGCACTATGAAGAGTATTTTCTAAAAATCATCTATACATAAAAATCCTAAAATATTACTGTACCTTTCTGAACACGTTACATGAGTCATTAAAGCATCAATGACATTAGGAGGAGATGAACGGCAGTAGTACTGAAATTCATAAAATACCTATTAACATAACAATATTCCATCTGTGCAAAAAAAAAAAAATGCTGGTTTGTTTGTGTGTGTTGTGTGCTGGGGCTTATTATTACTAACTGATTTGCGAACTTTCAGACTAATGTTCATTTCGACTATTGTCATAGTAGTCCATTTATTATTTTTTATTAGTGTAAGTACGTTCGTGAGGATAGTTTATTCAGCATTTAAAAATGGTTTATAAAGGTACCTAGTCGCAGTGGCGGTCGAAGAGCATACCATACATTTTTGTTTTCACAAAAAAAAATATAACAATCATGTATTAGAATCTGTTTTGTATTCTCATGTACTAAGATCAGTTTCAAAAACATAAAACAACATTGTCTTACGTAGTTATCTTTTTTAATCTGTGTTATTGTATAGAATTTCTATTTGTTGACTGTGGACTTTGTGCTTGTAATATTGTTTTGAATGGAATCATGTTTTCTGTAACAATATTACGTTGTAGTTTTTAGTGTGTGAGGCGTGATGTACTGCAATATACTTATATGACGCGTTTGCTTAGTAAAACAAATGCGTGTGTTATTATGAATGAGCAGAATAACATCATATGTAAAATTGTTAAAGCCAAGCCAATTGTTGTGGACCCATTTAAATAGCTTCAGTTCGAATTACACTATGGGACGCTGTGTTCAAACAATTGTGACTAATAAACAATGTTTTTTTGAGTTCTATCGTATTTTTTTTTATTATTCCTTCCTCAATATTTCTTTCTTCTTAGGGTTCCATTTCTCAAAAGGAAAAAAGGATTCCTGATAGGATCACTTCTGTCTATCAAGACCTTTTTCTCAGGAACGCGTTAACGAATCAAGTTGAAATTAACATCACATACTTAGGTACTTCTGCGGTACCTTGACACTAAACTTAATCAAAACCTAAAAGGTATTTCCCATTATAGGAATCATGAAAATTGTTGACAAGCAAGGTTTCACAGCACATTTTTTCCTATTACAAACTTATATTTGGAAAATGGACTCTGATTACATCGATGTATGGGAATGTATTTTTAGAGCGGCAAAGTTAATTGTCTTTCGAAAAAAAAACGGTAAATAATCTTAAAAAATCGATTCCGGAGTTCGATGAATTAAGTAATTCATCGAACTCCGGAATTGATTATTACGTAATACTTGAACGACCCCAGAGTATACTGTATATACATTTATTTCATTAAATTTATCTAATAAAAGATATCTAAATATTTTTTTATAAACCAGTTTGCAGTCATCACTAATCAATTAATCTTCATAAATCATCAAAAAATAATTCCCTAAGTGTGACTTAAAGATACATTTTATGCTAGATGAAAGAGAGCTGAAGGCAAGATCAGATTTATTAACTATTTATCTGGAAGAAATTTATCTGGAGAAAAATTGCTTATTAGGTACTATGCGTGCCGCGTGAAATAAGGAAAAATTGACAAACAGTTTTGATTACTAATATTCGGTAGGATTATTATAGTGCAGTACGTGGAGTACTCCACATGTTAAACGGCCATCGCACATGGTACTGAACACACATTTAAAATCGCTATAAGAAGTATGAGCATCATAGCATATATGACCATTGATTAGGTAAATAATTCAACCTTAAAAAAAGACCTATACAAAGTGTGGACTACGCCAACTACCGAAGTGACTAGGGTCACTACGGTAGTTGGCTCTCAAGTCATCAGTTTCTTGAAACTTGTATGTAATACTAATAACACAAATCATGTACTTAATGTTTGATTTTAGAATAAAAAAATATACACGCAGTCATCGAGACTGTGAACAGAAGTTAAACTTAGAACTTTGGATTTTTTTTAAAAACGTTGGCGCAACACGTCACATTAGCATGTATGTCCTGCTCTGTGCGCGAACCCTTGAGTTGACTGTACGGATGGTGCAATGGCTTAAGTGTTCGCCTCGCAGAATGTTGTGGGTTCAAACACATGGGACAAAAATTTGTTTGATCCACTAATAGTTGTCCCGAGTCTGGGTATTCTTTGTGTTCGTTGTTTAAATGTTTGTGAAGCGCCCGCGACATGTATTACTATTCCTAAAGCGGGAGTAGTATTTAAAAAAAATTTTTACCCTACCAAAAATCTTTCAACGCATCTAAAGAAGTTTTCACTTTAATAATATCAAGTTTGAAATAATAATTAATCTAATTTTTAATAGTCTTATATACTTACCTAACACTTAATTTCATCAGGACTATTAAATAATTCATTTTAATCTTCTAATGTTTATTTTTTTTTATATTGTTTATATAAAAACTAATCATTATTATATTTGTTATTATTTTAAAATTTTATGATATTGTAATGTTTATTTAGTATTATTGGCCTGCAGCTGTTCTAATTAAACTAAAATAAATAAATGTGCCTTAGCACATTGAAGTTTCCCGAGGGACTTCAAGTAAGAAGTGTACAGGTTTTTAAAGGATCGGTTCTGTCGGAACATTGTCCCAATACATTGGCTCAATGTGTAGGTAGTCATATAGTGTAGGAACCTTTAAACCTTCCAACGTCAATCGGAGGTCTGGTTGTAATCGTAAATGTTATCAACAGTCTCACCACCACTGCTCTAAACTATCACAATCACTAACTAACAGTAACTGCCATGTTGGTCGTACCTTAATCACCACTCAAGTGATTGTTATCAATTTATAATGCATTTCTATGCTTTTATAACACCACTTTTCATCAACATTTATCAACCGACCAATAGCATTGCTTTACCAGTTTAACTAGTCATAATAATGTCTATTAACTCATTTTTATTAAATATTGAACTGTTTTATCATCTATTATAGTTTGTTTGTTTTATTATTTACAGTTTTTTGATGTGGCGTCAACATAAATACATTATTGAGTATCTCCCTTATCTTAATTGTGTTAGGTATTTAGTTTGGTGTTATTCTATACTTCGAGGAAAAGTACCAAATACGCATTATTATGAAATTAATCTATAACAGAATATAATGTAATATAAACCTTGAGTCGGAGCCGCCTTATAATGGAAGTACCTTTAAGACCACACCGCGTACGCTTCGTACAACGGTACCATTGGACGTAATGGACATATAACGTTTGTGTAGATGAATTCTGTAAGGTCGCGTTCCCAATGTGTCGTAACGTTTTTAACAGTTGTTCTGCTCGTGAACAGTGAACTGCTCGACACGACAGACATCTGTCGTTTCTATCAGTTCCCTTTATCGCCACTATGTGTCTTCACTGTGTCGTCGTTTTGTTTTATCGTTGAAAGATCGTGTCTAGGCTGTTCTCACTGGATCGCAATGACAATTTATTGTTCCACGACAACCGACCTGTCGTTTGCACTTCAGTCGCATCTACATGTAGAACACGTCTAAAAGGCGATGATCAAAACTTTTATCGTAAACGTCACGATGGCGACGAGTTGTGAAGTTTTATTTATTATTGGGCACTGTAGTTTAGATGTTCCCATTGTCTTGACAGTCTGTCACCATACAGTAAAAAAAACCGGATAAGAGCGAGTCTAACTCGCGACCTGAGGGTTCCGTAACCAAAAAAACTTGTATACTTATACACAGATATTTTGTCATCTCGGGAATCAATTTTCGTAGATTTTTGCCTATTAAAAAACTCTACCATACATCGACAATTACGACAATGTCAACTTACCAACCGCATAATATAAGTTTGTCATCACAAAAACTATTATTTTTTAAGTGATATAATAACAAATTAACGACTTTCGGATTTTTTCCTTTACTTGTGCTATCATACCTTGCTTCTTTCTAAATTTCATGGTTCCAGGTCAATGTGAAGTGCTCTATAGGTTTTGATTTACCTGCGAAATTTCAAATTTATTAAAATCTAAGGCTTAATAGCGGTATCTTTTGATTGCGTTGACTTTGAAGCTTGATTTTTTTCCGCTTAAAGGGACCGCAGACATAAGTAATTGGTATTTATTTTAACTTGGTACCTCCACGGGTTCCTGAGAAAAAAGGTCTTGACGGAAAGACAGGCGGACTACAAAGCGATTCGATAAGGGTTCTTTTTTTCCTTTTAAGGAATGGAACCCTAAAAACGCCGTGGATGACATTTAATCGTGCCGCGCTGGATGTAAGCATCTTTATAATATACAAGCCCCGACGGCTACCTATCGTTCCGATACTGTGGGAACGCGCCCTTAGGCTAAAGTGTCTTTTATAGGCCATGACTATAAAATAGAAAAAAATATTATATTTTCAAAATTCATACAGACATACATAATGTATTTACTGGAGTAGAGACCGCGTGAAGGGAAACGTAGTGTAGGACACCCTGCGGCCAGGTAGAGTGACGATCTGCGTAAAACGGTGGAGAAAAACTGGACGAGGAGAGCTGATGATCGAGCTCAGTGGCGTACATTAGGAGACGCCTTCCAGCAGTGGAAGATATACATATGAGACCTTCTTGTTTACCCGATGCGACCTTTTAGACGTTTACGCATAAAAGTAAAAGCTTAAAAGCTTAGTATTTTCTTTACGACTTCAAGCAAAGAGTATACAAATTCTACGTTACTTGAAGCGCGATTTGATCGAGTAGGGGAGAGTGGGTCTTGGGTTACAGTAGTTCATTTATTTTCCTTACTCCTACAGTTGGGTACAAGGTTTATCTCTAAATCATTGATTTTGACCAATACATAAATTTACAAGATAAAAAGGAAAAAAAAGCCTTTTAAAAACAGGTTGGGAAAAAAGTCACTGATACCTATGGTCACTTTGGACTGGCAAGAGAGTCGATCAGTTGGATTGTTGGTTATTTGTACCATAAAATAATATTAAATAGAATATTCTAAACAGTCTCACAAACGTTTCTAAAGATTACAATTATTGTAACTTAAAAATCTATGTCTAGAACCATTAGAACATGTAATAAAGTCGTAAGCTTTTCATGAACGTACATTATGATATAAAATATACACAATGGTCAATGACATTATGATATAAAAACTATCAAGATACTAACAATTAACAACATAAATACTTCTTTGTTAATACTTCAAAAATAATATCTTTTCAACTTGGAATCAAGGTTATTAATTCCAAATTAACACAAATAACAATTAGAAAAGTCAACATCGAAGTGGTACATGCCTTATTTTCTCTTTGCATATCCATTAAACTCATTTTAGTGCAACTCTTGCAATAACTGGCACGTTTGGCATATGGAAATTACAGTGAATCAAAATAATTCATTCTAAACCAAATAACGGTTATACAAGACAAATGCCCATAGAAAAAAAAACAATATTACTTACATTTAATAAAAGAAGTACCAAGCATTAACTTAGTCTTGGATAAAGCTAGAAACAAGAATTTTCAGTTACGAAGGGAATACTTGCTTACACTAAACTACCTTTATTCCCAAATAAAAAAAATTATACCTTATAATTTAAGAACTATCGCCAGTCGAACCAGTCGAAGTTCTTTAATTTCGACACCGGACACTCACTCACGGATCATAAAAATTATAAGGCACATCTAGCGGACACAATAACTTTGAATTTCGTATTTTTTCGGTCCTAAATTTAAGAGCAAATCAGAATTCTTCTCGAATTCAATTGCTCTCTTGGATCCAGTACCTAAACTAACTGAAGACCAGGCCAAAAACCCTATACCGTTCTAAACATGTGACCAGGCTCAATACGGTAGTCTCTTAACTTGTCAGTTTCTCTTTATTTGAGGTCATAACGGTAACTTCCATAGAATATGTAATAACTAAAATCTTGTAACAAGGTACTTAAAATTCTAAGGCACATCTAGCGGACACACAAAGTTTAAATTTTGTTCCAAATTCAAGAACACATCAGAATTCTTATCGAATTCAACTGCCCTTTTGGGTTCAGTACCTCCATCTAAATGTAGACCATGGACAGCAGTTCCATTGTAGTGATGTGTTTCTGCTTTTAGGTCTAAGAGCTACAGATCTACTCGAGAAGGGGGACAGTGTTGCAAGTGCAACCACAGTCACAGATATGTGAATAAAATTGACTTAAGTGCTTGCCCTTGTCTTGTCTACGTTTAAGCTATCTGTCACATTAGATAAGTACAAATAATAAATTATATCCAATGTATAAATGTTATGTTTGATGTTGAAAGTTTACATCATCGTGTATGTGATTTATGTGTAATTAGATATTATTCTACTTGACAATACTTTATCATTGCAGCTGAGAGATACGACACATCACATTATTTGCAGAGCGACCCCCAGCGGGGTGGCGTCAACTGATAGCTTATCAGCCGGTGTACGTAAGTGTTCAAGACAAGTAATTGTTCTACAAAGGCGTAGACTATCCGGGATGTGCGCAATGTGCGCATCTTATACACGCATACAACCGAAATCAAGAATCTTTAGCAAAAATTCGAGGACCATTTTTTTTAACCCTACTATAATAATTGGCTGGAATAATAGTGATTTCAGAAATTCCCTCCTTGTATTACAACCCTGCTTTCATCGACATATGACAAAATAGTGACAGGAATAACATGTCACTATTTTGTAACAGAATAAGAAGTCAAACACTACATTGACTAGCTTGTTGATCTAGTGGTTAGTGATCCTGACCGCAGAGCCAGAGGTCGTGGGTTCGATTCCCACCCAGGACAAACAATTGTGTGATCTGCATGAGCGTTGGTTCTGTGTCTGGGTGTAATTTATCTATAATATGTATGTATTTAGAAATATATAAGTATGATTATCACCAGTCTGGTTGCCATAGTACAGGTTCTGCCAAGTTTGGGATCTGACGGCCGTGTGTGACATGTGCCAAATTATTATTAGGTATATTATATTTGACACACTGTAATCTTTTGTTAAACTGAAGTAGTCACGAATTACTAGTAGGTGCGTGCGGTAAGCAGTGGGATCATGCCGGTAGTGTATCTTTAAAATTATCTAAGATTATGGTTCATCTGGACTACATTTTCGACGATTTAGACAAAAAGCTACAGGTTCACATCGGTAAGTTAATGATTAAAATGAATTTTTGGTTAAATATGTTGGTATATTGCTAATAGGCAAGAATAAATAAAACATCGATGAACGCGTGGCTCCAGAGCTGCAGAGGGCAACAATATATAAGATAATAGTGATAAAATTGGTGAGCGGGACGCGCGTGCGCCGACAGACCGCAATACAGGATTGCGCTTCGACTTGCGCGTACGACGAACGACGCTCCTCACGTGCCTTTTAGTAAGTGACTTATAACTTTGTTCCTCATAAATAGAAAAAGTTAATATGAATATTATTTCACTTTTCTTATTCTATATTATTCCCTGGCATAAATAATATCTCATCAGAATATGTAAAGTTTCTTAAAATCGAGCACCTTTTTGTTTTTATAAATTTCTCATACTGTCATTACATCTTAAAGTCAGGCCGTAGATTAGAGTCTAAGAGGTCTAAGAGGCTTAAGTGGTCTCAGTCAAACGATCTCTATACAGTATTTCTTGGACCGCCTACGTAGTTATAGTAGATGATAATTTTAGGATTATGTATGTCGTTTATGTTCATTTCCTTTAATATATTAGATCTCCTCTAGTAAAAAGGAAAAAAATTATTTAAATGCTTTTACTTCTTAAACGTACACATCAAAAATAATCCGCATATTAAACTTGATGTGTGTGTTTAGACATAATCCCTGAACAAATTGTCTATCTACCTGGGAACATAGATGTTTCTGTACCGGTTGCTAAAGGTGTGGAAGTGGTTTTTTAAATAATTTGGTCACGTTGATTACAAATAGATTTATTACGTAGCTTGTATTTTTCAGGAAACAGTATTCGGTATGGTGATGTGTACGATATTACAAGTTACATCGAGGCTGGCACGCGGCGGGCTAAGTGTTCAGTGCTGCCAGCGAGCCCTTTGTAGCACACAAAATAAATGTAAGACCAAGTCATCTTTCTGCTTTAATATTTGCTAAGCTGCTTTGCAATTTTAGGTTACACTTACCTACTTATTGCAGCTGTAAACAAATCTATGTTGGATCTATGATATACTAGCTGGTGCCCGCCCACTTTAAATTTATCAAACTTTTAACTAAAGTTCTTCTCAAATTTCTTAATTTTTCGTTCCGTAAGAACTCAGGAACTCAATTAATTTCTTCAATAAATTCTTCAGATTATATAAGCCTTTCTGAATACTACTTTTTGAAGTGAAAACTTCTTTAGGCACGTTGGGCACTTTTGGTAAAAGGAAAAAACATTGAACTCGCGTGAACGTCACCGACTCCGTAATATGTGTGAGTTTTCACTTGTAGTCACGTGTAGTCCTACGACTGACAGTTTTTTTCTTGTATGATCCACAAATGTAATGTTCCAATGTAATGTTATACTTCTCACTACTATTATAAACACGAAAGTTTGGATGGATGGATGATAGTCTGTTAAAACACATAGGCTATATTATAATGTACGGTTCCCGATCAAAATTTCGCGGGCCGCGGGCAATAGCTTGTAGAATTGTAATTATTATAGTACTTCACTTCTCAGACAATGGGTACTTTTACTCATGCTCATAAGAGACCTATTACTTTTATCTTACCGTGAAATGAGGATCTTAATTTGCAAGTATTTAAGTCGCATTTACTACTACAGTCAGTTACTGATAGGTCCGTGTTATAACAACCTTCATTAAGCAGTAGTTTTGAGACCATCGACCTTATTTCACGTGATACTGTGTAATTAGTTCCATTGGTTCATGACCAGATTCAGTTATCAGCGACAGTCAAGATGTCGGGGTTTCACTTATACGCAATACGATGTTTGCCCTATATTGTGTATCATTCATGTACTTACTGATATCTACATTGCGTATTAATTGTCTATTACTATTATCTACTGAATCATCATCTAGTTAATTAAACAGTTAAACGTTGTTATAAATATTTAAATATACGCTTTTAGCGCTTTGCGAATTCATTTGTTTCATGTTATGCGAAAATCTTTATAAAAATATTAGCTGCACCCGGCATGGTATGCAATACCTTTTTTTTTAATGGGGGTTGAAGGCACCAAATATCCAAAAAAAAAACTCATTAAAATCGGTCTGGCTCGTCGGAGGAGTTCAACCACAAACACATGTTACATGAGATTTATATTTAGATTTTACTTAAAAGATATTTTATGAGAGTTGTAAAAATATGATGATGGCCACGGCTTCTTCTTCCCTTCCATCAGAAGTAACACTTCGAGCTGTAAAATGGGGTGTGCTGTGCGGTTTATACCTAAGTAAACGTATCTCGCGTACGCTCAAATTATAAAAAGACCCTGCTATAGTTTTCCAACAATGACAATAGGTTCATGTACAAATTAGGGATCTTCACACTTCGTTAAAAGGCTTCTAAGCTGCGATCTATTGAGCGGGCTGTAGGTACGCTGTAACTTCAATAAAACGTACCGGGTTGATCTATCCAACGCATATAAATATACTAAATGGGCGATTATTTAAAATAAACGGTTTTACTCACGTGTATATTTCGGGGATGCCCGACTAGTTTCGGACCCGACGGGGGCCCTTTATCAAGGGGTGAGGCGTCCTGCCGCGCCGGTTGCAGGTGCCAGACTATATATATATATATGAATACCACTCACGAAAGTTTTTATTCGAGTATAAATGGGCGATGTTCATCGTACACGTGAACTGCAACTTGTTCTAAGGATCTCTATGAAATTAGGAATGAATACGCTTAATGATTTTATGAATTGAGGATAACTGGAGTTTGAGGATAATTAATGACTGCACTTAGAACCATCCACATGATACATATTATATAAATATTTATTAGAATTTCTCTATCTATTCCTCATTCAATACTGTCTAATGTTATTAGCTGATAGGGTATACGTAAATGTCACGTCGTTTCATGTAATATATAAAAAATACCCTTGTCTATTTTATTCCATCGTGTCATAATGTCAAAATTGCGCCACTTTAAAATACACATGCATACATACACTAACGTCTGTATCCCTGAAGAAGTAGGCAGAGGTCTATCTACGTTTTGCCAGCTATATTTTTTTATAATTTAATAGGAGGCCAGCCAGCCTATTAAACCAGGCACTTATTTATAGCTTATATCTGAAGATGTGGAATATCAACTTACTGAATAAATTATTCATTATACCTATATTAGCTTTCTTTATAATGGTCGTGTCGGTCAGCAATCAACCAGTAATTATATCTCGAATTTAAGCATCAGTAGGTATTATTTACTACTATCTGCTTTGTTTATACGTGTATTTCACAATATTCTACGATAACTAACTATAATTTGACTGACTGATGACATTGAGAATATCCAATGTGTTGTAATTTGGTTGTTTCTGTGTGCTTGGTATAACTATCAGCCCATAATATACATAATATATTACATATTACGCACTAACCATTGCTGCAGTAGTTTAAAAAAAAAGGTGACATTGACAGCTTCAATAATAACTTAAATCTGACAGTAGTTTGACAGGGGCTCAAATAAAGCTTCAATAGTAATTCAAATAACGAACAGGTACGCAATACCATTTGACATCTGACCAGTAGGCATTAGATCTTTATTAGTAACTTAAAACTGAAAGGTGGGTTGAACAGCGTGAATATTAACTTGGAACTGACAGGTAGGCAATTAATCTTGAATCCTAACTCAAAACATCAACATGTAGGTACTACAGCACAGAACTGAGAACATGTATTCCATTCTATGCATCGCAGTTACAATACTAACTTAAAAACTGGTACATGGCTGATATAAACTCAAAACATTGACGGAATTTAGCCTAGTAAGATTATTTTGTTAGGCATCCGTTGTTCTCTTTTTTATATTTATCTTTAATCTGATTATTTCATAATGTAAGTAGTAATTGTTAATTCTTTATGATTCATACTAATCTATACTTACGAAATTTACCGTTCCTTCGTTTTTTTTTGCTATATTTGCTTTTTTACAAAAAGACAACTCCCATATTAGGAATGTTCCTGTGTCGCGGGTGCTTCACAAACATTCAAACAACGGACACAAAGAACCTTCAGACTCGGGACAAATATTTATGGATTTTGTTCCCGTGTAAGATTTGAAACCAGAACACTCGGCACGGTGAGATGACCACGTAAACCATTGCGCCATCCGTGCAGTCAAATAAAATGAAGTTGTAGTTTTGAGGTCGTAACATAAGACAGCATTTACTTTCGTTTATTTTATACTTACATTTAATTTTAATTTATTAACGTAAATGGCTCTCTTATTTATATTTGTTGTGTTGCCTGTTAAAGTTTACAATTAACAATTATTTCTCTATCCTCTCTACTTCTTCTTGTCTTCATCTTTACAAATTCTCATTAGATCTACCGAAGGATTTTATGTAGAGATGACAGCTTGTCCTCCAGATACCTGACATTGACGAAATTGTAGTAGCTCCAAAAAGCTATTAGTCAAAAGTTAAAGTTGAATGCAGCTGGTAGAGTGAAAAAGAAACAAAACAGTAGAAACACATAGACGCCCTTTCCCCCTAATCTAATAATCCTAGTCAGCGAGCCTTAAAATTGCTTACCCTGTTTTATAATTTTGATACTATTGTAATGTGCCAAAAATAACACTGCACAAAAGTAATAAATTATTGTTTACAAAAATAAAAAACACGGTTTAATAGCGAACCAAATTAAAAAGAGTACCACTATCGACCTCCTGGCTCCATCATCGTTACTAAACCGAGTCTGTTGGACTCGTCAGAACTAATCATATGAGCCCAAACACGAGGGGTTTACTAGTATACAATGAAGCGTTTCACTATCCACCTCCAGGCTCCACCATCAGATCAGCTCCAAGATGCCAAATTATAGTATCGTCGAAGTTCAATTTCGATACAACAATAAGAAGTAGATTAAAATTGACTTCCAACGTTTGTTTACAGAAAGTGAATAAATGAAGAATGTTAATTAAAATTTAGTAACAAAAAGAACGTTACAAAAGTGCTTATCAGAACATACAATTAGTGTAGCAGATCTTATCAGGTAAATATTTAATGCGGTCCCTCCCTACGCTAGGCAAGCCTGGGGTCCTAAACGCATTTTCAATAAAAGTTTAGAGTGTGAAGTGCAGGAGCACTTCACAGTTGTAAATATAATAGAAGGAAGAAAAAAAAACAAAGTTTATTTCTTTCTATAAAAAGATAATTTAACATTTAAGAAAAAGGCTTAAAATTAAGAGATGACGTAGTGCGACAAGCAGTTACAGGTACTCTAAAGAGACGACGTCTGATCCTATCATTTTGACTGACCCTGACTGCTGAGCCAGAGGTCGTGGGTTCGATTCCCATCTGAGTCTGGGTGTTCTTTGTGTCCGTTGTTTGTATGTTTGTAAAGTCCCCCGCGACTCAGGAGTAAATCCTAATGCGGGAGTTGTCTTTTAAAAAGAGAAAACAAAAAAAAAATATAAAAAGTTTGCGGACACTTAGAAGTTGACTTTCCTCATAGTGTTTAGTGGTTGGGTATGCCTTGGTTTAAAAAAAAAATAATGAAGCTAATAAAAGCGTATTAAAAAATAATGTACAAAGTGATGACATTTTAATGTAACCATTATTTTGTTTTCAGCACGATTTTACACAAAGAAACACGAGTGGGTATCAGTGAGTGACAACATAGGCACCGTCGGGATATCGAACTATGCACAGGTTAGTGCAATACTCACCTGTGGAACGCACGTGAGGTATGCGTATGGTAAACACATTGATGTGTCGCGTACCTACCGATTGCTGAATTAGTTACATTGTACGCTAAATACTTTTGCCATTACAGTAATAGTAATGGATTCTGGAGGTTTCCGGTTTGAAATGTCAAATTCCCATTACGTACTTGTTATTACTTTTAGTCCAGGCAAGGAACTAAAATACCAAGATTTTGGATTACCACTCATTTTTATTTTTGGAAAAATTAAAAAAAAAATGCGCTGATTAAGAATTTCGATACCCGCAGTCTGGACAAGTGGGGCGTAACTTTTTTTTTTTAACAATTTACCCGAAAAACTACTTTTTTTTCATTTCGTGTGATATCACGTTTTTCGTCATATGTGTCTTTTTAACTTTTGGGCATAACAACATCTATCGGGTCCGCTAGTTTGTTAACAATATTTAAACAAAACATATTCAAAAATGTTTTGTTAGGTTTAAAGTTCTCATTAAATGAATTTATTAATAAGAACAAACACGAGATAGCTGCTGTAAGCCGTTGAGGAGTGCCATCGACTGGCTTCCGCGTCCATCATCAAATCAATTACAGGTCTCCGTCATGTTATAGTGTCATTGGCACTACATATGTGTGTTCAGTTTCAACAAAATCAGTTTCACAAGTGTAAAGTTAATAAGTGAACAATCATTCGTCTCCTATTTAGACAGCCGTAGAGTTTTCTAGCCTAGGTTAATTTTTTTATTTGAAATTTAAGTGGGATCAACTTTAATGTCATATCCAATAAAAAAAGAACTATTGAAATATGCCTACCCTGTAAAAACTTGTGCTTGGTCACACATAAAAACAAAAAAAATACTTGTGGTCGACTTGAGGACCTCCTCCGTTTTATTGGCAGTAAAACGTATGAAAAACTAGCAGCGCCCCCCCGCGGATTCACCCGCGTAAGTCCCGATCCCTTAGGAATATCGGGATAAAAAATAGCATATATGTTAATATGTGTATATAATGATAGCTGGAGACCTGGGTCTCCAGCTATCTACATACCAAGTTTCATCGCAATCGGTTCAGTAGTTTTGGCGTGAAAGAGTAACAAACATCCATACATACATACATCTATACATCCTACAAACTTACACGTTTATAATATTAGTAGGATATGCTAGGAATACTAAAATAAGAATTAGACACTTATAGAAAATCACATTCTAAAGAAAAAACTAATGCAACTAATCCAGTCCTACTTACATCTAAGTTCAGTCAACTTACCTTTTCAGAGTACACATATTAATTAGAAATCGGATGACAGTTATCTAATATCTTTCCAATTCTTCTAGCTGATTTTTGTAGTTCCAAGGCAATATCTATTCGCCGTCTCGTAGCACCTAAACAAGCTCTGCTTCATCCTGGTATCCTGGTATATTTCTTCTTTTATTAGTTTTAATAATTAGTTTAAATAAAAAATACGTTAGCATGGGCTTATGTGGCATTCGTTGCCATCCTTCTATAGCATTATTTGTGCAAAGTTTTTCACCTACACCACTTAAAAAAGAATCAAAAGTCATCCATTGTTTTTTAAAGTATTTTGTGAATGAATTTATTTCTGCAGTTAGTGGTTTTAATTCTTTTAACGATTCCCATGCGACTTCATTGTATTTGCAGGCAATAATGGCAATAATAATTATATTAAATGGAACGCTCTACCGCAGGAAATCAGGATGGCACCTAGTTGGCTATCATTTAAAACAAAGGTTCGTGCTCTCCTCTTCCGTAAACTGGCAGATGCACCAGAACAGTAGAACAATATGTTGTATCTATTATTTATATAACACGCTAAGATAGACTGGCAGGGAATGCCTTTGGCATTAAGTCCGCCTCTGTACATATTGTGCATAAAGTATTAAATAAATAAATATTGAATTTGAATTAAACCAGTGGTTACGACCAATACAAGAACCATGACGTAAATATCAGCCAGTGGAATCAGAAAAAAAACTGTTTTATTTCTTTCCCTTTAAAATAGTAATTAATTATTTATAAATTAATTAGAAAATCGGATAAAATTATTTGTTTTTCGATTTTTAGATCTATATTATATACTACTCTGTCAGGAAAGTAAGTCAGAAAAGTAAGCAAAATCGTAACTATTCTTCCAAATTTATTGTATCGCCTTCAAAGTAGGCCCGGCCCCTTCACTAATAATACACTTACGCCAGAGAATAATCTAGTTCTCAAAACAATTTTCAAATGCGTTTTCCGGAATTGACTTCAGTTCTCGGTGCGAATTCTTTTTGATATCTTCTATCGACTGAAAACGGTTACCTGGGTCGGAGCCACGGTGGTTGTTCTATGGTATTTGTCGAGTTTTTGGTCAAAAATTAGTTCACAATGATGGCCTTGTGCGATGGCGCGTTGTCGTGGTGTATATCCAAGATGTTCTTGCCACAAATTTGGCCTTTTTTGACGAATTTGCTGTTTTAAACGCCGCATAACGCTCAAATAGTAATTTTTATTTACAGTCTAACCTTCTGGCAAGATTCCGGGTGCACAAAGAAAACAGTCAACATGACCTTGACTTTTGATCGACTTTGTCGTGGTTTTCTCGGTTTCGGTTCAGTTGGAAGTCGCCATTCCGAAGCCTGTTGACTAGTTTGGATGTCAAACTCGTAAACCTCTCATCAACAGTAACAATGCTTTTTACGAATGTAGGGTCGGAATTGACTCGTTCTGGCATGTCTTCAGCAACTTTTACGCGATTGAGTTTTTGAAGAAAATCCAGATCTTTCAGGACTAGTCGAGCGGCAACGTGTTTCATGCCCAAGCGATCGTTTAAAATGGAATTTAAATCGATTCGTGAGACACAGAAAGTTCAACGGATATCTCTCTTAAACTTGGGAGGATTTTCAGTCACAATTTTTTTCACTTTAGCGATGTCAACTTCAAACGTGGGAAAGCCATGCTTCGGCACGTATAGGCCGGCGAGCGATACCACGTCCTCACAGAAAACCGGCAGTTGAATTGCTTTTCGCCGAGTCAGTGAGGTTACCGGAGGCCCTAACCCTTCCCTCCCCGCCCTCCCCTTCTCCCCCTGCAAAATTTAAGACAAACTCTTTGTTCGATGTTTATATCCATTATAAAAATCGCAAAACTGTCTTGAGATGAGCTTACAAAATTAAGTACTGAAAACAAACTAAATGACAGATATTGCTCAAACTACGCGCCAATATATAATACAGTTGTGCCAACTTAACCACAAAAAAGAATTATTTGAATTGAATTTGGAAATAGACAGGGGCGGAATTACACATTCATTTGCCGACGGTAAGCTATTAAAATTTCGCCGCCTCTACCGGTCAATCTATTTAATTCGATACCCCAGGACAAGACATAAAAAATAATGTAGGCCCAAAATTTGCCGCCCCTAAAATCTGCCGCCCTAGGCTCCAGCCTACTCAGCCTGCTGGTAAATCCGCCACTGGAAATAGAATTAAATTATCAATTCCCGATATAGTATAGGATCCCACTATACAACGACCGAGCTGGGTAATGGATGAAAAGTATTTTATATCAAATTAAATATGTTTATAAATTGCATTGCATGTAATAACAAGTACTGGAAGTTCGACATTATAAAAGGGAAGCTTCTGGAGGAGTGTTGAAGATACTCTGCGTCCATTTCTGTATTACTGACAACGTGTGTGTAAAATTTCATGATGATTGGTTGAATAAGGCGTGGAAGCGTAACAAACAAACAAACAAACAACTCACTTTCGCATTTATAATATTAGCTGTTACCCGCGACTTCGTTTGCGCGGAAATGTTGGTGAAATCTATCCCACGTGAAGCGTACTGTTTGCTACCTTTTCCCAGTGGTACAAACAACATTCACTCACATCTGTATCTCGTATTCAACACCCACAATTTGCCAACTATAATTTACTCCCATTCGCGTAAGGCCAATTGCAGTCAACTGGGCATTTTGGGAATTAAAGAAGGGAAAATTTAGAGAATATTGAAAGGGAAAGGTTGGAAGGAAGAAATAAATACTTTAAATTCGTAAAAAAAGTGTTTTACATACTTACGTGAGAATAACTATTCTTGCGTAATAAATATAAATAACCAGTGACGAAATCTACAACATGTGTTATGTTATGTGTATTTTGTGTGTGATTTCAATCTTTATAAACGCATGATAGGTACCTACATCACGACTATCCAAAACAGCAATCCTTATCCTCCACTATTGGTGGTTAAAAAAACATCTTACTTCACCGTTTTGAAATGCAATATGAACAGATATTGTCTATTAATCGATAAGTATTTACAGCAGATTGACTTGAGGTATAAGCTTATAATTAATGCTGATTTATCAAGCGCTTGAGCCGCTAACACGATCGCCGACTCATCGATTTCTAGATTGATTCCGATGTAAACTGTCTTTGACGTGGAATTCGTCAATTTCTTTATGTAACCAAATATTGCAAAATAGATAATTGATTCCCTAAACTAAAATAAAATTACGAATATTTTTTTTTTTTATTCAGGAAGCATTAGGAGAAGTAGTATATGTCCAGCTGCCCGAAGTGGGTCAGGAGGTTGCAGCGGGCGACGAATGTGGCGCTTTGGAGAGCGTTAAAGCGGCCGGTGAAGTATACAGTCCTATCTCTGGAACCGTAAGTACCTACATCTCTCTGTGTGTGTCTAGGTGATACCTATAAATTTTCTGTAAAATATGGTTACTATATTGCACTAACGCTCGTGACTACAATTTGTCCTGATATATTCTATCCGCTTCTCAAGAAATTAAATTCTTATTATTTTATGTCCGGCACTGTTTAATAATTTCTATGTTTATTTTTAATCTGGCTCAATGCTATTCCAGAGCATAACGGCTAAGCGCTGATGGGACGTTGATGACACCGCATTATGCAAAATGTGATAAGGATATTTATCCTGTCAGAACAATAATATAATTATATACATATATATATATAAAGTGTATGTACCCGCGTTTACAATCACTCGCCGCTAAACTAAGATGGCATCGGTAAGCTAGCTAACTATAGCTCTAAGCTACCTATAAGCTGCAGTCGGCCAAATAGATGTAGGTCTTTACAGCATAATATTTTCTATCGTTATTCGTGTAACTATTTAGTTACTACCACTTATAATTTGATAACATTAGAGAATAGGTTAGTATGGACAGAAACCCCGCATTACCTCTTAAAGCTTAATGGTTTCAAGGTCACCAAATCAACATTAGAAATTACTAATTTTGAGATAAGTCGAGACGTCATGCTTTGCTGTTTCAAACAAAGTTGATCAAAGCTCACCTTCTGACCTTTAATAAAAACGCACTTAATTGGCTTCGTAGTAAAAAATTCTAATGACAGGGTTGTGTACTTAATTACAGATCACAGAAAAAAATACAACTCTAGAGTCAAAACCGGCGTTGATCAACAAATCCTGCTACGAGGAAGGCTGGCTATTCCGTGTGAAGCTCTCAAACATGGACGAAGTGAAACGACTCATGGATCAGGCGGCATACGACAAATACCTAGAGGAGCACTGACACACGCCTTAATTTAGGAATATATTAAAATTGTTACTTGTTTTATATTTTACCTACTTTCTTATTCAGACCCGTAAACAGACACTAAGAATCAGGTGCGAATAGAAATAATAATTTTAATTTGTAATATTTAGTGGTAATAAACAATGTTTCTTGTTTTAATTAATAATTTTAAAATAGCCAGTAGTTTGTATATCAATGAGAAATACGCTCAGCTACCACGCTACGCAACGCTTCCTGTCTTATTTCAGGAGCCGCCCCACTTATAAAACACTCTCAAAGATGAATTTAATGAAATTTTTTATTGACATTTCTTTGTGATACAATAATTTAATTCCCTGGCACCTGAGCTAATAAGAAACTGTATTACCGGAGCACGAGAGAACACCATTAGCGCAGTGCTGTGTCTTTGAGAAGGGTCGTAAGATCTATATTTAAGTTAGGATTGGCAATGCACAAATGTTATCACTGGTGTAACCATGCAGCGGTAGCCACTTGCGGCCTAAGTAGGTCCCATTTAAGAAAATAACTAGTCTAAGCATTATTTTTACATATATTTACGAAGAAGTAGGCAGAGGTGTATTAAATACCCACATTTATATAATTTGGCCCCCCTCACGTATGACGTAATAGGAGCCAAGCCTATAGCCGTCAACCGGGCACTTTGGGAATAAAAAATTTGAAAATTTAGAAGGAAATGGAAGTGAAGTGGAAGGGGAGTGTAAGTATACCTGTAACTCGAACTGATTGTTGCTGGGCAGTCGGAGCCCTCTAACAGGGAACATAATGTTACTCACTTTATATAAGCTTGACCTGTATCTGTCTATCTATCTATGTATGTAACTGAATTTTCAACGAAGTTTTCACCCACTTCCAATGTTGCTACCAGTAAATACCGTAAAATATGTCGTTAAGTTTAGACGTTGCATGAAGTTGCATCAAAGTTCAAAGCACGAAGTTTTGGCAACGTCTAAACTTCTTAACGGCAAAAACGTGGTTATTCTTGAATATGAAGTATCTGTTGAGAGAAGTTTATTTCTATTTTTACCCGCTTTACATTAGTTTGACCTGCATCTATGTGACAATCTTTTAGTTTAGTCTTCCCCAACTTCAAGACGAATTGAAAATTTGCAATCCTGTCAAAGACCGATGCCAATACAAGACCAAAAAAAAAAAAAACATTAAATTAAACTAAAAACACGTTTTAATATCAAACCGAACTAAAAAGTAGAAAATATTTGTTTATTGTATAAAAGAGTATGCTTGACATGAATGGTTACAAATAGTTAATTCGTGGCTATTTACAGCGGAGCGGAGTGTTAAACGATGTGCATGTAAATATTGGATGAGTGAAAGGCATTAAAAATAAAAATGGTAATACAGTGGGGCCCGATGGTATACCAGTTGAAGTTTGGAAGTAATTGAAAGAGGATAGATATCAATGGCTGACTTTATTTTTCAATAAGTTTTTGCATGAAGAGGTATGATGAATGGTGTCTTAGTTCACTCGTGCCTATCTTTAAAAATAAAGGAGATGAACAGGAATGTAACAACTATAGAGGAATAATGATCATGTCTCTTAATATTAAGTAATTGAGAGAAGTGTGACACACATAGACACAGAACAAATGGTGGGAATCGAAATTGAATTTTCTCGAAGTAGTCCCGTTTTTCAGTGAGAAACGACAATTACATTTATATCGTAAATAATAAAATGTGGAGGAAACCTTGAAATTGCAACTTTCTTTTATGACTTGGCTCCGCACGGCTTGTGTTTTTGTTGCAACAGTTGCAACATAAGTACTTTTTAATCGTTAATTTATTTTTAAAAAGGTTTTACAAGTAAAGGCAGTGGTAATAATAATATAGTATATTAGACTAATACAAATATATAGGTTTCAAGACAAACGCTACATTGTATAATTTAAAAAAAAAATACATTTTACTTGAGCGCTGCAGCCCCTGATATGATTTCAATGAGTTCTCTTGTGATAACAGCTTGTCTAGTTCTGTTGAAGAGTAGCGTGAGTTTCCTGATCATTTCTCCAGCGTTCTTGGTCGCGTTATCCATGGCGGCCATTCTAGCTGACTGTTCGGAAGCAGCCCCTTCTTTGAGAGCGTAGTACAGGATGGCTGTTAGTGTAAACTCACAGTAACATTCGAGCTGGTCGCTGTCCAGGTCGTCAAAGGCCGATATGTTCGGTGCTGCCTATGGATGAGTAAATACCATTGATCGCAGATTAGAAGTAACATTAATCATTAGCGTATTTAATAAGGTATGCCAATACCTGTTGTAAACGAATCATCTGCTGTTACTTGTACATTTAAGGTATTCCATTTTATAAATATTTTTGTTTTTCTAATTAGCTTAGGTAAGATTTTCTTAACGGGAAGCTTTGAAAAAATAAAAAACAACCCCCACTAAGGCGAGTGCAGAATATTTAAGTAGCTAAAATACTCACTACTGCCCAAAAGTCGTTCACACAATCAATCGTGTAGGTACAGTTCACAAGTGAGTGGTGTTCTCCAAGATAAACGTGTTGCAACGCAATAAAGTAAATAAGCTGAGAAAGCTTATGGTAATGGATATTTTAGAAGAAGTGGATGAAGAAGTTTGTGTTACAAAGAAAAAAGCTATAGGTAAAAAAGGATTAACATAAGAGATGAAACCGGTAAAATCGACCACTACAACGACTAAAAAACAGGCACTTTGAGACTACACGGTTACAAGGAGATTCAAACGTTTTTGTAATATATATATGCTTAATATCTGTTCTGTGTATGTCTTAGTTCACACTAATATGACTTTTTCCTGATCTCATAATATAATAATAGGTGAGGATGACTTTAAAAGTGTCATAGGACTACATCGACATCATCACCAACATGAGAAACATATTACGACCAAATAATTAAAATTACATTATTATTACCCTACCAACATTTAAGAATGCTTTTTACTGTAATTTATGAAACCATGGAGTCAATATGTTTAATCAGTTGTTATACACATAAATACGCCTATGTTTTAGATTCAAATCGCAATCTTGTTTATGATAATTGATAACAATATGTTTAAAAAATTAGGTGCTTTAAATAATAATGACATGAAGATACTATTTAAGGATCTCCACAAATTGACTTTAGATATAAATGAAACACTGACACTCAGTAGAACGCCCCAAATAGAACGAGTTGAAATTGACAATCATGATGTACATTCACAGAAGCTTCATCGGACATAAATATTTAAATATAATGAATCAGAATATTGCAGGTTCAACAAGTAAATCTAATGAGATCTCTGTTCGTAAAAATAGTAATAGTAAAAAGTACAAAAATACTAATGTAGATATAATTTGTGTGATAGCACAATATGATGTCGACGAGGCCCTCTGTATGGTTCATAATTTCTACTTGTCAGCAAATTATAGTAGAAGTGAAATTAGCAGAGGAGGATCATGTATCTTAGTTAAAATAGAAAATGAATCATTCTCTGTATCATCTAGTTTTGAGTGTTGTGCAAAATAATTGTTAACCTATAATATTATTGTTGTGTAACAGCAACTTGAGTCTATTTTTTGATAGGCTGGATAAGGTTTTGATGTACGTAAATAATTCTGAAAAATTAACATCATTGTGGCGGGAGACTTTAACATAAATATTTTAAAGCATAATAATATAACTGAGAAGAAAATCAGAATTAGAATATTTAATCCTGAATTATAATGTAGAATAAGTGTTGAGAAAACCCTACCAGGATTGTTATCAGTCAAACTTGTAAAGACAACTTTGCTTATAAATTCCCCCATAAATGTAAGGCAAATATGAAATATGATGATATAGTCTTCGGACTATCAGATCACACAGCGCAGGTGATAATAAGAATACCTATGCTGTTGAAATAAATAACGCATTGAGCTCTGTTATTGACTGGCTAGATGTAAATAATTTAAGGGCTAATATAGGAAAGACAATGCCTATGCATTTTAGTTAGCGCATCTATAAAAACCTCCAGATTTGTGCTAATGGCCAATTGTTAAAAGAAGTAAGCTCCACAAAATTTTCTGGTGTATAATAGATAGTAAATTAACATGAAAACCACATGGATAAACCAACAATTATGCAAGAGGATCAGTAAGTCAGCGTATGCACTCCATGAATTGTCACAAATAATTAATATCGACGCACTTCTGACTGCATATCATGATATAGTAGCCTTTGTTCTTTCTTAGGTTTGGTATAATACTTTGGGGGAACGCTGTACATAGAGAACAAATATTTAAAGCACAGAAACGCTGTCTAAGAGCCATTTGTCAGTTTCAAATTTATTTTTTTGTTAGAATCAGGATTTCACTTTACAGAGTCTACAATACAACCCTATATGAAATTTTCAGTTTCGATGTCACCTAAAAAGCAAGACCAAGCTGGCAACCAGAAACCTCAGTGTGCTTAATACAGCGAAGAGGAACTTCATCCTGATGGCGATTCCAAGACTTCTATTATATAAATCACAAGTCCGTCCGCTTTTGGAGTACAGCTGTTATCTCTGGGCGGGAGCACCTGGATACCACCTCGATTCTTTGATGTGCTGTGTGAATCGTCGACGATCCTTTACTTACTCACAAGCGATTTTGAGCACGCCAGTTATACATATTTTTTCTACCAATTAAACACCTTGGTGTAACATTCTGTAACCACAGTGGCGCGACTGGTCGCCACCGTGGTGTCTAGAGCTACCAAGTGAAAAACACCAAAATAAACCCTTTTTTTTAGAAAAGAAAACTCCTGCATTAGGAATTACTCCTGTGTCGCGGGGACTTTACAAACATATAAACAACGGACAAATTCAATTCAATTCAAAATAGACCTCGAAGAATTAACAGTTCATTTGCTATACGTACGACGAATGGGAGGGAGGGGCATCTCTGGTAGCGCAACTGGTGGCAGAGTGAGTGACATGGCAAATAGCTTGATACATTTTAATGGTTGCGCCACCAGCCGGTGATTCGGTCGCCGGCAACCACTTGGTTGCGCCACCAAGTTGATACCAGGTGAGATACCCTCCATACAACTTTATACATTTTGTTGGTGGCGCGACTAGTCGCGCCACCGCGGTGTGCTAACTCCACGATACAGGATTAGTAGGTAGTTACTATGTAGTTTCGGCTTGTCTTCGCTAGATGGCTCTGCCGTATGTTTTTTGTTGATGCCAGACCAGTGTACAAATTTACTTATAACGTAGAACCTACCTCGATTTTTGCCATATTGAAGAAGGGTATGACACTGAGTTCATACTTTACGGCTGAGATGTACTTGTTGTAGTACACCTCACCAATGTCGTAGGTGTATCCTGAATCGGCCAGAGCGGCGGCCACTCCACCTGCGTCAGCGAACTGTGGACTAAGGCGACCCACCTGGAACAGGATGATTGGAATAACAACTTTCGTGATTGGGAGTCATATTTACTTGAGATCATCTAGTGTCGAAATTCGACTATAATTCATATATTCGTTACCTATTCGTTACCTATTTTTAAATTTGCAACACATTGTTTAAAAAAAATAGATTTCTGCACTTCTTCTATTTATAAATTTAAAATATTCCGAAACATTGCGTTTGTTTCCCGCTTAGTGCAAATATTAAATTGAATAAATTTAATTTAAATAAATTAATAATAAATAAATAAATAGTATAGTATGCACAAATATGTTGTGTATTTGTAATAGTTTAGGTGTTTCAAATTTACATCCCTTCAATATGGTTGATCTGTATGATGGCTGGCGTATGCGTCATGCTCGTGAACGTGTGCCGGGTCGGGGCTGGTCATCTCCGGACTGCTATTACTCAAATATGTATAGTAGTAATTAGCGCGTCTATTTATATTTTAGAATAATAGGTACGTTACATGGTCCTCACATTTCATTTACGCTTATAAGCAATGTAACCAGAAATTTGTAAAAAACATTTTGAAAAAGAGTGTCCTTGGAGTTTCTTGCCTGTTCTTCTCCATAGGATCTACGTATTGGAACAGGCAACTAGCTTCATGACTGACTCCTACTCCTGACAATTCAAAAATACTTATTATTGGTTTAATTGAAATAAATGGTTTTGATTTTGACAAAAAAATTAATTATTATATGTTACCTTCTAAAATATCTTACAAATGACCTACTTTCTCGTAAAAATAAGCCTTACGTCTTTTACACTGAGAAGCATATTCGGAGCGAAGATACGCCTAAGCATAGAGCGAGCCTTGTCGCCGACACACACGAGCTTGTTCGTCTTGTTGTCGGCCGCAATGTCTTTGAGATCACGCCGAATACGTCGCGCCACACCGCTGTGAACCCCTCCGCACAGACCTGGAACAATATGTGTAACAACCACAGAGTTATTATTACTAGCGTATAGAGTAGACACCGCGATGCAAAAGTTTGTAACGTGAATTGCGGTCCACGGACCGCAACTACGTCAGTCGGAGTTTACGCTCAACAGCATTCGAACGTATGCTGGAAGTGCTGTGCTCGGAATAGTGGACTACGTTAGGAGTTCAATAATGGTGTGGGTTGGCATTTCTTATGACGTTCGTATGGAGTTAGTTATCTTTGACAGAGGCAGTGTTAATGCTCACAGGTATCTGGAAGAAGTCTTAGAATCACATGTGGTCCAATTTGCACCATTTATTGGTGATAAAATCAATGCTTTAGTCATTGTTGGTTTTGTAAGGAAACTCTAATTTCACATTTTTCATATTTATAGTATAAATAAACATTTTATTTTTGTGAACAGTTCACTTAATTTAGTATTGTAACAAAACCAATCAGGTAAATTATATAGGATTTTTAAAGAATAATAATGATGTAGATAATGTACTAAAAGCTGAAAATTCGGTAGGTCCTAGGTACATATCATTAGACCACTCTCCTCATCAATTTAGGGCATTGATCAGAGAAAAAAATAAAATCATGGGTCGCGTGAAATTTCTATGAAAAGTCAACCACTCATCATTATAAATGCTGTTATATGTAAACAGCAGGTTACGCTACGCCCCACGATATTGAATATATTAAATTGTATTGTCATCAGAATCAAAGAAGTGTACCAAATATCAGATCAATCTGTCAACAGGAAGAGTGTAAAATTTCAACTACTAAATTTGACCTAAACAAAAACTAACAGGTAAAGCTAAATAAAACCGTTTAAAAAAAACACGGCAGAAGTGAAACTTCAGAAAAGTAGCCAACGAGAGAAGAAGAAGTAAAAGTAAAATCAACACAAATAATTTACTAATGTTTAATGTTAAATTTAATTTTAGATAATTTATATAAAAGTTATTGGTCAAATTAACACAGATGTGTTAAAAAATTAACATAAATTTATTAACCAACGAATTTTAATACGCAAATGCACAAAAATTACACCATGTTGACATTGACGCATTTTCTAAAGGCTTCGTAATACGCAGGCGCAAAGACAAAGATTATAGGAAACACTATATACCTACTTGTATTGTATCTCATTCTCTCGCAGGCTAAATAATATTTATGAATGTTTGTCTCTTTTTAGTGTGAGTTTTTCGATGCATCGAATTCAAATCACAACAATTCTAAAGAAGTTTCACTTTGAAAAAGCCGCGGAGTTTGAATTTTTTTCTTAAAAGATGATAAAAAATAAGTCGTCCTTATTTTAATGAAATGAAAAACGATCTAAATAAGAGGAAGAACTCATTTCATTATATTTATACTTAAGTTGACAGATTTTCGCGTTTTCATGTAACGAAATATCGTGTACCTACCTACTTATTATCTGTGATATCGTCACTTTCTTTGCGTGCAAGATTCTGATCTATTACAAGAGTAATCCGCAGATAGGTACATGTACTAATACCTAAGTAAGCAGGAGCAGGAGAAATAATAATAATCATACGTTCGTCGGTCATGAGATTATATATCCCGCGGAAATGTGGGGGCCGTGGTTTTTTAAATGCCAAGACCCTCCATAACCGCTAGGTATGCAACCTTAGAGATTACTTCCTCTCCGTTGACCTGGATGTGTATCGGGATGTGGTGGCAGTTGACAACGGACTCACTCCGCTTGCTCTAGGATAAGAGAACTGGCGCAAACCAGCAGTACTTACTAATAAAGATCGCAGGGAGATATGGAAGAGCAAGGCGTTGCATGGACGTTTTTATCGGGCCTTAAATGGGCCCGATGTAAATTTATTAGCATCAGTATCCTGGCTACGGTTCGGTGACCTCTTCGGAGAAACTGAAGGGTTTGTCTGTGTAATTACGGACGAAGTTGTTATGACGAACAACTATCGGAAACATATCCTGAAGGACGGCACGATTGACATTTGTCGGGCATGTCATCGTCCGGGAGAAAGCCTCAGGCATATAATTTCCGGTTGTTCTCGTCTTGCCAACGGCGAGTACTTGCATAGACATAACCAATTGGCCAGAATAGTCCATCAGCAACTTGCTCTTAAATATAACCTTGTGACTCGAGTTACCATACTACAGGTATGTGCCCGACCCAGTTCTCGAAAATGGTCGTGCAACATTGTACTGGGATCGATCTATCATTACTGACAGGACTATTGTTGCCAATAAGCCTGATATTAGTGATGAAAGACCGATTAGAGCGCCGAGCAATAATTATTGACATTACCATTCCCCATGACGACAATCTCTTAAGAAAAAGATTAACAAATAAAATATTTGGACTTATCCCACGAGATTGTCGACATGAGGGATGTGGATTCAGCAATAATTGTGCCGATAGTCATTTCGGCCCATGGGGCCTCTACCAACACCTTCAGAGGCTTCTTTCCTACTTATTTTTTAGGTTAAATAATTTAATAGTGTTCTTTGTTATTTGTGTGTGCGTGTGTGCGCGTGTTTCGTACCGTGTTGTAAGAGCCCGTGCTTAATTTGGAGTAAGAAGTAGTGTTTCTATACTATCATAATAACTCTGTTCCATCAACCACGATTTCACTTTATTCTTGCATTGATGAAAGTTAGGTTTTTTTAGAGCTAGTAATCTATTTAGTTTATTGTACAATTTAGTACTTATATAGTGATATTGATGTTTGATAAAACTAGTGTGGGGTCTAGTAGGTGGAAAGACGAGAAAAAGAGAACAATTATTAGTTAGTCGTACTTTTTCTGTTCAAATATGGGCTTTTAAAAATTAATATTACAAATTTTTGTTGGGGCGGAGTGTATGAATTCTTCCATAAACTATTCCTTTAACCATTAAAATTTAATCCACCACTCTACAGTCAGCTGACTTTTAATTTTTCTCAATCGGGAAGAAATGACTAAAAATAGTATTCTTTTCTATGTGCGCGGGAGGCTGCTGCATCTCAACCCCCCAACGGAACCGCAGCTGACGTTCACGAGGCTTCATGACACAACTGTCTTAAGCATTTCACGAATTAAAATGACTGACGAAATTTGTACCTGGCTCGCGGACCATAATGTATGGACGGAGTTGACAGTTGACGATCGTTAAGGTAATATATAAATACGCGAGATAGAGTCCATATAAAAAAAATATATATATATAAATATGACAAGCTTTGTAATCAAAACTGTTTTTATATTTCCTTTTTAGATAAATCCATTAATACCCGGTTCCCTTTCCGGTTCTTATAATCAAGAAACGGTTCGTTTTGATTACGGACGGTAAAATTTTCGTTGAAAATTCAACGAAATTTTACCGTACGTAAGCAAAATGAATAGTTTCTTGATTTTAGGAACCGGGCATAAAACATTAATATTAATTTACAGCCAATATTACCGCACTATAAATTATGGAGTCCTTAAACGTATTTTTGTATTCAAATTATGAAAGTTCATTTTAAAAATACGATTTTTAATTTGGTACAAATACTAAGTGAACCTGGCTTTAAGTTCACCAAAGTGTCTTTTTTTTTACTTATATAGGTAGTAAGTAGTATTAATCAAATCTCCTTCGTCATTGCAAGTAATTAAATAACTAAATTGAATACCCTTCGTGAACAGTAACCGTTGCTGTAGAAGGTAATGATATAAATATATAATATTGTCAGCTAGTTCTCTCCTAGGTACCATAGTGGTTGATACCTTCGCATAGGGCAAGGAAAAACAAAACTATTTCACCAAGTGTTATGGTTTAGGTATCTTGTTATTGCTAATATTATTTGAAACAAAACATCAATAAATGCGTAATAAATTTCCTCGTAATGACACGTACTCTCAGAGCTGGACAAGGTTACTGCGTTTAATCACTCAAAATAAAGAACCATTGATGAAAATTTGACCCATATTGCGACAGATACTGCGGTTGATAAACAACGCGCAATTTAATTTAATAACAAACAGATTTCCGGTCAGACGACATTCAACTACTTCATAAAGTCTCGCCTGAGGCGAATAATTCAATTAAGTTAAGACTCGCTCCTACCTAATAGAATACCGATGTGAACGGTCGGTTTGAGCACTAGGTATATATTGTGTAGTTTTTCTACCTGGTGGAAGTTATAAAGGCAATTGTTACAATATGGTAGTGCCAATAAAATAAATCATTCTACAATTTACTAAATGAAGTGTTTTAAAAGATCTCAAAAAATTGATTCGCCTTCATTTACACTCATCAAACCAAATACCTACACCATTTATAATATCATACATCATTGACAATAGTAAAGTATGACGTCACAAAACCTAATTTTAAATCTAGCAAATAGAAAATGATTTGACTTGACTTGGATTAGCATATTGATAAAAATCGCACTTCTTTAGCAGGGCTATTATGCCCCATGCTTTTATTGACAAGTGCTATACTGTAATGATGGTTACTAAATACCTTTTGTCGTCGGCACTGTCTGCTTTTTATAAGACATAACCTCAGGGCATAACCTCTAAACTGGTGACCTGACATTTTTTGCACACATTTAATCTAAAGCACCCTTTCCAATCTAAGGAAGGTTCGTTTGAAGACTATTGCAATTAAACATACTTAATTTCAAGTTTTTATTATGCGAACGGCTTATATCAGTTATCCTTACGTTTAATGTGGGTTCTACTCTTCCATAATATCTATGTATGATACAAAAATATGAATACCTATAATATTAAATAAGATTTAAATCAAACTGATTACATGTGTAAAGTACCTAAATCTTTGTTATTATCTTATCTCTTTTAATCGTATAACCCATTTTGAAGGTCATTTAAAGTACTTTAAACCGGGTAAAGAAGATAGCCCAATTTTTTAAAATAAATAATATAAAACACCTGAACACATCTTTCATATAATGAGGAATAAAAAAAAAATGGGTCAAGGACTTAACAGAGTGGTGCCAAGACGACATAAAAGAAAGAGAGGGAGTCAACATCGCAAGTAGGAAGACGACATAAAGAAAGTTGTAGGAAGTACGTGGACAAGAAAGACACATGATCGCGCCCTATAAGGAGGCCTGGAAAGAAAGACAACCTTCAAGAAACTGGTGCCATGTAATACCAATTACTATTTAAGTAAAGTATGTATCATTAAGTGGAATTGTCTCAAATCACATCCGACATGCAATATTAAAGTAGGTGTTCCATACGCTTCTTACATCATCGGTGCCTAAGACCGTGGTACCCTCGATCAGGCGATAACCTTCCATTATCACAGGACGAGTGTATCTCTACAGCCAAGAGCTCACCTCATATTTTTTTATCAATTATATTGTATATTTTTATATGCCCTCATTTTAATGGCATTGACACTATTTACAGATCATTAATGAATATTTTCGATATAGGATGCAAGAAGTACAATGTGTAAATCGAGTCGTAAAAATGAATGGAAGTCGATAATGTACTTTCATCTTGTTGGAAAGTTAACAACTTATCCCTATATTTTGTAAAAATAAAAAAATTGCAATTTTTGCAAATTGTGGGAAATTAACCTAAGTTAATGTCATCAATTAAATGGCAAAAATGTGGATTTTTTAATTTCTTTTGTAAAGATAAAAAGGTTAGGTAATAATCTGTGTTTCCACCATTGACAGCCATTTGGCATGCTTAAAATCAGTTCATCAAAATCACTTTGAGGAATGGCCGCCCACGTTCTTTCTAACAAGTCAAAAAGTTATTGTGCGGTATGGACATCCATACTCGGCAGTGCTCTTCTTTGGACTATATACCATGGGTGCTCAATTGGGTAGAGGTCTGGCGATTGAGCAGGCCACGTTAGAACGGTGTAAGAAGCTAGCGTAGTCAAGTCTTAGGGCCATAAAAAAACTTACACTATATTTTATAAAGAATTGATTTTTTCGCCATAGCCATTTCGGAAAAAACAATGGTCCTGCTGACTTGAGACTTTAGCCAGCGTAGATAAACGCTTTATCTCCGGATCTTAAGATTCAAGACAGCAGGGCCATAGTTTCTGGGCTATAACTGTGGTAAAAAAAATATTCTTCAAGCACAACAAATAATCAGCAAAAATATGCTGTAAAGCTTATCTTATCGTGTATAAAATATCTAAAGATATGGCGCTTGAGTTACATGTCAGCACGGCCATTTTTCTTGGCAACGGCTATGACAAAAAAACAATTCTTTGGTAAAAAAAAATAGCAAATAACTAGCAAAACTATATACCACAAAGCCTGTTTTGATAAGTGTAAGAGATCCAGAGATATAGTGTTGGCAACGCTGGCTTGCGTTACATGTCAGCAGGACCATTTTTCTTGGCAATGGATATGGCAAAAAAAAATAATTCACTGGTGAAAAAATAACAAATAATTAGCAAAATAATATGCCAAAAAGCCTGTTTTAATAAGTGTAAGAGATATAGCGTTGGGTACGCTGGCTTAAGTCGCAAGTCAGCAAGACCATTGTTTTTCGGAAATGACTATAGCAAAAAAAATATAGTTTAAGTTTTATTACGACCCTATGACTTGGCTGCGCTAGCTTCATAGACACGGCAGAACGTTGATGCGAGCATCGGCAAGAGTGCATGTACGACTCTAGCCGTGTGGACGTGTATTGTCGTGCATTAGTCGAAACGAATCACCCAACCGGCTTCGCAAAGGGATGATCACGTCTGAAACAATCCTCTGCGCATAAATCCGAGCATTGAGTTTGCCCCTGATACAAATGAGATCGGTTCTGCCACCGATCCAAAAACCGTCAAAAAACCATTATTGTGTCCCATATGAATAATGAACTTCCTGACAAAATTTTGAACGTTCTTGACGTCCAGAGGTCCTCCAAACTCGAGTACGTCTTGTATCCGGCCTCATACCGACACGAGTTTCATCGGAAAAGCAAACACAACGCCAGTCCTCAGAATTTCTGTGTTCGCGAGCCCAAATGAAAAATTGTAAATGGGCCCTACGAATGCGGGGTGCTATAGGTGGAACTCTCAGTGGCCGTCGGAAACGCAGACCCACTTCGCGTAAACGATTTTGAATAGTATAGTTACTAGAGCCGATGCAGAAATTGTAACGGTTTTGTACACACACACACACTTTTATTGGAATCCTGATTGACAGTTGATCTTCTATGTTTCTTTAAATGAAAGTTTAAAGTAAATTCTTTATTCAAATAGTGAAATTCACTAAAATTAATCAATAACGATCCAAAAAAGTTAAAATAATAATCCTCAATATGCATGTATTTTTTTTTTATCTTTTATTGACTTGTTCCATCATTCTATCCTAATAAATAATATAAATAACCTTGACAATGTTCAAATAATTTTTTAAAATATCATTGAAAACATCGATAAAATTCTGTTTGAACGCCGCCATATTTCGCGGGTCCTTGAATGACGTCACATGCCACGCTCAGTGTTTGTTTCATAAACTTAGTATACATACTTGAAGTGTTACAGTAATTTTATACCGATTTTCAGTTGTAATTACTATTTATTGTAATTAATAGACGATTGATAAAGTTAAAAACCCTTTTATAGGTATTGCCTTGTCCCTAAGTGTAAAAACACTATAAGAAGTACACCCAATACAGTACGTAAACAATGGTGTAAATTAATGAGAAGAGATGAAGTATCTTCAATATAGTGTCTACATTGTTGTGAAGATCACTTTAATGAAAGCATATTACAATTTAATTACTAGTATAGTATGAATTAGGGGCAGTTACACTTAGCTCTACTAGTTATCCCTACCGGTAAGGCTAAGTGTAATTTTATTTATACTCAGCCTACCGGTAGGCCTAAGTATAAATAAAATTACACTCAGCCCTACCGGTAGGGATAACTAGTTTCTTATACCTGTATATAAATAATGTGTTTATAAATAAATTCGTATAATTTTATTTATACTTGTTTGGAAGGTAGCAAATTTAAAGTCTCAATTAAAACGATAGGTACAGTTATTATGTCTTCCGATTTATATTATAAATTATTATATTATTATTTTGTCTCTTCCTTTGCCTGTTGTTGACCTGGTGTCTTACAATGTCTTATGGGATAAACTCAGGGAAGAGACTGATGCACCCAAGGACATAGTCAGTCTTTTGAGTTACTGGTACAACAACCAGATTAATATGGTTAAATGGGCGGGCTCATTTTCTACAGAGTATGGGTTGGAGTGTGGGATTAGACAGGGAGGCCTTACGTCACGTAAAAAATGATTTAATACCATATTTATAAATAACTACGTGAAAATTAGATGGGAGGGAGGGTCGTGGCATTTACTACGCTTTGTTACCGGGGTTGTGAAGTTGGTAACTTTCTTTGAAATAACTTCAACTTCAGGGTGTTGGTTTTAGGTGACTGTGTAAAATTCACTCTCATCATTTTTCCATAACGCGCCAAAAGAAATATAACTTTAATAAAATAAAATACAACTGTATACGGCACCATCTCAACGTAACATGTCCAAAAATTCAGGGACATCGATTTCACCACTTATCAACTGGGTTTGAGCATTCTGAATTACGCAATCTCTTATTATGATTTTTTTTCTCTTTTAATAAGTGAATTCTTAAAGATACCCGTAATTGTTTTTTCGGTAAATGTTGAATTTACGTGCAAACATTTTAATAGTTGAAGTATATTCACTTTTTTTTACTAATCTCACTATTTATTTTTTGATGCCAGGATTCTAGAAAAGTTGTTTATTTACAGAAATTTTGATCGTTTATCGACAAAGATATCGTACAAACAATTTTTTAGAAGTTTGGCACCAAAAAATAAGTAATAGTTACTTATTATACTCATCCCTACCGGTAGGGATAAGTATAAATAAAAATACATTTAGCCCTACCGGTAGGGATAAGTATAAATAAAATTACACTTAGCCCTACCGGTGGGGATAACTAGTAGGGCTAAGTATAACTGCCGTGAATTATACAGCAATATTTTATGTTTGTTTTAAATATCAAGCAGAAGGCAACTTACTTGTCTACTTAAACTAGGTAACAAAAGTCCAATAAAACTTCATGAATATAACTAACTATACATATCTTACCTATCCTTTAGATTATAATATAACAAGTATTAAAATAATTAAGTTGCGGCTTTCACTCCTATGACCTTAACGGACGTAAAATCTGGATTTGATGCAAAAAATATAGTCATCATGAATGCATCTATTTTCGGTAGATTGTCGGATTGTGCTTTGACTACAAAACTACATTCAGTCATGGTCCTATATTTCTAATATCACTAGAATGCTTAAATTGCACTAGCTAAGGGCAAAAACCACAGGAACACCTATCTTTCTCCGTAACACTACGAATATAGGCGCCGATAAATGACAGGACGTGGAATGTGACGTCAAGTTTTGTTTCGACCAATAGTGAAGCGTTTTGCAAAGTTGAATTTTGTTCCTTTATTTTGCATATTTTCATTAATATTTTTTGCAATTAAAGACGAACTAAATAAGGAAATAATTGTTTAGGCATAATATTTGAACAATAAAGATTCAAGGGAAAATTAATCAAGTAAATTTAAACAACATGCATATTCCCTGTACTTGATCCGTAGACACTTTTGATGTGTGTATATTGGTTAAACCTTCGTCACTTTCCTACCTTTAGGGGACTCTTTCTGTCCTCCATGATACACATAAGAGAATCTTAAGATTATCAGGAAATCTAGAATTATAAATTACGTTACATTCCACAGCGTATCCACACATATCCTTTACCGTTGTTGCAACACTGAAATACATTGCCAGGAAACCATACACGCATTCCACGTGTGGTTAAAATTTACTACCTAGGAATCAGTATACTACACTCGTAGCTATGAACTCGCTACCACTTTAATGGTTGTAATGCTATTTGATGAATATTGATCATTATGTATGACCCGAAATCAGACAGAGCCTGTACAATGGTAACCAGACAGCTGATAAACATACTTATATGTATATTTCTAAATACAATCATATTACAGATAAATCACCACCAGACACGGAACAAATGATCATGCTCATCACACAATTATTTGGCTTACCAGTCAGGATCACTAACCACTAGACCAACAGGCCAGTCCTTCAGTTTATTCCTTTCTTTAATTATTTTCTAATTGTTGTTAAATAAAACATTTTCTCTTTTTTTTGTTTATAAACATTTGTTATTTACAAGAGACAGAGACGTCACTGGAACCGGAACCGCTGACATTTAGATGGGTCGTGTACTTGTCACCAGATTTAGCAAAAGCAAATGCAAGAACAAAGTATGAACAAGTTGATTGACTTAACCAAATCACCACCTACTGGCCTGTTGGTCTAGTGCAATAGTGGTTAGTGACCCTGACTGCTAAGCCAGAGGTCGTAGGTTCGACTCCCACCCAGGACAAATAATTGTGTGATGAGCACGATCATTTGTTCTGTGTCTGGGTGTAATTTATCTATAATATGTATGTATTTAGAAGTATATAAGTATGTTTATCAGCAGTCTGGTTACCATAGTCCAGGCTCTGCCTAGTTTGGGATCAGACGGCCGTGTGTGAGATGTGTGGAGTTATTATTATTATTACCTACCTCTGTCAGAAGTCATGGCGATGTATAACCTTCTCAAGTTCTTATTGGCATCTTTTTCCTCGGGTGTCATCGGCGGAGGTGCTGCCTCCGCTTCAGGTTTTTTCGGTCCTGCCTTCTTTTTGTCTGCATCTTCATCGACTTTACCCTTGACTAATTGCGAAGATTCGTAAAACTTGCGCGGCCCATAACCGAACGGGCGTGCTGCTTGCAACTCCCTTTCTGCTCTCGTAAACCTAAAAAAACAGAGAAGTACTTCAGGCCGCTTTCGTGAGATGCGATACTAGTTAGATCAAATTTATAATTCCTTTTTTATATAACATTCATTTGTGCAACCTTCTGCAAGTACCTTAATATAATTGTACACTATTTTCGTGTAACGGTGACTCTGGTGTTACTTGGAAGAGACGTTGATTCGGGCGAATGTTCTGCCGAAACGAGAGTGAGTCACTCTTTGGGCTACTCTATTTCCCTTGTCTTGTTGTTGTTGTCTTGTACTATCCTAGAATATTTTAATCCTCGCTTTAAATTCTTTTTTTTTTACTCTTTATGGCGGTGGGAAGACACAGATACCTGCTTGATCTGGAGATAACCAATTGGGCAAATGCTACCAGCATAGTGTGGTATGTTTTGAGGGTGTTGTTGTGTGTTTGGTGCCTAAAACTCGAGCAGAGACAATAGATTCGGAACGCGCGACTGATACGAGTGGAAGGGAAGGCCATTTTACGACTTTAACCATTCATTTCACTGCGTTGCACATTTAAAAATAATGTTCTTAAATGAAAATAGATAAGGAGAATCAATTATATTATCAATCAGCTACTTCTATCTCCACCTGCACTACCTTGTTCTATTTCTACGACTCCCTAACGCTTACTGGTGGAGAACGTAGGCAGTTGTAAATAAATAAATAAAAAATATATACGATCCTAATTCATCATTTCATAGTAACCGCATTAGGGAAACGAGAACAAACCACTATAGAGAATATATGCAGTTTATTCTTCCTTTCGATAAACCTTAAACAAAAACACGTCTTGGGATATCGGACGTACTTGCTGGCTGACACCATTTTCATGGTCTTAGTTATTTTCTGAATATTCGTAATGGACTTCAGTCTTAATGACACCTGCTTCAGTTGAACCATGTTGAGGCTTTAGGTATTTAAACTCACTAGTTACCAATTTACTCCGGATGAAAATTGTGTTATGTCAGAAATATAATGTCAAAATAATAATTCATTAATAATTGTCAGTGTTGACAACAATACTTAGAGACATAAACAAACCAAAGACTAACTATTATACGTGCCTACTTCGTTATTGGTGCTATTGTTCGCGACAGTGCAGTGAGTGATATTTATTACATTGTTGAGTGACCAGATACTACCGTCGGCGTCGTAGTACGTATTCACAAACAATGATACCGATTAAAAGGAACCCTCATGTAAAGTAGCTCAACGGCTATATTACACAAAGCATAGCGTTGCGCTGGTGGGATAACAGTTGATGAAAATTGCTGTTTTATTTCATACTTTTGATTGAACAGAGGACAATAATTACGAGAATAGTAATTCGAGATTTTCGAACTCCTAACAATTACTACAGTGACGAAGAATACTGTTCTTTTTGTACTCGTACCGTTTATTAATTTATATCTAATAAAATGAACTGATAGGGGCTTTCTAATGCCGGCTTTTTGTTAATCACTTGTGGCCTTAAACTTTCATTTTTGTAAATAATGAAGTCCTTTTTTAATATTCTAACATATTCCTCTCTCTTTCTATAAATATTTTCTCCAGAATGTTCAATCTCTAACACACAAAAATAACCACAGAATTTATAGTACGAGAGCCCACAACCATCAGACAGATGCAATGAAAAAACATTTGTAGTAACGAAGATAGCGATTGATTAAGGGTTAATATATAGAAAAGTCTAACCTTAACCTAAAAAGTAATTTTGTTTTATAATCATGTATAACCTTATTCTATGTATAGGTCAACAGTTCGGTAAACTTTTTAAACATATTTGAAAATGCGGTAGGTCAGACGTTTCACGAAAAATTTTGAAATTAGGTATTTTTAAGATCAGAATAACCAAATCTATCGATTTTATACTGTTTTGACCGTCAATCAATGAAGCAAAAATTTTGGTCATGGGCTCGTACCACTGACCTCTATTGTACTAGGTCAGTGGCTCGTACTATATGTTGTATTTATGTCATACCCACATACTCTGTCAGTTAAATATCGGAGAGACATAAGAGCAATAATTGCTTTGAACGAGAGACTTTAGCCACCGATTTGGACTAATCACAGATCAGTATTCGGTGCAGAGCGTTCGCTTAGCAAAAGGTAACTTGAGTATCGTTTGTGAATGACTAGGCTGGCCACAACGAATACTATGAGAAATTCGTTATTTAGCTTAGTGTTGCTTCCACATTACCCAAAGTATTGGTTGTGAATACGGGTGTAAGTTTATGGCTCGAGTGGTCGTAGTTATATTAGAATAACCTATGAGAAGCCTTAATGGTTCTTTCTTAAATCAAACATTATCTGATCTCATCTGAAATAGAAAATAAAGGTATCATGCACTCATTACACTTCAAATTTTATTTAAACTTTATTGGAATAACTGGTATTGCAATAGAGTATTAACGCACAGATATCACCCTTGTTGATACAACACATAAAATGATGGCACATTAAATAAGTAAATACGTAAATACGATTTAAAATCTTAAACTTTACAGATTCCACCTGCTTTTATGAGGAACGGAGGTATATATATATACCTGTAAATTCAAATGGTCATAACTTGTAAACGAATAGTTGTTTTTAAAAAATTAACTGATTTTTGAAACACAACAAATTTTGTAACTGCATACTAGAGTCGTGTCCTTTTTTGTGTTATAGGGGGCAAACGAGCAGACGGGTCACCTGATGGTAAGTGACTACTGCCGCTCATAGGCACCTGCAACTCAATAGTCACAAGTACGTTGCCGGCCTTTAAGGTGAGAGTAGAGGAAGGGTAAGAGGGGGAGAGGGAGTGAACGAGGGAGAGGGGTGACGGGGGAGGGGGAAGAATTAGGACCTCCGGTAACCTCACTCACTAGGCGAAAAACAATGCATTCATCGCGTTACTACCGGTTTTCTGTGAGACCGTGTCACTTTCACCCTGTATCGACTTATCAGCGCGAGAACTTTCATTGTGCGATACAGGATCGCGACTTATTTAAATACGTAACAAGGACGTTTCCGTAGATGGCCTTATCCGAGACTACATGAATAACTATCTTATGAAGCTAATTTAGCAGTACCTCCAAAAAGTAAGTAGAATTGTTTCGTTAACAGAAACCACATTTGGTGATTGTACTCAAGGAAATGTAAACCATTTCCTTGTCCTGATGCAATACATGAAATACTTTTGTGGTAGGGAAAATCCTGACCTTTCGTATAAATATTATGTCTGTCATTATTACTTTTTAGTTTGTTGTTGTGCGTCTGTGCAAGTACTGCCATCTGTGAGTAAAAGTAGTGATCATTACCCATATCTATCAAGAAATTCTAAAGGTAAGTTTGAAAACCAACAATCAAGTTCAATTAATCTGAACCACACTGTTGGTTTGATGCGTCGAAATGAATGCTTTGTTGGAATGTGAACTTATTTCGCAATGGTATTAAGTGAGCTTGCGTTCGAAATTAAAAAACCACAAACTAGCAGTTCCCGCGCGGCTTCGTTGTCCGGCTTTCGGCTTCCTGTAAATATTTATATATTTTCCGCGGAACCTTAATTATTTTACCTAAATAAAAGGAGCCTAAGTTACTCCCCATAACACCAGCTATCTGCCAGTGAAAGTACCGTGGAAATCGGTTCACCTGTTCTGGAGATTAGCCGGAACAAACAGACAGACAGACGGACAGTTAAAAGTTTTAAAAACTGATTTTTAGGTATAAGTATCGAGCAAATAATTGTATGAGCTTAAAAATATCTATTATTTTGACATTACAAACAGACACTTCAATTTTACTTATTTGTATTGTAAATTACTAACGTCGCGAGGTCGCGAGTTCTATTACCATTCAGTGCTAATATTTGTACTTATACATGTACGTATAAGTATTTACAAAAAAAAATATCGACATAAATATGTTGATCTGTTTTCTAAAAGCCATAGCACAAGCTATGCTTAAGGAGTCATAAGGATATTCTAGGTACTTCTTGTGCTCTTAACAACACCAAACCCGCACTACATTTATTTTTTAAACTAACAGTTCTCCGCAGTTTCAATGGCGGTTATGGTCACTGCTCGCTTAAGGGCCGTGGTGTGTTGCTTAACCTTACACCTTCCTCAAGAATCAGGACATCAGAAGAGTGAAGAGTAACTCGATCAACCAAGAAAAGAACTCTTTAGCTTATCATATCTATGTATATACCTAATTCACGATTTCCACGCGAAAAAGTCGCGGGCAACAGCTAGTGTCTTATAAATTATAACGGTTACATCAATCTAGACGTGTTCAAGATATATGTTGATCCGTCGCGGTACGGAAAAATCTATACCATGATAGGTCGACTTATACTCGAATATGGCTAAATTTATCAAACAAATGTGGGAGGTTTTTATGATTACCATAACCAATATGACCAAGCGTAACAGGCCAGACTACGGTCTTTTAGTTTTTTACAAATTTCCGATTTGTATGGAAATATATTAGTGACAGGAAGTTTCCACTAGATGACGCTATTTTAATTCCATACAATTTATTTGTAGTTAACATCAATCGTAACCTACGTAAAAACACACGCTTGGCATTCTGAACCTACCCAACATCCTTGTAAATGCGCTTCGAAGAAACAAATGATTTGACTCAGGTAGACACATACTGGAAATTACTATTGCGTGTTGTGCGTGTGTGGGAAGTACCCTATAGGTTTTGGGTCGAAAACCTATAGGGTACCTACCATTTACCTAGAATCATGAAATTTGGTAAGAAGCAAGGGTTGACAGCACAAGTGAAAAAAAATAATCCGAAAGTCGTTAATTTGTTGTTAGGTATATAACATAAAAAAAAATTATTGTGATTACAAATTTATATTTTGCGGTTGGATTGTTCACTTTGTCGTACATCGCAACCGCATAGTTCAGTTTGTCTTTCGAAAAAGACGGGCAAAAGTCTTTGAGAATTGATTCCCAAGATGGACGTATACAAGTTTGTTTGCTTACGGAACCCTCGGTGCGTGAGTCAGACTCGCACTTGTCCGGTTTTTTTTAGATATTAGCGCGTTTGACAAAAAAAACAAACTTCAGCTTTATAACGGTACCTACCTACTAGCTGCACCCCGCGGTTTCAGCCGTTAAAGTCCCGTAATATCGGGATAAAAAGTGTTACAAAAGTCTATGTGTTAATCCAGGTGTCCTGCTATCTAAATACCAAGTTTCATCGCAATCGGTTCAATAGTTTTTGCATGAAAGAGCAATAAACATCCATACATCAATACATCCTCACAAACTTCTCCGTTTATAATATTAGTAGCATCAGTAGTATATAAAGCAGTCATTCGAATTAATAAACACATTTATAGGTAATAAGAAAATGAATAACACTATTATAATATCAATTTATTTTATAATGGTTTATGTACTGGTTTGTAGATTACGTTATATTTAATAATTGAACAGTAATTATTATCAGTAAGGTCGCTCAAACATTAGGTAGGTAGGTATGAGAATCGATCGTTGTGATTTGAAAATCGATGAAACTAAAAACTCACACTAAAAACTGACAAACATTCATAAATAGGATTTAGCCTGCGAGAGAATGAGATAGAATACAAGTATACAGTGTTTCCTATAATATTTCAAAAGAGACAAACATATTCATAAATAGGATTTAGCCTGCGAGAGAATGAGATAGAATACAAGTAAGTATACAGTGTTTCTTTTAATTTTCGTATGCTAGCACGTGTCTTTGCGCCTGCGCATTACGTGCGTGGGACCAGATTATAGTTGGTAAAATGTGGGATAAAGCCCTTTCGGGGATAAAGGCACGAGTATAAGCATGTGTATGTTACTGTTTTATACACAACAACAAAATTCAGATTTATATATTTTTTTCTTTTTATGTAACGCCTTAAAATTAAGCAAAATAACAACGAAGGCGATTGATTGGCCTGTTGGTCTAGCAGTTAGTGATCTTGACTCCTAAGCCAAAGATCGTGGGTTCGATACCAACCCACGTCAAATAATTGTGTGATTAGCATAATCATTTGTCTTAATTTAATTCATCAATACGTCATCATCATCATTACAAATAAATAAAATTTAAGTGTCTATTTGTAATGTCAAAATAATTGTTTTTTTCAACCTACACAGTTATTAGCACCATCAGTTTTAAAAAAAACTGTCTGTCTGTCTGTTTGTGCCGGCTAATCTCCGGAATGGGTGGACCGATTTCCACAGGACTTTCACTGGCAGATAGCTGGTGTTACAAGGAGTAACTTAGGCTACTTTTATTTTAGAAAAATATTTAGAGTTCGGCGCAAAATATATAAATTTATACACGCGAGCCAAGCCGCGTGGGAATACATAAGTATGTTTGTCAGCAGTCTGGTTACCATAGTACAGGCTCTGTCTAGTTTGGGATCAGACGCTCGTGTGTGAGATGTGTCCAGTTTATATTATTACGAAGGCGACCCTTCAGGGCGAATGCTCCATAAAAAGTCTGTACATCTTCCGTAATGTGATTAAAACTTTTAACAAAAAATTAAACCAACGAAAGAAGCAATGAAAGTGAAAAATGAACTTGTTAGTCCCATTAAACTCCTACACTAATGTATAAATAATTTTAGGTCAGCGCTAAACATACAAACAAAAATCTTTCTTCAATCAACTACAGGTCTCCGCCATGTTGTAGTGTCACTAGCAATACATAATAATAAAAATAAAAAACATAAAAATAAAAAACCGATTTTGTTGAAACTTAGCACACATATTATGTTTGCTAAGTTTTAACAAAATCGGTTCACAGGTGTAAAGTCAATGGGTGAACAATCATTCGCCTCCTATTTTTCTATCCTTAGGGTTGAAATCTTTATTTGAAAATTAAATGGGACCAAATTCAAACCATACCCTATCAAAAAAACTTATGCGTGGCCAACACTGACCTATATTATATAGAGGTCAGTGGTGGCCATACACAAAAAAAATATACGGGTTGACTTGAGAACCTCCTCCGTTTTTTCGTCAGTTAAAAATGGCTAATCTATTTGAGTTAGCCATTATTTCTAAGATCAAAGGTTGACAATAAGGAGGTTACCTAATTATCTATTTAGAGGTGTTCGTGTGTTGTTTTATAGTCAAAGCAAAATACCGAAATATAATGTTCCGAAATCAAACACAAAAAGGAAAGGATGAATAAGTGCTAGCGCTACTAGTTAAACGAGTATATTCACGCTGACGCGAAGATATTTAATTAATTACCTACCTACTCTTATCATCACTGTGAATGATCTCATTTGAAGCACTTATCTCTGGTTTGATAACATACGGGTTACTCATAATATTTAAGATGTTGTATATATATACACTTGAAAGCCTATACACTACCATTTTTTGTTTATTTTGCCGATGTACTTATAGAAAACCAACGCGTAAGGGAATACAAAAGTTGCCTAATAAATATAGGTAGCATAGTTAGTGTAAATAAATATAGGTAGCATAGTTAGTGTAAATAAATATAGGTAGCATAGTTAGTGTAAATAAATATAGGTAGCATAGTTAGTGTAAATAAATATAGGTAGCATAGTTAGTGTAAATAAATATAGGTAGCATAGTTAGTGTAAATAAATATAGGTAGCATAGTTAGTGTAAATAAATATAGGTAGCATAGTTAGTGTAAATAAATATAGGTAGCATAGTTAGTGTAAATAAATATAGGTAGCATAGTTAGTGTAAATAAATATAGGTAGCATAGTTAGTGTAAATAAATATAGGTAGCATAGTTAGTGTAAATAAATATAGGTAGCATAGTTAGTGTAAATAAATATAGGTAGCATAGTTAGTGTAAATAAATATAGGTAGCATAGTTAGTGTAAATAAATATAGGTAGCATAGTTAGTGTAAATAAATATAGGTAGCATAGTTAGTGTAAATAAATATAGGTAGCATAGTTAGTGTAAATAAATATAGGTAGCATAGTTAGTGTAAATAAATATAGGTAGCATAGTTAGTGTAAATAAATATAGGTAGCATAGTTAGTGTAAATAAATATAGGTAGCATAGTTAGTGTAAATAAATATAGGTAGCATAGTTAGTGTAAATAAATATAGGTAGCATAGTTAGTGTAAATAAATATAGGTAGCATAGTTAGTGTAAATAATGTAACGTAAAGGAAAAGTATTTTTTGTTATTAGGTTTTCTAGAAAAAAAAAAGGTTTTTTAGGGAGCTAAATTAAATAGCGAAAACAAATTATTATTAAAATGGCCTTTGAAAGAAATAAACTTGCAAATACAAATTAATTTTTGGAAAAATTATATGCCTTAGTTACTTCAAAAAGTGTTTTAGGAAATATATGAATACCGGCTATCAGTGGCGTAACAATGCCACAAAAATGCCACGGCCCCCAGGCTCGAGGGGCCCCGAGCACAAAAGGCCCTAAATACAGGAGGCACTAATTACAAAATGTAATAAAAAATATAATTTTTTTATTTAATCTATATAAGTTATCTAATTTAAAAAACCTAATAAAATACACGAGTTAGAAAATAAAAGCCAAGTGCGAGTCAGACTTGCACACATCCGATGAATTAGCCACGAGCCTCAGATGGTTTAGTTATGCCACTGCCGGCTATGACTCGCCTTTAGTCTGAAACCATTGTACCTAACTATCATTTGTAAACAGGAAAACACAAGGATACTCGAAACAATATCAAAATATTATATTTCGTACTAAATAATTAGTTTAAAAAACAAGATATAATGGTGTTTTACAAGAGTAAATGTACTAGTTACATTAAACAATACTCAAATATATATAGTATACCCTTAAAGTGCATATAGGTAATGTTTGAAGATTCTCCTCGATTTCTCCAGGATCCCATCATTAAATTCTGACGTGATGATCAGTATCTCGGCTTCATATGCAGCTAAAAATGACGCATGTTTTGAAAACTTCGTTCAGTCTGTAAATTAAAAAACTCAAGTAATTAAATGCCCAAAAATATAAATATATAAATAATATTATAAAATAATATACATATTATGCAAACATCTCAAGTGACAAACGCTGATTTAATACCTGTTTTCCTGTTCGTTTACGTACAAATGCAGTGCTCCTTATTCTTACTGCAATTTTCTTCCTTGAATCCTATTTTGTTAATTGTTGACTTACGGTTATCTTCAAACTGATCATCGCAATTTCAAAAGACTTTTTTAAGAGATTCGTCAAAAAAATAGACAAAGTGAGCCCGCCCGCTTTTACTGTGTTTTTTTTTACAGACGCTTAGTCTCTTGACGCCCGGCAGAGATCCTGTTCTTCTTTAAAGATTAATAAGATTATAAATATTGAATTTAAAGGTACATTCATACAAAATTCTACTTACCACAAAACTTCCTTTTGTGGTTTTCAAATTAATTAAAGGTAGGTTGATAGGGGCCCGAAACAATTTGTCATCGCTGCGTCGAAAGAGCCACCCATAGTGTGTGATTTCTAACACCCAATACATCAGGTTGAACCACTTGATAAAGAGCGTCGTCGGGCGAGAATCTAATAGGGCTTCGAATCTCCAAACACACACTCATTTGAGTACAACCGTAGAATAATAATAACTTGAGACAACACTTCACATACGGCTGTCTGATCAAACTAGGCAGAGCCTGTACTATGGTAACCAGACTGCTGATAAACATATTTAAATAGTACAAAATATATACATATTATAGATAAATAACACCCAGGCACAGAACCAATGACCGTGACGCAATTATTTGTCCTGGGTGGGAATCGAACCCACGACCTCTGGATCAGCAGCCGGGATCATGATTCATGAACCACTAGACCAACAGCCAACAGACTACTGTAGTTGTAGCCTGTTGAACGCAGTAGGTATTATAAACAGTTCAACGCGTGTAAACAAAAATATTATGTCACATTACCTAAGCGCATTCTTCACAGTGTTTTTATAAACAAAATGAATAATTGATATTATGTTTGGTTAATAGAATATATACTTTAAGATAGGTTATCTATACAGAGGAATATTGATCTCGAAACTCCCCCTTTGGCCTCGGGGCGATCATAAATGAATTTGATAACATTGGTCTTTATCGATGAACCTAGATCCGGTCGCTCCTCCACGCAATAGATAGTGTATATAAACTTTCTTAATACAACAAGGCAACACAATAAAATATGAACATTTCTAAACAACATCTTATCAATGTTCATGTCGCTTTAAATTTTGTCCTATTTTTTTTAAAGGTTATTCTAGGCATTTCATTATTATCTTGGCATTTATTATCTCTGAAAAAAGATTTACAAAACATACCTATTTCGGTAGTGAACTGTCAAGTGACATCAGTTTCTCTTTATCAAACGTCGAAACAGTACGCTCTGTAACTTGTTTTGTCACATAAGCAAAGTATGACGTCACACGACGTGTGACGTCATACTTTGCTAACGTCAAATCATTTTTACATTTAAGGTTTTGTTGTGCAATAAAAAAATAATAACCAACTTGATAATAATTATGAACAAAAATTTTCACTCTTATTTAATTTCATGGTCAGGTCTTTTAAATAATTTGTTTTAAATCGCAGGAACTAACTAGGTACACAGATAACGAATAATTCTGTTAATATTTTCAGGAAATTAAATTGCTCAAGTATATACCCTATTACATTAAAATTTGACCACGCGTTTTATTTAACATTTAAACAAAAGATTTATAAAATCGTAGTTCAGATATCTTGTCTAAGTATTTACTTGACAAGCGTTTATAGTTACCTACCTAGAATAAGTAAGTGTTCAAACGTTTGTATTAGGTAAAACTGTTGTCTTTCAGTTTGTTGTTTTCTGATATTAAAATGTAGTAATGGTGTTCCTATTCCAAATTCAAAATCATGGGCCTGTTCTATTTGATGAGATTGATTCGTCGAGGCGGTAGAAAAATAGAGAATAACCTGAAGTGAAGGACAGCATAATTATAATAATAATAACTTCACATTCTCACACTCCGCCGTCTGATCCTAAACTAGGCAGAGCCTGTATGTATGTACTATGGTAACCGGACTGCTGATAAACATACTTAAAAACATACTCAAACATATATAATTTATTGAAGGCATTTCTCAGGTCAACCTTTAAGATAACCTCCCCTTCGTCACTATCAAGGTATGAGGAGAGAGCATGTATGGCAGCCTAACGACTATCTTTAGAGCCAAAACAAAGTTGCAATTACTGGAAGTTATCTGCAATATTTATTCGGCACTGTAATATTTGCAGCAAATTTTGACCACATATGATATGACTGATGCCATCATCCACATTGCCGGTGAGCATAAGATTCATTAAAGCCCTCAGCTACTTCAAGAGCACATCGCCAGCCTCTCCGGCGGCGGTTGAACACACTAGATCATTAAGATGTTGTGGTTTCAAACCGTTGAAGCCACCGGCAGATAAACTCCGAAAGGGGCAAACAGCTGTTAACACGAATTTGGCTGTAATGTGTTGAAATTCCGTGGGTCTGGTAAAGAGGCGTCGGATGTTTACTCTTCAGACCCGCGATTGTAATGGGCGAGTAAGGCGCTAGCACATCGCTGCTAAAAAGAAACCTAGCTGCCCCCTTTATATCACCCTCCCTCAGTTTTGTTTCGACAAAAGCAAAATTGATTGTTTTATGATTACAATAAACTGGTCGAAATTTATCTTAGCATTAAGGCCTGGCCTGTAAGATAATAGATAGTTACTTCGTAAGTATAGTTAACACTGTGCAATTATATATATATGCCCCATTATGTAATAATGTTAAACCAATATCTATAAAAGTAATTAGTTGCTTGGACTTGCCGGCTATAGGTAGGTTCCTAGCCAGTTCGAGTTACAAGTAAGAAAACCTTGACCTTCTCGAGGTGATTCTTTGTTAGGTATATCCTTTGCCTTCCATCGCCTTCCCTTCTTAGTTAGCTTTCCCTTTCAATATACTCCCCATTCTCCCATGTTTCATTCCCAAAATGCCCGGTTTATGTCAATATCCTCACCTTCTTGTCAACTGTCTCTCTGACCGTCGTGAGTGTCTGTAAGTACATATTAAACTAATTTTATTTACTGCCTACTCAATCTTTATTCAGTAATTGGTTACCTTGCACTAGTATTTTCGGCATTGAATGACTTCACTGTTAAGTGATTGTGTAGTATTTCGTTTAGAATAATTATAATACTGTTAAAGCAATTGTTTTAGTACTTGACGGCTTAATATCCAGTCTCTGAGTAAAAATGAGTTGATAATTTATACTTGATTACAAAATAAATAGGTAAACCACTTTTATTTTAGTATTGTGAAACTAGTTGTTGTCGAGTCAATTTATAACAGTCATACTTATAGTTATATCTGTGGTCATAACGTATTAGCTTCCATTTATTTATTTCAAGTAATTACTTAAGTGTTTACCTTGATTGCGATACAGAAACAAAACTCACATCGACTTTAAGTATTACACGAGTGCGCAAATGCGGAATTGCCGCATGCATTGCCGTTTAGCGAACGCATTCATTTGGCATTAAAGAATACTAACCTCGCCCCGCAGTTTCACCCGCGTAAGTCCCGATGCCGTAAGAATATCGGTATAAAAAGTAGCCCATGTGTTAACCCAGATGTCCAGGTGTCTACATACCAAAGCTTTTGAGTGAAAGAATCGAAACATCCATACATCCTCACAAACTTTCACGTTTATAATGTTAGTAGGATAGGGACGCGGACGGACGCAAGGAGACAGCTGGGTAGGTTTCTATTTTAACCCACCTACGCATTTCGCGCTATGATATTTGTAGCACTTTGTTTATCCCAATTCATTTAACAAAATATGCTAATGTGAGTTTGTTTATTTCGTTCGTACGTTCACGTCAAAACAAGTTTACCGATCACCAAGAAATATGATATATTGCATACACTTTGCTAGGCGTACAGAAAAGAACATACACACAAACAACAACACAACAAGAACACACAACAAAAAGAGGGAGGGATATAAAAATAACTTGGAGTGTATCCACAAAAGTTAGTTAACATCGAGATATTATACGCTAGGAATAATAACAATAACTCAGTGTTAGTTAACAAATATAAAACAATACGGTCAAAGAACTGGAGATTAGTCATTTGTTTATTTAATTAGGTTGGAAAACAACTAAGTATCATCCTCCGCAGCTTTTCCCAACTAAATTGGGGATTTCAGTCTAACTACGATACGGCCGAACTTTGATATTTTTAAACCCCGACGCAAAAAGAGGGGTGTTATAAGTTTGATGTCTGTGTGTGTGTGTTTCTGTCTGTGGCATCGTAGCTCTCAAACGGATGGACCAATTTCCAAGCCAGAAGCCGAAAGCCAGTTTCCATGCGGTGGTTCTTAGCTATGTTTGGATAATATCGGTCCAGCAGTGTAAGAGTTCCAGCTCTTTTCCAAAATGATGTAAGGCATTTTTAGCGTATGACTACTCGATTAAGTGCTTAACGCGTGCCAGTATAATCGTTAAATGAGACGTAGGAGGATTTTTAATTTTTTTATTTAATACGTGAAGCGACTTGCGTCGGACCTCCACAACCTAATTACTAGGCGATATAGAAGTTCTCTAGTTAGATCAGGTTATCGGACTTTTTAGGGCTCCAATTACCCGTAACGAATGCCACAGATGTTTGTATGGCAACCGTGATCCTCGGTTTAACGGTTTCTCCGAGGCACGGAGGGGTCTCAATGCGTTAAGAATGCTCACCCATCCTAGACTGACCTGGCTAGTATAACTTAAATTTGTAATGTGGTAACCTACTCGGTTACAACTTAGCCACTAACAACTAAGTAACAATAAATAAATACAGTTAAGGCACACGGCCGTATGATCCCAAACTAGGCAGAGCCTGTACTATGGTAACCAAACTGCTGATAAACATACTTATGTATTACAAATTATAGATAAATTACACCTAGAAGCAGAACAATGCTTATCAAACAATGATTTGTCCTGGGTGGGAATCGAACGCACTACCTCTGGCTCAGCAGTCACCCTTCTGCTGGCAGTCCCGATTTCGACAATTTCAATCCAAAGTAATTAGTCAATACATTTAGCTCAACATGAACATATTTATAGTACTCATATAGGCACAAAAATTATGCAGTGTAATGCGGTCAACTTTACACTAAAAAAAATTATTAGTGACATGAAATGGAATTAATAAAGACACCTTACGAAATAAAACATAGAAACTTAATTAATGTAGGTAACTTAACCTATTAGTAATATAGACTAAAAATATAATAAGCGAAATAAAAAAACAAGAGTTGTTTTTATTTTGCTTTCATTCAGTTTTTAAAGCAAGCTAACTGTCTCGACCTCAGATCATAGAAACTTTCTATGGTCTGAGGTCTCGACTTTTTATTCCAAAAGATGACATGCTCTCGGCTCAGGAGATTGATCAATTATCACTAGTACCAGTCAATACATACGTGCAACAGTATGACAACTTTGTCTTTGAAATAAACAAAGAATTATATAGTTTTCATCGGTTAATAACATGAAAATGTTGAAATTCAAGTGATGAAACTTTAACTAATAAACAAATGAAAGATGATACACCTCACTCACCTCATGATCACTCACCTCAGCAATATTAATAAATCAACGCTTATGCATACTATATATTAGATGTGGGTACTATAATTTATTAAACGAGTTAAGTGGTTTTAGCTAAAGCTAACTTCTAATCTAATGAGACTTCTGTTACAACCCTCGTATAAGTGTCGACGATGTGTGACGTCACACAAGACGAACTCATAAAAGCTGCGCGCGCGCTGCTCGCGTATGTTTACACGATCACATCGTAAGCGTAGCCTCTTGTGCTCACAAGTTACTCTTTACCAAGTATTTTTATCAGTATCTCAAGACGATGAGCGTACACGCTATAATCGAGGACCAGCTTTCCTCATCTCCACCAGATAAGGTTAGTGTCAAATATTACATTTTAAATTTGGAATCATACCCATACGTTTGTGAAACTCAAAACTTTGTTTTTTAAATTAATTTTAGGCTTGCGTAGTTGACAATTTGTGATTATTTATGTTCCTATTTCTCTGACAGACCAGCTTTGTTTGTTTACGTAGATACTAAATTATGTTTATTTCTAAATGATAAATATAAACCACAAATGAAATGGAAGTTTGCATCAGCGAAATAATTTATGTTAATTGCTACGTCAGTCAGAACTGAACCGAGGTGATTTTCATGTGCTCTAATACTTACAGCGTATTATATTATTCTCTTTCATAATATTAACGGCGAATTTCTGTATCCCATACGATTGAACACTAAATTATTAACAAAATGCCTACTACAATACAACTTTTTATTAGGCACTTAAATGGTGTTACTTAATTTTGTAAGTCTTATTTTCCTAGCTATTTTGTATCTAGAGTTGAAGAGATTAACAATAATATGTTGTAATAATAACTAATATGTTTATGGTAAATGCGAAGTCCAGGTTCAAATAGTAGATATCCTTAATATGAGCATTATTAGTTTCAAAGTTCGTACTTTCCAGAACTTGGTTCATTTAAAAATACTTACTTACGTTACTATGTATATTTAACCAGCTTTAGAGAGGATGGGTTAATTTTAATGATTCATTTTATTCCTGACGGTACACCATGAGGAGTAATATAAAAATGTATATAACAATTTCAAAATATTCCATAAATATTATTTTCAGTTCCGATACAGAAATTGTAATGGTTTTATAAAAACGACTTTGTATTTTTAATCAAAATTTAAAGAAAATTCTGTATTCAAATAGTGAAATTCACAAAAAAGAATCAATAACGATCCAAAATGTTAAAATAATAATCGTCAATTGCGGAGATACTCTAAAACGTAGGTGATTGATCCCTAGACACTTTTGATGTGTGTACTAAAAGATACTTCTACTTAATGTTATGATATATTATGACTATTTATGACTCTCATGACAAGCATCTAAAGTTCCTTATTTTGGTAATGTGTATATGTATAGTATTAAACCAATGGAACGCAAATTCCTTTCTATGTATACATTCAATTAAATGTCGAACTTAATATTGACCAATGTTAAGTCTAATGTTCTTTAATGACAGTTACAATATTATTATTTTGTGATGAAACCCATTAATTATTGACAAGTTTTGATCACTTTAATTCATTGATAACTACATAGTTTCTTAACGACACGACCTTCGGTTCCCTAATAAAAAGTATGCGACCTTCACACACACACACTTTTAATTGAAGTTTTGATTCAAGTTTAAAAACATCAATCATCACCTTTGCTCTGTTTAATGTCGATTAATGATGTCTTGTTGATTAGACTTATGCATGATAAAAATATTTGTGGTTTAGTATAAAAAAGTAACACAGAATTCCAGTATCCACCTCCTGGCTCCATCATCAGATCAGGTCTAAGATAACTAATTATAGTATTGTTATTCAAACTACAAATACATATAAAGTTTAATTTCCATACGATAATTTAGAAGTAGGTTGAAATTGAGTTCCAAGATTTGTTTACATAGTTACAGGTGAAGCGAATAAAAGCTTGTTAGAAAATGATTTATATTACCTACGTTACTTAACAAATGTTTTCAGAACTTAAGTGATTACCTATCTTGTGATATAGTATTATCTGTATAAACCATAATGATTTGAATGCGAAATAATACCTAGTGAAATAACTAAACTAGCTAAAATAAAATTATGCGCTTCATGAGTCCGTTGCCTTACCCATTAGCGAAATTGGTTGAAGGGAAGTGGCAGCAGTATATTTGGACCTGCCGCTGATGTTGTAGATCCCTATCTTGTCAGATTATCGGCGTTCAATCGCTATACCTTTTGATCCATTTAAAGAATACTCCCTTGGCAGAGGCTAAACGCTCGAGCGTCTGGTCGCATTCAAAAATAAGACCAGTGCTCATGGTGTTGCTCTCCAGGGCCTTTAAGACGGCTATACTGTCTGACAGTATGCGGGTGTTGTACTCCTTTATACATCTTGATATGACCGCAGTCCGTAGGAAATTGAAATTGTAATATGCAACCGTGTTGATCTAGCGCCAGTGATATTTTTATGTTTAAGTCTTGTGAGAAAACTCCGGCTAAAGTCCCTTACCCCATCTAGGATCCGTCCGTATAGATCCAGACTTAATTTATACCAGATTGATCTCGGTAATTTTCGTATAGTTGTATTTGGTATTTTCAGGATCCTTTCGCATGGGGCAGCTATTACTAGTTGATATTCCATCAATTGATTCCATAATAAATAATGGGGACCCTCTCGGTTTTACAATAACCGGTGTTTAAGTGTGATGGCTGTCATAGTTTCCTTCTATTATATATAAAGATGTAGTGGCGTAAAATCGAGAGCAACTGCAAAGACAGCTTTGGGAAGGGAGCTGCAGTTTGTTTTTGACACTGCTTAGCTCTGTTCTCTCTTTTGTACAGCCATAGAGTGATTTTCGGTGTTAGCGATATAATATAGGGCTTGATCAGTTTTGCGTCGAGGTACCTGTTCCATAGGAGTTTATATACAAATAGTATCATCTAATAGTGTTGTATTTCTTCTGGTGAGTGGGGTTGATAGAGCTAAGTGACTCGTATTAATGCTGACGATGCCTATAAACAGTTACAGCATTGTTACCTGTGTATCAACTTACCTACTTGTTAAAGAAAATGAAATTTTAATTGATTTAAAACATGTTTTCAACGTTTTTTTTTTGTATTGGGATGTCAGATTAATATTAACAACTAGATAGCGTTGTGTATCAAAGAACACCGAAGCATAGCGATCGAATCAGAAATGAGGAGAGAACGAGAGTAGACGAACGAAGGTCACCGACATAGCCGTACGGGTCAGCAAATTGAAGTGGCAATGGGCGGGGCACATAGCACGTAGAACGGATGGTCGATGGGCCCAAAAAGTTCTGGAATGGAGACCACGGACCGGAAAGCGCAGCGTAGGACGTCCACTATCGCGGTGGACAGACGACCTGGTCAAGATCGTAGGACGTCGGTGGATGCAGGCCGCTTCCAACCGGTCCTCTTGGAGGTCATTAAAGGAGGCCTATGTCCAACAGTGGACGTCCTACGGCTGAAATGATGATGATGATGATGATATTATATTTTAAATTAGTGGTTGCCTGCAGTTTTACCTACGTGTATAGTCACTGCGCTACTTTTAAGGGTCGTAGCGTGATGAATTAGGCTATCAAGTGTAAAACGATTTTTATAATTCCAAAGATTAGGACATTCAACCAAAACCCCAAATTCTTCAGCTTTATTAATATATATTAGCATAGATAAATGTTTTCCATACTTATATAATTATACCTACCTGCCATAATGAGCAAAATTATAAACAGAGGAGAAAACGGAACTTAATTGTAATTTACTACTCTGTCAAGAAAGTACCGGGAAAAGGTCAATAAAACACAAAATGTTAACTACAGTTCAGGAATGATACACTTACGCCAACGAATAATCCAGTTATCGAAACATTTTTTAATGCATTTCGAGGAATCGACATCAGTTCTCGCCGATTCTCTTTGATATCTTCTATCGACTGTAAAAAGGGTACCTCGAAGTAGTAATTTGAGTTTTGGAAAGAGAAAAAAATCGGCCGGATTCATATCCGGTGAATGCGGTGGTTGTTCGATGGTATTTTTTGAGTTTTTGGTCAAAAATGCGTTCACAATGATGACTATAGGTGACCTTGTGCGATGGAGCGTTGTCGTGGTGTACCTAATATCCAAAAAAAATCTTTCTTTTTCGACGAATTTGCTTTCTCAAACGCCGCATAACGCTCAAATAATATTCTTTATTTATAGTCTGACTTTCTGGCTGGAATTCCGAGTGCACAACCTCGATAGTCAAAGAAAACAGTGAACATGACCTTGACTTTTGATCAACTTTGTCGTGTTTACATGTCAAACTCGTAACCCATGTCTGACCAGTAACAATGCGTTTTATGAATGTAGGGTCGGAATTAGTACATCAACACTTCTTTTTCTTAGAAAAAAGTACGCGAAAAGCGTCTTTGTAGCAATGTCGTCCTTCACCACGATAACGCGTTTTAGTATATCAAGAAGTAAGTAGTGAAGAGTGAAGGTGAAGAGAATTCTTTGTCCACATTTTTAAGAAAATTTATTAGAAATTAAACTTTCAAAAGCAGGATTAGGGAAATACTTAAGTTTATGTAAAGCATAAGTGCAAAAAGTTAAAATTTTGAAACAATGCTGCTGATTCTGTTACATTACTCTCTAAACTATATTCTGACTAAATTTTCGTCAAATAAGATGTAAAATTTGTACACTTCGAAACAGGGTCTTATTTCAAATTTAAACAAGTCCTAGATAACATATGTCGCTATGGAAATAAGACCAAATAACCTTTGTCGACTTTAGTCTAACACGCTTAAATAAACTTTAATACCACGTAGCGAGAGTCGCTATCCGTTGAATGCCATCTCTTTTGCTCTGTGTTTTTAATAAGCGTTTTCGTAGGTGTCGATTAAAATAACGTCATTTTAGTCCGTTTTGAACAAGTTTTTATACGGCCTTTGAATAAATGGGGACTCTCGCTCCGTGGAAATAAAGTTGATTAAAATTTTATCGAAATTTAGTGGTGCTGAGAAATAGTTGGCAGTAACAAATAGACTTTGTTACGAGGTTGATTTCATATGAAGAAATTAAGTCAGGTTTTAGTTTAGTGAGAGTTCAATAGAATCGGCACCAACATAAAAAATATTAATACGCGTCCAATATATGTGTTGACATACAATGACAGATCCAGCTGTACTGATCAATGAAATAAACCAATAAAAATTACAGGTTATGGTCGAAATTCGACCTTATTAAGATTATTACGGTTATCTATACTACCTATTCGACTAATTTCGCACAATCATCGCGTAACGTTGTTTGTCGGAGATATTGCGTTATACTTGTAGGTACGTGGTGCTTGTGATAAACTCGCAATGTAAGTTACATATTGCGATCAACTATAATTACCGACCAACAACATGTTTTCTAGTTGCTTACCTTATCTAACAAGTCGTTAGGAGTAAACTTGTTTCTGACATTTTACAGATACTGGTGTTATTTTTGTTGAAAATTTAATTAAATTCTTGTGTGCACGTGTTGTAATTGCCACCTTAATGGTTTCACAGTGTTTTATGCTTGATGTGATAATATGAATATTTGATAACGATTTTTTTATGAATTTGAATTTGTTTAACTTATAATTTCAAATTTAATGACGCCTACTATATTCAAAAAAGAATTCATGTTCCTAAATAGTGTTTATTTAGCAAAATATTAGTTATTGTTTATCTCGTTCTTTCTCTTATGAGCCTCTTTATTAAGGTTGTCAACGTGTACTCTTGATTAGTGGTCCTCCATTTTTTAAGGCATCATGGCGTCGTTACTGAATACTTTTTCGCATATGAGACACGTCGGCAAGTGTTGATTTGATAGAGATGAAATAAATCCAATCTTGAAGTAGTCCAAATTCCAATCTGCATTTTTATTTTTGTGTCTGCTGCTACCTGCAAATAAAAAATATATTAAGAAACTACTTAAAAAAACAATAATAAAACTACTAAATTTGCACACGAGCCTATTTTAATCACACCTAGGAACTGGTTGTTTCTAGGTATGCTCACGAACTTACTCATTGATAAACTTGGATATAGACACTGTTCCCAATTCTGTTACTTCACTTGCTAAATTAAAGTTCACAAAATTTTCTTCATATAAGATGTAAACCTTGTACACTTCAAAACAAGGTCTTATTTCAAATTGAAACAAGTAGGTAACATATGTCGCTATCGAAATAAGCAATTTATTTGTCGACTAAAGTCTAATACGCTTAAATAAACTTTAATACCACGTAGCGAGAGCCGCTATCCGTTGAAAGCCATCTCTTTTGCTCTGTGTTTTTAGTAAGCGTCTTCGTAGGTGTAGATTAAAAACACGTCATCCTTGTTCGTTTTGAACAAGTTTTTATACGGCAATTTTACAGCGTTTGAATAAATGTAGACTCTCGCTGCGTGGAAATAAAGTTGAGTATACGTTGACAGGTTTTAGTGAAATTTAGCGGCGCTGAGAAATAGATGCTAGTAACAAATAGACCTTATTACGAAGAACACTAGGTGGATTTCATATGAAGAAATTAAGTCAGGTTTTAGTTTAGTCGAGTGTACAATAGAATCGGCACCTAGTATAGAAAAATTGTAATATGTACCAATCAGCGTACAAAACAAAAACAAAGAAAATTGAACATTAATAATTTTAGTTGTAGCTGTTACTTTTTCATAAACTGCAGAAATGTATGGTTACGCTATTAACGCGCATATGTAACTAAGCGTTTTGTCAATAATCGTTCAATCACTTTATTTTAATTCACTTTATTTAGCTATGTAATCACTTTGTAATGTCTTGAAATAAATTACTAGATGAGTGTATTATCATTCAAGCTCCAACGAATTTCAAAACGCAAATGAACTTTCAACCTAAGTGTAAGATTGTTATATTATATTATAGTAAAATATCGGGAGCATGTTCGTGTTAAATCGCGAATATGTGTCAAATACAGAGCAAATCAAAACGTGCCTGAAATGCTTATACCCTCGGACACATTATCTTGCACGAACTTGTCCACCCTTATTCACTTGCCGAGTTTTTCATCTTGTACGAACTTGTACACGCTTATCGATTTGTTGAGTTTTTTTTAAAGTACAACAATGATACTTACTACTAAAATATTAGTCATTCTTATAACAAGTCGGTACACGTAACACAACTTATGCAGTATCTTGGAAGTTTCAAATAAGAACTTGTGTTCATTAACAGACTATAAAAATTATGAATCGACTTAAAAAACCATTTTTTATACATACGTTACCCGATATTATATGGCAATTATTTTTTGTTTGAAACGGTGGATTTTTAGACCTCGTCGACCCCCAAAATCAGTTTACGTTATGTCGACCCTTGTGAAACCGATTTCGACCCCAAGGGGTCAATATCGACCACTTAGGGAATCCCTAATCTAGACGATATGAATGTCATTCACCCCCTCACATTGGTGATGCAATGTCACACCGAACGCGTTCTTGCTTGTGGAAGAATGCTTTGCCTTATAAATCTTATAATATTTAATAATGCCTTAAAAATAATGCCTTATAGTATTTAATTAATTTTATCACCTTGTCCTCTTACATAGCAAAATTAAATAATCTTTAGTACGTGTAAACTGTCTTTGTCTAAATATATATAGCATTCTCATGTGTCAGGAACTCAGGATTAATTATATTGTAACGCGTGGAGTACTTCTTCTCAAACAACTGCGGCGTGCTCCAACACGTGTAAAGCTTGGGGCTTTATGGTAACCAGGTTCGATAGGTTCTATCTAGAGGAGGAAAATTAAAAGAGCTGGCAAACGCACTATGCAATATAATCAGGATCAGGTTATTCGTGTAACAATTATAACTTCAAACAAATTAATTATGAATAATACTTCTTGAATTAATCTGTGCACATTGCACGTCAGTCGTCAAGCCCGGCCGCTGTCCTCTGGGCGACTCACTTGTCTTCTTCATAAAGAATTTCGAACATGTTCTAAATTCGAGTTTGGGGCCACCAGTCCAGGCCTCTCGCATTTCAAAGAGTTATTATTTCAATCGAAGGAGTATGCAAGCTGTGCGAGAGGTCTCATCACTACAATATGCACAACCACAAAATATATGAATAATACCACCTTAACCGACATGCGTTATCCTGCCCTAACTGTTATAAAATATGATCTGATAAGGTAAAAAAATCTGAAAAACAACATTTTCGTAAAACATTATAATTTCTAGGACCCGATTGCCGCTTCCCTGTTAACCGATTAAACGGCGCCATCTAACGGGTTGGGCTGTGAATCATATTTTGTAAGCCATTTAGCGACCCACTCAAATGCAAAAAATAGAAATCAAAATTGACCAGTCCAGCTGTTTAGCAGGAGTTCACGATATATACACCGAAGAGTTATATATAGATTTGATTTGTACAAGACTGTCTTTCTACAACGCTCAACGTTTATTTTACATAGTTATATATATGTACAGGTAGTAAGTCTACAATAATATAAATCAGTGTGCAGTTATTTCAACTACGTAATAACTATTGCTATTAATAAGGATAGCGACTGGTACGACGCTGTACGGAATAAATATTTATGTCAATTGATATCTGATAACTATTATTAGGCTGGGCTTTAACGGTCACAGTATATAAATCAGATTCTACTGCGAAGCATTGACTTTAAACGTCCTTCATGCTTAGGAGTGACTTAAGATTGTTTAATTACAAAATTTTAATTTGTTACCGTAAGTATAATGTACCTATGAGGTACTTAGTAGAATCTATGAAAAGATTAGGGCAATTTTTTTTTTTAATTATTAGGTTTTTTTGTAAAGACTATCAGTTATCGGTTAGTGGTCAATCTAGTAAATTTCAATTATAGAGTTCCGTACCAACCAACGGGTAACCAAGCAACGGGACCCTATTACTAAGCCTCCGGCCGCCGTCCGTCCGTCTGTCTGTCAGCGGGTTTTATCTTATGATCCGTAATAGGTATAGTTATTGGCAACTAACTTGGCAAGGTTTTGGCGCAGTGATAGAAAGTTTGCGCATGTACACTTACGTGCAAATAAAAATGTTCCTTGTTATCATAATATATTTTTTTAAGTTTTTTTATATGAAAGTTAAGAGAAGAAGTTCGTGAAATATGTGAGGTGTAATAAATAAAATACACACATTTACACATATTTATGGAATTTATTATAAATGTAATCAAATATTGTTATTCCATCATTAAGTCGTCGTCGTCACTATCACTTTGTAAAAGTGTTACCCCTGTCGATCTCAGTGATCGTTTTTTTTGTATTCAGTTTTTTTTCCTGGTGTCCTAAAAACAGTGAGAAGTTCACTGTCTACCTTTTTTGACTATACGTCTAAACGCCTTTCTGAGGTTTTGGTAGCTGAGGTCGACAGGCCATTTAATCACGCGCTCCGCTCGGAACAATGTTACCTCGTTTCCCGCGTCCCGCTTGATAACCAAAGAGATCTAAAAAACGACTTCTGCGCATCTAACGAATCTTGCCACGATAGGTGCCGGCAACTATAGACAGTTGAAATTTTCACAGAATGTGTATTTCTGTGGCCGCTATAACAAAATATAATAAAAATAAATTAATGGGGCTAAGAAAAGTGTTTTTTTTGGCTTATTTTACTCCATCTAAATATTTTGTTTGACGATGGTACGGAACCGTTCGTCTGACTCTGACTCGCGTTAGACTTGCATACGATTTTGGCTGGTTTTTATTTTTATAAGAATAGACGATGCGATATGTTTGATTTACAAAATTACAATTTACTAGCAGCGCTCCGCGGTTTCACCCGAGTAAGGTACGATACCGTGGGAATATCGGGATAAAAAGTAGCCTATATGTTAATCCAGGTCTCCAGCTATCTACATACCCAGTTCTGGCTTGAAAGAGTAACAAACATCCATACATCCATAGATCCTCAAAAACTTTCACGTTTATACGAGTAATATTAGTAGGATGAAGGTATTATATTATACAAAAGTTTATTATTTTGAAAATTTCATGTTACTCCAATTTAATTAGTGTTCAATATAAATAGGTAATAAGTATATTGACTTCTTTACTTTCATCATATTTTTTTTAAATGCTTACAAAGAAATGAGTTGCATATTTTGTTTGAGTACTATTTAGATTTGTGACTCATTACTTGGGCCTATTGGTAAAAGAGGACTATTCCTGAAGAGGATATATTTGATCCATTCATCAAAAATGAAATATTTTTCCCTAGGTTAAGCGCTAGAATAACGTACTAATACTTACTTATTTGCGACATGTACTTACTTACTGTTTAATAAAATCCTTACTAATATTATAAATGCCAAAGTAACTCTGTCTGTCTGTCGGTCTGTCTATCAGTCTGTCGCCCTTTCACGCCAAAACTACTGAACCGTATTAAATGAAATTTTGTACACAGATAGTCTAGAACCTGAGAAAGGACATGGGCTACTTTTTTATGCGAAATAAAGGGGTGTAAGGGGTTGAAAGGCGGGGATGAAAAGTTGTATGGATGTATCGTCAATTAGCCTAAATAATCAAAAATGCTACCCAAAGACACTATTCCACGCGGACGAAGTCGCGGGCACAGCTAGTAATAAATATTTTCATGTTTCCTGTTAACTGCGTGACGTATTCTGCCCCTCCTAAATGGAAAGGTTATCGCAAAATATTTAATTTAATTATCGTTGTGCTAATAAAATGTATTTATCATTCAACAACGTAGGTACACTTGATAAATAAAATGTTTATGTTTGAAATATTTATTAATAACGCGTGACGTTAACGTTTTATTCAATAAATTTAATCAATCAATACAGTAGCAAAAAAACACAATAAATTATTAATATATTTTTATTACTTTTTGTGGTATCTTTGTGGCAGCTATGAAGCTACTTATTACACTGAGCAATGTAGGCGGACTACACCGAACTTAGGTATAGAACCATCTTCATCATCCATTGACTGGGTTAAGGCTGGGTTGGTTGTTGCTTCATCTATTCCAGTCGAATACCACATCCTAATACCATAGTATTTCTTTGTAGTTATATTTATTTTGTATTCTAAACGGATACCACTTTATTAAACCATTATCAATACTAGTTAGGGACAGGTAGTAAAATGCTTTGGGTAATTTTTACATTGTTACCTACTTCATATTTTCACAAAAAGCTAAATCACCTATTCCTTGCCTCAAATTCGGACCACGTTCTCTGATAACATATTTATCACGCACTGTTTAGAAGGAAGCGCATGAAGACGACTTGCCCTGGGTTATCAGCTAGTTCTACACACAACCTGAATGTATCTAAGTGGGGCGCTTCTTATCGAAACTACACGATGAAAAACTATATGATGCAAAGTCAATAAAGACACGCAATCGATCCCATCAGTTGTAGTATGCAAAATATTGCTGTAGAGTAATGAAACTTAATTTTCACTTAATTCTGAATCGCCTTAAAAACAGGAGGTTCTCAGTTCGTTACGATCTTTTTTCTATATAGGTATGTTACCTGATTATTCGAAGATGGCTGAACCAATTTGGAAATTCTTTTTTGTTTGAACGGTATGTTCCTTCCTAGGTACTTAATGGGACCACCCGTTGTCTTGAGGTCAGGATCCGATAATTAATTCCTGGAGAAATCGAGGGAACTCTTCAAATATAGGTGAAACTATAGCGATTATGGTATTTTTTTAGCAACCCATGCATATGCTCTCTTAAAGCATTTGGTGAAGTGGAACTGATGATGAAGAGATGGTGGTCACTGGAACTTGAATTCAACTTGCGATTCAAGTACTTAAATGTCGCTGTCAAGCAATTTATGCTCGTCACAATACGTATGAATTACAAGGAGAACTCCTCAATAGTTAACGTCTCTTTTTTTTTGTGCGCGTTGAAACCCCTTCGGGCCGTCACCCCACCGGGGTTTTCGGTGGGGCGGTGTGTCGGAATCGAACCGACTAAATCCACACGGTGTGCCGTACTGCGCCTAAAGTAGGAGGGGTCCGGGAACAGCTTTTATTAAGACATCCGGAACCAATAGTTAACGTCCCTGCATCAACTTTGGTGAAAATGTATGTAGGACACAAGCTAGTATAGAATTTCCTTTGACAATACCATTATTTAGGTATAGGGAAATGCCAATGTTGAGCGAAACATAGTTGGGTCTCTTTCCTAACAGCCCTGGTTCCAAACAGTAAAAAAAACAGTGAAATTGTATGTAATAATACTTATACAGGGTGTATCTGACAATGAAACAGTTACGAAAATATATAAAGGTATTATTACCTGGTGGAATGTGTAAACTTAAAGATAAAATGTAACTTTTTTATCCTCTATAGTACTATGACTCTTACTAAACTAACTAATTATGTCTTTCAATGTGAATGACAGGTATCCTAATTATTATTAATTAGAAAGATCTCAAGGATTATATCTGGTCACAACTTCCTCAGATTGTTTTTGAGGGTGTCCCGATACCAATCAGTCGAAAAGTCAAGACCCTGAATTTTCTTGGGGCCCACAATTGGAGGACGTAAGCCTCAAAATGTTTGCATCTGCGGTATCATTAAAACGGCTAAGCAACTTTCTTCATACTGTCACCAAAATTGCACTCGCAAATACGCTACTACTTCCTATCATCGATTACACAGATGTCAGCTATCCAGATAATTCACCGAGAGCCAATTAGACAAACTCGAGCGTCTTCACAATTTTTGCTTAAGATTCATATTTACGCAAGTATGACCACGTCTATATATTGTTTATCCCTTCCACACCTTCCTATCTTAAGGAACATTTTGAGTTCCTCCATGATACACATACGAAATTCTTAAGATCATCAGAAAACATATAATTAAAAATGCATTTACATTCCACATCGTTTCTTGAAAAATCCTTTACCGTTGTTGCAACATGGTTGTGGAATGCATTACCAATTAAAATAAGGAAAGCTGAAACCATACAAGCATTCAAAGCCATGGTTTGAAGTCACTACCTATGATTATAGTTCCATTAGTACATTATGTTATTGTCATTGTTGTAATACTATTTGCTAAATATTGATATGAATTAGCTCTATATATGATTACTTATATTATTACTTATATATGTATATATTTGTTTAGTATAATGTATTATTTTATGTAGTACACCGTCAGCTACCACTCATTCCTGTCACTAAATCCTAAGGTTGTCTAGTAGAGATCGCTTTTAGCGATAAGACCGCCCATTGTACCTAACTTTAGTACTAAATTCGGATCCATTGTTATTTTAATGTGGTGTACAATAAGGAATATTCTATTCTAAATTCAATACACCTTTCTATAACGTTATAATGTTTATTTTTTTGTTTTAGCCAAAATTAATGGAAGGCGGAAACTACATTCGTGAGGGTCGCGACTCAAACAAGTCGACGTGGCTGCTTTTCTCACCTACCACTCCCGATGAGGCCGGCGCTTTAGCCAAGTTCTTGAGCGTCTTCAGCTCACATGGAGTTAACCTCATGCACATCGAATCCAGGTCGTCAGCGAGACGGCCAGGATACGAATTCATGGTGGAATGCGAACATGGGGCAGGAGACTTTGGAGCTGCTCTTGAGGAGCTTAAAACTAACGTAGGGTATCTGAACATCATCTCTAGGAATTACAAAGATAACAGATGTAAGTAGACTTCTTAAATACAATTTTAATAAATAAATACTAACTCAACTCTTTACTCAGTACCTTTTCCAATATGATGTTCACGATTTTACTCATTGTAATAAATTAGGCAAAGATGTTCTTTGCCTAATTAATTTATTACACATCAATATATATATATATATATATATATATATATATATATATATATATATATATATATATATATATACCATGACAGGTCAACTTGATGTAGCCGATTTCACGTAATTTTTTAAATTGTATTCTATCTATATAATTCTCTTCATGTTTTAATATATAGGTATATATACCTATATCTGATACCTTTTATGTATATTTATACATTGTATATATATATATATATATATATATATACAATGTATAAATATACATAAAAGGTATATTTATACATTGTATATATATATATATATATATATATATACAATGTATAAATATACATAAAAGGTATCAGATATAGGTATATATACCTATATATTAAAACATGAAGAGAATTATATAGATAGAATACAATTTAAAAAATTACGTGAAATCGGCTACATCAAGTTGACCTGTCATGGTACGAAAGCTATACAATGATAGTTCAAGTTATACTGGTACTTGAAATTAACCAAAAATGAATGATGGGGGAAATTGGACACCAGGCGATCTCTTATATTTGTTACAATATCTGACGAATACAAATTACATTAGAAATGTTGGTGTCAGCAGCATGTTTCATTAGAAGGGAGTCTGGGAGACATCGCTTCATTATTATTGTGTATCTAGTTCATTATTGGGTGAAGATTTTCTGTACATACAATATGCATACGACATCGATGAAACTAGTGAAAAAGAATAAAAAGATATTTAACTATTTGTGAAACCCATGGAAACGTTGCAAATCAAATAAATGCTTGACATTCATATAACCCCTAATCTCCTTGTATACATACACCATGTATGTTTCGGCATCAAGAATAACTTACAAAAACGTCTTTCCTTGGATATTGCGCTACACATAATAAATAGTTTGATTTTGCGCTACACAATATAAACGTAATAAACGAAGGTATTATTTTGTGCGGTACGGTGAATGACCTGAAATGTTCGGCGCCGTTAAAAGAGCTGATTGCATAAATATTGCTTAGTTGATTACATTGCAGTTTTTAGCTGTATGGGCTTTTTTTCGGTAAAATGTTCTGTTTACCCATTGTAATATCACTTTTAACCAAAATAAAATAAAAGAAAATTCCAATGATCGTCGGCTCAGAATAATGATCTGAATACACTATTTTAACATTCGGCATGCCGTCGATAGACCCGTTATATTATCTTTTAGTCACTGTCACAAAAATCTCACTCAAGAGACTCTCGCTTTCAAAATACTCATTACATCTCGAAACTCACAGACTAAAGTTTGTTCCTTACCACAGACGCTGTACCGTGGTTTCCTCGTCGTATCAGAGACTTGGACAGATTTGCCAACCAGATCCTGTCGTATGGTGCAGAATTGGACTCTGACCACCCTGGTTTTACTGACGCAACTTATCGCGCGCGCCGGAAATACTTTGCTGACATCGCATATAATTATAAGCATGGCCAACCTCTCCCACACGTAGAATATACTAAAGAAGAGATCGCGACTTGGGGAATGGTGTTCAATAAACTCGTGGAACTATATCCCACTCACGCCTGCAAGGAGCACAATCACGTTTTCCCACTCCTCATTGAGAACTGTGGCTACAGAGCGGATAACATTCCTCAACTTGAAGACGTCTCGAACTTTCTTAAAGGTAAGGGTAAATCGTTGTTATAAAATCAGTAACTTTTGTAAACTTAATCCATATTTTGAAACAAGCGCTTCTGTGGCTGATGAAAAAGTGCTTCTACGCTTTGGTTTGAACATATTGCCGGTGTTTCGAAGAGTGTGCTATACACCGATATCCGTCAATCCCATGCGTAAAACATTGGTTCCTTGAAGATTTTGGGCCTTCGACAGTACAAAGTTTGATCAATTTATGAACTCAAGTCTTCTGACCACTCACGCAAACCGTGTGCATATATACATAGCGTATGTTGTTTCCTCAACTAACGTGCCCTAAATGATTATATGGAAGAGGTATAAATACTGTTACTTTAACATATGCTTCATGTTACAACTTATAGAACAAAAGTGTAAATTCGTTTCCAGATTGCACGGGCTTCACGCTCCGGCCAGTAGCCGGCCTGTTGTCATCCCGTGATTTCCTGGCTGGTCTCGCGTTTAGAGTATTTCACAGCACCCAATACATCCGCCATCACTCTAAGCCACTCTATACACCAGAACCCGACGTGTGCCATGAGCTTCTTGGTCACGCACCGCTATTCGCAGATCCAGCCTTTGCACAGTTCTCTCAAGAAATTGGACTTGCTTCCCTAGGAGCTCCCGATGACTTTATTGAGAAGCTTGCTACTGTGAGTTATTTTCTGTACTAATAATCGAAAATATTTTTTTTTTAACAATAATAAACGTCTGAAACGTATTACGCAGCGCTTTTTCCAAGCTTTTATTTAACTTGCTTTTTAGTTCTTGTCGTCGGTTTAATTTTTTATCTTTATGTGGCCCGGATTCATTGCTCTCGAGTGTATTAAGAAAATACATTTGCATACCAATCAATCCAGTTCCAATCAGATCGAATAGTGAATTCGAGTTCATTCAATTGAGAATTGAGTTTTACTTTGTGTTTACCGTTGATTACAGTGTTTCTGGTTTACTGTGGAATTCGGTCTTTGCCGGCAACAAGGCAAAATCAAGGCATTTGGAGCCGGTCTTCTCTCATCGTTCGGTGAACTTCAGTATTGTCTATCGGAGGAGCCGGAAATCCGCGAGTTTGAACCTGAGACAACCGGTACTACCAAGTATCCCATCACTGAGTATCAGCCCATCTACTTTGTGGCCAATAGTTTTGAAGATGCTAAAAATAAAATGATGTAAGTGTTAGCAATCTCACTACTATAAACCATTAAAATCACGAATGCCGCGTTAGAAACGATTCGTTTTGCTTACTTACGAGTTTCTTGTTTACAGGAACGCGGCATAAATAACAGTTATTGTACCTTCTTCAGCATCAAGTGGTTGTTATCCAATTATAATTCACGCCTAGCCTTTTACTCGTATCACCCCACCATTGTCAACCGACCAATAGCGTTGCATTACTGGTATAACTACTTATTCATAGTTATGTCTATTATCTCATTTTTAAATAGTGAACTGTTTATCATCTATTATAGTTTGCCCCTATTTTTGATAAAATATATAAGAGTAATTGGTGTGGCGACATCATAAGCATGCAAGGTAATGGCCGCGGCTTCGCTCCCGTGTTTGGTTTTTTTTTTTAATCTTTAGTATTCATTACCGTTGTACCTCTTTGTAAACAACGTTAGCGGTGTAAGCTTTATTTATTAAATTTCATTCTTCCTGCAAAAGTGACGAACGTCTCTCTTACTTGAAAATCTTAACCAAAAAGATTTATAAGCAATAGAATCGATTCGGACAAACAATTTAGAAAACTTCCAAGCAATAGACTCGTCCGCGTTATTATCATCCGTGGCGATAGTTCATTGGCGAAGGTAAACTAGTCATACATATCTTGATTGTATAAGACCCTCCAAATGTTCAAGTTCAACAACACATCAATATAAATAAGTTTCCTTTTTCAAATACAAGTAAATTGGTAAACAGGGCCCACAGAGCCCACGCAAAAGGGAACAGCGGAAAAGCCACTGCCATTGCACATTGCCAAGTTTCCGAACCCCCTACTTCATTTAAAACCATTCCAGGAGAACGAAAAACCGCCATCTTCTGTATAAAAACCAATCTATTTTGTATGTCGAACTCGTTAGGCTTGGAAAATAGTACACACTATCATATTTGTACCAGAATTAACGAATAATATCTAAAGATACCGACGTTTTTCTCCCTTTCAGTAAATTTGCCCAAACGATACCTCGTGACTTCGGCGTCCGGTACAACCCATACACCCAGAGTGTGGATATCCTTGACTCAGAAAGGCAGATGAAAGATCTTCTTCGTGAAGTGCACCAGGAGATGAATTTACTTCTCAATGCAATGGAGAAACTGTAGAAGGAGAAACTTTACTATTAATTATATTACTGATATTTTAAGGCTTTATAGAAAAAGTTAATATCGCTTGGCTGGACCAAGAACTTGATATTTCTTGTCATATTAATTATTCAATTACCTGGGCGATCGAGATTCGTTTGGAGTTTTTGTTTTGGAAACTCGGGTTTTAGAGACTCCTTTATAAATATATTTTAAAAGCAAACCCTTATCTCAAAACACTGAATCATATGCGCCGATACGCATTAAAAACCAGTCAAATATTGTAGTTAGTGGATTGGGCCTATTGGTCTGCTGACCTCTGGGGTCGTGGGTTCGATTCCCACCCTGGACAAATAATTGTGTGATGAACATGATCATTTGTTATCTGGGTTATGTGCTATATCTGGGTGTAATTTATCTATAATATGTATTTATTTAAGCGGCGGTAGTGTAATGGCTAAGGCGTCGGACTTTAGATCAAGTGGTTGCGGGTTCGAACCCCACCCAGTGCACTACCGTCATGAACCCACTCCTAACACAAGCATTTAGCTTAGCTGGAGGGATTAACAAGAATACTAGTAATGTGTGACCCACGTTACTAGTAGTCTTTAAAAAAAAATTTAAATACATAATTATGTTTATCAGCAGTGGTTACCATAGTACAGGCTCTGCCTAGTTTGGGAACAGACGGCCGTGTGTGAGATCTGTGGAGTTACTATTATTATAATTATAGTAAGATTGTACTGTTACAATAATGTAGGTTAATAATTAATATTTACTGTGTAATTTAAGTTACATTTAAGCTATTTCAATATTTGATAAAGAAATAAAGATAGACTAAATATTTTTTTTTTATATCCTTCCAAACCTTTGCGGGTTTAGCTGTACATAATCATTTTTGGTGTAGAATGTAATAAATATTTTCCGTTTTATGATTACTGGTATGTATGTATGTAGGTAAAACACAATCAGCTTCTGTTATCGCGTCATTACTCTGTGTTTCATCTAATCTAATACTACTACTAACTATAAGAAGCAGTAGGCGCTCTGTTGTTAGAACAATCCAAGTAGGCTTTGCCAAATGTTTTATCTATAATCAACTAGACAAACCACCACGATATTTTGTTAATGAAAAAATAGCCAATATTACTGGTTTGACTTTCATAAATGAATCGTCAATGAATTCATTTGTATCTATGGGGTTCAGGTAAAAAATAACAATATAGCGGATGTGAGATTTGAAAAAAGTTAGTGTCAATGAAGCCTTCTTATGGCATTTACGTGTCTCATATAATTTTTGTGCATTTGCGTATTGAAACTCGTTCTTTAATTAATTTAGAAGTTTCACTTCTGCCGTGTGTGAATTGCAGACACACAATTTTTTTTTAAGGAATAACTGGCAAACGAGCAGACGGATCATCGGTTGGTAAGTGTTTACGGTCGCCCATGGGCACCTGCAACTCAAGAGTCAGAACAGCGTTGCTGGCCTTTAAGGTAGGAGTAGGGGAAGGGGGAAGAAGGGAAGCGGGGGAGTGGGAAGGGTTAGTTAGGGCCTCCGGTAACTTCACTCACTCAGCGAAATACTTGCAAACATTGCTTAACTGCCGGTTTTCTGTAAGGCCGTGGTATCACTCCGGTCGAGCCGGCCCATACGTCCATTAACACAATTTAAAACATGCCCTAAAATTTAAAACATTTTTACAATATTCTAGTTTATTTAAGACACCTAGCGCCATCTGTCGATAGTTTAGTAAAAGTTAGAATGTGAGTGGCAACCATAAATTTAATACATACCACAGATAATATAATACTATACTAGTACATACTAAATTTATGGTGTCAACAAAATGAAAATTTTAAATCTAAGCAAATGTTCATAAAAAGTTCAAAAATTTTAACCCAACCACAGAGTATAAATTAAATAAAAAGTAAGGAACATTTTAATGGTGATTGCGGTCAGTTTAATAACTTAAAGTCTTTTGATGAAATTTAATATTAATGTTTATTTTTTGTAGTGAAATGACTTTTTATGAACATTTGTTTTTTTTCTGAGTTTTTTCAGTTAACGTTACTTTTTCTTTTAATATTTTTTATAAACATGTTTATAATACATTCCTTACTACGATAGCACACCTCTAGCTAGAGTTGCTATATTTTTCGTTGGCCGACAGCACCCCTGGCGAAACACCGGCTAACTAAAACAAAACGAATTTAATAATCACGCCATCATGTGCGATAACACAGAACTATGTTGTCTACAATACTGCTGCCATCTCTGGGTATGTTTACAGTCGGTATCCCCAGTACACGTATACTCTGTGCATCCGTGCACTTTCTTTTTAATAATTGCTTGAGAACGTAGTTCTGATAGGTAACGTTTGTAAAATTAACTTCACCTTTCTCTTTTGCATGTTTACGTAGTATTATGTTTAATACTACGTAAACATGCAAATATTTAAGTAAAATTATTCTTGATTTGCCCTCCTGGTTACCTACTAAACTAATACTACCTATTTATAGTGCCGGCTACCTAAGATATTATGGTGAAGTAAGATGACATTGTTTTCTTAATTTACTAGTTTCTCGATCTCTTTTATTGCAGTACCGATGAGGCTCACCAAGTCACTACTTCACCAGCTACACTATTACAGACAAACCCCCTCTATTTGTTTTATGTAGAGTTTTTTTATAAATATAATTAGTGATGTGCCGGACACTGTATCCGTATCCGTGTCCATGGATATCCGAAGTAGAAAATAGATAATGTATCCGTGTAATTATTCGTTACTTTTTGGTGGATCTCGAACGGATCTTTAACATTATATTTTATTGCGTTTATGAAATTCTAAATTTATTTTGCCTAAATTAAATATTTAAATATCTAATGCAGTGAGTTACTGGCATTATTGACAGTTATAACTTATGAAGTATTATTTGACTATCATTTTAACGAAATGAAACCTCTCATCTTTGTGCCTAAACTAATTTGTACATAATCTATTTAACATGATTATATCCCTGAAGCAATTAAATGAAACAACAGAATTAACCAACATAATATATTTAATAATTTGTACAGAATAAACTTAAGTACTTAGTACTTATAGCAACTAATTAATTACAATAAAATGACAAGATGACGCACTACATGTCACTTAATACCTACGATCATAAATTAGTATCTTCTATTGAGTAGAAACGTATCTGCTCCGTGGTAGAAACCTACAGAACACTCATATTTGTGCCAGTCTGCAACGTATTGATGACTTTAAGCACTGTCGCTCAGCGACATCTAGTGTTGCAAGAATAAATTTCCACGACTTATTTACAGTAATTAAGTACATAATAATTTTACCATATACAATACTGAACAAAATCTAATATTATTTCAAAATTACTGCAGCAAGTATTTGATGTGCAATAATAAAATTCCTGAGCTTCAATTTCTACTTTTTACAACGAATAGTGTAAGTGCAAGTACTAAGGCATTTTATAAACAATAATAACTAGGTAAAAAATCTATGGATACCAGTAGATACATTTTAATGTTGATTTTTGATTCGCTAATCCCCTGAAGTAAAAACAAATTGAAAATTACAAACGATGTAAGTATAAAGCGCCTTAAACACTCATACTTTTGTTCGGTCTTGACAATTATTATGAGAAAGTCCTTCGTTTTATTTAGAACATTAAAATACTACTTTGTATTGGAAATACTTCGATTTAACGATTATACAATCCACTTGTTTTGAGGAGACACAGTCATCTTGAGAGTCTTCGACTTATTAAAACTCTCTGACTACACGCAATCCAGATCCAAAAGCCCGATATCCTAATAAATAAAATCGCTTTGAATACCTTCTGGTGAAAACCGTGCATATCTTGACAAATATAGACCTTAAAAGCTCCACTAGATATTGACAAGAAAGTACAGGAACAACTATTCGGGCAAAGTTACAAGCAGCACTTAAATGATAACGGCGCCGGCGTAGTGATGTTTCTTTGTGGGAGTCTCGGCGTGATGCTTACGTGGAACAGTTCCCCTGTTCCATGGCTGAGATGATGACGATGATGATTAATAAGGAGTTCTAAAAGAATCCAGCTCTAGCTGTAGAGTATTATACTAACTAGATACTTACAAACTAGTAATAAATATTATTTTAAAGATTGTCATTTTGTTTTTGTTGCAGAATATTGGTTTTGAGTTCATGCACACTGGCCACTACAAGACCTATAATCTGTTTTTAAACTGTCTGAGTTGAAAGCATGGCCAATAAGTATTTTGTAGCTGTATATTTTTCAAATCCTCTGGTTCAACCGTGCTTCAGATGTCAAAGTGTCTGCGCTTTGAATATTACTTTGCTTAAAACTAGTTTATGATTAGGTAATGTTAATAAATATGACCTCAAAAATTCTTTTTACAATGTCTTCGATAAGCTAAAGCGCTTCGATGTATAAAAGCATTTTAACGTCACTCTGTTTTTTTTTTTAATTTATTGTATTTACTGCACTTTAGTACCAATTAAGACGTATTTTCCTTCAAATGCTTTATCACTGCTGATACGTACTCTTAAAGTCACTTCTGCTATTCTATACCACAAAATATTTGTGAAGCAACTAAACTATTAAAATGAAACACACCTGAAATGCTTCTCTTTCATAATCGAGTCATTTAGGGCCATTCTTAATTAGGTGAAGACGATTTTGACCCATTTTTTTCTTCCACTGGGCTAATCTGAAAATTGCTCTAAAATTTCATCATAATCTGTCTAGCAGTTTTAAAGTCACATCGATTTTTATACATCTTCACTGGAAATCGCACATTCTGGCTTGTAAAATATTATGTAATAATAGCTTTTGTCCCCATGCCCCCATAATGGTCCTGTAGAGATTTTTTAAACTTCCCTTCCCTCTAAGGACTTTACTTAATTAATAAATGACCCCTGAGGACTCCATGAATCTTCTAGAAAATTTTGCAATGTCAAATGTAAATGTTTAACAAGTGTTACGAACAATACATTAGAAAGTATCTGAACATATCTGTAAGTCCTATTATCATGCTGTTTCTTGGCGCGTGCGTAAAAATAATGCAAGGAAAATGTGCTACATCAATTTATCAAGTACATTTTCATGGCATTTTTTTTAACAAATAAATCAGTATATTTAACAGTACGGTTGCTGCTTTAAATGTCTCGTGTTGTTTGCCCTTTACACATGTTAATAATTTTTAGTTAACTTTTATTATTCTATTATAGTTGGCAAAACTGTATGTATAATATTTCTTACCTTAAAAACCAAAAAATATATTTCACATAATGTTCAACTTGCATCGCATATATTTATGAACATATATCATCTGACCCTAGCCTATGATATCATCATTTATAACATAGAGAGATAAACATTTTCAGAGTCTACAACAATGGTAAGTTATAAACCTAAGGACTAAGACTTACTACATCGTCCCAATATGTCATTATTTCTAGAATCAACTTCTTATATGTTTATAAACGTTTTGGCACTATGTTAAGTGTTATAATAGTCTAGAAATGTATAAAATTTTATATAAAGTTTATATTGGTGCCGATTCTATTGTACACTCGACTAAACTAAAACCTGACTTAATTTCTTCATATGAAATCCACCTAGTGTTCTTCGTAATAAGGTCTATTTGTTACTAGCATCTATTTCTCATCACCGCTAAATTTCACTAAAACCTGTCAACGTATACTCAACTTTATTTCCACGCAGCGAGAGTCTTCATTTATTCAAACGCTGTATAATTGCCGTATAAAAACTTGTTCAAAACGAACAAGGATGACGTGTTTTTAATCTACACCTACGAAGACGCTTACTAAAAACACAGAGCAAAAGAGATGGCATTCAACGGATAGCGGCTCTCGCTACGTGGTATAAAAGTTTATTTAAGCGTATCAGACTTTAGTCGACAAATAAATTGCTTATTTCAATAGCGACATATGTTACCTACTTGTTTCAATTTGAAATTAGACCTTGTTTCTAAGTATACAAGGTTTACTTCTTATATGAAGAAAATTTAGTGAATTTTAATTTAGCGAGTGAAGTAACAGAATTGGGGCCATTTGTGAATTTAAATGAAGTGCTAGAGCTGAGTACAGTGGTGACCGAGAACGTATCACAGTATCTAAAATAAATAAATATTACTTTATACAATAAATAATTTCAATATACTTAAATTATAGATGTCTAATACACATATTAAACTTAGGCTCTAATACCGTATTCTGTCATATTTAGTTCTACTAACGTTTTTATCTTTAGGACAGACAGTAGATATGCGAAGTTCATTCATTTTTCAAGAAACTACATAAATTATTGGTAGTAAATATAGTCAATAAGTAATAAATAGGTAAGTATTGCTTGAAATTTAAAGATTTCTTACACGAGGCTGAAGAAAGTCCCATATACACATTTCTACAGAGTCACCTTTTCTTCTGCGTTAAGTAAAATATCTTCAGTCAACTGGAAGTTTTTTCGTTGGACATATTACAAACAGAAATATATTAACTATAACTGAAGTTAATATACTTATTCCTAAGAGAAGTTTTTAAAGATAGTTATTGCGTATATGTACATAAACAGCGCGTTGAGGCTGCAGAAGTTCTAGAAGCACTTAGACCTCGCTCTGCATGCAATGAATCGAAGAGTCCTCAGACAGCTCATCCATTGAAGAATCCGTGAAAGACGTTCCATCTGAAAAAAAAATGTTTTCTTTGTCAGATAAGGGCATTTTACAAGGGATTTAGACAAAAAAATATGCAATGGTTTCTGGATTATCTACTATACGTAGGGTACAACAATCTTCTGACAACCAATTACCCACTTTTAAACTTTCGCGTTCCATGATATAATATTATCTACGTATTTACGGGAATTAACGCGATCACGAATCAGTCAGCCTTTGACCACGGCCAGTGCAACCTGGTCGAAACGTCAGGCAATTCAAAGGTATGTAATACCTTTTCGTGATCGCGTTAATTCCCGTAAATACGTAGATAATATTAAACCAATTACCCTCCAACTTTAAAGCAGAGCAGTTTGCTTCATATAGTGCTATTGGTTTCTACTGGGTACCATTCTGGTAACCTTACTGACCAGCATAAAGGAACGAGGAGTGGATATTATTGGCAGCGCACAAGTGACTCTAAAGGTTACCGCTCACGATCAGGTGGGCGGCTACTTTGTTTTCTAACGGATGAATTTTACGAGTTCAACCGCTGATATTTTTAATTAGTACAAAATCTCTGTTATTGTCTTTTTGGAGTCATTCACTTAAGAAGATACCTACAATGTGATTGTACTATTTTTAATTGTTTTGCAATCCTCGTTAAATATACTGTAATGTTATTTAAATCTATATTAAACTACCTTGAGTGGTTGGTACATTTGATTGTATTCTTTTTGCGTATATATAAATATTTATTTTTATGTCAGCGGCTCGCGGTACTCAAATCACGCGATATCTTTTATTAAAAGTATATCCAAACTGACTTAAAACCCTCAAGTAACATCCAAATCTAAATAAGTGTGTAAAAATACTTAATTTGTGATCTATATTAAATCTTTAATGAACTGGTATGAAACCGGCTGATTTTGTCCAAACTTGAACTTTATTGTAATGAGGAAACACAATATCCAGGCTCCATCGGCACTTCTTAGATTAATATTTTTGTTTTTATACATCGTAGCTTTTCTATTACTGATAAAGTGGCAAAGAAACACATGGGTGTATCGATTTTAAAAAGGAACAAGTCCCTTTAAATAGTTATAAAACAATCGGTAGTGCTTGTGCTATATGAACTATATCCAACACCCCGCGGAAGTCTTGCATATCTATTTCACTAGTAAAAACACAACACTGGTCTGGTCACAATCCTAGTTTGACTGCGTTTTTCTGTTAGGTTTTTAATAATTTCCAGCAAAACTGACTTGCATCCCACTTCCTATGTCCACTTATGGATCCTAATTTAATATTTTTAGATTGATCCCAAGTTTAAGAAAACTACAATTTTTTTGTAACATTGTTATCAATTTCTTTAACTTCTAATTAATAGTTACTCTTATTTAACAAAGGAACATTCTAAGAAGCAAGATAAGTTTTATTTTGAAACGATTTTATATATGCCGATCAAATACACTACCTATTGCTTCTTAACAGTTTTCTTTTTTAACATGATAGGGGAGCTAAGAAGCACAAACGATCTGGAGCTAATTTCCAAAAAGCGGGATTCAATTTATTGAGAATTAAATCTGTGAACTTCCTTCTCGAACCTTCAGAGATAAAGCTATTTGCCTTACACTGAAAAATAAAGTTGTTATTGACACTTTTTAACTTTAATGTCCAATTATTATTAAATATTTATATCTTGTGCTTACCCATCGGTACGAAAGGAGGTTTGTTCTGGAACGAATACGTGAGGTGGAGGTTGATAGGGCGTCCAAACCCCGCCGGATCCGCGTCACGAGACACCACTGCACAACACATTTGTTACATTTAAACATAACATGTATATTTATTATTAGAAATCCAACATATTCGCGTAGCAAACTTTCGCAAAGCAAACCTTGACACATTTTCGCAAAAGCCTTTATTCCACTGAGAATACTGAAAAAATCTAATCCTCTTTCATGGAATGGACTATTCAAGTATAGGTACTGACTAAATTAGCTCATTCTCCGAAAATCTTCTTTCCGAGTTTGTTCTGCACTGTTGTTATCTAATATACTAACATTGGTTTTGCTTCCCCTTGCCAGTATGCTGGTGTTTCTTCTGCCTGGCGCGACTGTTCTGGAACCAGACCTGGGTGACCCTCTTGCTCAGCCCTGTGACCTGTGCGATGCGCTCCAAGTCCTGCCCGTCAGGGTTGGAGTCTAACTGGAAGTTTGCCTGGAGGACTTGCAGCTGTTCCTCCGTGAATGTGGTACGGACTCGTTTCGCTTTGCTCTTGTGGTAGCCTTCTGAGTCACAACCATCTGTAATGCGAAATATTTACTTTGAAAATATGATATTAAGACTGTTTTTTCGTCATTTTTTTTCAAGGCAACTCCCGCATTAGGAGTTACTCCTGTATCGCAGGGGACTTAACAAACATACAAACAACGGACACAAAGAACATGTGGGTTCGATTCCCACCTGAGTCTGGACTCAGGTGGGAATCGAACCCACAACCTGTAGCATAGCAGTCAGGGTCACTAACCACTAGGCCATCAAGCTACCTAACCCTTTCAGCGTTTTTTATTTTTATATTTTTATACTCTTACCTTAAAATATAATGCATAGTGGGTAAAAATAACAGTGTAGATTTCATAGTCTTGCTGATCATTATAGGAACCAAATCGTCATTTTCTGTTACACAGTACGTTCCCCACTTTACAACATTTTGGGTGTTGTTAAATGTATAAAAATTTAACATGAGGATTTTCAGTAATCAAACGTATTTTACATGCGATTGTTACATAATTACTTGTTATCTATAGGTACATATAAAATGCTTTGTCCTGAATGACTGACGGATCAACGCACAGTCTAAACCACTGGTCGTAGAGACCTTTATTTATTTTTACTTTTATTATTATTTATTATGACTTCTGTATTTATGTACATGTATTGTGTATATATGTGTATGTTTACTTATATTTATGTATATATATATGTACATTTGAATGTGTGTAAGTATATGTATTGTTATATACTTATAGTACACCGTCAGCTACCAATTACTCTTGACACTAAATTAATCCAAAGATTGTCTGGTAGAGATCGCTTTTAGCGATAAGACCGCCCATTGTACTTAGCATTTAAATTAAATTTAAGATCTATTGTATGTTTATATGGTGTACAATAAAGAATATTCTATTCTTTTTATTCTAGAGACCTGAAACTTGGAGAGTGTGCTGTTTGTAAGCATCCGATATGAGAGACTTTTTTAAATTCCATCCCCAAGGGGTAGAAAAAGGGTGGCAAAGTTAGTATGGGAACAAGACAAGGCAAGACGTCAAACGACAAGTGATGGATGTGGCGTTAAAATACAAAACTTTCATAATAGATCGCGTTATAAGAACTTATACTACTATATTATACACATGTATAATTTTATGACTCTGTACTTTTTACAGGGTAATCTGGATTCGATAATTATTTTTTTATTGGATAGGGCGGGCATACATCAAAGTTGGTCCCATTTCAATTCCAAACAAATATTTTAACCCTAATCGTGGAAAAATAGGGAAAAATTATTGTTCACCCATTGACTTGTCTCAATTTACAAACTTAGCACACATAATGTAGTTCTAAAGATGCTACAACATGACGGAGACCTGTAGTTAATTGTTTTAGTAAAAAAAACTAAAAAATATTTTATTTAACAAAAAATCGGACAAGTGCGAGTCTGACTCGCGCACCGAGGGTTCCGTAAGCAAACAAACTTGTATACGTCCATCTCGGGAATCAATTCTCAAAGACTTTTGCCCGTCTTTTTCGAAAGACAAACTCAACTTTGCGGTTGCGATACGACAAAGTGAACAATATAAGAACAGTGTAACAATAAGTTTGTTACCACAAAAATCTTTTTTTATCTGATGTAACAACAAATTAACGACTTTCGGATTGTTCCTTCACTTGTGCTGTCAGACCTTGCTATATACCAAATTTCATGATTCTAGGTAAATGGGAAGTACTCTATAGGTTTTCGACCCAAAACCCATACGGTACTTCCGGTTGAACTAGAATTGTAATTTTTTTCCGAAAAATAAAAAAAAGTTGAAAATTAAGGTAAATTTTGGTACTTACAAGTTTTGGCGAAAATCTAAATTTGCTCACATCTTTTTATGGTGTTGACTCAGGACTTTGTTTTTTTTACACTTAATAGGGACTTTGGATCTCAGTATCTGGTATAAATTTCAACTTGCCTCAGAAACGGGTGGACCGTTTCTGAGGCAATCGGTGGTGACACGCGGACAGACAGACAGACACACGGACAAGAGAGTGATCTTATAAGGCTTCCTTTTCTTACCTTCTGAGGTACAGAACCGTAAAAATTAAACCGACGAAAGAAGAAACTGAAAAGTGAAAAATAAACTTGTTAGCCCAACTAAACTACTACACTAATGTAAATACCTAAATAATTTTGAGTCGGCGCCAAAACTACAAACAAACATGAAATTCGGCAAATAGACGTGTCGCCGTCGCGTTGCCGTCGCCATAGTGTCGCTGCTGCCATCAATTTACATAATAATTAATTTACTTGTTTGTATGTTTGGCGCGGACTCAAAGTTAAAGTTAACATTAGTGTATGAGTTTAGTTAGGCTAACGAGTTGATTTTTCAATTTCTTTCTTCTTTCGTCGGTTTAATTTATTTATAGATTTATTACCGAAAGAGAAGAAGAAAGAGAGAAAGAAGAAAGATTTTTTTTTACGATACGTTTATTGTTACGATACGATATTTTTTCTATAATCGAGGTATAATAGAGTTGCCACAGACAGCAATTAAATAAGTATGCCTGTATATAAAAATTATAACAACAGTAGTAAAGTTTAAGAACTCATCTCATCTTCTTCGTTTACGACTCAACTGACGAACGGACAAAAGAGATTCAGCATGAGTTAATGTGTTGATCATGTAACTGTAGGTTTTACAGACTTTATATATAATACAACCACGCTGTAAATCAGCTGTAACCATTTGCCCAATTGGCTAATTAGTTCTATAATAAAAAGTATAAGAATCAATTTGATTCAAGTAAGTCGCTGCTTACTATTCCTGCTAATAAAGCCTTCCTCAAACACGTAACGTAGTAAGTTTATACTATAGTATATTACTCACCATCAGATGAAATAGAACCGCCATCGAGCGTCTCAAGGTAATGCGGCTTGCAGAGTACCCGGTCTTCGTGTAACGCAAACTGTTCGCCAGTGGACAGCTGGCGTCCGCAGGCGTCGCACGCGAAGCAGGCCAGGTGGTACACTTGCTCCCTCGCCTTACGCACCCAGTCTGATGATGAGATTCCCCGGCAGCATTTCGAGCACTTCGCACCGAAGCTCCTGCGGACAACCTCAGACGTCATGACCAGTCTGCCGCAAGCATGAGCAGACACGCTAGCGGTAACTGACTATGATTTATAAAATATCAGTCTTTATGAAACGATAAGTCAACATACCAAGTTCTGGTATGATCACTTTACGTTTTTACAGGAATATTGACACCCTTCAAAGGGAGTCCATTTCGATTATGACTACGGCCATAGAATAGAATAGGTAGAATGATTTAGGGTGAATGAATTCAAACGTATATGTTAATATGGACATGCCTTTGAAATTTTACGAAAATTAAACGGTTTCATAAAACTGTATTTTTACGTCTTCTCATATTAACATATCATATTATTTATTTTATTGTTATCTATTATCCATTTTATTTACTATAATTCTCTATGAGTTACGTCCGATTTCAATGACTTTTTGTTTTGTAAAGAGTAAAGCATTTTTGAGGAGATTGGAGGTTAGTACTCCAGTAAAAGCACTCCTAATCGTCACTTATACTAGCTTAATCTGGTTACTCTGATTCCTATATTAGTCTCCCGTTATTAATCTGTGGCACTATTCTGTCCGGCCCAGAAAACATTCCAAATATCGGGTCCTTCGTCATCTCGTCCCAAAACAAACTCATTGGGACGAGTTGACGAATTTCAAAATTAATATTATTTTCAATCGTCATCTCGTCACACTCTTGGTTTTGTTAAGTTTTAATAGGAACTAAAGATAAAGGATTCTTGTCTTTTATTTTAATACCTTGAGGACTAAATCAACTAAAATTAAAAAATAAATCAAGAATGGGACGAGATGACGAACGACCCCAAATATCCGCCATCTTCTTTGGTGCAAATTTTTTTACTAAAGTTAGTTAAAGTTTTTTACTAATTGATGTTACTAAAATGTCATTATTAATCGAGTCCACAGTTCCAACATTCATGTGGGTATTTAGTTTAGTGTTGTCAACTGTTATTATGTTGTTAGATAATTATAAATATTAGGTATATAACTGTACTAGTTGTTCCAGTAATGAAGGCAGAATTCACGCGGTAAAGTTAAAAGGATTTAGCAGCGATTATACTCGAATAATTATAGTATTGAAAATTGCACACTATTTATTATTCGTTAAAAAAAGAACACAAAAATAATTGCTAAAGTGTTTTAGTGACCTTTTCGACATGGAATTTTAATTAACATAGCCAATTAAAACTGTGGAGCAGAGTCCTGGACGAAGAAAAATAGTGTTTATTTATTATTGAGTTTGGTTTAGGTGAAAGTATAAAATTTAAAAAAAAAATAAATTACAATAAAGTGGGTATTGAAAAACCCGCCAAGCTATAGATTGTCAAGTGTATCAGAGCATTTGTGATTTTGTTTTTTTTTTCTTCGTACGTTAACAAAAAAAAAAAGTACGCTAAACGTGGGTATATAAGGTAAACTTAGACGTTGAAAGCATAGATAGACAGAGGAAGACAGAGGAACCTCATCGGTGACATTGTGTAAGCAATTATAATAATTTCGCCAAGCAACCAAAATCTTTCGCGATGCCAATGTGATTCTCGCTGAGCACGCGTCATGTTCAACATGCAAGGTGTTACGGAAGTTTAAAATTTAATCTAATAAATAAATATCTAAAGAAATTTTAGTAGGTACCTAGGTTTCGTTACATTATGGCTTTTGATCGGGAGTTGAGGGGCAGCAAAAATTAGTTTGTGGTCCAAGGGGGGAAAACAATCATTTGACTCAAACGTTACTTTCATAAACGTAAGTACCTGGGAGACTTGTAGCTTTTTGTGAAATTGTCTTTTAAATTTTTTTTTTTTTGTAAAATTGCGGTTTTACAGGAAATGCAACTATCCAGTTGAACTTAAAATGCAAAAATGTATCTGTGTACAAAATTTCATCAAAATCATTATAGCCGTTTCCGAGATACCCGATATATAAATACATACAAAGAGTGGTTAGTGATCCTGACTGCTGAGCCAGAGGTCGTGGGTTCGATTCCCACCCAGGAAAAATATTTGTGTGATGAGCACGATTATTTGTTCTGTGTCTGGTTGTAATTTATCTATAATATGTATGTATTTAGAAATATATAAGTATGTTTATCAGCAGTCTGGTTACCATAGTACAGGCTCTGCCTAGTTTGGGATCAGACGGCCGTGTGTGAGATGTGTGTAGTTATTATTATTTTATTATACATAGCTACAAGAATTGCTCGTTGAAAGTAATGAGATAAGATACGTGCTTAGGTATACAATAACCAGGGGAGGGACAGCTGCCCTCCCCTGCCCCCTTGGTACGCCCATGATTACAGTTGATTTCCCAAACCATATAATTTTATATTTTACTAGCATTGCCTCCCTCGGGAACATTCTTTTTTCTGGGTGACAGGTACCCTATGTCACAGATAACATAATACTATACACGAGTACAGTATTATGTTATCTGTTATCTGTAAGTTTGTAAGTTATCTGTAAAGGACATAGGTACTAATCTGTGTCCTTTGTAACGTGTATACCGTGTAAGGCAGTGCATAAAACACGAACAAACAAACATTGATTTTTATATATGAAGAAGATTAGTTGAACCCACAATAATTATCGGAGCTACCACATACCATTGGGTAATAATACGTTTACAGAAGAGCCTCGACTCCATTTACTTATTTACACCTTTGACTTACACTATAATTACCTACTGAATAAGAGATGAGGATGAGAGATACGAATGAGACTGCAGTGTGAATCGGATTACGCACAACAATCAATGGTATCGTCCATTAATCAAGTGAGCATCGTAAGGGGCGAGGGGTGTATTGAGTTATTATGTGTATTGCTCTATATCACTAAGATTGCGAACAGTGTAGTAAAATAATTCTTTTAAAAAACCGACTTAAAAAAAAAAAACTATTCCAAAAGACTTATAATAAAACAAAGTCCCCCGCCGCGTCTGTCTGTCTGTTCGCGATAAACTAAACATTATTGAACGGACTTTCATGCGGTTTTCACTAATAGACAGAGTGATTCATGAGGAAGGTTTCGGGTGTATAATTTGTACCCGTGCGAAGCCGGGGTGGGTTGCTAGTTTGGAAATATGTAAGTATGTTTATCAGCAGTCTGGTTTCCATAGTACAGGCTCTGCCTAGTTTGGGATCAGACGGCCGTGTGTGAGACGTGTGAAGTTATTATTATTATTTTTTCGCTTCACGTAAATTGTATTTCAGTTTTATGCTATACAATTATTAATTTTACATAACTTTTAAAACTGAACATTTATTGTAAACTAGTCACTAAATAATAAAATCTTTTACTTATCGTAATAACGATTACGTAGATATTGTAATAACTAATCAACGGACAGCCGCGCACCCTAGCGCTTCTAATAGGCGTCAACAAAAGGCGCCTAGAACAAGTGGGTATAAGCAAAAACGTAATTCAATGTCGTTATATTCTTTAAATACTGTAAAATTCGTAGTGAAAATTGACATGGTTGTTTATGTGCAGAATAAGAATGTAGATAACCGGCTCGGAACCCCTTTACGTGTTGCGAACCCTTCATATTTAATTAATTAAATAAACGCATGGAACAAGCCATTAACATGCTACCATATCACTTAACGCGGACATTAAATTGTCCTCTTTCTTTTTTATGCATTTAGCTAAGGCCGTCGCGTCCACAATCCGGCCCCGGCTGCGGCCGCTCAAAGCTCGACGGACGGTTTCATTACCGTTAACCACGGTAATGAAGGTGTTGAAACAAAACAATAAAATTATTAAAATACTAGCTGCGCCTCGCGGTTTCACCCGCCTAAGTCCCCGTAATATTGGGATAAAAAGTAGCCTATGTGTTAAACCAGGTCTCTATTTATCTACATATCAAGTTTAATCGCAATTGCGGTAAAGAATAACAAACATCCATACATCCATACATCCTCACAAACTTTCACGTTTATGATATTAGATAGGATTCATTTTACATTTAGAGTACACACCTACATTACATATTATGACGATATACATATATGGAAAGAAAGAAAGAAAGAATATTTTATTTGGTTCAGTCAAAGACACTTAATTATAAGGTAGTACCCACCCATTAGAACTTACAGCACTAGAAACATGTACCTTATTTAAAAAAGTGAACGGCGCGAGCTCATAAAAATAATATATATAATATTAAAAAAAAGAAGGCTTTTACTAGTTAGTAACTAGTGAGGCCTCCCTAAAACACACGTTAGCAGAAACCGTTCTCTTTAATAAACAAATAGTGGACATTACTCACTGTAGTTATTATACATACCAATAATGTACCTACTTAAGATGCTAACAATTTTCTAGATAACTTATTCTGTGTCTCACTATTGTACCTAATGGGCGTCCAGTTCAGCATGTGCCAAGCGAAGGCCCGGCGCTGGGTTTCGACTGGAACCCATGGTGACTCACGGACGCAACATGCAGCGTCTATATACTTAAAACATATACTGTTGCGTTTACAGTAAATTATACATGAATATTAAACGGTGTGCTTAATATATTTATTATATTATTAGTGTGCAGCATACACATGATACCTACCTTTATAACTTAATAAATAACAATAACAGACAATAGATTATTTTATGTGTATTTTTCCCTACATAGCTCGTAACAGTGCATTATTTTAATAAAGTTTTAAATTGTGACCGTTTCACTTCAGATTGAACTTAAATTAATTTATAGATATATTTTGCTTAAAGCTCTCCAGCTTTCGTTGCTCTTCCAAAAGGTATTGCCGTACATGCTTTTTGAATGTGGTTACCGACTTAAGCAATCGTAAGGGTGGTGGTAATTTGTTCCAAATTTTGGAAGCCGCATATCGAAAGCTACCCTGAAATGCAGCCGATCTGTGCACTTGAATCGAGAGCTGCTGTGAAAATTTATTTTTTTTTAACAACAAAACTAAACCGCCGATAAGAACTAAAAAGCAAAAAATAAATAAACCTTAAATCTTAAGTATTGAGCTTATTTACATAAACTAAGTATCAAATTTTACATAAACATATTTAGACTCGGAGCAAAATAATAAAATGATTAATTACCTACGTAGAGCCATGTCCATTTCTACGTAGGTACATATAAAATTTTGATAATTAATCAGTTTGTCGTCTTGTCGTCGGTTTAATTTTTTGTTAAAAAGATTTTTTGTCAATTACGTGCGCGATCATTGATTATTGTACACTAACAAAAATTGTAGCAACTATATTATACGCCAACCGATGTTTAGACTTCTCGATAATAGTAGTCCAAAATACTTATTATAATGTTTTAAGTACCTCCTAAAAAAATTACTGAAATGGAGTTAGCTGTTTTGTATCAACTGCATAATTTCATTTCAGGCTAAAGTGAAGTTACACACTGCCTTTAAAATATTTCAATAAGTATTTAAGATTTCAAATTGTACAATTACCCAATAAATTGATTCTTAAATCAAATTATCTCCATAAACGTATAAAAATATATTAATTCGAATCAAGAAGGGTGAGGCGCCGACGCGACGTATACAGCCTCGTGCGCCGGGCTGACGCTAACACCTTTGTCCACAAAGTGCAAAATCGCGTGTTACATGTATATTAATTCAGTGAGCCGAGTCTCTTATCTAAGCTATCGACACCAATATTCGAAAAGCACGATTTGCATTTCAAAACGTTGCGTCTGAGTACAGAGGCACCGTTTCACCACCGCTATCACCGCATATTAACATTTTGTCGTCCGCTGAATCAATTAACTGCGCTCCTGGCATAATAATTAACTAAGTGACAGATTAACAAGTTTTAACACTTGGCTATAATGAAGATGTCGCGTACCGGGCGCAGATAAACGCGTTTACTATTCATGCGGATCGGGAGGTCCCTATCTGAAGGTTATCTGATTTACAGTGTAAACAGTTCAGCGGTTCTGTTTATTAAACGGAAGACCAAAACCGTGAGTCCTGCGGCCGTTTGACAAAATCTGGTGTGTGATGCGCGGGCGCACTGCGAGTTGCCCGCGGCTCTCGCCATAAATCGTCGCTCGTTGATTACTTTCCGCGGTGCTGGTGCCCGCCCGCCCTGCCACCCTCACATTTTAATATCCATTCAGAGTGAGCCTCGTCTCGCCAAGCGCATGATTTAACTTATTTGTTTTAGATACAACACCATCTTGAGATACATGGCCGCATTATACAGCTTAGTTTGTTTTAACAATTTCGAGAGTCTGTCATTGCCGCGGGCGACACGCAGACGAATGGGCCCGCGCCCGGTACAATGCCCCACTAATAATATAACGCTTATGAGTATGGACCTCTGATTTGTTACGATTATATTTTTAATTACTTTGCTTTTATAAAAGTTAATGACATAAGTATATTTTGTTTAGATCACAAACGCGTCACGTGGTGTTGTATGTACTCGTAGGAGGAATATCAATACGTCTTTTACATTTTTTATACGTTTCTAAAAATACATATATCTATCATATTCGACGTAAGGATAATTTCTTATTTGCATTAAAATGCACTCACTGTGTTTCATTGCATTATAAATCTTAACGTCTCTTCATAAAGTATATTTTCCAATACAGTGGAACTGATATGTAACATTTTAGGTGCATTCATTCTATAATTAACTTTATATCAAATGACTTTAAGTTAACATTTGCGCTCAGTGGAGCACTCGTGTGCCGGTGAGGCAGCTTTATGATTTATTTTTATCTTTACTTTATTTATAAACTATAAATACATGTAAATAGTCCTTAGTGTAATTATTAATTAGAATGGTTAGTCTCATTTATTGTCTTTGGTTGTAATTATGTACAATTGTGTTTTATAAATTAGATTTAAATTTTTAAATAACATTATAAAAGCCTTAAAATGATAAAAATGTTTGCACACTGAATGAAAGGAAAATTCAATTTGATGTTATAGCTGTTGGTTGCTGCTAGTTTAATTAATACATTTTGACGGCTCTAGTCTAAGCATTCAAATTTTAGTATCTTTTAAAATACAAAGCCATTCGACAGCAGCCACCCTGATGTTTTAACACCATCTTTAAGTTAACTGGATCGCACTGAATACCTATGACACAGGAGGCCAGATTTATTTAGCTACCAAAAAAGTCTTATTGCAAAAAAAGAAAATGAAAAGCGTATATAGCAGCCTAATAACGCCACTCCAAAGGGAGTTATCAGTAATAACTTGGGGCGTTCAGGTGTAAAAATCGTAGCGGTTTTGACACCGAAGACTTAGCACTATGTTACAAATATTAGTTTGGCAGTATTAGTTCAAATATGTGGATTTAGCTACTGTAACCGAACTACGCAAAGCCTGTATTTCGGTTATCAGTGCCATTTCCCTCGAATGTTAAAAATAATAATTGCCAACAAAGTGAATATTGTAGTTTGGTTGTGTTGTACTACTTATAATAATTCTAATGAATAACTATATAAATAGTACATTACTTATGACTAGTTATGACCATATTACAATGAGTATTTTGGTTAGTAATCTGTACGTAAGTGAAGTGCTTATGAGTGTATATGGACTGGTCGGTGGTTTATGTGAAGTTTTGTGTGATGTGTGCGGGTTTGTGTGAGGGTGAGTGTAGTGGAGCATGAATGTGGGGATGAGTGTGTGTAAGTGTGAGTGCATGAGCATGGTTTATTTGAAATTATTTTATCTAATAAAAATTCTACGTTCGAATTACTGTACAAATTCTAATAATAACTCTGTTTCGTCATAATTAAGTTGCTGCAAATATTGCCTTAATTTTTGTTTACATTTTGATTTCGTAAGAGGGTAAATATTTAAATCTTTGTTAACTTTATTATATAGAAAAGGACCAAGAAATTCAGTAAATCTTCTGCTAAATTTGGGTTTACAAGGGGTTCGTTCCATACACACTTTTTTATTTCGACGGTTTTGCGCAAGTGGGTCATATGGTATTTTTAAATGTTGTTTCAAAATAATGTTAAGGATAAAAAGTTGTCTCACTGTCAGGACCCCACAAATCTGATATAAAGACACAGTAGAGAAATAGATTTGCTTGAACATGCACACCAAATAGGGCTCAGCGGCATGCCGTAAGTTTTTAAAAACATAAATTGGTTTACGCACTCGTGGACCAAACAGCCTGATATGTTCTTTAAAATAGAGATTTCTGTCTATAATTACACCTAAGTAGCTAATGGTCTAAACTCGTTCCAACGATGAACACACACAGTTGGCTTTCAGGGAACACTCGTAAGAGATAATTTTATGGCTGTTACTGAGACTTCAGTAGTTTTTAATTTAAAGTTAAAACATTAGCCTGAAGCCAGCTTCTAGTGATACTATAACACTGCTGAGCAGCATCAAACACCTCATCCCAAGTATTTGCGGTAAAAACTAAAGCAGTATCGTCTGCGAAGGAGATGATTTCGCCTTGGGTGAGCTTAAGACTCGTGAGTTCGTTGATATAAACGAGAAATAGGGTGGGACCTAAGATGCTGCCCTGTGGTATGCCATGTGTAATTGCAAGATAGGTACTTTTATATTTATTCACACGGACACACTGGTTTCGCCTAGACAAATAACTTTTGAAAAGTTCTAACTGGGTACCTCTAACTCCTATCTTCTCGAGTTTATCCAGTAAGAGGGAAACAGAAATTGTATCAAATGCCTTTGCAAGATCGAGGAATATTGATAGACATTTTTTTCCCTTATCTAAATTTGTACTAACCAGGCTGGTGAGTTTGTTTACTGCTTGTTCCGTGAACTTACCCTGCCGAAAACCATATTGATTCTTAGACAATAGGTTATTTTTTTCAAGAAAATTTACCAGGCGGCTGTTTATGATTTTTTCAAATATTTTAGATATTGCCGGCAGTATGGAAATTGGTCTATAATTACTGATATGATTTCTGTCACCACTCTTATAGATTGGGCACACTTCCGACCTTTTTAGGGAATCAGGAAATAGGCCCGACTGTAAGCTATCAATTTTTGTAATAGGTGGAATAAGAATATTTTTATGCAATTTTAATAATTTGCTACTAATATTATCACAACCCGATGCACAATCTTTTTTAAGACCAATTATGATTTGTTCAACTTCTTGCTCATCAGTACCCATTAAAACAAATGAATTTCCCTGCTGGTTACCCTCATCTATATAATTTTGAAAATTTGCATCAATTGTGTTAGTTTTTTGATAAATTTCATCAGCCAGGGAGGCTCCAACATTCACAAAATAACTATTTAGACCAGACTGTTATATTTCTGCCAGTGACTGGGGTCCCTTAAGTTTTGGTTATATTTGCCTAACGATGTCGGGATCGTCTGTAGGCGTCAAAACCCAGTAGTCTTGCTATCATTTTTGGCACTATGTTGACTTGCTCGACCTTTTGCTCACACTCCCAAATCCATCAGTATAAACAGTATCCTAACCTTTCCGTACACTGCCTACCCTTGTTGTCAGGTGGCAACTGGCGATCCAAACGTAACGGGTTCGAACACCTCAAAATACACTACCGATGTGAACCTCCTTCTTAATACAAGCATATACCTTAATTGAAATTGGTCATGTACGTGATCTGTAGGTAAATTTGTTTAATAAAAAAAAAACATTTTATGTTATCTGTATTATCTACGTTTACTTCGATTCTGGCAACGAATAGTCATAATAGAACAACTTCAAAGCTTATCTATTTGTATTATGAAATCAATACGCTAAATCGATATACTACTTCCAATTGTTTATTGTGAACGACTCGATCTAAAGTAAGCCTTATTTATGCTGCTAGAGATTAATTAAAGGCAAAAGTGGACAAGGTGCATTTACATAAGACACGGCGCGCGCATTTGCGCCGGGTGATGCGTGGGCGGTACATTGCGTGTGCCTGCGTAGCCCCGCACTCCCCTCAACCTTCACTCCCGCGCTGATATGCGACTTGCGGATATGAAATTGAGATAATTATATGTGCCGAATATCGACTTGACACTTATCAACTGCCCTGATAAAATCACCGATAACACGTAGTCTCCGATGCTGTAGAATGACGTTTAAGAAGGTCGATTAATAAGGGTGAGACAATTCGATTTGGTACTCTTTAGGTGTTGTGTACGCCAAGAAGAAAACCATGAGGTGAATTGTCTATAGGTAGGTACATAAAAGTAAAAAATAGTAAGCATAACATGTAATATAAAAAGTATAGCTTGTACTATGGGGTCTAGAACACGGATAAACATACCTAAATGGATGTATGGATGTATGTATATATGGATGTTTGTTACTCTTTCACGCCAAAACTACTGAACCGATTGCGATGAAACTTGGTATGTAGCTGGATATTCCCACGGGATTGGGACATACGCGGGTGAAAGCGCGGGGCGCTGCTAGTCTTTAATATTTTTCTTGTAAGTCTTGCAATTGAGGTGGTTTTTGACCACCGCTCTTAGGCCACTATTATTAACATTAAACCCATAAGCCTAAAGAGACACTTTCCTCCCGCAGACGCTGCGGCTGTGGAATGAGCTCCCTGACGAGGTTTTCCTGAAGTACTACAGTGTGAGGTTCTTCAAGATTGGGGTGGGTGGGTTTCTAAAGGGTGGGTAAGTTTGCGAGTCCCCTGGAATTGCAAGCGTCCATAGGCTACGGTAACAGCTTAACATCAGAGGGGCCGTAAGCTTGTTTGCCACCGACATGATATAACCAAAAAACAAAATGCAAATGTTGGATATTGTGGATAAAAATAAATTTCGAGTGCTTCCAAATGGGACTGCATGAGAGTAAAATTAATAATGCCTAATTATGTGCACCTGCATGCAAGATTTACTACCAGATAAAAAACAATGTAAAATCATGCTTATGTTAAGAACTAAAAAAGAAATAAAAAAAAACATTTTAAATAAATAATCAAATACTACTACTACAACCGCTGTAACTACTAATACTTATATATTAGGAGTGGATTGTGGTCGATAATACACTAGGTGGGTTCGAATCAACAACTCTGATCGCTTGTTTGACACTTCAACCGTTACACTACCGACTGCTTATCCAATATGCAAGGACAACCAAATCTCAATCAAACTATAGAAAAGGTCTTAATATTCAATATTAACCTATAGACCTATTTAAACACGTAAAGAAATAAAGTTCAGTAAGACTTTACGACGTAGCTACTGCGTTAAACAGGCTTGCTAAATAAACAATGCACACGATGATCCATCAACGAAAGCAATTACCTCAGTTGCCGGCGGCAAGCTTCGATTTACGTCGCACAACACGGCCTCGTTATAACCCACAACACAAATATTATTTAAGCTGTGACATTCTACCACTCTCTGTTAACGAGCACCCGAACTGTTGATTTTTTCACATTGGCAACATTTCGCTCGAATGCACGCACTAATGGATGACTTATACTGATTAGTGATCCTTCGTAATACATATTGTGTAAGCAAAGTACATATATAAGTAATACATTTTTCTTATGTATTTGTAAGTTATTTTCTAATAATCAGCTCTACACGGTGTTAGTGACATTTAGTGGCCCCCAATGAAAATGTAAGTATTTTTTAAATACACTGTATACTTACCGTAGATGTGTATTTAAAAAATGCATGTTGTTGCCACATCAAAAACTTTAAAAAAATGGGGGCAAACTATAATAGATGATAAAACAGTTCACTATTTAATAAAAATGGGTGTATACACATTATTATGACTAGTTATAGAGGTAAAGCAATGCTATTGGTCGGTTGATAAATATTGATGAACAGTGGGGTTATAAAAGGTTATGAATGTATTATAAGTTTAAAAGTAAATGTATTATAGTTGATAACAATCACTTGAGTGCTGATGGAGATATGAACAACATGGCAGTTACTGTTAGTTAGTGATTTTCATTGTTTATAGCAATAGTTACGAGACTGTTTCTACATGTACATGTAACAATTTGGTACAACGTAATAGGTGGCAAGCCTGTTGGCGTCACTTTGGGAATTAAACATGGGAGAATGGGGAGTATATTGAAAGGTAAAGGTAATTATGAACGGAAGGTAGGTACGGGAAGGGAAGGTATATCACTACATATTATAAAACAAAGTCCCCCGCCGCGTCTGTCTGTCTGTTCGCGATTAACCCAAAAACTACTGAACGGATTTTCATGCCGTTTTCACCAATAGATAGAGCAATTCATGAGGAAGGTTTAGGTATATTATTTGTTAAGGCTTTGTGTAAATTGGTTGAAATATGATGATGATTGTTGATGATGTCTCTGCAACCCGTGCGAAGCTGGAACGGGTTGCTAGTTCCTTATTTGGATGGATTTGGGAGTATAAACAATAGCTCTAGCAGGCCAGGGTAGCACACCTGTAACTTGAACTGGCTGCTGCTGGGATATCCGAGGTCTCAAGACAACCCGTATATTTTTTTGTTTTTTTTTATGTATGACCACGCATAACTTTCTACATGATAGTCCGATTTCAATAATTCTTTTTTTTTGGGTACAAGGGTATACTTTGAAGTTAGTCCGATTTAAAGGATAGAAAATAGGTGGTTTGTGAACTGATTCGAAATAGTCTAGAGAACTCCTCAACGGTTGACAGCAGCTATCTCATGGTTGGGCTTACCTACACATTAATCTTAGTGAGTACTTTACGACCGTTGTTTAAATATGTATTAAGTAAGTAAGGTAATCATGAATTTTAAATATTAGTATTAGCTACAACAATTATGATGAGTCGGCGCCAAACATACAAACAATGTTGTTATATACTTAACTAATTAGCTAGGTAACGATTAGATCTGCGTTGCGAGACTTGCATGTTTATACATGTTATGTTTTTGATGGAATACAATTACCTTTATCTGACATTAATCTACAGCTCATCTTGACGTCTCTACATAACTTGATATTTCCTAGCAGTTAGATGTATAGTTATACCGTGGTAGAAACATATTGTTGGTAGTTCTTGGTAGATTTTGGTTAGGGAATCGTCGGATTTGAAATCACAATCAGTATGATTTTATGTTTAAGTGCTCGTAACGTTCTACTACTACTTCAAATATACAAAATCAAAAATAGCCTATGTACTGTTCCACACTATTTACTAAAACCACGCGTGTAGCAGCTAATTTGAAAAAACTCGATGTTGCTCGCAGAGGATGTTGTTTCATTCTTTTTTTAATCTGTTCAGTTGTTTGTACTTATTCACATTTAAATAAATGAAAAGATGAAGATAAGGCATTAGCCGGTCGAGTGTCCCTCTAAATGTAACAACCAAAATCGTCTCAAAATAATATTGATTTTTCAGATCAGAAACAACATCCACAACCTTTCAAATTTAAAAATAGTTACCTAAAAACTGTATTTTTTAATAATTGATTTTTTTTGCCACTTTAAGCCTCGGCTGCGGACGCCAGACGCGGATTTTATGGATTTATATAATAAAATAAAAAAAAAAACAAAATTAATAAAATAAAATCAATCAATGTATTTTTTTTAATCTTATAGTAGTGGGGGCTTTATTTAAACTTTCCTCTAATTATACTTACTTACATTTCAAAATTAAAAAGCATGAAATTATGAAATTCAAATTATGCATATTAGACCTTGGATTGAATTTATCGATGTGATTTATGATCTAATAAGTTAAAAAATAATATTTGTCATGTAGCTTGTTCCATGAAAATCTTTTAAATACTTGACTTGTTTCCCCATTATTTTTTCTTTTTGTGCTTGTGGAAACCCCCTCGGGCCGTCACCCACCGGGGTTTTCGGTGAGGCGGTGTGTCGGAATCGAACCGACTAAAACAACACGGTGTGCCGTACAGCGCCTAAAATAAGAGGGATCCGGGAACAGCTTTTATTTTTGACTGGCCTGTTGGTCTAGTGATTAGTGACCCTGACTGCTAAGCCAGAGGTCGTGGGTTCGATTCCCACCCAGGACAAATAATTGTGTGATGAGCACGATAATTTGTTCTGTGTCTGGGTGTAATTTATCTATAATATGTATGTATTTAGAAATATATAAGTATGTTTATCAGCAGTCTGGTTACCATAGTACAGGCTCTGCCTAGTTTGGGACCAGACAGCCGTGTGTGAGATGTGTGGAGTTATTATTATTATTATTATTATTATTATTATTATTATTATTAAGACTACCGGACGACTTGTTTCCCCTGAGGTAAGGCAAAGAATAGGTTCATAATATATTTCTATCTCTATCTGCAAAATCCAAAATAACGAAAAAAGTTTGTATCAGTATTTCGCAACAACACACACGATAGCGCCTAACGCCATCCTAGACGCCCATGGCCATAGCAGAACTAAATGATCCTGCATCGCGTTAGTGAAATTACACGGCTGATTGCGGAGTGATTGCTAATCGGCGCCGCAAGACTGAGAAAGTAGCTCCATCCCACAAAAAATCTTAATTAATATAATTTTATGTTGGTTTCTGAGAGTGGGAAGAATTTTTAGATCTGTATAAGGAATCGCTGTACTTTGCCGTCTTCCTACCATGGGAATACTTTTTTTGCAATAAACTTATCTTTATGGGTTTTTAATAGTGACGCTTGAACGTTGACAGCATATAGCAGCCATCATAGTGTTTGTATCATAAACTTATTATATATACGTTTGTATACTCGTATACTCATTGGCAGCCATCTTGGTTAAGCGATAACTTCAACAACGCTTTGTAATTGTTAAAATTAAACATAGTGATCTTATATAATAACTACCAACCCGCCCGGTTTCGCACGGGCAGTAGAGACATCATATTTCAACCAATTTACACGAAACGTTAACAAATTATACATCTAAACCTTCCTCATGAATCACTCTGTCTATTGGTGAAAACCACATGAAAACCCATTCAGTAGTTTTTCATATATTCTCTTGTATACAAACACCTGATGCTAAAGATTAAGACAAACATTATTGGTTTAATGTAACTCATATGCAAGTTGACCAGGACAGCTATTGTAAGGTTTGATCAGATCATTCGATATCATTGACTCCACTCCTTTCAACGAGTTTTGTTGAACTTGCTTTTATTAGTTCTATTAGTTAAGTGTCTGTCAGTTGGTTCGCCTTCAATACTTAACTTTGCCTTCTTTTTAAACAAAACTTATGATACACTAACATTGCCTATATTATTGCGTAAAGCGCGGAATCACTTGTGATTCGGGCTTTTCGACGGCTTTCAATAATCAATCTGTTTTTTTGCTGTGCTATGTTCTTAAGAATATGGCATTTTAAATGTATTGAAACAAGAAAAAAGACTTAATTTACAGTCTTAAAATATAAATAAAAACTACTTTTTGCTTTTGGTGCCTTCGAAATTGACTTCGCTGCATTTATAATATTTATATCCACCGAAAACACTGATATCAGTACCACTGAAATCAAAATTATAAGCAAAATTTTAAATTATGTATTTTCAAAGATCACCAGAATTTGTATTATTAAGCTCCTTATATGAAATCATGCATTGGGTATATGTACATGGTTTCATATAAGAAAGACGCACTTTTGTTATATTTTAATATTAATAGCTGATATAGTTTTGAACTAAAACATAATAATTTAAGGTACTTATACCAAAGCACAGAAAGCGATTACGTACCTACCTTAAAAAAAGAGAAGCGCCGAAACACACGGATGTACTCTCCTTATCACAGACGCGGCGTACTTAACGTTACTCTAATTCAGTGTTTCCCAATTAGTGGTACGCGTACCCCCAGGAGTAAGCGAGGTTGCATCAAGCTGTACGCGGAGCAATCACTTGACTAAGAAAATCAGTAAAAAAAAATTGGCAAACTTTATTGAGTGGGCTACAGGGAAAATTCTAGAAACAGGTAAGGGAAATAGCTCTTAAATTTGAAGATGGAGAAAAAATATTAAAAACAAACAGATTCTTTTATTTATCAAGGGGTACGCGAGTTTCAGGTCTGTTTTGAAGTGTAGCACGTGTGTACGTAAGAAAAACTAATTAGGAACCACTGCTCTAATTATTCCCATAGTTATTGCGCCACCGATATCAATTAGAAACGTCACACATGAAAACAACTAGTTATAACATCTTTGATAAGGCCTATTATTGATAAGTAACGTTTTATATTAAGAAGTCATTAATTAAGTAGTTTTTCATTGATGAAGGAAAAAAAAATATCGCTTTTACATCGCAACATAGTGTGCAAATTGTCCAGACACGGCACCGAGCTCAATATTGAATCGTTTTTTAAACTTACTTACTTTTCGTTAATCTAAAAATGAGATAAATTTTTTTTTGATAATATCTACTATTTAAAAAAATATCATGCAATAAGCAATCGATTTCATAGAGTTTACGGCCCGGACACACTTTTTTTAGCCATCTGAGAGTGTGTCTAAATAGTGCCCTGGTATATAGTCGGGTTTCAATTCAAGAACAAAAATGTTCAATGCTTCGTCTCTGTTATCTTAAAAAATGGTCGTCTATGTCAAATATCTTAAAGTCTTGTTAGAGATTTTACTAAATATATACAATTTTAAGGCACCCAACACAGCACAATTGACATCAAACATTTCACACCGATCATCCATGCAATACGTGTACATATCATAATTATTTTTTCATTCTAGCCTAATTATTACCCAGCATATCGGGGTCGGCTTCTCTGGCCTAACGAGAGAGAATACCAGTTTCTTCTATACCAGTATTTTACTTTTATTTACCTTTTACGTGTACAAATCTGCAACAACAATTAGTAAAACCGAAATACATAAATAAATCTCAACACGCAGCGATTGTTTATTCAATGTTCGCAACATCATGTCGGCCATCAATTCTATACTTGTTTAGCATGAAAATACCTATCAATCAAATAACTACAAAGAATCCAATTATACTATTACTACAGCCTACTGTGGTAATTACACAATATCATTGGAGGTGTGACGTCACTGCGCGGTACTAATGTCAAGGCGAGTTTCGCACGCTCTCCGGCGCAAGCGAAGCTACACCCGACAGTGACGTGTGACCTAATGTCACTTAATACTATCGACATATTTTTCTTATAGATATAGTTTTATTAGGTACTTTGTGTTAAATTACTTCTCTAGTGTTTTTAATAAAGATACAAGGTGATAAGGATTTCCTGGTGTTAAGCGAAGGTATGAAGCGGCGTTAGCTAGCTAGAAGAGACTGCTGTTACTGACACTAAATCAATGGATTTAAGGCATAACAGTGATGGGAACGATTCTATCCATACTCCAATTGCTGTGACTCCTTCATATACCTACGTGAGAATTAAAAGCACATGAAAAAACCTATTATTATATTCAGGGCGTCCGAGGGGATAGCCTGTTTTGGAACAAAATTAATAAAAAGTAAACTGGAGGAATTGAACACACATCTCCCACGCCTGTGTCCCCGAAGGGGTAGACAGAGGCGTATTAAAGGCCCACAATTTGCCAACTATAATTTAGTCCCGTTAATGCGTAATGTGATCTATGTTAGAAGAAGTGTTTATCAAAATGATCGTAACACACAAGGCGTCATTTCACACGCTGCCGACCCAGCCCTCCTCCGTCAAGTTTTTTTGGCAGCCCTACTGAATAAGAGGCTAAAATTATGCAAATAATTCTTTTCATATAAAGTTTTCTTGTTTGGTGGCGTTACTTCCCAACCGGGAGCATGAAAATGGGAAAGGTCGTTACAATACACATATTTAAAAAAAAAAGTGGTGCCTTTACAAAAATGTCACTTATGTTTGCGTGCGACTGTATCATAGTCCTGGGTGCGATCCCTGAGTGCGGTCAAATTATTATTTTCCATTTCTGTGTAAAAATTATTAAAAACAGCAAGGAGGCGAAACTAACTAAATAAAGAAAATAACCCGTAAAGGGGATTTTACCTCTGACACCTTCTGAAATATACACCTGTTACGTATATAACGAACACATGGCCTTCAAGTGGATGGCTCATTGAAGACCACCTATATCATAATAGGGATGAAACCTATATTTGACAGTAAAAGAATCGCACCGCGCGATGATCGAGTCAGCGCCACACAAGCACCATACCAAGACGTCCCGATTAAAATATATGGTTCCACGTCGCACCCAGTTATCACAATCAAAATAAATGACAAATGAAAACCACAGTGTTGCAAGTCACGACCTACCCGATGTATTTTTTCATCGCTGGCAACATTCCCCGTCGCCGCTTTGTTGTTCCATACTCGACTGACGGATTTTCAATAATACCACTCTTAAGGACATTGGCCTGTTTTTTCTATTTAGAGTCGCGGGAAGAAGCTCTCACGCACCTGTTGCCCTTATTCCTTTTCTCTATTATGATTACATTAGTTCAGATTTTTTCATTTGACTGACAGGATTGTCTTGTACATTCATAAATCTGTCACTTTATAAGTATATGCATGAATGAATGACCCTTTTTGACTGTGACTTTTAGTCTTAGACACATGACACTTTGTTTGTGTTCCGGTTACAAACAATTAGACAAAACAAACGAGACGTGAGCAGATATCAATATCACGTGTCGATATTATCGCTCGTACCTATTATGCAAGTTGGGGTATCGACATCATGCAGACGAGGCAGGCGGCAGGAGACGTCGACGCATGCCTCGAGTGTGCGATAGTGCGTCATCACGCGCCGCCACACAGCGCGCGGGCAGGCGGGCAGGTCACAGGTCGCCTGCACATCAGACCGCCTACCCCGCGCGCATTCCTTCATACGTGCCAACCATTAACCGACCACATCAAGATGACCAACAACAACTCACCCGCGCAACGTACCCCGACACCACCACACTTGGCTACATATTTCCCTTCACAGATGACTCGGATAATGATGACTCTGTATATTTCTAATACGTCGAAGGTTAATTGGACGTAGGCAGCGTATTGTAAAAGAATTAACTCGCGGCTACACTAAACGATTCTATATGTACTTGTAATTGTATATCTCTTAAATAAACAATTTTGTGGAAATCATTTTATCAATTTTCATTTCATGGCGAAATCAGTTCAGCATTGTATAAAAATGTTTAATGGCTCAATTAAGTTTATGAAAGCTTCGTTGACTCTGTAGTGATGGTGAATGGTAATTTCGCTCCAATATAATGGTATATGAACAACAGAACGAATTGATATGTCCGAGCCAAATATTTACGATCATGAGAAAGTAATAATTTATTGTTTACGTAGTCGGTATTATCTGAGAGACCGAAAGACCGGCAGAAATCAAATGTGTCCAGTGACTAGCTAATCCTTGAATCTGTCGATCGATCTATTAAAGAACAAAGTGCAAACTGTAAAAGTATCGACTCCGTCCGCACTCGCAGTACACTATGTCCTGCAGTAATGAATTACTTTTATAGTCAAATTTGGTTACTAACGCCATTATAAACGTTACAGTTTTCTGTTAGCGGCTTCTTCCACTATTCAATACTAGCATAATCAACATAAACTTTCTAAAAACATTGAACAATTTCAGTTTTTTTAGGAATTATTTTTCGGTTCTCTTATCGTCGATTACGATCTCAACATTTCTGTCAAGGCTCCTTCGAACAATGTAGTCTATCGGCATAACAAAACGGTCCCACGGATGACGATACTCCTTAAGCTGATTTGGCACAAGAGAGCCTCAAATGGCGTCATTTTGTATCCAGCTAGCGTAGACACACTTCGAACTTAGCAATTGTATGTCGATTACGTGATTCCCTATGGTATGTACTTAATTTGAAAATCTCATTAGGTAAAAATATTGTCATCTTTTTATAGCGTTAGTTCTCGTATCACCAGACTTAGAATAAGTACCTCCACCTAAAAAACCAATGTATCCGTGTTTCTATATTACAAGTTATTATTTATATAATAACAAATATTAAAAATAAATTAAAAACTAAAGGGACTCCCCTACTGGTAACGTGTTCTTTTGCTCGATCTTAATAATGGTATTGTACGATGGTGCGGAAACCTTCATGCGCGAGTCCGACTCGCACTTTGCCATTTTTTTTATATGTAGGAGCACATTAATTATTCTTACGATGAGATGAAATTTTGTATTCTTATTTTACGAACTATTTAGTTACCTATTTTACAAAGTCAACAGTTAAAAAATTGGTTTACAAAAGTCGCTAGTTTGAAAAGATGTATAATAATTAAAACGTATTTATTGTGAAACATGATATCCTTAACAAAGGCGAAAAAATATACAAAGTGTTAAATAGTAACATACCAACATTTTTCTTAGAAACAATTCAAGGAAGACTTATGCTTCGTATTTTTATTTATTTCACAATTTTTTTTTCTTTTCCATATAATAATTATTATTAGTTTTTTTTTGTATATATATACTATACACAAAAAAAAAACGCAAGAATATTATAATTACATTCGATTGTGTATATTTAAGAAGCCTTCCTAGAAACGTCGTGTACAAAGACAGTCCACCAGATTCTTCACATACATTAACCGTGACATTTTTATATTCTGTATAACTGAAGCTAAATTAAATTTTATAAAAAGCTAAACGGGTTAATTAAACCAATATCATTAACATGTATACTGCGCTCTGAGTCCCGGTGCTATAAATGTCGGCTCGTCCGAGCGTTTATTGAAATTAGATGAGTCCAACCAAACGTACGACAGCGATATAACCCCTATAGACCACACATTATGTAGCTGACTCTGAGCTATCGTTTTTTAAGACTTAGAGCAACGACTTTACTTTGTCTAATAACCTATTTTATTCTACACTATCCAGTATTGACTCATATTAAAATTCTCAGCATTTTTTTACATTGTGTATGGTAATAAATCTGTGAAGTTTTATTCGCGATAATCTATAAAAACATTCGAGGTACACTAGCCGCGTAACCTGGTCGCGTAAGTCAGTTTCAAGGTATGTGTTTACTAGAGATGAAAGGGATATCCGGCTACTATACGGTATCCTGCCTACCCGGTCTAAATTTACTATCTGGCCGTATACCGTATGGTGAGCAAGTATCGGGCCGGGTACATTTAAATTACATACGAAATATAAACGCTATATTTTCATTTACAACAAAATCAATAATGGTATATGAATACCAATTCATTGTGTTTCATCGATCAAGTATTTTTTTAAACAATGCTAGTATAGTGAGTCACACATTACTAGTATTCTTGTAAACCCCTCCAGCTAAGCTAAATGCTTGTGTTAGGAGTGGGTTCACAACGGTAGTGCACTGGGTGGGGTTGGAACCCGCAACCGCTTCATCGCAAGTCCAACACCTTAGCCATTACGCTACCGCTGGCGTCGCTTTAAATTTCTATAGTACGAGTATAATATGAGGATAACGCTATTAAATATAAATTAAGTAAGTTAAGTGTTACTTTATGATAGTGAGCAGCCCATATAGAAATTTTTGAGAACAAGTGTGTTTGGTTATGCAACTGCTAATATTTTAAAACAAAGCATCCTGCCGAGGTAAACCATACAACTAAACAATTAGGTAATACACTTAATAGAAAAATAATTCTTAAAAAATAATTCTTAACTAATCAACATTATAAACTAGCAGCGCCCCGCGGTTTCACCCGCGTAAGTCCCGATCCCGTGGGACTATCGGGATAAAAAGTAGCCTATGCGTTAATCCAGGTGTCCAACTATCTACATACCAGTTTCATCGCAGTCGCTTCAGTGGTTTTTGTGTGAAACATCCATCCATCCATCCATCCAAACTTTCGCATTTATAATATTAGTGGGATGCGAATGTTAGTTTGTCTGTTTGTGTGCAACGCTTTCACGCCTTAAGTAGTCAACCGAAAAAGTATCGGGAATGGAATATTTCCACTGTTTCTGTCATATTAAAATCTTTTTAATTGAAAACTCCTTGGTTTTAAAAATCGAATACCATTTATTTATTTAAAAAAAGATTCTCGGTCTTATCACAAGGTTTTGTCGAACTTGTTTAGTCGTTGAGAAAATGGAATTGACTCGAGAAAATTCAAGAGCGATGATTTATTATGACTTTCGAAGTGGTTTAACGCAAAAACAGTGTGTTGACCGGATGATTTCTGCATTTGGTGATGAAGCCCCATCCAAAACCACAATTTATCGCTGGTTTGCTGAATTTCAACGTGGACGTGTCAAGCTCAGTGGTGATACCCGTCAAGGTCGTCCAAAAACTGCAGCCACCCAAGAAAACGTTGATGCTGTGCGTAAGCTGATTGAGGAAGATCGACATGTGAACTACCGCGAAATTCAGGCAACTTTAGACATTGCCATGAGTCAAATACAAATAATCTTGCATGAACAATTAGGTGTAAAAAAGTTGTTTTCACGATGGATACCGCATTCGCTCTGTGAAGAGCAAAAAGCGGCTCGCGTTACTTGGTGCGTCAGAACTCTCGAAAGATTCCACGCAGTATCCTCAAATGCTGTATACAACATCGTATCAGGTGACGAATCTTGGATATACGCGTACGAACCCGAAGCAAAAAACCAGTCACGAGTTTGGGTGTTCAAAAATGAGTTAAAGCCAACAAAAATTGTTCGTTCACGGAGTGTTGCAAAAAAAATGGTGGCCACGTTTGTCTCCAAAACCGGCCATGTTGCGACTATTTCTCTTGAGGGACAAAGAACGGTTAATGCAGAATGGTATGCTAGCATTTGTTTGCCACAGGTCGTTTCTGAACTCCGTAAAGAGAACTGCAACCGCCGCATCATCCTCCAGCACGACAATGCGAGTTCTTACACCACGCACAGAACAAAAGAGTTTTTAAAGCAAGAAAACATAGAATTATATATTATAGAATTAGGCCATCCGCCGTACAGCCCCGACCTAAGCCCTAATGATTTCTATACTTTTCCTAAAATAAAGAATAAATTGCGTGGTCAGAGATTTTCATCACCTGAAGAAGCTGTGAACGCCTTCAAAACGGCCATTTTGGAGACCCCAACTTCCGAATGGAATGGTTGCTTCAATGATTGGTTCCATCGTATGGAAAAATGTGTCAAATTTCGCGGAGAATACTTCGAAAAGCAATAAATACATTTTTAAATAGTAATGTTGTGTCACTTCCTTGATTCCCAAAATTTTCAATGCCGCCCTCGTAGATAGACATGTTTCATCCAGAAAAAAATGTAATAGTACAGTAACATAGAAAAATATAAGGTGTGCGAGTGCGAGTCTGACTTGCGCACCGAGGATTCCGTACAAACTTGTACCTACGTATATAGATAATTAGATAAGTTTTATTTAAAGACAAACTTGATTTAGCCGTTTTAAAAATTCTCCCCATTCATCGATATACGTCAAAGTTTTACAAGCGCAAAATACAAGTTTATAATGGCTAAAAGTATTTTTTATGTGATACTGTGGCTAATTAAATTGCAATAAAAAGAAACTTAAGTAAAAAACCATCCCATTTCTCAAGTTGGACTCAACTGCGCACACAAAATTTCATTAAAATCGATTAATTAGTTCATTTCGAACAAACAACTTGACACGATAATTTTACATATACCTATAGATATAAATTCCAATACACGTCAGTATCCTGTTCTAGTTCTAGGTTCCTCTGCCCACCCCTTTTTTCTTATAAAAATTTACCGCCTTCCTTTTTAAAAAACGACGACATTCCCAAGGGGGTTGGCGTCAAGCAGGCGGCCGCGAAAGAAACAAATGAATTAAATGAATTTCTCTTTGACGGCAGATAAGAGTTAAGGTTATGTGGCAATGTCAGTATTGCCATGTAAGATTTTCAGTAATGATATTAGATACAGGACCGCTAAGTAGCTACAATTTTTTAATGAATGTGTTGGTTCGAAATGCCACGCCTTAATTTCTACCTTTATTTTCCGTTTTATAAGTTACATTATTAATAAATCAAGATAACAGTCAAAAGTTTTGAAATTGAGCATGTACCCGTATATAATACTAATTAAAGTAAGTTTAAGCGGCGGTAGCGTAATGGCTAAGGCGTCGGACTTGCGATCAAGTGGTTGCGGGTTCGAACCCCACCCAGTGCACTACCGACGTTAACCCACTCCTAACACAATCATTTTAGCTTAGCTGGAGGGGTTAACAAGAATACTAGTAATGTGTGACCCACGTTGCTAGTATTCTTTAAAAAAAAAAAAAAAAGTACAAAAGGAAATTGGTAATAACATAACACTTTTAATGATGTGCCCAAAAAAAATATTCTTCAGAAGTATGTTAATATCTAAATTAAGCAAAAAAGGGCTGTGGTAAACTATTTCTTTATTGGCATTTATGAGTTCCTCCTTCAATGGGTGTATTTGATCTAAGGTTCCAGCCAAAAAACGCATACTTTTTACAAGCTTTTAACTTGCAATATTTGTCTGTATGTATGTGTGTTCGGCACGAATCTTGGAAGCTAAATTAGAACCACTTCCCGATGTTCGATCGGGCTCAAATTTGGTATATGTATCTTCGATGACAATACAATAATATGGTACCATGGAGATGTTCTGATACGATGGCCGTAGGAACCTAAAGACACATTAATAACAACTACTTTGTACGACTTTGTGATTCGCGCGAAGGCATGGAAACGACTGAAGCCTTCATCCGCGGCATGTGCGGTGTGCAGTTCGTCTCGGAATAGAAACCGAAGTTGAAGTGAGATAAATTAACAAAGTACGTATAGATTTGCTATATTGGTTTTGATGAGATGGGTAAAATTTTGCAATTCTATTTTATATTTAAATAAAATTTAGTGTTCCCTACTTACTTACCCGTCACTATACGTGGACTGAAAAGGGGGCTTTTTTATATTATGAACATGAGTTTATAATTGTCGTGCATTTGTGTGAAAAATATATTTTCATCGTAAATTAAAATTCGTTGATATTATTTGAAAGAAGATGAATATTACGTTAAACATCGGCAACATTATTTATTACACACACACACATGTCATTTAAAAAATCCTACTTTCCGTCATTGTTAAACAATAGCAACTTGGATATAATTTACTACTAGGAGGCACCCGAAGTATTGTAAGAATATCATAAAACCAATAATATCAAATAAATAAAATAGTCAAAGAGCTATTGATCAACCATTGGACTACATCGCAAGCTTATCAATAATATATTTTCAAATAGCACTCACTTGGCATAATCCTGTTTGCAGTACACCTGACGGTCTCTGAGGAAGCAGGAGGGATGTCGGTCCAGTTGCACGGCGCAGACGCAGCAGCGGAGGCAGCCAGTGTGCCACGCACCGCCCCCCACTTCAAGCAGAAAGCGGTCCGCGATAGGCTCGCCGCACGCGCAGCATATGCGGTGCTCCGTCTGGAACGTACAGAACACCTACCTTATAAAGGCTACCTCACACAATAATAATAAATTGTAGATCTCCCGGCTCCATCATCAGACCATTATAACCAAGCCCAATGAACTGGACTCGTCAAAACGAATCATATGAGCTCATACTCGAAGGGTCACTAACCACTAGGCCAAAAAGCCAGTCTTTGTTTTACTTTTGGTTTACAAGTAGCTACGTAAAAGTTCCACTATCCAGCCAGCTCCATCATCAAATCAGCTCCAAGATGTCAAAATAAGAGTATTGTCATCCGAACTACATAGTCTACATACACATACAAATTGATGGTATGTAGTTAGGTCGACACGTCGGGCAATTCAAAGGTATGTAATATCCATAAACTTAGTAGACTTTACGCTGTACTTAGTACAGCAATTCCTGAACTGTAATACTGTATTCTTACATACATAGTTTGATTTGGATATGACAATTAGAAGTAGGTTAGAATTGACTTGTAAGATTTGTTTACATTGTTTACGTTTACGTGATTTGTTTACGTTAACAAAACCTTGTTACAAATTTTCTTTTATTATATTCTGGATTACTTAGCGCGCTTATATAACACGAATGAACACACGTAGATACATTTGTTTTAAATACATACATAATACATTTACATAGAAGTACCCAGACCCTTGCAAATAGACATATTAATGTATAAAATATTTGCAATTAGCGGGAGACGAATCCGACGTGGTAGTCAAGCCGCCGCGCCGTATCTATAGGCGTCCATTAGACACTCATGCACACCACAATCATTACCAAAAGTCATGTTTGACGAAATAATATCGACATTAAAATCTAATCGTGCAACCGTCAAACCGTATAGGATCCCTTTAACAACATCCTTCACCGAACTGGTTAATGGATGAAAAGTATTTTATATCAAATTGAAAATGACCAAATTTCAGTCCAGAATATGATTAATTAGCAATTATTTTTTTATTTTTTTTTAAACATATCACTGGCTTATTTAATAGACAAATTCTATACCAATCGAAAGTATGAAGCTTATAGAATATGGGAAACGTCAGGTTGACTATTTTTTTCCCGTCACAACTCTTGGCTACCCAGGTGTAAACAGGTATATTGATACTAGTAACTTGCACTGATCTGGTTAATGAATTAAAATTAATTTAAAATAATAAAGATTATTTCATTACAATCAGTCCCGAATTTCCAGTTGTCGAGTTTTAAAAAGTGAAATATTTGAATTTTAAATTGTAATAGTAAATAAATTGATGTAAATATGCCAAGTATTAAAAGGTAATCTAAATAAATATAGGTTAATGTGTTTATCTTTATAAACAGAAAGTTAAAACAGTATTAAAAAAAAAAAACTACCTTGAATAAAACCGTCATGTAGGTGGAACAAAATTTTGAGCACCGTGTGACGTGAACACCTTTTTTTTTATTTATTTGGCTCACCAACAATTGAGTACACTGATACAATTATATGAGATACATCCAATAGACTTATGACTAGTGTAACAATTTCTTACAGGTAAGCACATCATGCACTACTTTTTCATTGAAATATATGAAATATTTGAAATTACATTGATATGGTTTTTATATTAAGAATAGATTTAAAAATTAGATTAGATTTACAAAGTTAGAATTACAGTGGGCCCAAACACGGATGCTTTTACAATATTTTGTTCATTGTACTTCTGAACCTACTAAGCGAGTCAAAGTGCACATCGACGAGGTCACTGCAGCTGTTTAACAATTTACAGAGGCGGGCGATAGGAGAATTGGCACCAAGGACAGTTCTGCGAATGTATGGATGTAAGGGAGTAATAGGAGCTCTTGGATGTTTCGTGGGCACACGCATTTTTATCCTGTTAAATAATTGGGGACAGTCAATTTTGTGTCTCAAAATTTTCAATAAAAAAACAGAATTTTTACATTGATATCTTTCAAAATAAGCTACTAAAATAAAATATTGATTGTCAATACTAAAGAAAATGTTACGAGAATTCAAAAACACTATTTGTTTCAGAAGGATTATTATTACAGGTCTTAAAAAATACCGTAGCGTAGTAGGAATTTCCACCATACGCGATTTCGTAGGACATCACAAAATTTATATTTTATTGATGCTATCGACCTTTGCTCGATAAAATCACAATAATCCAAAACAAAAAAAAAATAACTGTTGGCCATCAGTGCTACTCTTATCAAGTTAAGCAAAATTCCATATAAAATCAGAAGAAGTTAATTATGAATGTCATCACGAAGAGACAGATACGAGAATTAATTTTCATGCTTATAAAACGGCACCAGGCTCAAGAATCTTGTTTAAAGCCTCTGATACTGATGTTTTGATTATTTTGTTAATAATTATATGCACAAAATGATTAAATCAGAAATTTGGCTTACCAGTTGAGCAACAAGTAAGACTTATAACCAATATCTTGATTGTATTAATTGCACTGATTTAGCGTTGAAGTTGGGATCAAAATTATGCCAAAGTCTTCCCACCTTCCATGCGTTTACAAGTTGCGATTACACGGCAGCATTTTGCAATAAAGGAAAAGTAAAACCAAGTAAGTAAGTAAGTAGTAGTAATAGGTTATTCATCAATCACCGTTTTGATCGTGGCAAAACTGACAGCAAAACCTACCGTGTAATGGGCGCCATAGGTCTATAACATACATCATAGCACAGACACTGATCATTGCCTTTTTGTTTCTGTCTATCTTCATGTTTTTAATATTTCTAATTTATGAATGTCTTTCGACACTAGTTAGGAGTCCAAGATAATTTTTGTCTATATAGACAAAGACTTTGTGACTTCTCAATTGTTTGAGATCGTAAGTCTAAAGTTAAGTGTGATGTACATACTTTTGTCTAGTTCTTATAAAATATACCTATGTTCAGATGCAAAATAGAAAGTTATTTAAAACTACAAAGAACTGTATTTCAAAACTAATTTAACAAACTTTAAACTACTGACATCTAATAAAAGACGTGTTAATCGATCAATCAATTAGCCTATTACACTATAATATAGTACACTCCCAATGTGCGCCATAGTACAAAGTCCTTCGCCTTCCGCATTCAATCTATCCCAGTGAACTTCTTCAAGTCGGTCGGTCGTCAGTCCTACCTTCCGTTTACCGATTCGCGGTCTTAGACCTGTTTGCTCCAATAGGGATTGGTCCTTCGCAAACGTGGCCAGCCCATTGCTACTGCAGCGCACTTATTCTGCGAGTTATGACGGTAACGTACACCGTAGTTCATAACAGGACGGACCCATTGATCGAAGACCTTCGTTTTGAGACGTGTGACTACTACAAAATTTAACAGTAAGTATACATTCCAAATAAAGACCGATTTATGGCTTTTTTACGCTCTTCCTTGTATGTATGCAAGAATGTAGTAGGTAATTGAATTCAAATCTTTAATATCATTATTTTACCAGAACCTATCATGCATGTTTGTAATGTGAGTGGAACTAGGATAGCATACATAGTATCTCCGACAATGCATCATCTTAAAAATGACTATAATATATATGTTAGGTACTTACTTTATTTAGGGCCGTGAGTTGCCAGTAAAGCGTCTCCTGCAATTTTTTTTACATTCAACTGATCCACTGATCAATATTATCCAGCATGGCTTCATCACCTAGCCCGACCAGAGTCTAAGGCTTAATTGTAGCTATATATATATTCTTAGCAGTTGATGACAGATTTGGAATCTGAAACTGAGTGTTGGGATATTGTATCATGGTTTTTTGACAAGTATCCATGTAGCAAATAACAATAAGTCATGTAAAAAGCAGGTATGGCTGCTGGTTTTGTGTAGGTATGCAATAATATATAATAATCGTAATACACAAGCAGAAATACGTATTTTCTTTTAAAAATCGTTGTAGGATCTACACAAAAAAGGAAACTAAACGAACAAAACATCTCAATAATGAAATTACAGTATCGGATCTTTTCGTACCCTCTCGAGCAGAAGTGAAATAGCGGCGTGACAGTAATAACAATGAAACACTTAGACCCATCACCGCCCTCACCACAGAACTTAAAATAATTGCATACTTTAAAATTGAATTACGTCACAAAATGGGGCTTCGACATGTGGAAAACCCGAGTACCCCTGTATACGCGGTAATTACACTACAGTTGGTGGGGCGTTTGTTATAATCTAATAAAACAGTAACATAAACACAACACCCTCAGCTCTCTAGAGCAACTATTGCAACGTGATTTGAATAGCCATCGCTGATGAAGATTATTTTGTCATGTTTTAGGTGATGCGCTTGTAGTGAATGCTGTGAGTGGCAGACAGGCTCCACGAGCAAACCATTGGACTGTGCTTATCGTAGCCCTTGGTCCCGGTAGAGCGAGAATGTCTTTCAGCGTCCTTTGGTCGCTTTCACTCCGCAGAACAGTCCAAGTGTTTGGAAACAAATCTTACCAATGACTTTTGTTCCGATCGTTCGTTCGGTGGTCTGTGTCTTGTGTCCAAGTTCTGTGGTCTGAGTCTTGTGTCTTAAAGTGCACTAGGATTAGTATTTTTTGAGTCAGATTTGCTATAGAACTATTACCGACCGGTCGCTTAACATCATATAAGAAACTCCTACTTGGTTTAAAAAATGGAGATCTGTTCGAAACGCATTTCAGCTGAATTGTTATTTTTGCTAGAAATGGTTTTCGGATTAGGTTTTTTGGCGCCTAGAGCGACCGCTCTTCTCTGTCTACCACAGCAGACAGCAAGCAATGGCTTGGCAAAATGGCAAATGGTTATCTACAATAATTACATACGTAATTCTTGACCTGAGCGCCTAGTGTGAGTTTTAATTACATACCATTAATTACACAAATAATTATGTATATCTATAATAAGAAGCATTGGACAACACTGTATCTACCTTTCCCTCACTATTAATCAAATCGTAAGTCAACGAAATTCAATAAAAAACCATCTAGACTGCTATGATTAGGCACACAAAATTACAACGAAAATATGATATATAGAATATGATGACATATAATTTAAATGTTAGCTGGTAACTAAAATATTTTTTAAATAAGTAACAAAGCACTATGCGCATCAAAATACACAAACTATTCAATCTTATAACATAAATTTGTACCCGCGTTAATGGCACTCGACTTTACAAAATTCCCGTTTATTTACACCCCTGTCAATAAACTTGAATATGTCGAGGCCCCGAGTGGCGGGAACGCAGCCGGCCATCATGTAGTACCAAACAATGAGCGCAGAACATTGGCGTTTAGCGCCACTCCGGCACCCCACACTGCAATAAACACGCAGATCGTAACAGCTTCGTAACAACCGCACATATGTAACATGTTCCCGCAGTGTGACAACGTTCCTGCTGCGAACAATAGCTCCTACCACCTAACAAAAATCCTTCGTAACAAATGTCTTAAGGGAACCCACTGACGACGCCGTATAATAGATCCCCGGTGGCCGTATTGTCATCTTCAGTTGACTGATACGCTTTTTATGACATTTTTTTTAAACGAGCGAACTACTTGTGTATAATGACGATGTTTCATTGCATTTAACGCGTCATTTATAAGGGTTTGTTTGTTCTGGTCTTTTGGTTAAAATTATGTAAATGAGATGTTCCACTTTGTAACGCGAAAAGGCTTGAATTTTAATTAAGCGCTCGTATAAATTATTGTTTCAGTGTTAAAAGTACGTAACTGACATGATACTCGGATAAAATACAAAGGGTCAACAACGTCTCTGGTTGGGGCAAACAATGCAGCTTACACGAAGTTCATGAATTGAATGCGGCTTGACAACATGAGAAGCGTCGCAAAGGCATATTGTGCGATAATTTGGCGGGCGTTACGCGTGACGGGGTCTTGCACAGAATTGTTATTGACGTCGTAACACAAACTTTACTCCTATGCGTTATAAAGCTATTCAATTTTACTACTGTATCTATGAACTTGAATTACTTGAAATCACCTTTAAAAAGGTCCTTTTAACCTTAGTCTTAAACGTTCAGATTGATAGTTGTTATCTCACTAATATTATATTGGCGAACGTTTGTGAGGATGGGTTGAGGGATGGATGGACGTTTCTTACTCTTTCACACACAAACGGCAGAACGGATCTGGATGTTATTTGGCACAGAGATAGATTGTAGTCAGGAATAGCACATAGGATTTTTATCCCGGAAAATGTACTGTGGAGATAGATTACACCAAAAAAAGCCGAACAATGTCTTGGGCACATCTAGTACTCAAACATATCTTTTAGTGAAATGCTCGAGACTTAATCACTCATATTCCTGTTTTTTTATATTTAAATACTGAAGTCCTCAGATAGTTTACTCCTTTATGATAACCTGTTTTTATAACCCGGAGTCCCTAATCATTAACCTAGTAATACGCATTAAAGACAAACGTACTGTAGTATACCGACCTCTTTTAGTTTATTGCACTCAGCTTCTGCCCGGGAGTGGTAGGAAGTTTTGCATTTTAAAAATATTATAGTTATCTAAAAATATATTATATAGGTGTTCACAATGCCGGCGTTTTGACTTTACCATCAGCGTTTTCCCATCAATCTAGGGTACTCTAACAACCTCATCTCTAACTATAACAATATATAACTAGTAGGTAAGCAGATAACTACACGTATAGTTTGTTTAAAAATCTGGCATTAGAGAAAAATATAATACCATGAAGATGTTTGAGCCACATATCCGCACTAAATATTATTAAGTAGGATTTATCATCTAATAAAGTATCGTTTTCACTGTACGCCAAATCAGACACCTTTTTTGTAATAACCAAACACGCTCAATAAACGCCAAATAGAATATAATAGCTTCCCACAATAGTAAGTTTATAATCCACAAAATAAAAGAGCAGGGCCGGGTGACAGGGTGACAGGCGTGATTGCGGACAGTCATATTGTCCCGGCGAGGCCAAACTGTCCCGCTATTGTCCCGCTTCCGACTATTATCCAGGAATGAGAGGCCTAAAGGTGGCTTTACGGCGCGGCGCCTGCCTACGCTATTGTTATAAGCTTACGTTTGCAAATCCGATTTATATTTGAATATAATTGACTTTCGGCCTCATATCAGGTACGAGAGCGTGTATCATTGTGTTCGGCTGATCTCAATGGCATTTTTATCGGCTGAACATGATAAATGTATTTGGAAGATTAAGTGTTGTGGGTGGGTGCGCGCTACGACTCCATGGGCGCGTTCACGTATTCAAACATTTCAAACCTCGACATGGTTAAAACTCGTGGCAGCGGTTCTTACAATCTTAATCTTTTGTGTGCCAATTTGATATGATACTAAATGGTTTTGTCGTTATTTGGACCTGGGTCATCTCGTTGCACGATAAAGGTAAATGATTTTATAAGCAATTTTGTTTATTTTGGACTACAGGTACCCTAACATTTTCTTCCTATATTTTACGACTACGACTACTTATATTTTATTAATGGTTTTGTGTCCCGTCAGGGCTAATAATAATAAATAATCTGACACACATCCATAGGTACCTCAACAATGTAACACGTCTCTTTAGGTATGATGCATACCTACTTACAGATAAAAAGGTTTTAAATATTTTACAAAAATGTCTCATAAGTTTATCATGCCTATCTATATGTATATAAATAATGGATGGGTTGCTCTACAGTTTAATATGAAAATTAATCTTCATAACTACTTTTTCAGAAGTAGGTAAATAGGTAGCTAGTCATACAGCTACATGTCGAAGCTCATCTCTAGTTTTAATCGGCTACACAAGAGCTAAACGTTAGTTACTTTAGTTAGTGAAGTTTTTTTCGTTGACCTGATTCCTTCTGTCTGTTTTTAAAACAAAATAAAATTAAAAACTCCAATTTGTTTTTTGTTTCGCTATGTGAATACCGGGTGAAAAATAACAATTGAATAAGAAAAACTAAAAAACAGTTTTGTACTTAAGTACGTATTTCTAAGATAAGCTTGAGGAAAATCTTTCTAGTAAGCAGACAATAAGATACAAACGTTTTCCATAACAGTGGGCATTCAAAGTTACAACATTTTTAGAATAAAAATCTTTTTGGGCTCGTTTCATATTCAAAGAGGAAACAATTTTCTCCGCCGCGCGGTGCAAATCACGCGGAAATTGAAGGCGATTTATTCAAAATATTTGTGCCAACAACTCTTTGAAGAGAACTCGTGAATCGTAACAAACCGTCTCCGTTTTCGAGCGTTTCTTTACTTGTTTGTTTTCGCTCGACGTATCGCTGGAGGGTTCCTGATTTCCTATTTTTTTCATCGATCATCAAAAGTCAAAGCTCAAAAGTGTGTTCAAAAACCAACTGGCTAACAAAAAATCATTGGAAATAAATTATGTGTGCACGTCAGCGATCCGAGTTGTATCTCGGAGATATCTGGTGGGCGCACAAAGCGGCGGCAAGAATGGCGCAGCGGGGGCCTCCGCGCTATAATGGAGAGAGCTTCACACCATTCACGTATCGCCCTCGAGTTTTTTCACGGTGACGGGGGTCACATGGACCATCCGTCATTTGGACCAGACACCCACTAAGAACTATAGGTATGCAAATGTTTCCTTATCGACAGACTGTCCGTCGAGATGCCCTGCCTCGCGAGTAGATATGTGTTTGTCGCGTCCCGGGACACATCTTTAATCGCGCTTGATGTCATGAAACTACATTGTTGCAGTACTAATGTTTGTTCAGTCGCAGAGTGCTCCGCGTTCGTAAACTCTAGTCCATTGTTTTAAGGCATGAAGTCGAGGCGCTAGCGGAACAATCCGGCGCGAACGGCAGCGGCCGCCGACAGCGGGGCGGGGCTGGGCGTGGCAAGCGCTCGCCTTTACACATCCCTGACGTCGACGATGAATGCCAACAAACTTTCATCTATGTGTGCATTCTAATGTTTGCAGTCTGTGACGTCACCGTTACAAATATAAATACGATTGTAGACAGATTGTACCACCTATTCTTTGGTTTAAATCATTGGTTTTGTACCCACATAAATCAATTTAAATATATTGTCGTTTATGTATTATGATTTATATCACAGTCATACAGTATGCAAAGTAACATAGTAAGCTGAGCACATGGTCGATATGTTTGTTATTTAGTGACCGACACGTCTAGCGATACCTACTTGAACAACAGCCGACGTCATAATCTGTTAATGACTCGTGAAAAGAGCATAAAATGTAAGGACGCCAACCCTAGGCGGGTACATCGGCAACATGGTACGTACCTACTACAAATATAAAAGGTTCCCACATGCCTCAATCAGCGTTACCAAACGGCGGGTCTGTGCGCGCGGTGTGTCTCGCCAATGGCGGCCGCTATCACAACATATTAAGTAATAAACAGTGTTTAAAGACAAGCCGCGGCGCGCACTCCTCTCGCGGCGGTAATCACAAACAATTAGACGCCATGTTGCCGCCCCCCGCCGCGCCGGCTCGCGCGCACCTCGTTATTACCCTATTTATTGCATATTGGAAACAAAAAACATCATCACCCGAACGGCTATTATAGTTTTTGACTTAATTTCTAAGGCTCGTTTGAACCCAGCGAGACAAACTCGGTCCAAGTGGGCGCCCGTGAGCGACGGTCAGCTTTGTTCCGTCAAACGTTCCATTTTATTATGATCTCATCAAATTTTATTTATGCCCCAATGTAATCGAATCGATTCGTCTTTTCTTTCGGCTGTATTAATTAGTTTTGAGTTGTTATGAAAATGTCCATCGACGTGGCCCATTTAGCCTTCTTTGATAGCTAGGGACTGTTTTAATGTCCTTACGGTCGTCTCGATCTAAATAAATTTTTCATCGACTACAAATTTATGAGCCTTATTATAATAATAAACCTATGCGAGTATGATATAATATATAATCGGTTTAAATAAACTTGTCCGATTAAATAGAGACTCATTCGCAGGTGCCGTTGATTTGATACGAGTAGGTACGTAGAATAAATGTTTCTCTTTCTTTTCTTTCTTTCTTTCTTTACGTTACGTTGTAGGTAATTGATATTAACGTAGTACAAGCTTAATCCTGTTGTACACAAATATGTTGACAAAATTACTGGCCTGGTGGTGAGCGTTTATGGACGCCTATAAATAGTAACAACACCAGTGGTGACAAATGTACCTATCCTCCTTCTCATGAAATGCGGTGTTGCATGTAGCGATTGCCTATTAGCTCTTGCTTTAACGGTGAGCGACAAACATCGCGAGGAAACCTGTACCTTGTCTAAGAGTTCTCTGTTCAGTATTTAAATGTTAACGAAGTGTAGGTACCAACCTACACTGGACTCCTTGTCAATTAGGTACGACATATGCCACATAGTAGGAGTTATACGAGGGTTTTTAGGGTTCCGTACCTCGAAAGGAAAAAACGGAACCCTTATAGGATCACTTTGTTGTCCGTCCGTCTGTCTGTCTGTCAAGACCCTTTTTCTCAGGAACCCGTGGAGGTATCAAGCTGGAATTTGTATCTAATACTCAGGTCTACTGTCCTTGGAGTTGTGAAAAAATCAAACTTCTAAACCAACGCAATCAAAAGATACAGCCGTTTATGCCGCAAAGAAGAAGTCCGTTTCTGGGCCAAACCTTTACACGAATCAGATATGTACCAAAAAATTCGTCTATTTTACTTAATTAACCCATTTAAATCTTAGCCTCGATTACAATGGCCAAGTATAGAAAATAAGTAGATTTCTATTTATTGTTTTAAACAACCTTTGTAAATCTCTGCAGCACTAATTTTATTATATGTCACTAACTTCACAAACGCTGACATAATATCAATAGAGCGTTCCACTAAATCGATATTCTTACCTATGAATATCGATTTAGTGGAACTCGATACTTTTACAAATAAATAATATTCTATTGTTTTATGATAATTGTTTTATAGGTATTAAAATCAAATGTAAAATAGAAAATCTGTGATCTAATTGATTTTTAACTAAAGCACTATTAAACAATAATTAAAAGAAATAAATAATCAATAAAATCGATTACACTAGGGATTGCTCTTGTATAATTATGTCTGTCAACTGTCATGGCACAGTTGTGATGTCATTGTCAATGCCATTTGCTTTTCGTATTTTTGCGCAAGTGAATGTGTTTTGCCGTAATTCTTTTATCACACATTTCATTTATCACAATAATGAGTTTTTTTTATTTTAATATATTGTTGTAATCTCAGATTACTGTAATCAGATCACCTAGTAGATACAATATTAACAAATGCAAGCCAGTAGTGATGTAAGTGGGTCTTCATTATTAAACATAGTTTTCAGCTGAGGTTTTCGGTAATATTAATCAGATAAATCTGAAGTCACCACCTAAGCACTTTTTAATTAATCACTTACAACCTGATCGTGATAGTCTGCCGGCGCTGCAGCACAGTCATCGCCAGATTTACGTAGGAAACAGACTCAAAAATTAATTTTTTTATTAAAATACTGAAATAATAAAAATAACCTAAAATGTAAACATTGTCTGATTGTACCAATTTGGCCAATGCTGGGAGACGTGAAAATTGGGCTCGTGAAACTTTCCTAAGTGCTCTAAATGATGACCAAATTTCAGCCCCGTAACGCCAGGCCCAAGTTTCTATGGACTTTGGGTTTCTCCTTTCCGCACATTTTCGACACTCGCAAGAGAATCAAAATCTACATCTACTTTCCGTAAACTCAGAATCTTGAAATTTGTTACGAATCAACATCTTATAGCACAGATAAAGGAAAAATTGCGAAAACCGTAAATTTTTTGTTACATCATATAATAAAAATATTAATTTAAGATGTCTCGACGCGGAGGAAACGGTCGCCCACGTTATCCTGGAGTGCGAGGGAGTGGCCACACAACGGGCAAGTATCCTCGCGGGTGTGAGATCGCTCCTAGAAGCCGGCGAACGCCCCAGGAGGCTTCTGTGCTTCTGGAAGGAGCTAGGCCAGCTCAACTAGTCAGCCTATCTGAACGCATAATGGACCATCTATGAGTCTAAATGCGGAAACAGAGCCCTACACCAATACCAATACCAATAATAAAAATATTTTACGGAACCCTCGGTGCAAGAGTCCGACTCGCACTTGGCCGGTTTTTTTTTATAAAGCGAAATAGTGACAAACGTTAAAAATTAACCGCAGCTCCGCTCATGTTGTTAGTTGAATTACTAAGGGTATAGATATTATAAATTCCCGCTGGGATTCATCTGTTGTTGCGTATTACTGACAATATAAAGATCTTAGTTCACACAGGGTATATTTTTCCATTGTAAACTTAACATTAACAGTATCTATTTTTTAACAGACTTAAAAAAGGAGGAGGTTCTCAATTCAGTCAGAGAGTTTTTTTTGTGTGTACTTAGATAGATATGTTACGATGTCTTCGGCATTTGTGAACCGATTTCACCGACTTTCTAAGTTAAATCGGTTGTACTCAAGGTTGGTCCAATTTAATTTGAAAAAAAATATTTCTCCTCAACAGTGGGAAGTTAAGAAGTGTAGAATACAGCTTGTTATAAGCTGTCTTACTTATCATGGTTTAAGTGTATTGGAAGTCGGTGAAACTTTTTTTTAAGTTATTTAAATTTGTTATTTAAATTTCGTTTCCGACTTATCACCAAAGGATGTCGACGGGATGCGAATAGATATTCATACAGTGTTTTATATCATCATCAAAACAAATAAATAAAATTGAAGTGTTTGTTTGTAATGCCAAAATATTAGTTGTTTTTAGCAAAAATAAATGTATACTTTCTTGTTTGTACTGATTACTTTAGTTTAAGAACGTTTTTGGAGTTTACTCCTTAAGAATCGATTTGCATATAAGGCGCCCGGTATGAAAAAATATGAAGAGTAAAATTTAGTGATCGGAGGGCAGCGTAACGCTTTATTGTGCGTTTTATGCTTTTTTGGAGTTTACTCCTTATTCTCGACGCATGTAAGTAGATATGTGTATACCTTTATGTTATATATATGTGTAAATATATACAGATTATATAGAGGGAGGGAGAGAGAGAGAGAGAGAGAAATTGTAAACTCCAGTCGTGCGTCGGAGCTGACACACACATTGTTTTTTCTACAGGGCGTCATTTTCAAGTCATTTACGAAAAACTAAAACAAAGGGACTACACCTTTCCCTACAACTGTGCCAAAATTGGCACAGTTACACAGTTTACACGAGTTATTTCCCCAATTTTTCTTTCGTTGACTGGGAATATTCTTATTTGCCACTTGTCAAGACAGATTAATGAATAGCGTCTAAGGCGTCGGACTTGGAATCAAGTAGTAGCATACAGGACATAAGGATTTAGCTTAGCTCGAGGCCTTAACAAGAATGTTAGAAACGACGACGACGAGAAGCGACCTAGTAAAAAGAACAGGACAAGTGCGAGTCTGACTATCGCACCGAGGGTTCCGTAAGCAAACAAACTTGTATGTAGGTAACACGTCCATCTCGGGAATTAATTGCCGAAGATGTTTGCCCGTCTTTTCTGAAAGACAAACTTAACTTGGCAGTTCTAAAAATACTCTTCCATACATCGATTTAAGACAAAGCCAACTTTCCAACCGCAAAATATAAGTTTGTAATCACAAAAACTATTATTTTTATGTGATATAACAACAAATTAACGACTTTCGGACTTTTTTCCTTTACTTGTGCAGTCAGACCTTGCCTCTTACCAAATTTCATGATTCTAGGTCAGGTCAATGGCAAGTACCTACCCTATAGGTTCTGGTTAACCTGCAAAAGGTTCAACTTTGCTAAAATCTGAGGCTTAAACTCCGTATCTTTTTGATTGCGTTGACTTAGAAGCTTAGCTTAACTTTAAGGGACTGCTGACATAAGTATTTGATGTTAATGTCAAATTGATGCGTCCACGGGTGTCCTGACTGACAGATAGACCGACAGACGGACAATAAAGTGATCTTATAAGGGTTCCTTTCCTTTTTCTTCTTTTCATTAATAATAATACACAATAAACTTTATTATCAGACCAGAGTCCATACACAATATAATACATTTTTGATAAAATATTATAAATATATTTTACTTTATATATTTAAATGACGCTCTATGTGTCGTCATCCAATGCCACATAATAGGGTTTGAGGGACGGAACCCTAATAACACTCTGTTTTACTAAGAGAGGTCATATTACCATTATAGGCAAAATAAATTTCTTCAAGTCAGTTATGTGAGAGTGCTAACAAGACAATCAAGCTACACGCAACGATATGCGAATACTTCGCATTAAAATAACGACATGCCATTTTATAGAAATTTTCCGGATTTGGAGCATATCCGACTAACTATTTTCAAAATTACCAAATGGTGCCTACCGGATTCGGTAATCTGGCGCATCAGTTTTTTATATGCATTCTAATGATCATGAACGAACTGAAAATGACATGAATAGTCTGTGTAAAATCGTAGACAGCGTGGTTTCATACTTAACAACTCCTACCGCAGATCCTACACAATAACTGTTTATTGACTAACTATCTCAGTATTTATAAACTACAATTACAATTTATAAACTACACAATGATACTCGTCCATAGACGAATTCACAAATATACAAATACATAGATGCAGATAAATATATGTACAAATCACAGAAATCTAAATAAGGTAATAGAAATGGTATGTAACGCTGGGATCTATCAAGAACGCACTACATAAATAATACATAAATAAATAATAACTACACAATCACGCGTACATATGCACCGAGAATGTTATCCAAACTGAACTAAGCCTTATGTATATTCATTAAGATTGATATCACTTCGTATTGGTCCGCTCACTTCACACAAGGATAATAGATTCTGCATTTGTGGTAGTGATTGCGTAATCTACACTAGTGCTTGACTACGGGTAATACCGTAATACCAGGGAACCAAGGAATAATAGAAGAAAGTTATTAGTGGGTCCGTGCTTTATTGTTAAATATAATTTATTCTTTACAAAAATTATAAAAAGATGAAATATTAAAAATTACTGTCCTGTAAAATGAAGATATTTATTAAATAACTGTCTTTTTGGAACAATTTCAGTTGCATTTTTGCGTAACAATTAAGGCGGATATCACATTTAATTAAATAAATGACAAAATAAATGACGTCGACTGTAAAGTCGAGGACTGATCATATTTGTGAAAATGTATGTCATCAAAAATTAAAAAAAAAAAAACTTCACGTTATTCTCGCATCCACCATTTCAAAATATTTATTTACTTTTTTATTAAATCGGTTAAAACAATATTATAAACCTAAACTTACTACATTGAACAAGTTTATTATGTTATTTGTAGGTACTGCAGATTTTAACAGAGTACGTCGTCGTTTTGTTGATATATTGAAGTCATCGTCCTTATAATGAATCCAACAAATCAATCAACAAATAAGTTACCTATATCCACTTGTCTTTCGTACCTGCATTCTATGGGAATCTTAAATAAACGAAATAAACCAATAAAATAATATATTCCCTTAAGAAAACAATTTTTCATGTTTCATTTTTATCTTATGTAAAATGTACAGTTTGTGAGTACTACTGTAGGTATCCTAATATCGTTTAGCACATCTCTAGCTCGCGACGATTCTCTGTGACCGTGCCACTAGAAATGCTAAAGCCAACACTATTATTCATTGCGTTATACATTTCTTTTTGCAAAACCAAACTGTCGGATAGCATCCAACACAACGGGCAATGTAAGTAGTAAGTAGAAATAAAGCCCCAAATTATGCCAGTCGTACTATTTATTGGTAGTTATGTTTTAAAATGTAGTTTCATCAAAAACATCAATAAAACCAAAAGAAAACACTTACCGATGAAAGTTATCCAAATGTTATCCCTTGATTGGTGTAATTACACGTAGTAGACAAATTGCCGGAGTGGGCAATGCTGTAAAACACCATTTTTACAACCGCACTTGCCGATATAAAGTTTCACGAGTAACTGAGCGTAACATTGCGCACTGGTGGCGTCTGAGTCACCAGCGCGGCGACAAGTTTACGCGTTCATAGCACGTCTATTACCTTATTTAGATTTCTGTGGTACAAATAAATATAATACATAGATAAACAAAATAAACCTATGGTTATGAGGTCATGAGGATATTTCTGGCAAAATTTCCTGTAAAATTCCCGGACCTTAGTTTTAAATGGGTCAGGGTTTGTGGACCTCCTAATTTCAAATGGGAGCTCATACTCATAGGCTGGACAGCAAAGGAAGAATGAACAAGTGAAGAAGTGTGTGTAGGGCAAAGAAGTAAAAGTATTCTCTCTGTCATGATTGGAACATAGAAATTGAAGCTGTAAGAGAGATTAGTGGGACCTGTAACATTATTAAGAAGAGAATAAAAAGTAGTCAAAAGCCGCAGGCTACGTCGCTGACGGTTCGATGAGTAGACGCATGGTCATACTTGGAGATTGAAAATGAACCGAATGTAAGTGTTGAGAAGGTTCTCGAGCAGATCTGCATTCAGGTCGAGATAACATACATCACCATAATCAATTATTGGGAATCGCGATAAGGCACTTGTACAATTCTTTTTTACAATTGTTTTTTGATTTTCTTTTAGGGTTTAACTTTAGTTTATTAAATTATTTACTAACATATATGTAAGTATACAAATTGTAATAATATCTTTATTTTTGTACAAGTAAGTGTTATCCATCTATCTAACACTGTAATTTAATTTTTCAGGCAGGATGTATAGAAATATGAGCATGACCACCATGACACCTTTAATCATTCTAGGCGATCGATATACCAAACGACAATTACCCAGACGAAACGGGGGTGATTAGATTACATTGAAGTATATTATGTACTGTAGGTATTCTAGAGACGTAAGTAGGAAGTGGACGCGCTCCCTCGAAGCACGGCAGTCGGCAAACGGACAGTGGTTCACGGGCTCACGGCTCGGTGCCGGCACATTATAACTGTCATATAACTCACGCGTTAATAGGAGCGGCTCTCCTTGTGCCAACTATTAAATACTATTCACATTTTACGATAATGCCCAATGCCCAACAAACTGTTATTGACGTATAAATTCCGAGCTTTTTTTTTCCCTCCTCAGAACGACCGAAGGCGCCAGTTGTTTCTTGATATTAATAATGCTATGCTAGTTCAGTTTTTCGGGTTTAATTACGTCCAAGCGATACCGGCTCCGATGGGTGGAAAGTAGTAAATTAAACGGTCGGCGAGCCCCTTTTAATATTCATAGCGTTATCAAACAAAATTTTAAACTAATTAAAAGTTGTTTTAATTCCGTGGTTAAGAATAAGAGCGCCTGAAGCAACTCGTTCGATATGTTTGCATTCTGTTGCGCGACAGGAAATTGCTTACGCGCCTACCTACCGACGCGACGCGGCGACGTAGGGTCGTGTATGAACGCCGCCGCAATATATTACTCTGCTATGGATGTCTTTACTTGTTAACACAAATGTCGGGTCGGTGACCTTCAGTTTTTTGAATCCACATTATCTTTCCGTGTTTTGTAGCGGCACGAACGGAATTGGCCGCCAACGATTAAATCACACGACTGACGACTTTTTAGCCTTAAAAATATACGAAAGATACCGTTGCCTTATTTACACGTGAATCATTTTTCTGATGAACGGGAATATTTTGATGTTAATCTGGATCGCTAAAGCTTTGTCGTAAGTCGCAAATGACAACAGTGTAACAATGGCCGGCGCGGTGTGCGGCGTAGAGTGGTAATCGGCAGGTGTCATCCACTAAGTATACCTACTCACTTGCAGCTAAGCGCTATTTTGATATACAGGTGAAGACGCGTGCGCTCGCTCTTTGATACGGACGTCGATAAACATACTATGTATGACGACTAGCTCGTATATTTACTACGATAACACTCCAAGTAGGTACAAGCGTTCATGAATTATGCAAATTTTCGTCTAGAAAATTAATTTGAGGTCTCTTGATCAAGAATTCTTACACCTGCGAGCAACACACATAGCTATATGGTTATGTATATTATCTTTGTTTACTTTATCTCGTACTTGAGCTATTTTAAAGCATTATTACTCAAGTGTTCGCACTTTAATCGCTTTTAAACTAGGTACTTAAAGATAATACAATTATGTAGGTACAATCAAAATATTTTCTTCATTAAAATTTTTCTTTTCGCAATACGTTCTAAACACATAACGTTATTAGCACCTAGTTATGTCTATAGCTGATAAAAACGAACAAAAATGTCATCAAACATGAAACAGACCATCTTAATCTTTTATTAGTTATATAGATTTATAAAAAACCTACACTTTTATTATTAGAAGTTGCATTAGTCTTTGTAAATGCATGTTTTCAGCTGATCATCATTAGAGCCAGAGGACGTTTAAGTGACAAGTGACAAGTAACTGATGGTGAGATCGCCTGGTGGTTGCAGTTCGATTCAACCATAATTCATTACAATAAAAGTGCTTTGTTTTATCTCACTGACCGACATGCGACATAGGTGTAACAAAAATCAAACTTGTGTTATTGTTTAGAGTTTCCATACCTTCAACAAACATACTACTCCAACTACTTGATTTGAGAAGCTCTTCGTATACGTTTGCACATATTTTTTAATTAAGTATAACACATCCTACTAATATTATAAATGTGAAAGTTTGTATGTATGGATGTAAGGATGTTTACTCTTTCACGCCAAAACTACTGAACCGATTGAGATAAAACTTGGTATGTAGATAGCTGGAGACCTGGATTAACATATAGGCTACTTTTTGTCCCAATATTTTTTTTTAAACTCTAAATATTCCAAATTGTACTTTCCTCCTAAAACTTCTTTTGACCGCAGGCTCCCCAGAAACGTACCTAATTTTGACTGAAATTAAAGTGAAAAGTTTTGCCCAATGGAGCTAGTTAAAAATATTGTTCGGTTAGTTATTTTTTTATTACATTCTAATCAGATAATAGTTATTGTGACTGATGCTATAGAGGTTAAAAGTATTTTTGACTAAGAACGTCAGTCAAAACCACTTTTAACTATAAGTTTCCATTTAAAATCATTATCAACCAATAATTTCAGTTAAAACTGCTTTTAAACAATTGAGAGATTTTACTGTAACATAATATACGGCCTATTACTCGCCCAAGATCTAGCACTGATTTCCTACCTCCTTAATAGGGCCGATTTAGTACCTACTGATCAAATCTATTATTTCTACAGAACAGGTTTTGTAATACTTATTATGATGATGACAACTGTGATATTTCGAACCTGTTGTGTTAATAATAATGAAAAATACTTTTCCTGGCCTAACTCAGAATCATATGTCCATCTTCATAGAGCCATCCGGAGGGTTCCGCATCCTACTTTTGGAAAACGTTAATTTGTACCTAATCATTGTAATTATTATTATAATGATTTTACCACGTTGCTTTCATATGTTATCTAGCACAGCGATTCCCAAAGTGGTTCCGCGGAACCTAGGGGTTCCATAGAAAAGTCAAAAGGGTGCCGCGAAATTATTTAATACCACAGTTATTTAGTAAGTACGCTGTTAATGACGAATATATGCCCGAGAATATTGTTGCTGGTTGTTTGGCAACATTTATTTGATTTGTTTCGTATTATTAACTTATAGTGAGTTTACTTATGATTTAATAGGGTTGCGGTCAAGGAAAAAGGATATGTTTAAAAAAAATCTGTCTCATGATCGGTATTCTTTTCATTTAAATTTCAAGTTGAATTTTAAGATTGTAATTCAATTTCTCATAGGGTTGGAAAGGTGTAACAAAAAATCGATTTTTCACTTTATGATCGACTTTATTAACTTTGACTCTTTCGAAGTCGACTAATCATCACCTTCGACTTTTTGGGTTTTAAAAGTTTCTTAATAATTATAGCTGCTGCATATTTTTTAAAATAAATTTTAATGAATATAAATTTATAACAATCAAATAGTTCATTTTCATTTATTAAACGATATTAAAATGTCTTCAAATAAATTAAATGTAATTTTCTGAAACATTTATTTTTCACTAAAATAAGTGTAGGTAAAGAGGTTCAAACATTTTTAGGTAGATTTCTTTAAAAAGCAATTATTGATAAAACAGTGACACAATTTCATTCTTCACATTAAAAGTTAAAATAAAGAAAAGTGTTTCACTTTAAAACATTTCTTATAAAAGTTTTCGTTCTTATTTAAATTACAGTGACTTTGATTTGTAACTGTTGTAAAAAATCATTTGATATGGGGTTCCATAAAATAAAAGGTATTTGCTTGATGTTCCGTTATCTTAAAAGTTTGGGAACCCCTGATCTAGCAAATCAATGCGAGCGTGGCACTCATACAACGTGTATCTATATATTTTTTTAATAAGCATTTTTTTAGTTATTACAAATAACGTTATCTACCGATTTATAAAATACTATTACACCCCAAATGTTTTTGAAAGTTTTCAAAGGAGAAAATCTTCAAAACCCAATCACAAGTGACAGCAACGCTAAACGTGATACATACTCGTATGTAATAAATATAGTTTAGTAGAACTAACAAAATACGCTTTAATAACAAACTGCATTAACAAGCAAAAAAAATAATTCACTATTTACCTCTTGTTGGACTCGCCAATACGATTCATACGAGCCCAAAGTCAAGGGTTTTTACTAGTAACCACTAAAGAGTTCCACTAAACACCTCGTGGCTGCATCATCAGATGTCATCATGTTCGTGGGAGAGCCATGCTTCGGCACGTATGGGCCAGCTGGACCGGAGTTATGCCATGGTCTCACAGAAAACCGGCAGTGAAGCAATAATTGCATTGCTTTTGAAATTAAAGAGTTGAAGAGTTTGAATGAGTGGGGTTACCGGAAGCCCTAACCCTTCCCTCTCCCCCTCTTCCCCTATTCCCACCTTAAAGGCCGGCAATGCACTTGTGACTCTTGAGTTGCAGGTGCCCATCGTCGGCGGTAGTCATTTACCATCAGGTCGTTTGCCCCCTATACCATAAAATAGGCAGTCATGGGACTGCGGACAGAAGTGAAAACTTAAAATAAACGACGAACTTAAAACGTCACATTAGCAGATTGGTGACATCAATTAATAAGGAGCTGACAGAACTCATCATCCATTCAGATAGTGGATCTATATATGTATTATTAGCGTGACGAGTGCAGTGCTTCCCCATAGCAAAAGTGCACAAACGTGCATAAAGAAGTTTAATCTTCAAAAAAAAATCAGATCAGCTCCAAGATACCAAATTATCATTACTATCACATACATACCAAGTATCATTTGTCATCCGAACTACATATGAATACAAAGTTTGATTTGAGTACGACAGTTAGATCTAAGAAGAGCAAATCTAAGAAGTGAATTTTCACCTACTTCTAGTAGGTGAAAATTTACTTCTTAGATTTGCTTACATCGTTAGTTACTTGCAATAGGGAATATGCATGTTGTTTCAATTTATTTGATTAATTTGCCCTTGAATCTTTATTGTCCAGATATTATGCCTAAACAATTATTTTCTTATTTAGTTCCTGTTGAATTGCAAAAAATATTATTTAAAATATGCAAAATAAGGGCGCGAAATTCAACTTTACAAAACGCTTCACCATTGGTCGAAACAAAACATGACGTGACATTCCACGTTCTGTCATTTATCGGCGCCTATATTCGTAACGTTACGGAGAAAGATAGGTGTTCCTGTTGTTTTTGCTCTTAGCTAGTGAATTTAAGCATTCTAGTGATATTAGAAATCATCTAGGACAATGACTGAATGTAGTTTTGTCAAAGCACAATCGGACAATCTACCGAAAATAGGTGCATTCATGATGACTGTATATTTTGCATCAAATCCAGATTTTACGTCCGCTGAGGTCAAAGGAGTGAAAGCCGCAAGGTAATTATTATAATACTTGTTATATTATAATCTAAAGGTATGTAATGTAGTGTTTTTACACTTAGGGACAAAGCAATACCTATAAAATGTTTTTTTAAACTTTATCCATCGTCTATTAATTACAATAAATAGTAATTACAACTGGAAATATGGTATAAAATTACTGTAACACTTCAAGTAAGTTTATGAAACAAACACTGAGCGTGGAACGTGACGTCATCCAAGGCCCGCGAAATATGGCGGCGTTCAAATCGAGATAGATAGATAGAGTATACTTTATTGTACACCAAAAATAGGATACATACAACATTCAATATTAAGTAGCATACAATGGGCGGTCTTATCGCAGTCTGCGATCTCTTACAGACAACCTTTGATGGACTATACTGTATAGTAATAGGTAACTTGTGATGCACATTAGTCTTACTCCTACTTACTAAAACAATAACATGTATACATACACACATACATACATATATACATACATACATACCCATATAAATATATATATATACACATAAATACAGATAAACATATACATAGAGATTATTATTGAGGTAGGTGGTGACAGACCTAACTATCTACGACCTACTTCTAAATGTTTAAAGTGGTAAATCGGGAATTTAAAACATAACTTTGGTAAGGTTGATTAACCTTACCATAGTTAGTTATATTTAAAATCCGGATTTAATTTTTTCCAACTTATGTCGTAGGGTTCAGCACTTTTTATACAACTGAAGAAGTAAAGAGGTCGTTCGTCGAATAGTATGAGGACTATAAACGCTTGCAACCAGCAAAAAGCGAAGAATTGGTAGACAACCCAAACGGCAATGAAAAACAGAGTAATGTGTTTCGAACATTTTGTGGTACAGCGCCTTCTCAAAGTCCCTCATTAAAAACCCGTGGAATGGTCGGTGAATCACTTCTAATATATTTTAATTAATGACCTTTTTGCTTATCAAATGTAAATTTTATTTGGCAAAATCATAAAGGTACCTAATCGAATCTCTTAGTGTGTGCGTCTTGTCAGTTCGACGCGTCAAGCGCTGCGGGATGCCGCAGAGCCACTCTTGTGCGCACGCGCAGCTAACAGCTGTCGAACATTCGAACCCACCCGCGCCGCGTTCTGAACATTATTGTTTGTTCCAACTGGTGAAGACATCCGACTTGTAATTAAGACAACCATACCATACATACATATATAAAAAACAAGCTTTTGCCCGCGGTCTCGTTCATGTTAAAAGTACCTACTTCTTTTCTGAATAAAAGGTAACCATTATCCTTTTCTGTATTCCTGACAACGTGTCTATGCACTTGCACGATGATCCATTGAGTAGTTAAGACGTGGAAGCTCAATAAACAAACTCACATATATAACACTAGCTGACCCGCGCAACTCGTTTTTGCAAACATTTTTCATTGATGCTCGACTCCTATTTTTCGTAGTGTGATGTTATATAGCCTTCCTTGATAAATGAGCTATCCAACACTAAAATATTTTTTCAATTCGAACCAGTACTTCCTGAGATTAGCGCGTTCAACCAAACAAACAAACTCTTCAGCTTTATAATACTAGTATAGATTCATAGAGTTAGAAAGGTAGCATTAAACCAGGAGATTTTGAGTTGGAGTATCTACTTAGGTTAGGACATCAATAAACCCTATTCCTCTCTCCTACTGTACCTTCTTTACAATGCGAATAGTTTAATTTAATAGCCAATACAGGGTCTATATTTTTAAGGTTACCATCTATAACTACACTATAGAAAATAAATATATACAACAGTAATGGATTATAATACTAGCTCAAACAGTGGTATAATTATATTCTAGGATATTTTGCACAGCACTATCTAAAAGAATAAAAAATACAACGGTAATAGAACTCTAGATGACGAGGAGGAATTCAAAGACGCCACAGCATTTACATCTTTTAAAAATATTCCATATATCCACAGGTTTTTATATGTAGTAAAACCCTCAGGGTTGCGGAAGAATGCCAATGCGATTCTCGCTCCCCCGATCATGGGTAAGCAGTGGAACATCGGGGTGGTGTTTAGTCGGTATAAGTCCGAAAGACAGACATCCATGAGGATCTTTCACCTCGTTACAAAAAAAAAGTAGTAAAACTCTATATATTTACGTTTATATAATTATAAATGCATTCAATTATGCTCTCAATTGTACTTGTACTAGAAGACTTGAATCATTGTACTTTTTTTAAAGTTGCAGTTGTGAGCGGTTCTGGAACTCGTGACCTTACTCTGTTTAAACGAAAAGTGTAGTGCTCTTCTTCTGCTAACTATAATCTTCTCTACAGCGCATTAGAAGAAATCCTGTTCCCTTCTGTACCAGCCCTTCAAACCCAGAACAAATAATGATGTGTAGAGCATGACCATTTTTTATTGTTTGTCAGCAGTCTGGTTACCATAGTACAGAAGCTGTCTAGTTTGGGTTCAGAGAGACGTGTGTGAAATGTGTCAACTTATTATAAAAAAATATTATTGTCACCTGAGATTGATGGAATATTGACAAACTAAAACTACTACGAAGTCAAAAATTATTATTAAAAGGTAGATTTTGTTAGGTATATCCACCTTTCTTAAAGAAAGAAAACAGGTTACAAACTATCACAGTCTAGACAGGCTTTCGCAGGCAGGTCGAAAATCGACCATAGTCATGATAATGGTTTATTATTGTCCGTCAAAACAACAGGAACAATCTGTTTCTATTTTTTTACATTAAGGCTCATCAATATCTACCAAACAAAACAAAAGGAAAACAGAAGAGAGAGCAATACGTTGCTGCCTTATCTTAGACTATTCATATACAAAAAGACTTCGCACACGAAACTGTACAAGAGCCTTAATACCTGAGTTATTTTTGTATTCTTTATTTATTAATAAATGAGACAGCAATCAGGCGAATCTATTGTTCTGGTAGTTATCGGAGCAACCGTTTTATTACACCTACGCGGTTCGCGGCGCCATCACTCCGGTATCTCGTAGTCTTTATTGCCTTTTCACACGCTTTTACATGTCGGTGATTATCTATATACCTAATGATTATTGTGGGCCTCGATACTCGACACGAAAGCGTATATTTTTATCTATTAAGTTTTACTAATTGCAGCTGATTTGATGGTTAGAATAGAACTTGCCTTGGCATATAGGAGCCGCTGGACTTACAACATTTGAGGTATAACTTACATCATCTCATTTGGAGGTTAATTTCTATATTATTAGATATTTTTTAGAAAATGACATTACATCGAGTAGCGATAGTTTTACTGCTAATCAAATATTATTTTTATATAAGTTCCGTTCAGGTTACCGACGACAATTAAAACGTGCCAACCAATGTTGTCACCCCCCGGTTACTAATTCAATGGAGGTCTGATGATGCGAAGACCGCGGTTATTGTGGAGGTGAAGGGCTTACCCCGCCGACTGGCTCCTATTACAACTGTAACCCGTTATCAGTATGATCATCATCATCATCATCATCGCGTTGAATCCCGGTTGCAACCGAAGCTTCCGCTTCGGTGCCCGGGGTCCGCTTTCCTACTTTTTCTTCTCCACTTCGCACGATCTTCGGCATCCCTGGTAGTAAGTCCATTGGCACGCATATCACCCGTTACGACGTCAAGCCAGCACTTTTTTGGTCTACCCCTCCTGCCGTTATCAGTATGATGTGAAATTTTAAATTCCGATGTCTAATTTTAACTCCCATAATTTGATATATCAAACCTCCTATCAGACCTCGTGGGAATATCGGGATAAAATATAGCATATGCGTTAATCCAGGTCTCCAGCTATCTACGTACCAAGTTTCATCGCAATAGGTTCAGTGGTTTTTGCGTGAAAGAGTAAGAAACATCCATACATCCATCCAAACTTTCAGGACGATGATTAAACTTAAAAAATCAAATTAACATTATTTATGAAACTATATATTTTAACCCAATTAATTTCATTCAATAGCTCTTTCAACTATAATTGTGTTGTGGTCTATGCCTGAAACACCTTAAACAAACCTTAAATAAGCCTGGCCTTTGTAGGTTTGTTTTAAGCGGTTTCAGGCAAAATCAATCATGACAGTATTATCAAATCTCAGTGTTAGCACAAACCAGACTGTAGGCGCAAAATTACTCTAAACACTAACACAGAATACATAATAGTACTTAGGTACTGATAGCTACAAATGGTAGATCATATGTCATACTAGTATAAAAACAGGTTTTACCATGAGTGTGTAGTTAAAATGAACTATTCTATAATCATCAACGGTTCTCAAAACAATCGCTAGAAACTTTGTAAAATAAAGAGTTTCATTTTATTTCATGAGGAATCCTAGGAGTACTTATATGTGGCGTGTTACTTCATTACATACTCGCCCAATAAAATGCACGTCGTAAAAATAAAGAATCCGTATGGAATTATCCAGTAGTTATCCAATTATGTAAAACTGAATAACACTTGAACACGAAACGGCAACACAATTTAACAAAATATGACATGAAATTGGCGAAAAATAGTTGAGAAGTTCTTGATCCTTTATGTAGTGAAATGGTCTAAAACGTTGACGTTGAGTGGTGGAAAGGTTGGCTCCTGCCACGACACACCTTTCGACTCGTCACTTATTAATTGTGTAAGTTCCCATAATTAAGTCATCATCGCGGCCGACCGCCGCCTTTCTTCTTTATTAACTATATAAACTCTCATTCTCTACGAATTCGAATCGAATAAATTGGAGAAGCTATTCCTTTTTTAATTGCTCTTACGGGACTTTTATTTAGTGTGTACCTACAATAAAATCGACTGTTTATTGTAGACGATCAAGTTTATTTAGCAGCCGCTTTCGATAGACATACGCCTATTACGAAAGATGTTTCAAGTAAAGTGTGTACTCGTGTGCTGTAGTTCGTACACCGAAATAGTGACAAGGAGTTATCGCTTAAATCATCTTTCATGTTGGAAATCTAATGTAAAATGAAAATAGAGGAAGGTCTTCTATTTTTATATTATTATGACATGTTTATAACCCAAAACACACTGTTGGTTAATCAAGTCTTAAAATATATACAAGGAAGAATAAAACAGTAATAAAACAATAAAACACTTTGCTGGTGCAAAAACAAAATTTTGAGAATTGTTTTTAGGTATTTAACATCGTTTATCAACCTCTTCTTAGTGCTTTCTTATTGGGCAAGTAAATTAAAGCGTTCTATAGAAGATTACTGCTGAGGGAAGCACTAGGCACTAGTAGGTAAGTACCCGTTTGAAAATAAGCGGACTATATGCTAGTTATGTACTAAACGGTTCTGTGTAGTGTAATTCAAATAAGGATCGTCAAATCGTGGAAACCACATTAAAAGCTTAGGTTAGGTACATTGGAGGTTAATTTATAGTCTGTCTAGCCAAAACCACGGCTCGTAAATAAAAATAAAAGGTTTGTTACGTCAAGATTATTTTGTAGCAGCTAACAAATATACCTCTACTTATTGTATTGCGTGTAAACCTAACAGCATAGGATCTGAATACACTGTCCATGTTAGAACCGTACGCTTAGTTGCTTACATGAAAATGTAGGAAGCTTCGATAGTTGTAGGATAGATTTCTGCTCCAAAAAAAAGATCGTTTTTGTAAAAAGTTGATTATTCTCGTTAATTCTTATTTTAACTCCATTAGGTACCTACCCACACATACTTATAGTAGGTACCTACAAAAGCGTCAGTGTATCGACTTGCACAATATTTGTATACGTTAAAGGTCGTCCTCGCCCGTCCGCTCCATACTCAAAGACGAAACAATGTCAAATGCCTACATTTTATACAAATTGGTTGTGGACTGTGTAGCTGCCAACACAAACATGATTACATAATCAGTATACCTCTTTTGTTCAAGATGAGTTGAACAATATCTGACGTCACAAATAGAGAAATAACGCGAATTTAATACCGAACAGGCTATTTGTACAGAGGTGTTTGATCGCCCGCTATTGTGATCGCTTCAGCCGCACTGAAAGTAATTTACACAAGTGACTCTTACGTACAACAAACAAGCAACAACGCTACTTAATCTGAACCTTATTTCTCACAAATAGAGTCGTATATTGATTCACGTGAGAGCTTGTTGTAATATAGATGTCAGCTGGACGATACGCCTGTTCAGGTTAAGTTTGTGTTTCACACGTTTCAATGACGACCCACATTCCTTGACTATATTTTATTTATTTTATTATGAACTGTGCTCTGTGTTCTAGTATTTTCGTTGGAACCATAGATATCTTGCACTGTTCATTAGATTAAGGAGGCGAACAGGATCAAACATTTCTGCTCGAATTGCAGGGTAGCAGTGGCTTAGGGATTTTTCACGCAAACAAACAGACAATAGTCGTGACTAGGACTGACAGTAATTATTATCAGTCACAAAACAAACAAAAAATAAAAGCTCCTTAAAAAATCTTCCAATTGGGAACTAACTAGTATAGGGGTAGTGTACTGCAAAAAGCGCTCTTAACCAGCTTTATTAAGGTGTTCCCGGAGGCTTTCTTCTGAGGGTAGAGCCGGGCCAAATGCAATAAACCCACTTGTGACGGAAGACCGTATGGTTTTAGTCGGTTCGATTTCAACATAACCCTTCACCGTTAGCTCCGGTGAGGTGTTGACCCATGGTTATTTCCACACAAAAGGTACTGAGGTTTTTTTTAAGTGGGTTCACTAGAATTTCTCGAAGGAGGCATAGGGTTCGGCAAGGCACTCTGTTGTTATGCGTGTGTAATACTTTAAAGTACCTCCGGTAAATACACCAGCTCCAGTTATAGTCTAGGTGTGCTTGTTTGCTTACGTAGCTGTTGCGCAGCCTACACTTCAATAGAAATATCATAAAAATATATAATTTATAACATTCGACAATCAAACTTTTCGTAAATATTAAAAAAACAAAATAAATTTGACACATCATGCGTCGAGATGTCATCGGAGTATATATTAATGTTAATAGCCTCAATTTGTATAAAAAAAAAAAACTATAAACTGGAATAGAGATGTCTAAATCTCAACTCATTTGGAAACCAAATCCTTATTACATTATTATACTCGTAATACTTAAGTGTATTGTGAATTCGCTGAATATTTAACTAAACTTCACTAATATTAGGGGTTAGTGACCCTGACTGCTGAGTCAGAGGTCGTGGGTTCGATTCTCAGCCAGGACAAATAATTGTGTGATGAGCATGATCATTTGTTCTGTGTCTGGGTGTAATTTATCTTTATTATGTATGTATTTAGAAATATATAAGTACATATGTTTATCAGCAGTCTGGGTACAGGCTCTGCCTAGTTTGGGATCAGACGGAGTAAGTACCTATGTTTGATACTCCTTTACTCTTGAACGCGTGGAAATTAAGCGAGACAATGACGAAAGACACATGTGAAAACTTCTATTCATTGCATGATAAATCCCTTATAGCAAGTCCTTTACTTACTAATAGATCGTAATTCCACTGATACCATTCGCCTATAAGATGAATATAAACAGTTAGATTGGGTCCTGGATTAAAATGGAAAATGAGATCTAGGCCGGCGAAGCCGTGCCGCATGCGAAACCTGGTACCTATGTATGCGAGTTATCCAAAATATTTGCATATTTTTTTTGATACCGGTAGTGACCAACAAAATTCCGATTTAATATAGAACAGAATAGACTGTGATCAGTCTACTTCTTTACAAGCCTACGGCTATGTGAAGACTATTGGCCTGAAAATACTTTTTTTTTCCGTGTAGGTACTTTACCTCCTTATGTTATACTATACATTTTATTGAAATTCTTCGTGAACTTAAATAAGTTTGTGAAATAATTGATGAGCCTGCGATTGTCTTTTTTTTCAACGTAACTTCATACAATTGATACTTTGTCTAGTTATTTTGTTTTATATACCTCATACATCCTATCTTGCATAATATATTACCTATACGGTTATAACATAATATTTATGAGCATAACGGTGATATTCCAATGAAATATATAGCTAACAGCTTTTTAGAAAAGTAATCAAGATATTGAGAAATCTTGCATTATTACTGCGTATTCGGCTACAACTTATTATACAATAATTGAATTCAATCTCCCAAGTCCAAGTAAAACTATAGTGCCTTAATTTTAGTTACTTCTTTACCCGCATAAACTTACATTCTCGTTCTTCTCTTTGGTCCCTATAAGGCTCTTCAAGTCAGTGTAATATGTTTTTATGTCCCTACTAGGTAAATACAAGTACGGAAAGTAATCGGCCATAATATATTTGAAATTTTTTTGAAAGAAACGAAATGTTTTTTTCCTTCACACCTTAGTACACTCATCTCTGCCTTCGAGGATGCTATAATGTATACTAAAATTGAAAGCTGAATAGTTTTTTTTGTTTGATTGTTTGTTTGTTTGAACGCCCTAATCTGTGAAACTACCTACGAATCAGATTTAAATAAGTATTTTGGTATTGAATAGAGTATCTATTGCGGTAGATTATAGGCTAGAAACGAAGCAGTGACCATAAACTCAGGTAAAATATAAAAATATGTACATATACTTCCATTAATATGTGTATAAATATAATAAACATTGCAATTAATTAATGTTATCTTTCTTTAAGCAGTAGAAGATGTCTGTTTGGTAATTATACCTACAACACAAACTCCTCATCACCTACCTACGTTGTGTAGTTAGTCTAAATGTTGTCGTAACAGTTTATTGTATCCTACCTATTCCTGTATGTCAAGTTTGGTGAGCGATAAAGAATATCTATATTTTTGCATAGATTTAGGAAAGAAGCATAACATAAGCGGTAAACACAATGTATCTAGTAGTATCTTCACAAACACAACCCACTTGTATAGCGTTTGTGCCAATACCGGTATTCTCTGGCAATACCGGTACTTACAGTGAAAAGTGCAACGCCTACTGATATATTGTCGTTGTTCATGTTGTCTATGCGCAAGGTGCATTCGCTACAACTCTACGAACGGTTTTGAATTAATTATATGCCGATATAAAAACTCCGTTGTGTAGGTATTGGGACACGCTTCGTAGTTTTAAACGTTTTAAAAAGGAGTTATTTCAGTGTCCTTTGTGGGCGTTATGTGGGCTTTAAAAATGAAGGTAAAGCGTTATCGATGGTAACTATAATATTAGTTTTAGTTAGTATTATTTAAAAAAATAACAAAAAGATACATTATTAGATGAATGAAAAAGACGAAGAAGAGACGTCTCTGAAATTATGTGTTATGATTTATGAATTAATAGCCCAGCATTGCAAAACAGATCTACAGCGCTCTAAGTACAATAAGATAGAGACATAAATAAAAGGATATTATTTTTTAGGACACTTAAAAGAGTTATGATAACGTATCGCAAATTTAGACTGACGTAAGCTGCAGCCAAACTGATATAAATCACTCTTAATTAACATTAATAAAAAAAAATCAAGTTATTAATAGCTATACCTAAGTCTAAGTCAACACGAGAGTAAGCGGCAATATGAATAAATGTGGTGGTCAACAGAGGTGTGCAAGTCGCGAGTGGAGCGCCCGGCTTCAGGCACAAATTGATAAATTACACGTAGTTGAACATGCTTAATCCGAACGAAATGAGCACTTACGGCGGGATTACACCTCGGCGAGGTCCCGCGATGACATTAGCGGACCGGAGCGGCGCGGGCGCACCAAGCCCCGCGCCGAGTGATGCATGGCCTGCATTGTACTCCGCGCCACAGCGCATTTGTAACCACACCGGTGATATACAACGCTTTTATGTAGCACCTATAATAAGTTTATAATGAAAAATGTTATTCTGTAACCGTTAAAGCCGCTGTTGTAACTCCTCTATAGGTAATGCTCTTGATAAAGTAACGTGCCCTGTTAATGCTTGGTGTCCGGATAATCTTTTTTTAAGTCCACTTTAGTTAGGATACTTATAAAATAAGAATATGAACTCCGTAAGGGATAAACATAATTTGTGGTTAGATGTAAATCGAAGTAAAATTACTAAAATAATTTGTTTTGCACTACGTATATATACAAATAAAGCTGTCTAGTCTAGCAGACCTGCTACCTTTCAACTACACAGTACAAGATATATAAGAGCAGAATTTAAGTTTATAAATACACATTTACGCGTAAGAAATAGATTATTATGTTTTACATTCTTAATATTTCAAAATCCATAAGTTCAAAGAACATAAGTGTATTTAATGATTTAAAATTATGATGAATTTTCAAATAAAATGTTTATTTAACAATTAATAATGAAGGCAATATTGCTACGATCAGAGTAACAAAAAAGTTTTAACAGACTTTTTTACAGGGTCTAGGCCTATTACATTGCCAATTAATAGTTTAGAAGTTGTCAAGTAGCCAACGACGCGGACGTCCAGAAGCGTGCCTACTTTCTAATAAATGATTTTGTTTTGATTTCTCGATTAATAGTCGCGGAGTTTTAGGAGAAGAAAATAACGTTATTTGATCAGAACTAACATAATCATTGTACTTATTACATTTTAGCACTGAAAGACATCGAAGGCCATTGGGCTTATGAGTCCGAAGGCATTGGCCCCAATTCTGTTACTTCACTCGCTAAATTAAAATTCACTAAATTTTCTTCATATAAGAAGTAATCCTTGTAAACTTAGAAACAAGGTCTTATTTCAAATTGAAACAAGTAGGTAACATATATCGCTATCGAAATAAGCAATTTATTTGTCGACTAAAGTCTGATACGCTTAAATAAACTTTAATACCACGTAGCAAGAGCCGCTATCCGTTGAATGCCATCTCTTTTGCTTTGTGTTTTTAGTAAGCGTCTTCGTGGGTGTAGCTTAAAAACACGTCATCCTTGTTCGTTTTGAACAAGTTTTTATACGGCAATTATACAGCGTTTGAATAAATGAAGACTCTCGCTGCGTGGAAATAAAGTTGAGTATACGTTGACAGGTTTTATTGAAATTTAGCGGCGCTGAGAAATAGATGCTAGTAACAAATATACCTTATTACGAAGAACACTAGGTTGATTTCATATGAAGAAATTAATTCAGGTTTTAGTTTAGTCAAGTGTACAATAGAATCGGCACCATTAGCGGCCTTTACACGTGCGCTCTATCGCGCGAGATACGACAATCCTGTGCGAAGGAACGCGAGTGTTGAACGTGGGCCCGCGTTCATTCCTCATGTCGGTCGTGTGCGCAATCCTGTCGCGTTCTGTTGCTTTTACACGCACGATCTTTCCTTCGCTCTTTCCTGTGTTTATTTATCATGGCGGACGTGAGATCGTGGAGTAAAGAATTAGTTATCGAACTAATTAATATTTATAAATCTTTTCCCTGTCTTTGGAAGATTAAATCGGAAGACTACAATAATAAAAATCTCAAAGAAGACGCTTACAAAAAAATTATTGAATTTTGTAGAGAAAAAGGATTCACAGATGCCAATAGATATTTTGTTGTGAGTAGGCTAACACCAACAAAACTGATAGCTTGCGCCATGATACATCTTCTATTCATTTTTCACCGCACGACTTAAACAAAACTGTGGTACTCCCATAAAACCGTGCGAAATGCACACACTCCAACACGCGCTAGTTTCGCGCGGTCTATCGTGCGCGACTACCCTTTATACGGACGCTCTTTCCGCTCCGACTAAAAAGAAAGCGAGTAATCCTGCGCGAAAGAACGTTAGCTTAAATAACTTCAAAAAGGTGATCGCGCACGTTTGCGCGTGCAAGCATTCCCGCGCGCAATCCTGTACGCGCGATAGAGTGACCGTGTAAAGGCAGCTATTATCAAAGTAGATACATAATGAATATATTGCAAGCCTTGTTCGCAGGTACCAGGTCGCGTGAGTACTGTCGCGTGACGACTCCTGAATAACGACAACTATGTCGGCAAAATAAGTATCGTTATTATAATAACGATAACTATTATAGGTTATCAGCCGTCTCAAGTACCGCCACTGGTAAAAAGTTCATTAGATTATTTCATTTTCTAACTTTGGCTTTTTTTTATCAAACGATCAACAATGTTTACAACATAATATTTTTTTAGTAGAAATACTGTGTTCATGCCAAAAAAATATTTTAAACATGTAATAAAAAAAAACTTACAAATAAAATGTTTATTATATTCAACTCGACAAATGGACGAATGGTTAAATAAGACAGGCTCAAAGAGGTTTTTATAAAAAAGACAATAGAATAATAATATATATAGTAAAAGACAAATGAATTTATTTTATCAGTTTGAGTTTAATTATATATTTCTTTTAAAAAAATAAGTTTTGTGAGCGCGTGCGGTTTGTTGAAGAGGCGAAATGCGTCAGATCCCCAGAGGTGGGTGTTAAATCATCGGCACAAAAAACTCTCGTGTTTATTGTACTTTAAATACCGGGAATCTGAGGATGTAGTGCAAAGAGAACACGCTCGGATTTTATTGTATCCATAATAAAACAACTTGAATTTTCTACTTTAGTAGTGGGCAGCTCGTGTGATGGAAATTAAAAACATACTGCAACAAATCTTGCATGTTCTAAACTTGAAATGGTTTTTTTTAATATATATGCGATCTGAGTTGGCTCAAGTAGCATGTTTTTATTCCAGTTTCAAAGTGGTTTATTTAAGACATAACTGACATAACTGACATTTTATGGTACTTATTGTACTTACGTATGTTACACACAGAATTGACCGCGTGAATCCCTTGACAACCCTATAATTATTATTATTTATTAGCAATTAAGTTCATGGAGTTGTGTAGAAACATTTAAAGTACTTTTGAAACTCAGGAATTTTTTTAAATAGGCATCAAATTACTTAAATATTTTTTGGTTTCTAGGTGTCTCATTGTATCTATGTTGTACTTCAGCTAACTCAAAGGGAGTTAATTGGCTGATGCAATGGCATATTGTCACATACAACAAGTAGAAACTTCAGCGTTGTCAAGCAGAGTTAGTTAGTGTTGCTAGCACAAAAATGACAACAACAACAAACATACCTTCAAACTTTACATAAGACATCTTATAATAGTTAAAAAAGTTATAAAAAAATCTCTTCTAGCTATGGTACCATTACTTTTAATATGGTTTAATAATCTATTAGATACAAACTTTTTTTAATAGAAAAGGGGCGGCGAGGGCGCAGGTGAAATATTTGATGTTTTCACACTTATGGCTAGTACAATCAAAACATTTTTTGTTGATCGTCGTTCCGACTTTCGATGCCAATAGATACCAACTATTAACACAACAAGAGACATCATCTTGATATTTGATGAAATATTAATATGGTTGAATTCCTAAGCCGCACCATAAGGCACCAAAGCGCAGGTATTAATCATGACACCTCATATTGTTGTATTCACAGAGCTGGGCCACGTGCAGGCAATGAGTAATGCGATAGATTTATTATAACTAGCTAAGGAATCGGTCAAATGTTTGTGATCGTTCACTAATAGAGACAAAGGAAGGCGAAGTGTTTGTGTCTCTTTTGAAATGAATGGCCGTCCATTCATTTCAAAATAGACACAAAAACTTCCCGTATAATAAGTAGCTAAACAGTTAATATAGCCAAATAACGGCCACGGTCTGTGCCGGCTAGGTTAGGTAGTTAGGTTCCGTCCTATCCTGAAATTACTAAACTATTAGAAACATTTTTTTTTATTAAGTCGTGCGTTGCCTTCCTAGCTACCTAGTTACCGAGTACTTGTGACATTAATCACCCGCTGAAATACAGCATTATGCTTTTCAAACGCTGTCTTCTTCAGTTTAATACAAGCAAAAATCTTGTACCAGCCCTACATCCCATTTTAGGTCTCAAAATTTTTCATTAATTCAAGTTCAATGTTTTTACATTGAACTTGACACACTCATCTCTATCATCTTTGATTAATTATATCTATGTACACATGGCAAGCGTTATCGTCGGAGGTGTTAAATGTTTACAAGGCTAGAGGTGCTGCCATCTGTCACTGTCCAAACAAACCACTCAACTCGCAAATCTTTTGTTTGTGTATAGGAAAGATTTTTTTATTTCTATAATCAAGTCCGTTGAAGTCTTCAGAAATAAATGCGTTATTATTGGTGATGACACGATTATGATCATGCAATATATTATATATGCACCAAATAATTAGGTACAACAGCCGACTCATCACACACTATACCGTCACAGTAACGGCACGGCTCCAATCCAGCAATTAAGTTGTCAGTCAAATCTGAGCATTAAAACGTGGTCGTATAATGTATTTCATAATGTCAATATGAAAAAGCCATACAATCAAAAACCAATGCAACCACAGAACTCGACTCGCAGTCGGTGCGCAGTAAGCTCGCGGTCAGCTCGCAACCGCTCGGGGCCCCAGGTGTGCCCTAGAAAGAAAATCCTTGTAAACCGCGGCAGACTTGCGGAGTGTCTTAACCCTTCCAATTAAGAAAGGTGCCCGCGGAAAACGTCACGTCGCCGCTTCGGGCCTGCTTCTGCCAGGGCGACAATTAGTCTTGTCCGTCTAAGGTCGAAGGATTCATGGAGGCTAGAGATAGTTTTGCACTCTCCGGCGTCTGGTGCGTCTTCTGCGGGACGTAATAGTTTTCTCCCGTTTATTTTCCGCCGCTTCTTTGGCATGCACCACTACCTCGCAAAACGCGCTGGACATAACCATGGTCTCCAATTTGGTGGATCCGTCCGCTACGCTTAGAGCTTAGAGCTTAAACATTAGGGTACCTCCCCTAGACGTAAAGTGGGGATGATTTTTTTTCTCGTCTATCCCATAGTGAAGGGTAACATTAGATAGATCTTTCAAAAACAAAAACATTAAGTGGGTAAGAAGACTATTTTTCGATTTAGTCATCTCTCTGCGAAATATTAAACTTTAAAGTGTTTTATTTTAGTTAGAATCAAGTGTCTGCCCAACTCACAAGCTAAACGTTTTGATTGAAAAATCTGAAAAAATTCATGATGGTAGTATTTATATACCTATAACGGATTGATAAGGAAAAGTGTCATGGTAAAGTTAGCTCTGTTAGTTTAAGAGTAATGGTCTGGGCGACTATTACTCTTGAACTTATAACAAATGTCTTACTAAATAGAAAAATTACTTACATGAAGTTGTTACTTATTTCAAACGGGTAGTAATAAACTATGGAACCTATCGGTTCTGAGTTCACCGGGCTATATCGCCCGGCTATAACTGAATATACTTAATCTTTTTTTTACTGTGTAAAATCCTTATTGTGCGGTATGATGCTGTGGATATTATATTCCATACATATACTCACAGAATGCGAACCGAAGAACTGCGAAGTGGGCGTGGCACGCGCGCCATCTTAAAGCTATGAGCAAACGCTTATAGCTTTACATCATTTCGTCGGTGAGTTAAAAACTTTTGTTTTTTTTTTTGGCAAAACTTTTAAATTATTATGAATCTATGTGTTATTTAACTATATTGGTAGGTACTACGAACTATGAGAGTACCCAACCCAATGAACTGCATTGCTTTAAAGGAAAATTGCTGTACATTTTGCATGAAAATATTTGGTAAATGTTAAGATGCATACTCGTTAGCCCTCTATTGTCTGTCTCGGACGTAACGGCTGGAAAGTACGCTACCTTATATTAATCAGCATAAGGCTGTATTTAGTATAATTATAAATGGTGTTTAGGATTCATATTTAATAAATCCTCTGTGACGAATTAGCGTAGAGTTCTGTATGTCAGTAAAATAATCATTATCGTCCTAAGCGTGTGCAACTGGCGTCCCGTGATTTCGAACAGAATACAGCTGATGGCATTTCTAAATACATATATCTACGTTGTAACACTTGTTGACGAATGCGTGACCGAATTTTTTTTATTGCTATGTTCTTTTCTCACGGGCTCTATCCATGCGAAATTGGTGGTAAATGCAAATTAAGATGTTGATGAGCGTCTTTTTATGACCTATGTTGAGGGAATTTAAATTGAACCTCCATGGTTCACTCGCTCTCGTTTGCTTCAGTAAAACATCGATTGGATACTTCTTTTTTAATTTAAACTTTACATAGGCGGACTCAATAGGGCCTTAAATTTACAAAATATACGCACGTCTCATCCGCCTCTTTCTTGTGACGTATTGGCGAAAGGAGAATAAACAATGACACGAGTGGGAGTGAGGGGGAGTGTGTTGCATGACTGTATCGTATTAAAAAAGTAAAAAGTACTTACGTAGGTACTAGGGGTTCACAAAGTGGTTAGCATCATTTTTGCCGCCTATCAATACTTGAAAATTACTTCGTGTTTCATAGAAAGTTTATTAACTAAGTTACAAAAATCAACTTTAGCAATAGATATAATCTGTAACTGAGGATAGCTTTGTATACGTAAAGATTTTAAAATATAATCATTTTATAATATAAGTAGGTACCCTTGGCATTTCTTTTAATAAATGGTTAGGTGGGCTGGTAAAATTTATAGTAAATATTTTCTTTTGATATACCTACTTACCTATTTTCTTTGTAAGCAATGAAATAAAAATAAAAAGATGATTACAAGTTGGTTTGTGTCCAAAAATACTTAATGTATTCTGAGATCAAGTATTAATGGTCTCAAGAGTTTAAAAATAACATATACGTTTTTAAATGACTTTCTACAGCGATCTCCTGACTGTCAGTCGGAGCAAATAATAAAAACTGAATACATGTCACACTCGGCCGTCTGATCCCAAACTAGGCAGAGCCTGCACTATAGTAACCAGACTGCTCATAAACATACTTATATAATTCTAAATACATATATATTATAGATAAATTACACCCAGACACAGAATAAATGTGTGATGAGTATGAGGCTCATCACACAATTATTTGTCCTGGGTGGGAATTGAACTCTCGACCTCTGGGTAATTAGGATTACTAACGACTAGACTAACAGGCTGGCAATACGAATGACAACCTATGAAATGATGAGGCATAGACCGATAGTTCGGAACTCAAAGTACTTCGGCATTACGCGGCTTAAGATATTTATGACCAACCAATTTTATAACCATTTTTAAATAAAACGTAATAAACGATGAAGTGTTGGCGCCAGTTGGCTATCGGCTATCAACGTGAAGTCGTGATGGACGACTGAAGAAAATGGATAATTGGTGTTAAACTACCCATTCCAAGCTGGAGATTTGAAATGTTAGCTACGATTTTAACGAAAACAATAGATTAATGGACCGAGCCGTCGTAAATATGAAAGTTTGTTTACTAGGCAAACATGCAAACTTAACTTTAATGGCGGGGCTTTTTCTTTAAGTACTGTTCTAATAGTTTGGTGCAGCCGGTTGAGTATACGAGTACATACTCTAACAGTCACATACCTACTCTGTGATCCTTAAAAAAATCAATAAATCAATTTAAATTTAGAACCATATTTGTCAAAGCTCTTAAAAAAATCGAACAAGTGCGAGTCTGACTCGCGCAACTTGTATTTTGATAGTACGTTCATTTTGGGAATCAATTCACGAAGACATTTGCCCGTCTTTTTCGAAAGACAAACTCAAGTGGCAATTTAGAAAAAAAATGGCGCATTTTGCAATTAAGGCTAAAAATTAATCGTTATCGTTAATAATTTAAAAAGTTTAAAACCGATCTCGCTGAAATTTATAGCACTTTTTAATATCATCACAAGCTACAATTTCAGAAAGTTTCAGATTTCTACGTACGTTCATTGATGAAATGTTGAAAAAAAAATCTCTTTTTTATTAACTTTGACCTTCATTTGCTGTTAAAAAAAAGCACTTAGCGAATTTGAATAGGTCTCATTTTGTAGATAATTTAATGAAAAACAAAAAAGCTTTAGGCACATCTGACGAAAAATGTACTGGAAACGAGATATCACACGAAATGTGAAAAAATTGTCTTTTTTTTCTTGTTAAATTGTAAAAAAAAATTACGCCCCACTTGTCCAGACTGCGGGTATCTCGGGATATTTTTTTACTATTTATCCAAAAATAAAAATGGGTGGTAATTGAAATGTCAATTTTTTATCATAAAACAGCTAGGTTGACTGTGCTATTATCGTATCGAAGTATCAACCTAGGGTTGCACATCATGAAAACCGCAGGAAACACAAACAGTCACTGCTCATAAGATCTGGAGGTTTCTGGACGCCATAGCTAAGTCTGATACAGATCAGACTTAGCTATGGCGTCCAGAAACCTAGTTCACAGGAACTATAAAGCAAGAGTACGCTACCAAAGATCGAAAATGATCTAAGTATCAATAGGCACCTAAAACCAATAATAATAATAAACTAATAACTTTTGTAAGGAATAGGTTCACGTATCGCGTCGGTGGTATACCTACTGGTGTCAGTTCAAACCCGCAACAAGTCGAACGCGCCTTGGCAATTTCACTACTGCCGCTTGTTATTATTATAATGAGTTTTTATCTGTTCTTTTCGTTACATAAATAGAATGAACGATTGTCATTTCCATAACTTGAGAATATTAATGAAATATTGTAAAAGAAATCCGAAATGCCCACTCTCTGAAATACTTACTAAATTAGTTAATTGGGACATCACAGTGCGACAATTATATTACTACCCGAAAATGTACTAATAGTTCGTTTGCCGCTTAGCTATTGTTTATATTCGAGATCATAAATAATGACTGGGTACTTTTTTTTTTCGAGCGAATGTCGGATGTTTGAGGCCAAGCCACTTGGCCATGGAGCAAAGATCGCCGAATCATTTGTGAATGCTATCTTGGCATCTGTAAACATCATTCATGCAAAAACAATTAAAGTAAGAAATGCATGATTTGTTATTTTGATACATGAAATAATGAACTCTTTGTACAAAATATCCTGCATTTACACATTTATATGTTAATTAATTGCAATTAAGACAACTTTTTTTTCTCCATATTGGTCTCTCTAAAAATGAACAAACTGGGTCTTAAATTAAAATTATGTTGTGATGAGTTGATGAGAGTAACAAAAGGTAGATACTGATACTGGTTCCGAAACTAGGCTGGAGAATGTGTTTTGGAAGACAGTGCTCAGTCAAAAACTTTATGACACGGAATACGCAGACATGCTACGATAGTACTTTTTTTTCTTTTTAACGGAAGTGGTCGTTATTAAAATTACTTATTAAGTATGATAAATTACATATAGCCAAGTACATGCATATATGTGTATGTATTTTGAAATTATGTGTGTGTGTGTTGTTGGAAAGAGAGAGAGCGAGTCAGTGAAAAGTGAGAAAAAAATACTGTTTACTCAAAATAAAAACTCTGTACCTTTGTAGTCTAAAGAGTCTATATAATGAATATAGAAATAAGCACTTCAACAAATCTAAATAAAAATAACTATTTATCATTCTTTTTTAAAAATATTAATAGAAAGAAGCTACTTTACTGTCACTGAACAACTTCGTGCAAAATGAAGTATATACACACACACAAATAAAACTGCAGATTTCTGCACCCATTCCTTTTTATAATCGTCTCATATTATAAAAAATGGCAATCGATGTAGGTAGATGCATATATTTCGTAATAGGTGTTTGGAACGCAGAAAAGGGCATAGAGCAGACAACAGGTGGCACTACGCCGGTTGCAGAAACATTCATTTGCAAATAAATATAATTAAATTATTGTCAACAAGCTTACAAATTAACCGAAAACCACAATATTCAATCGAAGAATCACAGCACGTATCAAATATTAAAATAAATACATTACAAAATTTCAATATGTTCTGAATCAGTGCCGAGTTTTTGCTTTTTTTATAGTATGAAGTTCTGATGGAACGAGCCTTGCGTGCCCTTTGAGAGGACAATTGACTAGTGATGTGTGAGATGCTCAGCGTATTAACGCGTCAAGAGCCTTGACTCTGCTTCTGCTTATTAAAACATATGAGCGCTCCAGTTAATATAGGTTCCGTATACTCTTCTTATTTTATTTTTCTTATATCCCTACTAGCGCCGTGGGTAACACATTACTAGTATTCTCTTTTACCCCTCCAGCTAAGCTTACTGCTTGTTTTAGGTGTGGGTTCATGTTGGTAGGGTACCTCTGTTTCCGGGATGCAGCCCAGGCGACTTTTATACTAGAACAACGACAATATGTTGGTAGCGTTGACGCGTGATCTTCCAAAAGATGATATACCTACCCCTTCAATGGATTAGTTCTAATAAAGACAGTAGGTGACTAGCACTTTGCCACTCTTTTTCATCTAATCCTTCCAAAACGCCTATAGGCCCTTACTTTCTACCTACAAGATATCGAGTAGGGGCTTAATTTATATCTTGGAAAATGGAGTGAGTTTTTTAGGTTATTTATAACTATAGAAGTCTTGGTCTTAAGTAAGTAGACTTTATGGACTCCTAAAAAGCATCATCATCGCTTATTTTCCTTTATTGGCCACAAGTCTCACAGTGCTCGTTATAAAGGAAACTCCGCCCTATTTCCTAACGTTGCTGCAAATCTAACCAATAACTATCCCTTGTAGAACTAAGCTCATAATTGCTGTTACACGTGGCTCTAATATATAACTTTGAATGTACTTCTATCGTAATACAGGCTGATTTAGAGTGAACACGTGATATACTGATGGTTTTGGCCGATTGTTTGTCAGCTTGATTGTTATATTCAGTACAAACATATCATCCTGTTTATATCCTTTAATTAATATTGTTATATGTTTTATAGATAGGATAAATTAATTCCATAGGCTCAACTCACACTGGCGCAGAGTCGAAGCATCGCGTGGCGTCCTGTTTTTCAACTACAAACAACGCAAACGCGTCGTCCCGCGACGACGCTCTCATTAGCTCGCCCGGACCACAGTTTTGGACCAGTGCAGAGACGTTTGAACATTTAAGGGCTTCGATATGTTTGAAAACTTCGTAAATATTTTGAGACCTTACATCCAAAAGCAAGTTGCAGTCTCTTCTGTTTCATTAAAGCTCTATGGGACCATTAATGTTACGATTTCTAACAGACACAGGTAAATGCTTACCAGGAACTTAGCTCTAAAAGTTAATAAAAAGAGATATTCTCTTAATTTATACCTAATATATGTCTATATATTTTAATAACGTTATGTATTTTCAGTTTCCCGAAACCCGTTGTCTCAAAGAAGTATACGGTCATATTATCTTAGGTAACCTGACAAAAACGAATATCCTTCTCCAAACTAAAGTACCTAGTACCTAGTTATCTCAGTATATTGGAACGATTATGTAAGAGAGATGTCCACACGAGACTCAATGTAAGTAAATTACAAAAGACAGTCTAAGTTCTAATTGACTTTCTTTAAAGCATGCCGCTGTTGAAGTGACAGTCGACACAGTTGGTGCGAACGTTCACGAGGGTTTCCTCACCAGTCTGCGGGCCCCGTCACCAAAAGAATCATCCACGTCATGGCGATACAAAGCGAGCGGCTCGGGACGCGGCCCCTTGCACCCAACTCGCACTGTTTATTCAATAAACAGCCCCGCCTCGCCCCCCTCGCCTCGTTCCTCACACCTCACCCGTCACTTGTGTCTAGCCTTCTCTTTATCACGATAATACGTTTCACGGTAGCACATCCTCGCGAGATACGATCTGCCTCACTCCTTATTGTCTGTATCACGAACGACGGTCGCTTTATCTCTTTTTACTCCTATAAATATTACTTTCTTCATAAATACATGTAAAGCTTTCACGTTTTTTATTAGAATATTGATGAACTGTTTTATTAGCTAACTAAAACTCATTGATATATACGATTCTTTTTCAGAATTATGTATAAGTTTTGACATACATCGTATCATTTCTCTAAACGGTGAGTGCGTGGACGTCAAACACCGCGAGGAAGACATTCGCAGGAATGAAGCGCTGATACATTCGGGTCATTAATATCCGCATTGAGCCGGTGGCAGCGCCGCGGGGCTCCGTGCTCGCGTTAAATAACATATTAGTCTCCAAAGCAGCCGCCGCCATATTTCTCTATATAACGTATAAGTTTTTCGGTAAATCGGAACGTAACGAATCGGTGCCGACGTCAGTGGATGGCAAGGAGGATTTATCGGTGCACCCGATGCTATAGTAATCGGATTTGGTGGCATACCGCGGTGCTGGATGGCGGCGGCCGCCGGATTACCGGCCGTGTCACGCGCTCGCTTATGATGCATTACCAAGACCGCCTAACACCGCACATAAGTTTAAGGAATTGTATCAAAGACTCCAATGACATATTTATGTTTGTATTTGTGTTGTTCTTCTTTTGCAAATTCGCAATAATAATAATAATATTTTAGGAAATTACACAGGGCTTTCTATACCCAAACTAAGCATATTTTGTACTTTTTGGTTATAAGACACGGCTAAGCATAGATAAAATGAATACCTACATATTTTTTTTAAATATCCGATACCATTTGTTAATGATTAATAGGAAAGTGTATAATGATGTCATTATGTTTATTATATGTTTTAATAAATACATGCATCATGTAATTGTGTTCCAAATACTTCTACCATTTTTAGCAAAAAATCTGAATTGGGTTAAAGTGAAAAACAAAATGTTAATGTCAAGCACCAAGTGTAGTTATGAACCAGAAAAATTTTGAATTGTTGAAAAAACGCTTGTTTTTTTGGAGTTCAAAGAGACTTTTCATCTTAACAGTCCTACTTGAATTTCTTCAGAAACCATGGACCGTGTTCACGATTCCAAGGGTCTGCCGGGTGTGAACCACAATAAAACACTAGAACAATGTAACTAAATGTATAATGCGGGTGTGGAATCGTTGACTTTCAAATGTTCTTCTGGTCTTATATGATATCGGCGGAGACGAAAGGTAAGCGCGATTCAAATTACGACATAACGCCATCTATCGAACCTTATAGTAGACATTGTTAAAACTCAACATCTAAACAACCATAAAGCGTGTTCATCATAAACAGACACTACATTTAAACCAAAAAATCACGTATGTTGTATGGGAGCCTCACTTAAATATTTATTTTATTCAGTTTTTAATATTTGTTGTTATAGCGGCAACAGAAATACATCTGTGAAAATTTCAACTGTCTAGCTATCACGGTTCATGAGACACACACACAGCCTGGTGACAGACAGACAGACGGACAGTGGAGTCATAGCAATAAGGTCCCCTTTTTAACCTTTCGGTGCGGAACCCTAAAAACACTAATCATTTTGTAATATATGCAAGAAAAAATATTACAAGTAAAAAAATATGTAATAAGTTGATGCAGAATTATGATAGATGGTGTAGGTCAGCGGCTTGACCGGCGCACGCGCCGTTCTAGACTTATTTATTATTTGTAATTAGCAGCAACACGGGCAGATGTGCAATTGGTAAAGGATAACGTAACTTGTTGATATCATTATTACGTCAAACGTAACAAGCGGCGCGTATAGTTTTTTTTTGCTTAAAATTTATGTAGTAATACTAAACGCAAATATTTGAGCTTGTAGAAATATTTGTTAACTTTTTATCTCTGGTCGTAAATTATGTTAAAACGGCTGGTTACTCCGCCAAATATCGCCGTACTAGCTGCTGTGTTTGTACACCAGCACACAACCCATCTAAAGGTGACCGATTAGGAGCAGAGGAAGATCGAAACAATTCCAATACGATGTCACTTATGCGTTGCCAAAAGGAAGCTGTGGCGTTTCTACTGAGTGAGGCGGTCTAACGTTCTTCTGTGAGGCTTGCTACAAATTGTACTTAGTATGGAAGTCTCATTCTCTAATTACCTGCTTCGAAACCTGTCTTTTAAAATCTATATTGTTAGTCCTTACCGTGATGACAAATGTCATCTTAATCCGGACAGCCGTTTTTCTAACTTTCGCGTGATAACACTAATGCAAGCGCCTAAGTAAGAAAAAGAAGTCGTTCTATAAATTTAAGTGATATTGCATCTTCTCATTAGCAACAATACAACACTATTCCAGAAGAGTAATTTTACCTTCTGCAAGATGTAAATACTTTGCTAGACTTTAACTTAAATAATAGTCTGCCATCCTCGTTTGAGTGTGTGTGTTTACACATCCTGGGTTCAGGAGAATCTACAAATCTAAAGTTATTACTTATATATTATATTAGACTAGCTTTAGCCAGCGGTTTCGGCCACCTTAATTTTTTTTTATCCCTCGGAAATAGTCCTTTTCTCACTTTGTCATTTCTGTACCTGACAACGTGAATGTAAAGTTACACGATGATCGGTTGAGTACGTACAAACAAACAAACAAACAAACTTACATTTTTAATATTAGTTAGGATAATCCTAAGATTTTTAAAGGACGAACAAAATATAAAGATTTCTAGTTTTTTGTGGCAAAATAAAACTACCTACACAGTCCATTCGCGTGCGATGCATGTATCAATAATAGGTGCAAAAAGTGTGGTAATTTCTCAGAGTAATTTGCATTGATTTTTCACAGCGTTGAGTTTCAGCGATCGCTACTGTTGATTCTTAACAGTAGTCTACTGGTAGCCGGATAAATATATTCTAATATAAAATAGAACAGAAGATAAAATTTTCATTATTATTGACTGATTATAATCACTAGAAATTTACAGTCGTCAGAAATTGCAGAGGGCATTATAATTACTTGTGGTCTTTTTTTAATTTTTAGGGTTCCGTGCCTCAAAAGGTAAAAAAGGAACCTTTATAAGATCACTCTCTTGTCCGTCTGTCTGTCCGTGTGTCACCACCGATTTTCTCAGGAACGGGTGGACCTAGCAAAGGAAGATAGAAGATAAAAAGGTATGGTCAAACTTGTAAGTACCTACATTTACCTTAATTTTCAACTTTTTTTATTTTTCGGAATTTTTTCTTTACTTGTGCTGTAAGCTTGCTTTTAAACAAAATTGACAATTCTGGGTCAACCGGAAGTACCCTATAGGTTTTGGGTCGAAAACCTATAGGGTACTTCCCATTTACCTAGAATCATGAAATTTGGTAAGAAGCAAGGTCTGACAGCACAAGTAAAGGAAAAAATCCAAAAGTAATTAATTTGTTGCTATATCACATAAAAAAATGTTTTTGTGATTACAATCTTATATTTTGCGGTTGGATTGTTCACTTTGTCGTACTTCGCAACCGCAAAGTTAAGTTTGTATTTCGAAAAAGACGGGCAAAAGTCTTTGAGAAGTGACTCCTAAGATAGACGTATACAAGTTTGTTTGGTTACTTACGGAACCCTCGGTGGGCGAGTCAGACTCGTACTTGCCCGATTTTTTATTATATCAATTATGTGCTGTCTTGTGAATGTCAGAATAAATGTTTCTCTTTTTCTTTTCTTTCTTTTACTAGAGATCGCCTGGTGGTCGCTTGTCGACCATACCTGAAAATTTTAATTAGTATCTACAGCTACCTACTTTGTTACTTGACTTTTTAGTTTAGATTACAACCTAATTTAATTGTAAAAAGTTGATATTCTTTAACACAAGTAAAGATTGTAGAATTAAACCATATAAATTACAATATAAATTGCGAGCGTTCGAACTTATCTTCCATTTTGGTATGCTTACCGGTTTTCACTTAAAAAATTCATTATCTATATGACCCTTCTTCTGCGCTAAATTGCGCTAAATTTACTTCATCATCATCTTCATCATTATTCAAAACTTACGTGTTCTATTACTTGTCATTTTGAGGTGCGCGCGTGCGTTTTTCCCGGTAAGATGGTAGCAACTCTCATGTAGTGCATTATACGTCACAACCATATACTAAGTTTATGGTCACAACTTACGTCACGACTTACGTCATGCACTACACTCAGATAGTACCTACATATGGCCATCTTTTTCGTATATGTAAAATAGGTATAAATTATAATCGCGGAATTAACTATTCCTTGTTGTCAACGTAACATATAATAACTGGTGTTACTTCTTATAATAGATGTAGGTATATCTCAACAAAGTTTTAAGTACATAAAGTGCTTTAATAGCGCACTCGCTCATCGTCTTCTATCGCATCTAGTTCTTAGTTCAATTCCCTTGAGACAGTAATTTGTTTGATTTAAATATAATTCTTCTAAGTTTGGTTGGACTATTTAATCTGTTTACCTAAGCATCGTCATTGTTTAAAGACATCCTCACACAGCCGTCTGATCCCAAACTAGACAGAGCCTGCAGCCCTGCACCTATGGGGCTATGGTGGCCAACGGTAACCAGTCTGCTGATAAACATACTTATAACGTTGTAGTTCTAGATAAACGGCAGATTTGATTTTTTTTTAATTTTTGTTTTTATTGAAAACATTATACTTTATCATAAAACAAAACATTTTTTTAAAGCTCATACACAGAGTAATATTTTCAGATTTCATTAACAGAAACAGGCGTTTTCAAAATATTACGTAAAACATCATTTGATGTGTTATAGATAAATAACACCTAGACTCAGAATAAATTATCGTGCTCATCACACAATTATTTGTCCTCTGTGGGAATCGAGCCCATGGCCCAGGCCCGTCTGGTGCAGTTTAGAGCTTGCCTGATAGTACACGGTCCCTGATTAGATGTGATTAGGAAACATTACGAACAAACCATCTATCCATTTTTTTATTCGTAGCTATAATCATAACGCTTGGCGTTATCTGTATTAGTTCAAATAAAGACTTTACGGACCGTGGTCCGTACGGGACGTGTCCCACGACCAGGAATCACAAATTGTGTAAAATGATTTAAAGGAGGCATAAAATTAACACGTATGAGATGACATACGATTACAAAATTGCGTGGTTTTCTGTGTGCAATATATATAATATATTTTTTTTATGGTATAGGGCGCAAACGAGCAGACACGTCACGTGATGGTAAATTACTACCGGTGCCCATAGGCACCTGCAACTCAAGAGTCACAAGTGCTTCGCCGGCCTTTAAGATGGAAGTATAGGAAGGGTGGAAGACTGAGAGAGGAGGGGTGGGAAGGGTTAGGGCCTACGGTAACCTCACTCACTCGACGCAAAGCAGTGAAAGCATTGCTTATTGCTTCACTGCCGGTTTTCTGTGTGTGTGCGGCCGTGGTATCACTCCGGTCGAGCCGGCCCATACGTGCGAAAGCATGGCTCTCCCACGATTAAATTATTATTTTTCCTCTTAGTCAACATAATAATATGCATCTTAAAAAAAACTCTGAAAATTCTTGTTCACTTATGTTCAGGTGGTTGTTTATTTTATAATTATTTAATCAACATTAAAAGTTAATAATTTGACAACACTAAGGCTGATGCGCTTACCGGTAGAGGATGCCGTTATTCCTTGTTATTTCCGATGTATCCCACTAGAGTTTATTTAAAACATACTGATTTGACAAGAACGTATTAATAAAAAAGATGAAATAAATTATAATAGGTATATACCTGCAAAGATGTTGCTACTGAAAATTTTAAATTAACTATTTTACACTAAGATAAACAAAGACTGTCGAAAGCTCACTCATCGACACCCAGAAAAACCTGCTGTTGAATTTTCAAGGATATTGTTAGAATACTCATACATTGTGTTGATTGTCGAAATGTGTATGCGCCTAAATAGCGTACATAGATGATTGATAAATTAAAACGCTATTCTAGTTTTCGTCACAGCACTCAAAGCCGTCGGCTCCGACTATCGCGAACACCAGTTGATGAGAAGACATCAATTATATGGATATAAATTATAATCGCGGAATTAACTATTCCTTGGTGTTACTTCTTAGAATATATGTAGGTATATCTCAACAGAGTCTTAAGTAGGTACAAAGAGTGCAAGAATGGCGCACTCGTTTAAATAATAATCATCGCCCTAAATGATGCATCGAGTTGTAAGCTCAATTCCCTTGAGACAATAGTTTGTTTGAAGTTAATTCTTTGTGACTGTGAATTGGACATTAATTATAAAGCCACCTGCGATACAGCGAGAATTCCCAAAAACGGCACGTGCCTTTTAAAAAGTTATATTATTGCTAACTAGCAGCGCCCCGCAGTTTCACCCGCGTAGGTCCCGATCCCGTGGGAATATCGAGATAAAAAGTAGCCTATGTGTTAATCCAGGTCTCCAGCTATCTACATAATAAGTTTCATTGCAATCGGTTGAGTAGTTTTGGCGTGAAAGAGTAACAAACATCCATCCATACATCCATACATCCTCACAAACTTTCACGTTAATAATATTAGTAGGATTTATCTTAGGTACCGATTAATTTAACTTAAGGCCGTTTTCTAAGTTACATTTCAAAAACATTCAATTTCTGTACCAACTCTTGTAACTCAACCAAACGCGGGTATTGACGTAGGCCATGACATCGCGGTGTGACTTGGAAGACCGAGACCGTATAGTTCATTGAGAAGACCAGAATAACTTTTGGAGCTTGTCACTCACGAAACGCACTGCTAAAAATTAATTTCCTTGAAATCGCTATAACCCCCATTTAGCTATATAACTCCTAGTAGTACTTAAGTACAAATAAAGTAAACGCGTTCCTTCCTATATCACATCATCACATAGTGCCCAAACGCGAACGTAAACCATTTAAAAATATGAATTGTAACTCCTTGAGATACATTTCAAAATTAATTTCTACGTTCGAGTGATACATAGGTAGAGGAAACTTTGTTTATACCATTGTTACAATATTGAAATAGATACTATACATAGACCAGATAATGTACAGAGGGCGGCCTTATTGCTAAGTGCAATCTCTACTAGGCAACTTTTGGATGGATCAAACTGATTCGAATAGAAATAGACAGAGCTAGTTAGTGGTGTGTTAAGTGATTAATGTGTAAAATTATTTACTTCCTACTTTAATTCCAATTTTCAATCATCCATCAGACTTACAAGGGAGGTATATGGCAGCTTTCTATTTTTTAATATAAAACAGTATGTGTTACTGGTTAAATGTGTTGTTTCTGTTGCTGAATACGGTTGGCAGACCATGGAAAGCTGATTCATACTGACATTTCAAATGTTCATAAGCACCAATTACCTACATATTACCATCATGTGCTTGTTTGTATAAACAAAAGTGACGTCATATGTATTCCACCAAGTAGAACCTCACGGCATTTTATTTTTGCTTCACTGCACGCACATGCACTCTTGCATCGAATCGTTTAATACTAACTCCGAATCTCAATTCATAGATATACTTATTTATTATCTTGTTTTTGATTTAGTACAACGAATGCACGCCGCCATAGCTTCCGGGCTAGTCGTAAAAGAAACCAATTTCAAAGTTATAAATTTTATTAAACTTGTACACAATAATATGATAAACATTAACGATAAACTGAGTTAATTATGATAGTTGTATTTTATTGTAAGTAAATAAATTTATACTTTATTGTAAATAGAATATGTCGCCATTTGCCTAAGGACACGTTCAGAGAACCGTTATTACTTTTATGATGCCCTTATACCGCCGCAGAGCCTCTTTGGAGAGCTTTCTGGAGGTCAATTTAACTAAGACTATTCTTTCGAACTGTGAATGGGATTAAACACCTCGTGTTACACACTCCCTAAATTAATGTACCAGGTAGTTATAGTAAAAAAACCGTATATTTTTTTTTGTTTTGTTTAGGTATTAGTCGTATGATAAAAATAATGGTATTTCTCTAACGGGGTAGAATGTCAATTCAAATCATCAGTATCCTTTTAATAAACGTCAAAACAGACGTTTCGGTATATTCTTCTATGGAATAAAAGTGGGGGACAAATTTTTGCGCAGTATTTTAAGATGATTACCTGACTTAGACCTAATGATTTATTTCGAACATATACTTCTCAGAAAGAACAGAACGACATACATCTACTCAATTATAAAATAACTGCGATTAATGGGTTTATCAGAAAAATTACGCTTTAATGGTTTCGGTACATATTGGAGTGAATATGTAAGACTGAGATAAAACTAGGTATTATTATAAAACTAGGTACTATTCTAGGTAAAAAAAAAACATTTCTTCTTTCTCTATGCAAGACTAATTAGAAAAACTTTTATTGTACCTAATAGATAAAAATAAAGCCTACTTTTAAATTATAAGTATTTCTTTTAATAATCATTATTTGGAAAGATGAACCGACGACCTGAGGAAGGCAGCTGGGAGGGACTGGATGCGGAAGGCGGAGGACCGGGTGGCAAAAAGCTTTAGCATAGTAGGTATTTATTATCCTACTAATATTATAAACGTAAAAGTTTGTGAGGATGTGTGGCTGTATGGATGTTTGTTACTCTTTCACGCAAAATCTACGAAACCGATTGCGATGAAACTTGCTATGTAGATAGTTGGAGACCTGGATTAACACATAGGTTAATTGTTTTTCCCGATTTTCAAACGGCATCGTGACTTACGCGGGTGAAACCACGGGGCGCAGCTAGTAATATTATAAGCATTCAAGCATTTTGCGACATACGCTAGATATATGTGAACGTATATTTAACTATCCCAATTAAATATGTAAAAGTACTTAGTTATTACGTTATAAACTTTTGTAGACAAACAAACTTTTGTAGACATTATACATAATGACATTTACACTCAACGCTCATAACGGCTGTTTAGATCATGGAACTACAGACAGATAACTATATTGATGGTACAACAATACACATATTAGTAGACCTAGTATTTTTGCTATATTCGATCTCAAAAATACTAGGTCTGAGTACGCCTCTGTGTATAACACACAGAGGCGTACTCAGACCTACTATTTACTAGAGTACTGTCCTTTTTAGAGAAAGCCGCTCATGCATGCAATCCTTATATTATTATATTTTATTCGTAATTAAACTATAAAGTAGCTATTAGATAATTATATGGTATGACATGTTTACATTTGATTAATTATTTATTTCTCATACTTTATACAATTGGTGATAAATGATTAATTATTTTAAATATATCTAGGTACAAAATACTGAAAAGTGGGGTATCAAAGTTCAATCTAAACCCTGTCAAAGGAAAGTTCCTTATTGAGTAACAAATACCTTTGTCCCAAATTTAGGCTGCGGTTCTCAATCAGCATTTAATTATCCTTTACATACGTTAAAAAAGTACCTATATCTTTAAGTATATAAATAAGTACTTTGAACATAGGAGATTCTCAAGTCAACCCGTATATATTATTTTTATGTATGACCACACAACTTTCTACAGGGTAGTCCAATTTCAATCATTCATATATCATTGGATAGGGTATACTTCGAAATTGGTTCCATTTAAACTTCAAATAAAAAATTTCAACAACAATAGGGTAGAAAAATAGATGACGAATTATTGTTCACCCATTGTCTTTACACCTGTGAACGGATTTTGTTGAAACCGAGCACATAAGTATATGTAGTACTAATGACACTACACCATGACGGAGACCTGTAGTTGATTTGATGATGGATGCGGAGCCACTCGAGGGAACTCTTCAACGGTGTACAACAGCTATCTCATGTATGTTTTTATTCATTCGTCTTTATGAAAACTTTAAACACAATAAAAGATTATTGAATATTTGTTGTTTAAATATTTATTACAAATAACATTAAATCGTTAAAGTAGTTTCCTAATTATATTCCACATAAGTTAATTAGGTAAGTCAGATAAGTAAGAATTATAAATAAGTAACTATTAATTATACCTAATTATATTTTAGCCACAAAAAAACTTAACTATAAAAACTTTTTAACAAAAAATTAAACCGACGAAAGAAGAAAGGAACTGAAGAGCGAAAAATAAACTTGTTAGCCTAATTAAACTCCTACACTATTGTAAATATATACTTAGCTAAATAATTTTGAGTCATACATAACCAAAAGACGCGTCGCGTCGCCGCTGCCATCACTTACTTCATTTTACAGATTAATTAATATGCTTGTTTCGACGTTTGGCACCGAATTATAATTATTTTGGTATTAACATTAGTTAGGCTAACAAGTAAATTTTTCGCTTTTCAATTCCTTTCTTCATTCGCCGGTTTTTTTTTTTGTACTTTCCTTTTTTTTTTATCAATATAAATATCTAGTTATTTACGCATCAGTCAAAGGCGGATAAGGCATTTATGTTGAACTGCCTCATAGACCGTCGTTTTATATCTAGTTATATCTAAAAAAACAGGTAATCCAATAATAATATGTTAGAATTTATTTAGGTTCATGTTGTGTTGTGATGTGCAATGTTATTGCACAAATGCGCTAAGAATATAATGAAAGAACAAATGGTGCAAGTATTAGTAGACAACGCTTACCATCAGACAGCGTATTTGCTTACCAAATAAATTGTAAGAAGAAGAAGTTATAAAAAAAAGTAAAAGAACAGTACTGTGGCCTTTACGTTCAAATTTCGAATTATAAGAAGAATCTAATATACACATCCATCTACATAATAATATATACTTATGTATGTATGGTGATGGATATGTATATTAAAATAAATTAATAAAAATTAGGCCACGATCGAACCGTCGCGCATCGTCTGTAATCAAAACGGTATCATACCTCATAGGTACATCAAGTCCAAATTTATACGTATAACTAACTAGCTGAACCGACAGACGTTGTCTTGTCAAAATTTCAATAATTTGTTTTAATTTAACCGAACAAAAATCAGTCAGTTTTCCATAACTTTCTTTATTTAAAAACAACTTTGCTTGTAGCTCGTGTATTCAACCAGTGTGCAATTCAGAGAATACCGACGAAGATTTGCTATCTTTTTTTAAAAGAATGTTGTATGGGCATTTGGCAGTAATTACGCTATTAGCAGAAGAAGAACGCGAGTGATCGAACATGCTCGCGTAGTCGCGCATGTCTTCGAACATGAGTACGTTCAAAGACACGGGCGACTTCGCGTATTCACGTCACTGTCCGCTGGACTAGATTCCATTACATTGCATATGGTTTTCAGCTCTGTTTTAATGGAATAAATACTAATATTTTATTCGATTTTAGAAGTACTCCCGCTATTTGCCGCTCTATCAGAGTTGACCCTAAAGGCTGTTTGAACCAGTAAACTGAGGTATTAACTACCTACTTAAAAAAACCAATAATTTTCAGATAATACCTATTATTCTTTTTGTATAACAAAATCTAGCCAAAGATTACAAACCAATCAGGTATCTATAGAAATAATGATTATGTATCACGTGAAAAGCCTAACAATTTTAAACTTGAAAATGAGGCTTTGATAGTTAATATCCATTAAAGAATTCTGTAAGTACTTTTCCCAAAGCTTTGACAAAGAGTCCACTATGTACCTACTCTGCATATTTAAGTATACCTACTTCTACAAAACTTAAAGCTAGCTAGCTGCTAAGCTTTTTTTCTTGTTAGTTACGCCTGGTTTTTGTCCCCCATAGGCTTTTCGTTTCCGGGGCAGCTTCGATTATTTTGCTGCATGACTTTTTGACATTGCTTAGGTGTCAGAACTTAGGCATGGTTACTATTTTTCGTTTGGTTTTTGTTTGTTTACTGAATATCATATAGTACCTACATACATACATGTTTCTCATGGGAAACAACAAAGATGCCGTATCATATGTCATACCTATTAGGTAAATAAAAATAATGAAGTTTATACCTAATAATATCATACATGAGTATATGTTTAAGCATTTTTTCAATAAAGCTCAACGCGAGGTTAGTTGCGGGTCACTCAGTGAGACATACCTACATAGTTGCAACGGCTCAGCTACATAGATATATTTAGAGGAGGTGAGGCATCCTTACCTTCATCTCCAGCTTTACACCCAACACTTTGGCAGCTATCAGAGGATCTTGTTCACAAAACAAAACATAGGCATGTGCGATGTTCATACACCGTCATTCAACTGTCAGCACATGTCACGCGCGACGCGCTCTGGCCGGCAGGACACTGGCTCCGTGACGTGGCAGGGTGCGCGGGCGCCCGCACTGCGCGAATGTGGCGACGAGACTGAGCGGAAGCGCACAGCGAGGCGGCGCCGGGCTCATCGCGCTTCGCCCCATCACGCTCATTGGCTGTGCACGCCGGCCGACACGCCCGCGCGCACACACGCACGCCCGCCCTCCCTCTCTATGTAAACCTGCCGACCCTGCCGCTGTGCGCCCTCCAAATTATCCCAGCAAAATTATTACCAGTACGTATAATAAAATATCGCGAACCGGCTTTCTGCGTGACGTATCGGATTTCAATTACCTACGAATTCCTGATTGAACACTTTGCCCATCAATATTTTCGATTTTTTATTACTTTTTAAGTGAACTTAATACAGAGGAATATTGTAAATTGAAGTTAATCGTTGATATACCTAGGTACGGTCCTCGAGTGAGAATTCGGATGATTTAAGACAAAGCTATTAAAAATTATGGCCGTTTTATGGCGGCGCGCCAGAAAGAACTCTTAACCTGACCATATAGACTTTAATTATAATTGTATTATATGATTTATATTTTATTGAAATAAATGTGTAGAACATAAACACGTAGGTACCTACAAAATTTAGCAGATGTTTGGACATTGCTGTGCTAAATAAAAAATAACCTTATGGGCTCACCACACCATAAAAACAAGTAGGTAGTTTTACATTTACCTATGACTTTTTATAATAATACCTACATTTAACTGCTTAGGATACCTACTTAAGAACCTACCTACCAGATCGATGAACGTAAGGACGTTTGCTACGTCAGAGAAATTAGGTACTTAGGACTCGCTGCCAACACAGTAGAAACCATTTTATCCCTCTTTTTAAAATCCAATATCTTCTATAATTATAATTTTTAACGTGTGTGTGTACCTAAATTCCACAATTTCCCGGCACACGGGAAGAAATTTGTAACTTTGTGGTACTCGGTTACTCTGGTTTGAAACTGGGAATTGAAGCATCGTACAGGTTACCGTACCTAGTTTAGGTATGCAGCGGTAGAATACATTTAACACCTTCAATGACAAGACAGCGAATGTCACGTCATTTTTTTAAACATTTCTTTATTTTGGGTCGGGTGAAACAGATTTTAATTTTGCGTATTAATATTCTATGCCTATAGATCGTTAATTGACCATTTTAAGTCCAATAATCATGTTTTTTTTTCGGATTTGAAAGGTAGGTAGGTATCTATATTTTTAGAAGACTTTTAATGCCTAGTATTTTTTTTTAATTATCTATTTGATAAAATATTTAACATAACATGGTGCTTAAAAAACATTGAATTAAATTTATCAAATCGACAACACGGAGTAATAAATAAATTTTACCTTATTATAGGTAATAATTAATAATAACTTGACACATCTCACACACGGCCGTCTGATCCCAAACTATGCAAAGCCTGTTCCTACTATAGTAGCCAGACTGCTGATAAACATACCTACTTATATATTTTTAAATACATACATATTATAGATAAACAGGTAGATATTACTAAAGAGTTATGTTATGACTTATGACGTGCATCAAAACAGAGACATAGGTACCTACACGATTTTAAAATTGTTAATCAAAATTAAATACACTTCCCATTATTTCCGCCTGAAGAGCACATTGAAATGTAGGTATATAAAGTATCTACCCAGCAGGTTGGACTTCGACTTCCTTCGCAACTAAAATCTTTAGGATTATCTACAGTAATTAAGATTATTTTGTCCGCGGTCTTCTGTTGTATGAAATCGATCTTTTGACGAGGATACTTATGTTTATGAGCTTCTGAGTTCGAGCTGTAGAGAACCGATAACCAAGAGGCGATAAAATATACGATCGAAGAGCAAATCACAGAATAAACAATAGTACCTACACCTACAATTATTTATTGATGACCTATCTAAATTGACCTATCTATGACAATCTAAATTGAGCTAATAATAAATTTATTATTATCTCAATTTAGATTGTCGTAATAATATATCCATACGAAGGTTGTCTGAAAGAGAGAAGAGTAGATACTACGTAGGACCTACCTACTATTACTAAAATTCCTTTTGGTTGAACCTAAGGACTGCTTGATAAATTTTGTTCAATAATATTGTTTGTAATAGTCCTTAAGTATAAGACTTTTCACAAAAGAAAAGTTTGAGATTTTATAATAATAAGCTATTTAAAAATCACAAAAAATGCTTTTACTGTCAGACTAAAGATGTTTCTTCACGGTCTTACACAGAACGGAGTATAATAATTTTTTTTACTGAGATGTTCGTATCTTATGTGTTAAATGCTGAAAGAAACTATGATAAGCGTGAGACTTTGGAAAGCTGGTAGGTACACAACCAAATTCAAGAGAAAATGAGTGCAAAATGAACATGAATTGTTGAAGGACAACATTTAAAGTTGCTTAACTTTGTTATAAACGTATGAAAGCATAATAATTTCTGCAATTTTTTTAAACACACCACAAAGATTCTGTTACACAATAAGTATTATTATCAACGTATTTACCTGTTTTTGTCTTTTTAATCTTAAACTTAAAATTATTCTTCAAGATTCTTCTTTTTTTTTTATTTAGCTCATCAATATGGCCTCGTAAAAACTGCCCGTGTAAATCTATGACCTCAACCCACCTGATGGTAAGCTAGATTGAGGTCTAAAGAAGTCCAACATTATAGATAGGTACTAATAACACTAAAATAGTGGTCCTTAGTTTGACGGCTTCGAGAGGTACCTTTTCACGCCACTCTTAAAGGACCCGGTATTGTAGGTCGAAGGGAACACGTGTGTTGGTAAAGTATTTCAAATTTGAATGTTGTGTCATAGAGAGAAGGTGCTGAATCGTTTGGTTCTAGTTGTGATTGTTTGACAGTATGGGGGTGTCCCCTCATCCCGCCACGGATTTTCCTGGATATGAAAGGAAAGGGAGGGATTAATTGGAAGAACTCATCGGAACACTCGCCATAGTAGACTAGAGTATGTTTCTGCGCAACTGCAAATGTTCAAGGGTGTTGTTGACCTCAGGGTTGACTTTCAATGATGCGGAGCATATTGCTGTCAAATATCGAGGGCGTAGGTACATGAGTACCTACTACTATGGGTAAGTACATTAATTACGTTACAGTCCTCCCCCCTCACCTACCTACCTAACCCCTACATCGCAGTGTCAAATTAAAAATCAAAATCATGAATTAAATTAAATTTATAACTGATAGAAATTAAGAATGAACCGGTGAGATATGAAGCTTTTTTGTTTGTTCCAATACGTTGGTGATGGTTGCAGTAGAAGAACAGCCAAGAAACTTAAATGAAACTATTTTTAAAGCAGTTTTTTTTTAATGTCCATTCAAAGACATTATAGATTGATTACCTACATAAAAATATGTCTAAACATTTAAAACAGGGATGACCAACTCATCAACTAAACAAAGTAAACGGCCAAACTTGTTTGATGTTAATTTATGACATCGCTCGCACTCAAGTATTGAGGTTTACTTATTACGAACTTGCTGGTGGCCGCTACGTCATCTGCGTAGAAAAAAAAGCATAGGTACGATGAGTTTTTATATTCCTAAATCTAAGAAATAATTTAACTCATATACAAAACTTCATACCTTATTTCAGCGCTTTCAAGTTTTATTATAGCGACAAAAATTTATCTATTCCCTTCTCCAAGGTTCCGTCTATATTTATATATACCTAATGTTTATATTGTTCAAAATTAGTTTAGCGATTTAGACGTGAAAACATAACAGACAGACGCACTAACTTTCGCTTTACTGTAAATAGTATCAGTACTTATCACTACATATTATAAAACAAAGTCTGTCTGTCTGTATGTTCGCGATAAACTTAAAAACTACTGAACGGATATTGATACGGTTTTAAGAATAGACAAAGTGATTCATGAGGAAGGTTTAGGTGTATAATTTGTTAAGATGTTGTATAAATTGATTGAAATATGTTGATGATTGTTGAAGATGTCTCTGCTACCCGTGCGAAGCCGGGGCGGGTTATAATCGGGAATAAATCGTGCCATCAAAAGTGTTTTGCTGTATTAAATATTGATATTCACGACACAGTGAACAGTTATATAACTACGAGATGTTATGAAATTTAGGAGTTAATATATTTGAGAACATTGCACTGCTTCTATGGAGGCAGAGTTGTACACAGCAACAAATTAGGTCGCTCAACTACTGCGAGCGTAAACCTCAAGGTATCACACTGAGGTATTTTTATATTTTAAAACTTATTATATGTCATTCGAATTGATGTAGAACTACTTGGCTAGTGGACCTCGCCCTTTTATTTTACATTTAGATAATAAAAAAAAGTATCTGACAAGTGCGATTAGCAGTAATACACTGAATCATCAGTACAAGCATAAAATAATTGCATATCATGTTATGTCATGTCTTGGCATAGTTTCAACTAAGATTAGCATTGAATAAACTTATCATCCTGTGTGAACAAACATGTCCCTCATACATCGATGTACGTCACGGTCAATTTCCCCAATGCAAATAAGTTAATTATGTTAGTTAGATAGGTACATCATGAATCATGACAGATGTAGTCAGCAGTGTAGGGACTCTCCTGTCAAGGGCATCTAATTTAATCTGAATTTATCTAAGTTTTCCAAAGGAATTCTCGTATTTTGTCAGCGCTTCTTTGGCCACCTAATAAAATACTTTAAAGTACTTTCTTCAGGCGGCCAAGGAAACGCTCCTGCAGCCTTTTAAAACCAGCTTAAAAAAGTAATCAAAATGTTAAAAACAATAGAAAACTATTTAGTTTTGAACAAAATATAAATTGAGATCAGTTTAAATCTTTGTTATTCTGTGGGTGAACCTTTTCTCGGCAGTCCATGTTTACTGAGATATACGAGATAATAGGCCAACGTCTACGCCGGATAGCCGGATATTCGGCCACCGGATAATAAATAAAGATAAAATTGAGCAACGGATTTACCTCATAGTCTCATTGAAAGCTAAAAATTCTCTTAACTCTTTAAGTCAAACCCCACTAATACCTACATACTAAGAATGTGAAAGTTTGGATGGATGGATGGATCGATGGATGGATGTTTGTTACTCTTTCACGGGAAAACTACTGAACCGATTGCGATGAAACTTGGTATGTAGAGAGCTGGAGTAAGTTCCGATCCTGTGGGAATGTCGGGATAAAAAGTAGCCTATGCGATAATCCAGGTCTCCAGCTATCTACCTACCAATTTTCATCAGTTTCATTAATTTAATGCCTTTCGACGGACATCTTTTCATGTAGCGATGGTACTTGTTCCCCCTACCCATTCACTATACGTTTATCGCCTTAATACCATAGACTATACTATAACGATTGTTAGTGAAACGCTCCCGAAAATGAAGACAGACGATAGTGCTAATGATACCTTTCATGATGGGTCAAAAAAAAACCGTATTTATGACTAGAAAAAACCCACAAAATTGACAGCTGGTTCAAGCTCCTGAAACAGAAACACTAAAGGATCGTGGTACGCAGTAAGGTTAGTTCCCAACGGGGGCAAGCCTTGGTAGGCCTATTTTAGGTCATTGGTCCTCGGAGTCCGAAGTAGGTCTGTGGCCCTCCTTTCTCCTACCAGTGCACATATATGTTGGCAACGTCACCGGCGGTCGGTGGGGAGAAATACTCGTTGCTTTAGCTTTAGCTCGACGTCTCATTGTCTGCCGCTGTGCGACGAATTCAGTGGGATATTCGTTGTGCATTTCTATTTCTTTCTTAATATCGTGTTAGAATTTTTATAATTCGATAGGAAGAAGCAATTGAAAATAAAAATTTAAAACATAAACATCTTTAAAAAAAAGTTAATCCCACTTCAAAAAACACTAAGAAAGGGGTCTCGATTTCAAACTTAATTCAAAATATCAGATGTGTCACTCGGGACTTAATCGCGATAATATTTAAACCAAGTAACCGGGTAACCAAGAGGTATTGTACCTTTTAAATATAGTTACAATCTGATATACACATGTATCAAAGTCGCGAAAGTTTACTACAGTAATATGACACTTTTAAAATAATAAGTAACATTATAAAGGCACTAGGTACCGGTCTTTTGACGTCGGTACAAAGCTAAGTATGTACATGAAAGATAGGCTAGGTCCACCGTGAACGGGAGGGGACTAGTATTCTCCGGTCCCGAAGCAGAGGCACCACGTGCCGGAGAGCGCAGAATGATCTCCGGCCTCCATGAGCGCTGGCCTGGGGGTAACGGGTGAGGCTGCCCGTTACCCTAGCAGAAGCACGTATGAGGGCAAGGCCCTCCGCATGCAATGCTGTAGCTGCCTTCTATTTGACGCGGCCAAAGTCTGCCAGGGTTCTCGGGGACTTAAGGGTATACCCTATTAACCTTTTTTGAGTCGGCGCCAAACAACAAACTGATTCATTATCAAAATTTTATTTGTACGTAGAAATGGACATGGCTCTAAATAAGTAATTAATCATTTTAATATTTCGCGCCGACTCAAAATAAGTTTAAATAAAATTTGATAGTTTATGTAAATAAGCTCAATACTTAAGACAGGTTTATTTATTTTTTACTTTTTAGTTCTTTTCGTCGGTTTATTTTTTTTTGTTAAAAAGTTCAATTAAAAAAAAACTTTATTTCATAAAATTGACCATCAATTATTCGAAATCGTCGATTTAATAAATAATTATTATAATTAAAAATTAAAGATCAACACACACAGAGTCACCGCAACAATAGTTTGCTTCGTCAAATGTAAAATGATTAAAGAAAACAAGATGGATAACATAATATCACATCTGCCTGTTTCGATCTATAACCGCCCGTTTCCAAATGGTTGATTTTTGTTTTCTGATTATTTTTCATCATCAGCTCAGCCACATGATGTGATGATTTCTAAACGCAAATACCTGATAAAGTAATGAAAAGTAAACAGAAACACTATTCGTTCCTATAATTTTCGAGGGTTTCTCTCAAGTTTATCAGGATTCCATAATCAGATCCTGACTTCCTTGACACGGGACCACCCTTGAGGTAAACCCTATCTAACAAAAAAAGAGTAATCAAAATCGGTTCATAAATAACGGAATGAGGGCTGAACAGACAGAAAAAAATATATATTATACGGTCGAATTGAGAACCTCCTTTTCTTTTCGTCTGTTAAAAAACCCGATGCATGAAAAATTTGTAAAAAAAATATATAAACTTATAGGCAAATAAATATCCATTGCAACAACAATACAAATCGTACAAAGATCATCGAAAGCCATTTGTTATATGCTGTCATTCTGTCAAAAAAGTATCGAGAAATAATAATTAAATTCTAATTCCAAATTCAATTCAAATAATTATTTTTGTGGTTAAGTTAGCACAACTTTTTTCTAAATTGGCGCGAAGTTTGAGCAATATCTGTCATTTAGTTTGTTTTCAGTATTCGATTTTGTAAGCTCATCTCAAGAGTGTTTTGCGATTTTTATAATGCATAAAAGCATCGAAAAAAGAAATTGTATCGAATTTTTCATTCCCAATTGGAATTTCATGTTCAGAGTCGCTGAAAGTGTTACAGAAAGAAAGAAAGAAAGAAAGAAAGAAAATATTTTATTTGTATCTTCAGTTATAACAATAAAAATCATATGGCTTAAGACTAGGGTGGTACTGAAGACCAAATGGGGTACCTGCGTCAGCTAGTGTCGCACATCGCTCTGCAACGCTGGTATTCTCGCAGGCCCCAATTAAATTTAAATATCTACATTAATAAATATACATATTGTAATTCTATTCATATTTTACATATAAATAATATCAATAATGTTATATAAATAATCATTACATTTACTATAAATACTTACTTACATAAATACTTGTATTTCACACTATTTAACAAGACAAATTAAATAATTATAATTTTCCTATATTCATAAGTGTATTTTCGAACGCTTCTGTCATCTGTCAAATAATATTAATATATTATTTTTATTGGATTGGTAGTTATGAAATTGTTTATTGTATTATGTAATTGAAAGTTAGTGTAAATCTGAAACTATGTCTTTCTATGATATGGATACCATAAAAGTAAGTAAAGTTGCCGCACATATTGACTAAGGTGATAATTTTTGTTGTATTAATAAAATTTCCTTATACTTATTGTGAAATGAATGTAATGTTTTTAGGTTACGCAGAGGCGGTGGCAGATCATTCCAACATTTAGTAGCGGCGTACCTGAAACTGCCTCTAAAAGCGGTCGTCCTGTGTCTCGAAGTTACTAAAAGATGTAAAGCGGCCCTTGTGCTGTATTGATTGATCTCACTAGACCACTTCAACTTATTATACAGGTATTCGGGCTTTTTGTATAGAATAACGCCAAAAAGCATATGGTGAATCGACTTTATCAAAAACTCGTGCATTTGAGTGGTACAGTCTCAGTGCATTCAAAAGCGGTCGAGATTTGTTGGAAGATTTGCCTCGCTCTGGTCGGCCATCAACGTCTTCAAATGAAGCTAACATCGCTAAAGTGAAGTTAATTGTGACTGAAAGTCGTCATTCAAGTTTGAGAGAGATAGCCGCTTAGCTTTCTGTGTCTCACGAATCGATTCGTACCATTTTAAACGATCGCTTGGGCACAAAATACTCGACTAGTCCCGAAAGATCTGCATGCATTTAAAAAATAATAGTTAAGATAACTGGATTATTCGTTGGCGTAAGTGTATTATTTCTGAAGAGGCCTACTTTGAAGGCGATACAATAAATTTGGCAGAATAGTTAACATTTTGTGTTTTATTGACCCTTTCCCGGTACTTTCTAGACAGAGTAGTACAACCAAAAAAGAGTAGCACAGTTAGCTTCTTGATATCTTCTTGGCTATCATCTTGGCTCAGCAGTCAGGATCACTAACCACTAGACCTACGGGCCAGTCAGTCAGATATGAAGGAATGAGGGAAGATGGGCGTTTATAGGAAAGAGTTCTTTTACTTTTCATACCAATAAAGTTAGGTAGACCGCTCCGTAGATGACGATCACTGTAGTGTAATCGTACTGGCACACCACAAAGTCCATTACTGGCGCGTTGCTGGTCGGTCCTGTTGTTAAAGAGGACACTAGCAGTCTACCAGTTTTCATTTGTCAACCTAACACTTGAGCAGATGCTGCCGACTCAACAAGTAACTGCAGCTGTTTTCTATAAGGTGGACATATTTCCCAATCAGGCCACACCGGTTTCATGAACAGAATGTTGTTCTAAAACCTAAAAGTCATTTGAACAAACATTAAAGCAATTTATAATAAAGCTTTCTGTTCTATTTGAAGCCCTAAGGGATTAGTCGCATTTAATTCTTTAGATTTTAGATATTTGAGAAGTGAGTTACTGCATCTATCACGTACTATAAATAAAATGACTGGCGTTCACTCTACTGACGCATGTTTCAAATGAATAACAGAACTAAAACTTAATTACCTAAACACTTACCCCATCCCACCCCGAATTTCGTATTGCAATGACTGCATTAATTACGAGAATTAAGGGTCCGTCCGTCCGTCCACTGGAGTACCCTATTATTCCGTACAGAAAACATGCATATTCGTACCGCATACTACAGCGTCGAGAAATTGTATTTTACATTGCTGGGTGCTGATTTTTTTTGTTATTAAAGTTGTAAATAGGCATCTGATAGTAGTGCTGATAAAATTTTGCTCTAAACGGGGTGAACAGGCGCCTAATGATTGGCAGTCGATGTTGTTCCCGTTGGCAACACAGTGAGTGTAATAATAAACTTATTATGTATTACTAACAAAATTAGCAACTCAATCATATAAATTACAGATAACATTAATTGAAAATTCAAAACACGAGAGATATGCCACGTGCTGGTTTTTATACCATTAAGGTGTCGCAAAAAGTAAACGCCGCACGGTTGGCTGTCAATCGGTGCCTAAACTATGGAATTTGCAACACCAGGAATGAAACTATAGCTTTTTGGAGAATTTATCTATACCTACCTGATTTTATTTATTACTAGCTGTACCTATCGCGAGTACGTTCGCGTCTATGTCGGAAAACAACAATATGTCGCTTATAATAGGCGTAGCACCTCTTCCTGAAACCGGGCTACTGTTAAGGCCGTATATCAGACTTAAATCGACGAAAACCACATGGTGTACCCCACAGCTCCTGTAAGGAGTGGACTGTTGGTACTGCGGTCGCCATAAAACATCAGTGGCGACCTAACGCCTCGATTCGTCCGACTAATTGGGAGACTTGCTGTAGTTAGTCAGTTAGTGCTGCTACCTAGATACTATGGGCCGTTAGGCCGTCACCAACTTGTCATCGTTATAACTTGCAGATTACTCCCTGCCAATACTGAGGCCCAACCCCCCAAGTGCAAGTCACGGGGTAGCATAAGATTTCACACTAGAGTAACCGAACGGCAAATGAATGGTCTAGAAATGTAAAAGAACTTCACCGGCTATCTTTCAATATTTCAGCTTAGATGTAATTTTGTTGGAGATAGTGTGAGTCGTGTGAGATCCTCTTGTTTTAGTACCGATAATCTATTTATAAATCTATGTATATTCCATTCAACACCCTGAAATATGTTTTTGAATTTATTGTTAGCGTTTGGTGGCTGTGACGAGGCAAAATAGCTCGTTGGCATAGCCAAGAACCGATTACCGGTTAGTCTGGGATCTCTAAACAATAAAAAAAACCTTACTATACATACAGTTACCACAGAAAAGCACCATAATGTCTCCCATCGGTCGTCATATTGCCATGCATGGCATCATGCACTGGGTTTCAGATTTGCGTGGACTTTTAGTCAATTAACCTCACTTCGCGTTTCTCAACACTTTCATGAGAGCGCAAAGTCACTATCCGAATACTCTATTTGTGTTTATACTCGTGTTGGAAGTACCGGATTCGCGTGGCAGCATGTGACCCTCACGGTCAGCAGACAATCGCGCTTTGCGATCCCCCCTTTTTTTTTGTGCGTTTGGAAACCCCCTCGGGCCGGCACCCCACCGGAGTTTTCGGTGGGGCGGTGTGTCGGAATCGAACCGACTAAACCCACTCGGTGTGCCGTACTGCGCCTTAAATAGGAGGGATCCGGGAACAGCTTTTATTAAGACATCCGGACCCCCCTGACGCCTGCCCGCAAAAGCGCGGGCACCACCTTCGGGTAAAAACCTCTCAATTAGGCGACGTCCAGGCACACGCGGACGCCGCCTAATCGCGGGGTGCCACTATAGCGGGTGGAGGGAAAACCCGTCCCGTCCACCCGCGGCCACACTTAGGGCGGCATGAGGCGCTGGTAAGCGCGCCTCCGTCTCCCGGTTCACCGGCGGCGAATTAGGTCCGAGTGGAGGTCGTCCTCCCGGACTCGTTCCCCTTCTGCGAGATGACGTCCTCACAGAAGGTCGCGACCGCGGTAAAATTCCTGTTGCTACCGGCCATGGAGCGTATGACGGCCGGTAGCGAGAGATCCCCTCCGATGACTACAGTGAGGGCCCGACGCTGCGTCACCCAGGCGGAGCAGACCGCCAGCGTGTGCTGAGCCGAGTCCTCACTGCAGTCGCAGTGGTGACAGGCGGGACTTAGTTCCCTCCCAGCGACCGAGTGCAGGTACTTCCCGAAGCAGCCGTGCCCGGAAAGAACCTGCGTCAGTCGGAAGGAAAGGGTCCCGTGCTGCCGCCCTGCCCACTCGACGATGACCGGCTGGAGCGCCTCCACGGCGGCAAAGCCAGCACGTGGAGCCTCCAGCCGGGACGACCAACGAGCCATGGTGGCTCGGCGAGCGGCCTCACGCCATTCGCGTACCTCTTTGGGCGGGGGCCGACTGCCGCTTCCCGCCCGGAACTCAGCCGTTCGCCGATATACTTCAGCGAGCACTTCCGCCTCCAAATCCCACGGGGGAGTCCCTCGGCAAGGCGCGCCGCCTTCTGAAAGTTCACCCCCCGGGCTGTGACTAACGTGTCATCGGCGTAACAGATTACGCCGAGCCCGGGGGGGAAGTCGCCTCGGCGCTTTGCGATCCCCTACGCTAACCTGCCATAACGGAGCGAATTTATTATTACATGTGTAATTCGGGACTAATACCTCTTTGTTACCCGACGTTTCGATCGAGACATAACGGGTACTGGGAACTTTAATTAATGAAAGGGAGTCAGCCTGATCTAGATTACAATTTATATGCAAGCATTAGAGCATCTGCGAAAGAGAATATAAAAATAACCTGAATTAGTTTATGAATAAACTGATCTGATGCTACGACAATCACTATCATGCTATTTCTGGACTTGCCTTACGCACTCAAAACGTCCCAACCTTTTTAGAGGGTTGAATTTGGTTCAGGGTCTAATTTGGTAGTTGACTGAAGTCAAGGTACTTCTTTTTATTAAACGTCAAAATGGTAGGTTTGGTAGAAAATTGTACGAAGTAATAACTTGTGACGTCATACCCCGCTATTGTCAGATCGTTAACTTAGGTATGTATACAAATTTCGTATAGAAATTTAAAGATAAAAACTTAAAATATAAGAGACTACCCTATTGAACACACGATTAATGAAGGCAGACGAGCTACAAATAAGGGGGACGACATTTTTGAGATTGGTTTAGTTTACTTTTTAATTCAGAGTCAGCAAAGATCAAAATGAATCAAATTATTATGAGTTACTGTTCGGTTTTCAAGGTTTTATTCTTCTCATTTAATAAAATGATAAAATGATTTTGACTTGCAAAACGAAGTGCATGTCTAAACGCTTGCATTGTGAGGCTACCACACAGTCAATAATAGTCATAAGCAAGAAGGTATTGAGATAAGAGCGCCGGCCTTGGCACTAAATTAAAAACGATTATAATGACTAGATTGGCAAGTCATAGATATTAATTACATAATTTAAAACAAGAAAAAAAGAAACACCATCATTGAGATTTTTTTATCATTCGTAAATAATTATTATAGAGTGTCTTTAATAAGGCAATATCAAAATCGCATAACAAGAACTTAACCATTTAGCGGTAGCGGTTATTCGTAGTAAGAATACCTTCATCTTTATAATAAAAAGTATATAAAATATAGATTATGTAAAGTATAGAATATAACAAACTTGAAGATTTCGGTCGATGGGAATGTCAACTTAATTCGTATTTATTTTTACAAGTGTTTTAGTTCTTTTGTAAGAGAGTGTACCTTTTCCTAATTCATTTAGTAATTGTGTCAGTAATTACCTGTGTGACTGTTAGATGGACGATAATAGGGTAAACTATTTTTAGGGGCCAAAAGAAAAAAGGATCACATTCCTCCCGTAGATGCATCCAGTCAAAGTTAATAAAAAAGACTTATGACTGCGGTCACTTGAAGCTGTAAAAAAATCAAACTTCTAAGTCAACGCAATCAAAAAATACAGTCATTTAAGCCTTAGATTTGAACATTTCGAATGTAAATCAAAACCTTTATGGTACTTCCCAATGTCCTAGAATCATGAAACTTGGTAAGAAGCAAGATCTCGTAGCACAATTATAGAAAAAAATCCAAAGGCGTTAATTTGTTGTTATCTGACTGTCTGTCAAGAACCTTTTCAGTCATTTTACACAAAACCTTAATGAATTACACATCAAACCTTCCTCATGAGTCACTCTGTATATTGGTGAAAACTGAATGAAAATCCTTTCATTAGCTATTGAGTTTTTCGCGAACAGACAGACAGACAGACGCGGCGGGGAACTTTGATTTATAATTTGTAAAAATTTCATTTTCTTAAAACAAGCTTTTATTACTAATAAAAGCTTGTAATAACATTATTAATAAAAAGAGCTAAGAAGTTAAAAATAATAATTAAAGCGTGTTACATTTTGACGGCAAGAGAAATAAAGAAGGTGTAATGCGCTTTTATTATTATTTTTAACCTTATAGTTCTTTTTATTAACAAGTATCTAATAAAAGCTTGTTTTAAAAAAAAATCTTTATTTTTATGTTTACCTTTTTAGTATTTATGATTCAGTATTTACTATGAATCAAACGAGTCCAAACTCGATAGTGTTGCGTCGTTTCATTGCAGAGTTCCTGTGGCCACCTTCCAGCTACATCATCAGATCTGCTCCTTGTCATCATAATATTGCATTGTCACGCGATATACATATGCGTTGCAAAATTTCAGCTCAATCGGAAACCGGGAAGTGTGTCAAATTTAATTTGCGAGATTCCACCCGGACAAACATACATAGGTACATTCCAAGTTAAATACAAACTTGTAAAAAGGAAGACTGTTACTGCTGGTATACAGAGGAATGTTTACCAAGTATTAGAAGCCTTAATATATGAATGACCAAACTCAGAACTCGATACCTGGATTTTGCATCGAGCCAGCAAAACTACGGACCATTTGCAGAAACCTGAAATCAAATTGCTGTGACACCCATCTTAAAGTCCGGATTCAGCACCATGCGACTTTGCAGTATTCCCTAATGTGAAAAAACAACTGACGTGACTCAAGATTTCGAGCGATGAGGTGCTTACGGTACCTTTTAGGGAGATATGCGGCTGTCTTCCGGAGGGATACTGGAGACTGGAGCATTGTGCTCAGCAACGTATGAAAACCTGTACCCAATGGAGACTTTTAAAAAAATAAGGAAAGTTATTTAGCGGCCTAATATTTATTGAAGTGAAAACTTCTTTAGGCACTTTTGTTATGAAGAAAAAGCACTGAACTCGTGACAGTCACGCTAATAATACATATATAGATCCACTAGACTGAGCTAATCTAAACATTGAGTTCTGTTAGCTCCTTATTAATTAATGTCACCAACCTGCTAATGTGACGTTTTAAGTATTTTATAACTAATTATATTGACTGGCCTGTTGCTCTAGTGGTGAGTGATCCTGACTGCTGAGCCCGAGGTCGTGGGTTCGGTTCCCACCCACGACAAATAATTTTGTGATGAGCATAATCATTTGCTCTGTGTCTGGGTGTAATTTATCTGTAATATATGTTTATCAGCAGTCTGGTTACCATAGTACAGGCTCCGCCTAATTTAGGATAAGATGGCCGTGTGTGAGGTGTCTCAAGTTTTTATTATATAGCTGAAGGGTGGATTTTTTTTATCTTAAGGAATTGTAAAGGCTATTTGACATCACGCTATATTACTAAGGAGCGAGGCAGGGACCATAAACGCGGGAAAAATTGCCGGGAACGGGTAGTTAATTAATATTAGTGAATACAACTGTTGTCGTGGCTCACAGTACATGTAAAAAAGTCTTAAAAGCCAAAGTAAATTGACTAGCTACATTTAATACTAGCTGTGACGAATATCGGAATAAAAATGCCTATGTGTTAATCCAGGTTTCCAGCTATCTATATACAAAGTTTATCGGTACAGTAGTTTTTGCGTGAAAGAGCAACAAACATCCATACATCCTCACAAACTTTCATGTTTATAATATTAGTAGGATACTATGGCTAAGCTAAGCTTGGTAATCAAGTGACTTTTAGCAGAAGCGATTAAGCAATTCATACCGTCCTGATAGTTAATTTATATCAAACAATTAAATCCATCTTCTAATTACCAACACACTTTTAATTCAAGAGAAATCGCGTAGCACTTATCAATAATTAACATTCTGATCCAATTAACATCCATTTTGGATCCAACACTAATTGCGGCAAAGAATACCTACATGAGGTTATACCATTCCTCCTGAAGTTGCGAAACGATAGTATTTTTTTTTTAAAGTTGGTCAATTCAGCCAATAGACTTTGAAGCGTCTGCAAACAAAACCTTAACTTTTGATAAAACACAAATCCAATCGCCGAGAGATCATACATTAAATGTTAAAATTAAAACTATAGAAGTAATTAACAAAAAATATTAAAATAACCTAGTCTTAATCTATATTAATCCTACTAATATTATAAACGTGAAAGTTTGTGAGGATGTATGGATGTGAGGATGTGTGGATGTATGGATGTTTGTTACTCTTTCACGCAAAAACTACTGATTCGATTGCGATGAAACTTGGTATGAAGATAGTTGAAGACCTAGATTACACATAGGCACTTTTTATCCCGATATTCCATCGGTACCGGGTGAAACCGCGGGGCACAGCTGGTATAAGATAAAGCTGAAGAGTTTTGTTGTGACTGAGATTTGAATAATTATTTTTGTATTGGATAGAGTAGGTAGGTACTCAATGAAAAAGTAGGCTATGTAACGTCACGCTTCGGCTACAAACATACCTGGCGGGAACGGCTAGTTAAATATCTTATTACTTTAAATGAGCAATTCTTGTATGTATGTGTTTATTTATATTTCGGGTATCTCGGAAACCGCTCTAACGATTTTGATGAAATTTTGTAATTACAGATACAGTTTTGCATTTTAAGTTCAACTGCATAGTTGTATTTGGTTAGTGGCCCTGACTGCTAACCCAGAGGTCGTGGGTTCGATTCTCACCCAGGACAAATAATTGTGTGATGAGCAAGATCATTAAATTTGTTCTGTGTCTGTGTGTTACTTATTTATAGGATGTATGTATTTAGAAATATATAAGTATGTTTATCAGCAGTCTGGTTACCATAGCACAGGCTCTGCGTTTGAGATCAGACGGCCGTTATTATATATATTATACCGGGACCGCAGCAGCTTGTACGAGATAGAAATGGTTCTCAAGCAACTCGAAAATAATAAGGCAGTCGTGACGAAATCACGAGCGACGCCAACTAAAGTAGTTCATTGATAAATCCTGTCAAATTTATTCCCGTCGCGTCGTAAGTACTTTATGAAATAAAAAATATCGACTAACTCGCCAATCCCTATCAGCTCCTGCAGACAATTACTGATGACCTTATTTTGTTAAAAGAGCGTAAACCAGACTCCTTCCAGTTTAATACCGCTCTTGGTCATAAAGGACTGTCCTGTGTGACCAAATCCTTCATCATTCAACGAGTTCATTGATGATAAATCGGCCTCCCTAGCCGTGCCTAGTGTCTTTGTGAGTGCTCGGAGAAGAGACCACTCTTCTTCTTTCCTACACATGCTTTGCATGTGCTTTACATTAGACTGTGGTAACAAAGACGTAAAACGTAAGGTGTACTTAGAGTAAGGAAGTCAAGGAAGATAAACATTACTCGTTTTCTAGCCAAGGTTTCAATATTCTGACAAGGACATGGGTAAATATGTCAGTCAAAGTATTTTTAGGGCTTTTTTCCTTTGATGATTTTCTTGGTTGCAGTGGGTACAGGTTAGTGTACAAGAGGAGTGCCGAGAAGATAATAACATAAATTTCTCTCTTTTATCTAAAAACGAGTAGCGTACGATACATTCACGTACCTACTCGTAAATTGTAAATCGTTGAATCGTCTGTAATCTTTGTAATGTGTTGGTAATGTAATGTATAATAATTTAGCACGTTCATCAACATCATTGTCAACATGCACTGATGGATCTTATCGTCGACCAATTTGAGACATTAGAAGTTGGGAGTCGTTGGATATAGACCTCGCAAGTATGTAAGGTATTTGCTGAAGTCTATTTATAGGAGAGAGAGACTTATATTTAACCGTGGACATTTACTACTATTTCATATATTACTTACAATCTCGCTAGATGGTTGAACAAACATCCACTATATTACTTAATCGGAAGTGTAAGCTTTTACAGCGTAAGCGTTTAATTTATAACACCCCTCTTTTTGCGTAGGGGTTAAAAAGTTGAGTTTAATTCTTGAAAGTATAACCATCAAACTCACATTCGTATTTATAATATTATTAAATATTAATATTTACTCTTGGCATGTATGTCCTCAGTTTAATAGTTCTGTTCTAAGTAGGTAATATGTGGGATTAATGCAAGCCAGGCGGTTCTCGCAATCACACCCCTTGTCACTTCGCCACTTGACGGCGGAGCGCAATTTGTGTCAGACTACCGAAGCGACTCGTGAACCCGTCATTACTGTCGGGACAAGTGTCGCCGATTGCTGAGGCCTTAATAACATACTTAATACGACAATTACGCATCTAAGTATTTTTGTTATCCGATATGAGTGGATGATAAGTTTAAAGGGCGCATGTCTATTTATTTGGATCATTTTGGCATTATAAAATACTGGCTGGTATTCGCGACTTCATAAACGCGAGGGTCATTATTTCTGTACTCCATTTTAATTTTACACATGAACATCATGACATGAATTCCAAAAATCCTTTGTTATGTGACACCAACTTTCTATGAGGAATGCACCTACCTGCCAAATCTCAAGTTTGTAGCACTAATATTGTCTGAGATTTGTGATTAATCATTGAGTGGTATTTCGCTTTTATATAAACCTCTCGCCTCCTCTCACCGTCAGAAACACGCAGGCCAGTTTTAGCACTCCCGAATTCAGAAAATAAAATAAAGTTATGAGTTATGAGTTATGAGGCAACGGCTCCAAAATTGGTGAACTTTTTTATTGGCACCAGTATAATATATGTTGTATGTTGTCAAAAAATGCCATCCAACAACCCTTCAAAGTGGTCAAAAAATCCTTTTTTGACCACTTTGAAGGTCAAAAAAATATTGTTAAAATTGTTTAAATGGGATGACATTCGAAATTTGGCTCCAACAAGTGCAAGAAACTGTGCGTATCAATGCCATCCGCTTTTGATAAAATTCAACCCCATTGTCGCCACTTCGCCACTGTATATAATTCTTGAAATTCCTTACTGAAAATTGGTATACGTACATACCTAAACAATAACGGGATTAAGTCCCGATTTATACCAGTCATTTGCAAGGTTGCAAGTCTGAAAACAATGAATGATCTTTTAACTCCTTCTGACCCCTGCAACCCCTTCATTACAAGTTTTTTCACCTTTTTAAACTTTATGGACACTTATTTTTAATAATACCTGGTGTATCTCTTTGCCTCTATCCTTAAATACATTTATTTACCAACGACAAGTACAGTCGGACAGCATAAAATTCGTAGATAACTCCCCAAATGCTAAATAGACGGTTGTCGATAAAATATTCAGCGAAGTCGGTGTAATTTGGCCGTCCTGCCGACAGGGACGGAGGCTCCAATTATCTGCCTTTCATCGAGATATCCGAGAGCCGTTTCCGCAAGCCGGCGCAGTTTTTAATTCGACACTTGCGATTTTCCATTCAACCACGTCAAAGCCGGAAGGATCTGTTCTGTTGTCGCCCAGAAAAAAAGTAAGGAGATTAATTTAATGACGGTATTGCATTCAAAATGTGTTTGGGGATATACTTAAGTATGATTCTAGTCTAACTTCATATAGTTAGTTACCTTTCAAACTGTACGGTGATTACATAACTATCGGACAACGCATAGTTGAGGTAGTCGAAGCCAGAGATTGAAAATTTCAATGAAGTTTGCTTGGAGTGCTAACACTAATGACTACGTAGCGCAATCCATGGCTACATTCAAAACAATGTTACATGAGCATAATTAGAATCTGTCTAATGAATAAGTAAATGTATGTAAATATGTATGTGTGTGTGTATGTATGTTTATGTATGTATGATATGATAAGTGTAAATATAAATTAAACTAGTATCTGTACGTATTAGATAGATAATAAAATTTACTATGTTTTCGTTATATGCCAACGATTACCACGAGTTCATTAAAATAGTTCTAGTCCATCCTAAGGTTGCCTGGAAAAGATTGCTTTAAGCGATAAGGCAGCTCTTTGTACATTTACCTATCATATTTTCTGTAAAACTTGATGTACAAATAAAGTATTATCTATCTACAGTATCTACGCAGTAAGTACTGGTGCGGACTCTCAAAAGGCGCAAGTACAGGTGCCGATAATTTGTACAACTTCCCGAGTTCAAAGTCAATAAGAAGTCAAAAAACAATTATCATTAAAAAATTGTAACATACCTTGAATGAATGTAAATAGTCCTTTATTTCTTTTCTGTTTTTTTATCGTCTGATAAATTATCGAATTACCTACAGACATAAAAAAAAACAGGCATACCAAAGGTTTTAATGTTTTTCTCATAGTAATACAATCAATTTTACAGTGATGCCATCATCAAGGTCTTTGCTGCATTCGGAGTCTTAAGGCTCACATGGAAATGTTGCGTCATAGTCGGGTCACGCCACGCCATAAGCCAAATTACCGTGTCATGGCGCGTCAAGGATCTTTCGCCGGCATACCTACAACAAACTTAGCTTATTTCATGTGGGCTGAACAAGATCATCTAGCACGAATCAGGCAGAAACGCTTCGATCTAAAACGCGACTTAGTTACTTAACCTAAAAGTCGCAACCAACTAGTTTTTGATCCTTGCGTTTCGAACCTAATGCATATAGAAACAAGATACATTATAAAATAAAAATCTGTTTCGAACGTATTTATTATCTTAATATATATAAATCTCGTGTCACAATGTTTGTCCTCAATGGACTCCTAAACCACTTAACCGATTATAATAAAATTCGCACACCATGTGCAGTTCGATCCAACTTGAGAGATAGGATAGTTTAAATCTCGAAATAAAATATGGCGGTACGAAGTTCGCCGGGTCAGCTAGTTTCTTTATATATCTTAGATGCATAAGTAAGCGTAGTGTATCAGTTCTTCTCTTGGCTGCAGAATAGCACGACGTGAGGGTTTATTTGATTCCATTCTAACATACCTACGAACTCAACGATAGCCGCGTTGAGGTATCGTACAGGAGCTATCACAACACACGATAAAATAAACAAAAAGGGTATCAAATAGTTCTGTTATTCTCTAATAGGATGGACTAAATAGATGTAATAGGTTACATTAATCGTGATGACGTCACATGCCACAAAGAACTCATCTCATCAGCTGCACATCAGATGAATATCTACCCTCGCGAACAGTCTCTTCTTTAAATAATTGAATATATTTAATATTGTATACAATGCTTCAAAACAGGTGCATTAAATTATTTGTACGGTGCACAAATAATTGCAAATATACCTAATTGTTAAGTGAACGCCGACTGATTTTGTGAGGGGGTTGTTCTAGAGAATAGTATTTTATTGTCTTGAAGACTTCATTAAAATTGGTGAATGCATGTGAGAAACATGGAACATGTTTCTAATCCTTCCACTGGTATGTTTTAGTAGTGCCATAGTTTTAGTAATATCAATTACCAATAAAATACTATATAACATAACTTTTATGTACAAATATATATTTGTTTTTAAACTGTCACGATCGGTGCATCTCGATCGAAACGTCGGGTAACCAAGAGGTATTGTACCTTTTAAATATTATCGCGATTAAGTCCCGAGTTACACATCTGAAACTATACTAGCAACCCGCCCCGGCTTCGCACGGGTAGTAGAGACATCTCCTACAATCATCATCATATTTCAATCGATTTACACAAAATTGTAACAAATTATACATCTATAAACCTTCCTCATGAACCACTCTGTCTATTAGTGAAAACCGCATGAAAATCCGTTCAGTAGTTTTTCAGTTTATCGCGAACAGACAGACAGACAGACGCGGCGGGGCACTTTGTTTTTTGATTATGTCAATCACTTCATTATCGGTACAGCACTTTTTTTCTGGACTTTTTACCTGTTTATTTATTCCTTCGTTAAATCATAAGCTCCCAAATTATTCAGAGGTTAGGCATATATAGGGGACTTCTATAAGAGCATTCTGAAACTCTGACCTGTTTCTTCAGGTCTGAGACAAAGAAAATCATCAAAACTTACTTAGAAAAGTTGGTGGTGCATGAATAGCGGCGTTTCACCCGATCTGAGCACTTCTGGAAAGGGAGAGCTAGAAATTTGCGTAGAATTTGTAGTATTACTATAAATAGTAATAGCACAGAACTGAGAATACATACTTATTCTCAGATCTGTGAGTAATAGAGTAGGTAAGTCAATTGTTTTTACCTTTGGTACCGCAGCTGCCAAAGCCACCGTGATCTAAACTTCATACTTGGCGACCGTTCCTACCTCGATTGGGCACATACTCTACATAAACATAAAAGTTTTAGCTTTTATAAAATGACGAAGGCCGGGCGGACTCTTGGACCCATATCCAAGATCTGTCGAGGGCAGGTGGCTTTGCTACCACATTGTGTGTATAGTTATCTACCGTCTCTGGACTGAATAAGTCTATTGTTGGAGACGCCGTGACGTCTATCAGTCAAAATGCTATGTCCGCCTAAGTACAGGATGTGTTATCTTAAAATCGTCCTTTCCTAAATGTACCTTATTACAGTACGGTATAAAACTCATTTTACGATGACACCTGTCGCTAAGAAAGCAATTAATACTAACTAAAGTGAAAATCAAAAGTATGTATATTGTAAATTCTCATTTTCCTTGTTAGACTAACATAGGAAAGTACAAGCATTTTATTGAAATGTCAAAGTATATGGAATAGGGATGATGACACTTTACTTTTAAATTACGAGACCATTAAAAGCCTCGCAACAAGTTTGAGTCAGTTTTATTCTACCAAGATTATTCACCACGTTGTATAAACCTACTAATATTATAAATATGAAAGTTTGTGAGGATGCATGAATGTTTGTTACTCTTTCACGCAAAAACTACTGTATTGGTTTTAATGAAACTTTTTATGTAGATAGTTAGAGATCTGGATTAACACATAGGCTACTTTTTATGCCCATATTCCCACGGCATTGGGACTTACGCGGATGAAACCGCGGGGCTCAGCTAGTCTACCATAAACTGGACAGTAAAAATACTTTTTAATCATATTATATCACATCATCTTCTTGACCTTTTCCCAAATTAATTTGGGGTCGGCCCCATATGTGGTCTTTTTTTTATTCCACTCTAACATTCATCATTTCACCGCCTACTCCCTTTTTAGCCATATCCTCTTTCACGCATTCCACGCATCGTTTCTTTGGTCGTCCCTTACTATTATTAGATATACATATATATATTTTTTTTAATTAAATATTTTCAGCTTAATAAATCGTGCAATTTTCATTGATACATTTTATCTATCCAGCGTCAAAATGTTTCTTTTATTCAAATAGTAACCAAAAACCTTATACAATACATTACATATTCCAATTAGAGTTTTTATTCCAGTTATTATTTCATTCGTAACATATAAAAGAAAGGGTGTAAACAATCAAACAAGTGTAGCAGTCGGTGGCGAACAATGCGACAGTTTGTCGCCGAGATTACTCCCCCAGCGGAACAAACAATGTTCCTGCGACGTTTACAACAAAATAAAGCTGCATTCAATTATAACGTGCGTTGTATCAATATTTGTACTATAAAAGTGTGGAGGGAGGACTGATACGGGCCTCAAGGGAGTTACTCAACAATCAATATGTTTCGACTGTTATAGTGCGAGCCCTCATTACACTAGAAGAATACCTTAGGCTTACTTCCCCCAGCCCAAGCTAGCAGGTATCGGTACATAACTTTAGAGCCTCTACTAATACCAGCTACGAAATATTTTGTTCGTCAGAAAGTAAATAAAGTCTCACGGACCCAAAGTATGTAATAGACCAAAATCTCAGGATCTTGGTCTATTACATACTTTATACAAGGAGAAGAGGAATTCTATTATTGTGATAAATTTCCAAAACTTCGATGACTTGCATGCGTAAAAATAAGATCATATTTTAAGGCGCTCCTGTGCGTAGAGCGGTTCAAACCTTTGTTGAGCAGAATAATATCAATACCTCAGACCATAGAAACAAGGGGATTTGACTTTTCGCATGCGCACGTATCTGGTCTAAATTGGGCTTGTTATTAATTTCTGTTTACAGTCGAGTTCAATCAAAAACCGTGTCATTTCTCTTACATTTTGTCAAATATTACGAAATGTCGCGTTGTACAGTGGTGAATTATATGAAGCATGGCATCTCATTTCATACGTAAGTACAAGAATTGTATTATATTTTACATCATACTCAATTAATAAATATACTACTCTGACAAAAACCATTGCTGGCATAGTAGGGTTTAAATTATAAATCGTACTGTTCACGACGCAATGGATTAGTTGTATGACAATTCGCTTACTAGCACGATAAGTTCGTAGTGCGGGCGCAGCCGGCTCGAGTATTTATTATTCCTGAAAGTTGAGTCAAGTACACATTTAGCTTATCTATGAATTTTAAAATACATCATTTAGAGGAACAAATTAGGCAGATATACTTTCAGTGTTAAGTGTTATTTTAGATTTCCAAAAGATCCAAAATTAAAAGAAAAGTGGATAAATGCTACAGGCCGGGGCCCAAACTGGTTGCCCACCAAAAATATCATTTTCAGACTTTGAAAAAAGTTCGTCGGCTTTTCGGATGGTCGGCCCCAACATTTAAAATTTCGTATGGTGTTAACAGTAGGTTTACTATTACCGATTGTTCTACTCCATTATTAGATTGGTTATGGTCTGTTCACTGCGATTTATTCTACTAATCTTATATTGTTTTACAGAATTGTATGGAGCCTTCTACATCCAAAGTGAGCATTGATTCTGAAGAGATGATTTATATTCTAAAAAAAACATATTTTGGTAAGTTATTAAAAACTTTATATTTTATGTACTTATGTATTATTGTTAGGATAATTGTAGCTAGTGATTTGGGAAATTGTATAAGAACATAATACTTACCTAACTCACAGGTTAATGATTCAAACACTTTAATAGAAACTGAATTAAAAAAGCACATTTGTAATCGAAACGATAATTAATTATTTTAATACAGAATAACTGTCATAATATTTGGTACATTATATAAAAATGAATATTAATATACTTAAGCATGTCTATAATGATGTTAATTGTCTGATATTTCATAAAAATGTAATACTGATCTCAATTAAAACATTCCAAAATATGAAAATTCATTATGTATAATATAATCTTTATTTTTCAAAAACTTGTTAATGTATATATATATATATGTATTAACCTTTTCAAAATAATTGATTTTTACTAGTATTTGTAATGACCAATGAATAACCATTGAATATTCCTGATAAAAGCGGTAATGGAAAAATATATCAATGTATGGCTACATTATTTTTAACGCAACACCAAACTGTCCAAGAGGCATATTTTGAACAAGTATTTGCACGTCACTGGTCAGTAAAATCATTTGCTTACTAGTAGTCGCCATAAACAGAAATGCGCCGATTTAACAAATATTTTTTTTTTACTAAGTGTGTTGTTTTTTTAATCTTTCGTTTTTTATCTTAACTAACAAACAAAAACAAGTAAAACATTTACATGAAAGAAATATATAAAGAATCAAGAAGTTCCATAGGCCACAAAGAAAGAAGAAAGAAAGAAAAATTACATATTTTATTAAAGCACAGCATACAACAATTAAATAATAAAAATAATAACTTAGGTATACAACAGAATAGGTATAACTTAGGTAAACATATAGGTACAAAAGAATATAAAAACAAACAATTAAAATTTTAATTCCATATAACAATGTGACGTGTCATTTGTTACATGACACTGACATGTCACATGACGCGTCAATGCCACGTACCCGACCACGTTTCTTTGAATGTAAATTACAAAAAAAAATACTTTTTATGTTACTGAGGGTTGTACGCCGTGCCCTAGAAAATAGGTGGACCCTCAGTATACACTGCGATGGACAAATGCCACCCCAGTACTGATTTTCAGTGCCCACCTTTACATTAGCATATATGTAACTAGCAGCGCCCCGCGATTTTACCAGCGTAAGTCCTGATCCCGTGGTAATATCGGGATAAAAAGTAGCCTATGTGTTAATCCAGGTCTCCAGCTATCTACATACCAAGTTTCATCGCAATCGGTTCAATAGTTTTGGCGTGAAAGAGTAACAAACATTCATACATCCTCACAAACTTTCACGATTATAATATTTGTAGGATATAAATTGCTTTTGCATAGTACAACGATATATAATTATTGATATCTATGGGTGTGTAAGGAGGACTGTAAATCTAAATAAACGCTATTATTTACACGTTAAGGTGTGTATTCAATTGTCAAGCAGTCATTGACTTGTTGATATCGTGTACACTCAAGTGCATGTGAGTCTACGCTTCTATTGGCTTTGTTAAACTGGATATGTAGTTGTGAACTAGTGGAATGGACAATTCGGAGACAGCGGTTTTCATATATTTCGAACTAAAAGGCAAATCTCCTTGTTTTTATGATCTGAGATCTATACCTATTGAACGCGCTAATTAAAGAGTATACAAACAGTAGCGCTAATCTACTAACTAAAAAAAAAAAAAAAAAAATTTAATTTCGGATAGCCCATTTATCGAGGAAGGCTATAGGCTATATACAATCACGATACGACCAATAGGAGCGGAGCAGTGTCCATAAACGCAGGTGAAACTGCGGGGACGGCTAGTATATCATAAAGGTAGGTATCTAATTGATTTTCGTACGATATTTTGAGTTGTAGAACAATTCTTGTCTCGTTACTTTTTCCTAGAGACCAAAGTTTTTTTTTTTATGGTATAGGAGGCAAACGATCAGACGGATCACCTGATGGTAAATGACTACTGCCGCCCATGGGCACCTGCAACTCAAGAGCCACAAGTGCGTTGCAGCCCTTTAAGGTGGGAATAGGGGAAGAGTGGGAAGAGGGGAGGAGAGTGGGGGAGAGAGGGGAACGGCGGAAATAGGGGAGAGGGGAGGAGAGGGAAGGGTTAGGGCCTCAGGTAACCTCACTCACACGGCGAAAAGCAATGACATCATTGCTTCACTGCCGGTTTTCTGTGAGGCCGTGTGAGGTGGCCCCCCACACAGAAAACCGGCAGTGAGCCGTCTCGTGGGCCGTTGCCGTCGTATGGGCCGTCATACGTCCCGAAGCATGGCTCTCCCACTTCGAAAAAAGTATAAGTTTATTTCTAAAAGTACAGGAAGCTTGTACAACTTCCTGTCAATAACCACCATAATATATGCTTATCAACCTTTTTCAGAAAGTTCACCAAACGTTTATCACAAAACTGCACCAGCGCTCCAATTTGTTATATGTAGGTACTTGCATTTCCAATCAGTGATGCCGCCTCTCGGACTAGTAGGTAACAGTTTATTTACTAGATTTTCGTTAGGTTCGTAAGTTTTTTAGCCGATGTCAGTCCCCACTCAGACGCGAAGGCCGGGTCCGCCCCCAAAGGCGGGATCTTATCGGTGCTAGACATCATAGTTACATGCATCACCACTCATAATTGGTTATGTAATAAGACAACACTTAAAAGTAATAACTTTGACTAAATGAATGACTTTATATAATATAATGAAAGTCGACTTCTCACGTTTGTGCGTGAAATAATATAATCAGACGGACTAACCAGCGGCACGAATACCTAATGTCTGGACACCAGACCACCAGATTAGGTACCCCTAATCAGGCATGGGATGTGTGCAGTGATGATAGCAGAATAGTGTAATATTTCTCGTCTCCGTCTTCGATTTAAATTCGATCCCCGGATGCACATCTGTGAGTTTCGAAACTCATATGCGTATCAGAAAGTAATTATTAGAGATGAAACGGACACTTCTTAGATAACCTCAAGGACGGATAGCTGGATATCTGGCAGAAAAATAATAAGCAAAGTACTTCTAATTTACCACACACGAGGATGTCGTTAAAAGTCATTTTACCTCCTGTAACTCTAACTACTCGACCCAAGTAAAAGAGAAACTACGGGGGGTTTTTGAAGCTAAGCTCGACAGGCAATTTATTCTAATTTATAAAAATGTTGTCCTGCAGTAAAAAGTATATATAAAGAGACAGAATCAGGTGTATCTCGCGAAACTTATGATCGCTTTAATGAGGTAGGCAATAAAAACAATATTAATCAATCTCACTCCTAAACTACCTCAGCAATTTTCGTCTATACGTCTCCTTAAAGCCTCTCTCCTCTCGAATATCTACATTCATCTTTGCATCAACCAATCTAATTAGCTAATGTCATATATACCCGGTCTTAACTAGGTTCGTCAGAATTAATAAAAAAGATGCACGCAGCAGCGGTGCATACAGCAAAATACTTTCTTCTAAAGTAGGCCTTGTCTATGAAGACATAAAATATGGCGATTATATTTGTTATGCATCTTAAATAAAGTACCTAAATTTAATACCTGGTATTCGGCCGGATACTTGGTTACTATCCAGTATCCGGTCTGATAGTAAATAGGTATATGCCGATATATACCGGAGTGTAACCGTATATGCTTCATCTCCAGTAATTATAACTTAGGTATATAAACGATGAAGAAATTGAAAATGTGAAACACTTGAAAATTTTATTAATCATCGAAGATTTGGGAGGTATTTAGATATGGTAGTGTCCCCATGCCCAAACAGCTCTCATATTTCCTTTCACTCCACTGTAATAACATCCGTGCCCTGGTCATAAGCTTCCATGATCAGTAAATTTACAACACCATCATCTTAAGGTAGAAAATGAGTATGTTTAATTTTGTGAAAGAAGAAGATATTTTATGAAGAAGATATTCTATACTAATACTATAAATGCAACTGTCTATCTGTCTGTCAGTTACTCTGTACTCTTATGTATTCTGTGTGTGTATTAACTCCTCAACCGATCATTTGTCATTGTCAGGGGTTTAGAGAAGGACAAAGGGAACCTTTCACCCAGAAAAACGCGAGCGAAGCCGACTGCAAAAGCTAGTAAATAAATTAATGAACTAGAGAAGTTAAGGGGGCTCTAAATTAATTAGTGGGGCTCGTGGCTCAGTGGTAATCGAGTAGGTCAGCACATTAGTAGTTAAGCCGTCGGGCCCGATTGCCATACGAACATCTGTGGCATGCGTTACGGGTAGTAGGAGCTCTAAAAAGTCTGACAACCTGGTCTATCTACAGGACTTCAATATCCTCGTCCTTGGGTTGTGGAGGTCTGATGGCAGTCGGTTCACGTAAAAATATCAAAGTTCGGCCGGATCATACTTAGACTGAAAGCCGACCCCAAGTTTCGAAAAGGCGTGGAAGATTGATGACTAGAGAAGTTAAGAGAGAAGACAATGGACCTCCTTCTATTATATTGTGCTTTTCCAATTTTATATTCTCTCGTAAAATTTACAAGTATTTAAATAAATATCTCTGTATGAGACAAAAATGGTCGTTGGCTCAGCATTACGCTATTTCGTAAGAACTGCAGTCGATCGTATAAAATCGTTGATTAGGTTTAACTAGACATAATGTAACTAGTTTTTTTTATTTTTTTTTAGTTTTAACCTTACACGTTAAAATGATATTATAGATGTAAGGTGTGTATCTTTGTGTCTGTGGTATGACAGCTTCTAAACGAGTAGACTAATTTTGAACTAGTGTTTTTTGTTTGAAAGATGACTTAATCGAGATTGTTCTAGTACTTAAGTATAATTGAAGAAAGTCTATTTAGCCGTTTGAAGATCATGAGCTCTTTTCTACTCGTAAAAGGGATTTTTGAGTCACGTTACTAGGATCAGGGGAACCAAGTAATCTAACAAAAATACTGCCACAAAATAGATTAATACATCCCGGCATACACTTGCAAAACTGTGATGTCGCTGGTCATTTCTGAGATCTTTACACAAAAACACAAACTCTTATATACTTGCATGGTTTGATCACCAGACCGACCGCCGTTGAACAGCGTTTAGCAGCGCGGCGCGGTCCAATGGTACTTCCGTTCCAAAATAACAACAATCTGATTCATCATAATCATCATTTCAGCCATAGGACGCCCACTGCTGGACATAGGCCTCAATGACATCCAAGAAGATTGGTTGGACGTGGCCTGCATCCACCGTCGACCTGCGATTTTTAAAAGGTCATTCTTATTGTAACTGCATGCTAGAGTCATGCCCTTTCATGCCGCGTTCCAACAAACAAGAAATTAATTCGTTTTTCAACGAAAATTTTACTGTCTGTAAGCAAAACGAATCGTCTTTTGTTTATTGGAACGCGGCATCAGTGATTTAAGTGTTCCTTTTTCAAATACACGCTGTACCTATATAGATGACGCATTTCATACATTGTATTACATACAATAAAAACATATTCGTAAAATGTCCTAACATCAGCTAAAACAAATGAATCAAAGGACTTTTAACTTTCACGCCATTGCGGTGCATCATAGAACTGCGGCGGCGACATTTGGCGCGTCAAATTGCACCGTTTGATCAGTCCTTTGTACGCCTTAAGACTATTAGCACAACGAGATTACACGGGAGGCGCGCGCGCACCCGACCAGAGCAATGCGATTAGAACGTGCCACCTTCACCCCCCGCCCCTCCACCCCACTCTCGTACCCCGCTACACGTCGCGATCCCTTTTCAGCCTCGAGCAACCCCTATTTTTTGATCTATAACTGGATTTGTTCGCCCAAAGTCCAATTGTGGAGCCCTAAAATGTAACGAAATTCACATGTGCGAATATTTGTGTTGTGTGTGGTAACCATTCATTAACCGACTTCAAAAAGGAGGAGGATCTCAATTCGATTGGTATTTTTTTTTTTTCAATCATATGCTTGTTTGTTATTGTAGCAGTTTGCGGTAAACGTGGTATGAAACCTACGATTCGGAGTTAGCAACCAAGGTAGCAGCTTCGGTACCCAACGAGTACCCTATCAATATGCGTTTAGTTCATGCTTCAAATAAAAACTCTGCGGTCTAGCTAAAGGTGAAATATAATACTAATACATTACATTACTTAATGGTAGTTTATCTTATTAAAACCATGAGCGTGTAACATTTTAGTCACTCACACTCCGTTTAATTTCTCTCCGATAATATGTTAGATATTCTTTAAACTCACAAGTATAGGGTTCATATTCGCACTTTACGATCTCGGTATGTTTAGTGCTAACGGTTATATAGATGTTCCCTTAGGACTTGTTAGCGTGTTACTAGCAGTTTGCTACAATCGCTCCTGTTATTGTTTCTAATACGACGTCCGGTGGGACTCATGAGGCTCAGGGGTGTCATAAGAATACTTGCTTTCCTAGCTTACTTTATAAGCATAGTATGGCATCCATACAAATAAATAAAATTGAACTGTCTGTTTATAATGTCATAATAACAGCTTATTACTAAATGCATCTGGATGTTTACATGGTACTTACTTACACCAAAAAATGTTTTTTTGTTATAAGGAGTAACTTAGACTACTTATATTTTGTAAAAACAAAAAAGAGGGGTCCCGCAAAAAGATAAGATACATTGAAGCGGCGCGTAGCGTAATGGCTAAGACGTCAGACTTGCAAATGGTTACGGGTTCGAACCCCACCCAGTGCTCTACCGTCGGTCGTGAATACTCCTAACACAAGCATATCGCTCAGCTGGAGGGGTTAACAAGAATACTCCACGTTACTAGTACTCTTTTAAAAATATATATAAATGTGTACACGTACACGCGAGTGAAGCCGCACGGGACACAGCTAGTATTTCATAATCATGGTACACTAGAAAAGTATGGATGGATATGATTCAAAGATTAATAAACTCCACGGATGGCGCAATAGTAAAGTGGTGGCTGGTGGACTTTTTGCCGAGTGTTGTGGGTCCGGGATAAAAAAAAATAGTGAAAAATTTGTGGATCACAAATAGTAGTCTCGATCCCGGGTGTTCTTTGTGTCCGTTGTTTGAATATTTGCAGTCCCCGCGACACAGGAAACATTCCTCGTGCGAGAGATTTAAGATTTAAAAGATATATTTTGCTATTCTTTGGGTATATTATTTTTCCATTTCTATGGGAGACTACTCTGGCTTTAAAATCTATAAATATAAATACTTTAAAACTAGTGAAGATATCGCGTAACAAAAAAGAATAATGGTGATTTTTTTTAAGTCGTTTATACATAACGACTAAGATAAGAACGACTTATCTTTTTACGACTATTTCTCTATAGATCTTATTTTTTGCATACTGCTGCTATGCTGTTACCGTAGCCTATGGACAAATGCGCTTTGTCGACCCTTTAAAAACCCATACACTCTTTCTTGAAGAAGGTAGCTTGTGAACTCAAAGAAGGACATTATATTTGCTACTATTTAAAATGACGTCTTTAGTTAGGAGAACTCCTCCCTAAACTCCAGAATTAACTGTCAGTAAAATTCGACGCTACTACCAACATTTTGCTAGCCATTGTCTTTGAAAAAACACAACTTCAATCACTATCAGATAGACACTAACTTATTCAAGTGCAGACATCAAAGACCAATAGTTACATTTCCGAGCCAACAAACCTTCACACACTAATGAAAGACACTCGCCCCATAATTTGCGCATTACGTCACAACACTAAGCTCGCCCTACAATTTGCTTACGTCACAAAGCTTGGCCGGCGTTTGTGGCTGCCCCGCGTGGGAGACTCTGGCGCACGCGACACCTTCTCGCTCCACTGACTCAGGATGCACACATACTATACTCAAATCTACTTGTTACAAATGTTGCTATAATTTTGAACAATAAGTTGCGTATTGAGATATTATTCTTTGTGAGGATTAGGTGTTTTATACCGTGAGAAAATCTTTTAGTTAGGTATTCAATTAATATAATATGAAGATCGGTTTTTAAGCAAACGAGCTGACGGATCACCTGATGGTAAGTGACTATCTTCGCCCATGGACACCTGCAACTCAAGAGTCACAAGTGCGTTGCCGGCCTTTGAGATAGGAGTACGCTCTTTTCTTGAAGGTTTTGAAGGTCTGTTACAATGAAACCTTAATATGACGAACCTCAATATAACGATTTAACAAACTTTCCGAAATGCCCTAGAACTACCCGTAAGACTTTTGTCAAAACCTCTTATATTGTATTTGAATCATGCAGAATATATTATATAGAAAATATAATTTACCTCCATGTTTATCAACCCATGACTTTCCTACCAATCGATCACACTAAAATTCCATCACAATTCAAGAATTTTAGTGTGATGAAGAAAGAAAAGCCTCGACGCGTTCAGACACATTCAATTTCTTGAAAAAAAACAATCACTGTTTTTAATGTAAAGCATACTGTTTGTCTTTATTCTAAAGATAGTGTAAAGTTACAATGGCTGAGGAGCGAAAAAAGTGTTCTTCACATCACTTGTGGAAATGGTCACTATTATTTTTAACTTTTTAGTTCCTTTTCTTAATTAACAAGTAATAAAAGCTTGTTAAAAAAAAAACTTTTTTTTTTTTTTTAACTTTTTAATATTTATGATTCGGGATTTACTATAAAATCAAACGAGCCCAATCTCGATGGGATTACAGAGTTCCTATGGCCACCTTCCAGCAGCATCATCAGATCAGCTCCTTGTCTTCATAATATTGCATTGTCACCCGATGAACACATGTACGCAAAACTTCAGCTCAATCGGTAACCGGGAAGTGGATCAAATTTAATTTGCAAGATTTGATGAGGAATATCGGGACAGGTGAAACTAAATAAAAGATTGTAAAAAGTGTTAGATTTTATGATAAATAAAAAGATGATGAAATAGCTTGGTGTTATTTTAATAAAGTTACACAGTATTCACCGCACATGGATACATCCGCCATTACATGAAAAAAGACCATAGATATCATCATCTGCCTACCCTTGTCCCAATTTTATTTGGGGTCGGTGCAATATGTTTTATTCTTCCATTCTAGTCTATCGTTCGTCATTTCACTGCTTACTCCATTTCTAGCCATATCTTCTCTCACACAGTCCATCCATCTTTTCTTTGGTCGTCCTCTTCTCTTGTACCCGTCAACATCCAAACATAAAACTCTTTTCACTACATTTTGCTCATCCCTCCGCATCACATGTCCATACCACGATAACCTATTGCTCCTCAGCTTTTCATCCACTGGTGCTACTTTCAGGCTTCCTCTAATATATTCATTTCTCACCTTGTCCATCCTAGTCACACCACACATCCATCTCAACATTCGCATTTCGGCTACGTGCAGGCGTCTCTCGTCCGTTCTCTTTGTAGGCCAACTTTCAGAACCGTACAGGACCATAGATAATATACACAAATATTTTATTGTCACTACACACACATTGGGATGTATTACACAGCATTATTTAGACCCAAACTAAGCATAGTTTATAATATGAATTCTAAAACACGGATGAACATACCTAGACATCTACATTTAAAACACACATACCATAATACGTACATAGAAACCATAATATAGTAAAAACAATTTGTGCAATATCAACCTCACGATATCGCAATTGTATTGGCAGCATCAAAACCAAAGTATTACGCATAATATTATCTCATGTATCGATCACTGCTCCTCATTCGAGTCACGTTTTGTCCGTCTGTGATACTGACATAAACATTGGGAAAATCGCTACAGTTTCAGTAGCGCGGTAGAAAGAGAGGAGGTATTTTGAGAGGGGAGTAGTGGGAAGGAGACAGGGGAGTTTCGAAGGGAGGTTCGAGATTAGATTACCTGTCCCCGTGGGCTGCAAACACTTCGTTACCAGTAGAGTAACGAACTCGTCGCGGAGCAACGTACCCGCCCGTCCACTATTTATTACGCAGACTTACTTAATTCAGGTTCGGCATAGAACAGCTATACAGAATAAGATGATTCTATATGTCCAGAGCTTCCGAGAAACGGGCTCATTAGAATGAATTTCTTGATTTTTGTTGAAACGAGAAACTACACACAAAGAATTTATTTGCATTGTACATTTTTTACTTCTTTCTAATGCTATAAATCGACAACCAAAATTTTAAAGTTGAAGCAAAACAAAAAAAGAAATAGTATTGTTTATATACCATATAAAGTCTTTTGTACACATCACTTTACTTTATATATTTCACTTAACATTGATTGATTATTTCTTTCTTCTTCAAACCCAGGTATTAGCAATCTTCTTGAACATTTTGTTTTGCATTTTTACAATAAAATTGTTGCATATTATTATTCCTGTACTTTGGAGGATTAAAATACATACATATTATAATAAATATTGTAATATATTGTACCTACCCATTATATATATATATGTTAAAATATGCAAAATAAATGTTAGAAGAGTATTACTTAGTAACGGCACAAACTTTGGTGGTAAATAATTGAAATTACATTTCACAACACTTTTTTCGTTCGGAATAAACCATGGTATACTAACGTCAATTTTTAACCCTCGACGCAAAAAGAGGGGTGTTTTAAGTTTGACGTCGATGTCTTTGTGTGTGTGTGTGTCTGTCTGTGTCATCATAGCTCTCAAACGGGTGGACCGATTTCGATGCGGTGTTTTTCATTCGAAAGCCAGTTTCCTTGCGGTGGTTCTTAGCTATGTTTGGTTAATATCGGTCTAGCAGTGTCAGAGTATCAGGTCTTTTCCAAAATGATGTAAGGCATTTTTGTTATTATTTTGTGTCGGGGGTTTTCAAATTTTTTTATTTATATTTATATGGAATAAACATTATTCCTTCTCTGACTACAAATGACACAAGTGTATATTGACGTGGTTACACCGACATTCGATATTGCAAAACAATCCATAGACGTCGAATATTCAGTTCACCCGCGAAAACATGTCCTTGGCTTCTTAGAAGTCAATCTCAAGGGTTAATGATTGCTACAAAAAAAGAACTTACATATAATAAATTTTAATGTTTGAAAACTTTGAAAACCAACTTAAGTGCAGTCAATATTAGTGCAGTTTAAGTCAATGTCCACAAATAAAGAATCATTTATATCTATCAAGCTCTTTGGGACCTACGAGTCTTTGGTTTAGATGTCTCTTCGGTCGGGGACCTACGAGTCGCTTTGCTACTAAGCCGTGTCGCATGTTGTAGGTTCGATTAAAATAAGAGAAACAAAATTGTGTGAATGAAGGAGTAAAAAAATTAACAACAACCTTTTTGTAAATTTGATTAATCTCTGCCTTATGAAAGTTTATGTACGTATTACAATTTATAACCACTGGCTGACCTACCTACCTATCTATAGCGGTCAGCATTTTTGTTTACACTTTTTTCCGTCTAGTGCCCATCCGCCGAGCGTCTGAAGTGTAACGTGCGATAAGGAACTTCGTTCCAAAAATCTATTTTAAACATTTTTGTTCGTCTGGTTGTTCCTTCTTATCTCTGGAAGGAGTGGACCGATTTCCTCGGGACTTTCACTGGCAGATAGCTAATATTACAGGGAGGAACTTAGAGAATTTTAATTTTTGAAAAATAATTAGGGTTTAGCGATAAACAACAAATATATTTACACGCTAGCGAACCCGCGGCGGGCACAACTAGAAGAGAATATATTAATATATAAAATATGTCCTCTGGAGGCTGAACAGCTATTTCACTATGTAGGTAGCCTACTGCTTGTACCTGTTAGTTTAAAAGTGGATGTCATAAAATACAAAGTACAAGCTAGAGAATACTAGTGTTTGTCGTTAAGATTTCTAGGGATTACAACTTATACCACTATTTCACCTTCTGGCTCCATCATCAGATCAGCTCCTAGATGCCACAGTTTTTGTATTCCCATCCAAATTACATATACATACTAAATGTCATTTTGATACGCCAATTACAGGTAGGTTAGATTTGTTGATGTAGTTAGTTAGTTTAATAATAACTTGACACATCTCACACACGGCCGCGGCCGTCTGATCCAGAACTAGTCTGAGCCTGTACTGTATAACCAGACTGCTGATAAACATACTTATATATTTCTAAATACATACATACTTATAGATAAATTACTCCCAGACGCAGAATGAATGATGCTCATCAAACAATTATTTGTCCTGGGTGGGAATCGAACTAACGACATTTGGCTATAATCTGTTTTTTTTTAAAGTATTTTATTTGTGTAGTTAGTATTTTTTAATAAATATTTAGCTCATTGAAGGACGATTAATACAAATTAATTATGACCTCCGTTTATCTGACCTTAATTATTGTATTATGTTGCTAGGACTAGTAAAGGTCAAACTGTACGTGGTAGTTAAAAAAATATTATGATTATTTTACACATAGGTCATTGCAGATAGCTATAGAATTGACTAAACAAGGAAAAAAATAATAACAGTATGAAAACTGTTGAAGAAGAGGCCTAAAAATGCTAAAAATGCCTACGTTCTGGTACCTACCAGAAAATGCAAAAGGTGAAAAAACTTGATTTAAAAAAGTTATATTTTAATAATTGTCTAAAAAATTACATAATTTATTCAACTTTACAGGTCAAATAATCTCTGTTAGTAGTTTATATCTGTTAAGTTAGTAAAAATTTTATCAACCTTCCAGCAAGCGGGTGTTAGTCGAACAGGCGTACCTACTTAAAAAATAAGTAAAGAAAAAAACCAAGTTGAGCTATATAATCGGTCTATGGCTCCAACATCCGCTATCAGACTGTCAAGTGAAATCAGCTCCTTTTTTATTAAACGTCAAAATGATACAATTTGTTATGCAGAACTGAAACTTCAGAAAAGTATCCTACGAGAGAATGAGAAATAAAAAGTAAAATCAACACAAATAATTTACTAATGTTAATCATTTTAATTTTAGATAATTTCTATTAAAGTTATTCGTCAAATTATTTTATTTTTATTTTATTCAATAGGTACAGATACAGAAAACAGATCAAGATATACAAAGAATGGCCTTATTAATAATACAGTAAGCAAACCTGAAGTCCAGTTAATTGTAATGTCATGTAATTTGTATAGAATCAATTAAGTATAAGTGATTAAGGAGAAAAAACAGCTAAAATAAATTTAATACGCAAATGCGCAAAAATTACACCAGTTGACATTGACATATTTCCTGAAGGCTTGATAGTACGCAGGCGCAAATACAAAGATTATAGGAACTTTATCGTGACGCTTTTTCGTTTCATCGAATTCCAAATCACAAAGATTCTAAAGAAGTTTCATTTCAAAAAATAATCAGAAAACAATATTCGAAAGCTTCGTACAATGTGTATTTTAACCGCAAACAACTACTAGGTACCTATTACTAGGTACATATATGTAAATAAATGTATGTCCATGGTATTTGGTCAACAAGAATATGTAGGTGACTAAGTGCTGTGCTTGTGTAACAAAGATTTTGTTTAAAGAATTTTAAATAAACTAATTTTGAATATATCAGTGGTAGTAGAACTGAAATACAAATAAATGAATGTAAATTCACAGCCGCGGTCATGGACTCGTAATGATTGGTGGCGCGACTCACAGAATACTAAAGGGAATTATTATTCAAAAGGATTACAGAATTGGCTCACGGCTGAATGAATGCCAATTGTTTAGTTAGGTCCGGGGTTCGATTCTCGCTCATCAACGGCGCGGGCGCTCCGGTGGCGCCTCATTACGACCTGGGTTATTCAAATTTATTCAGTTTATCCGTGCGCCGAGCTCAGGGGTACTGGCTTTAATAATATACATGTATACGTTTATGTATATTGCAGTCAATCGTTCATAGACCAGCCAAAAAATAACTGGATTTTTTTAATTTATTTTTTTAAATGTCTCTTAACTTTTTTTATTGAGAGAGGGAGAGCCCAGCGGTTACTTTTTGTTTAGCATTGTCTTTGAAATAAAAATGTGATAAACGTAACTTGAAATAACATGAAACACTGCAACAAAATATTTAGGAAAATTCTTTTTTTATCCCAGGTACAAAAAGTGTGGTAGTTGTGTTCGTGTTTGTTTGTGGCATCCTCCCAAATAGATCGATAAATCAGAATACAAATTCTTTACGAATTTCTAATCGTGGGAGAGTCATGCTTCGGCACATATGGGCTCACAGAAAACCATGAAATGAAAGAAAACAGTGAAGCAATGTTTGCATTGCTTTTCGCCGAGAGAGTGAGGTTACCCGTGGCTTCCCCCCCCCCCTCTCCCTTTCTTCCACCCTTCCCCTACTCCCACCTTAAAGGACGGCAACGCACTTGTAACTTTTGAGTTGCAGGTGCTCATGGGCGGTGGCAGTAATTTAAAAAAACACCATTACATTATTTTCATTCAACAACTATCCATTATTAAAGATGATTTCTTTATTGAAATATTTATGGGACCATACGAGAGAGAAATACATATAAGTCACCAGAAGCGCCCCGCGGTGGGAATATCGGGATAAAAAGTAGCCTATATGTTAATCCAGGTCTCCAGCTATCTACGTACCAAGTTTCATCGCAATCGGTTCAATGGTTTTGCGTGAAAGAGTAACAAACATCCATCCATCCATACAACCAAACTTTCAGGTTTATAATATTAGTGGGATAAAAGGGTAGTTAGGTAAACCTTGAAACTCTACCTCAGATAAGTTTTTTACAAAATAAGAAATATTGCACAGCATCTGAATTAGGAGCCACCTAGCCACTGAGTTGTGTATGTTGACTGTGTATGACTGCAAGTAAAAGATGTGTACACGTGTACCTAGTTTGTGTATGTTGAGAGTGTGTGTGTGTGTGCGTGTTCGAGTAAATTATGTGTGCACGTGTACCTATGTAGGTATAGGTACGTTATCACTACATAGTATAAAACAAAGTCGCTTTCTCTGTCCCTATATCCCTATGTATGCTTAAATCTTTAAAACTACGCAACGGATTTTGATGCGGTTTTCTTTAATAGATAGAGTGATTGAAGAGGAAGGTTTATATGTAAAATAACATCCATTAAATAGTGAAGAAATACTATTATTTTTGAAGTTTCTAATTACATAACTACTGGATCGATTTTAATAATTTTTTCAGTGAATGACATAGGCTATATATTTCATACCCGTGCGAAGCCGAAGCGGGCCGCTAGTTGTAAATATAGTATCAAAATAACCCTTTCTATTAAATCCTTATACTCGGATTTATATACAGAAAATGATAAGACACCACGTTCGCGACGCAATGTGAAGAAAGGTAGGTATAACCGTGTTTACACTCCTTGCGATTTATTCGCGGAGTGTCGTAAATAACGCGGTCCCAGCGCCGACAGATATATGGTGCTTCATATTTATTATTATTTGTTCATGGACGGTACCGACAGCAAACCACGAACACTCTCAAATTGGTGTGTATATTAAGTACCTACCGTCTGTGATGGACGCGTTACTATATAGGTATATGAATACCTTCTTCTTCTTCTTCTAAGTATTTAAAAAACAAGGCCATTTTATGTTACCACTTTTCCTTGAAATTTACTTTTAATAAAGTTTTTTACCAAAAATATGACCGAATATCACACACCCTGATACACTAAGTTTAAAATGGACAATATTTGTAACAGGAAAGTTCAAAAGTATTAACGTGCACTTGCGGGTATGTGTTTATATTTAAAAGGATCTTTAACATAAGTGGCTTTATAAACATATATCTTCACTTCAAGATTGTGTTAGATTTAACGCACTATGCGGTCCGAAGGCGGACCCTATCATTGTCACACGACATGCCTGCCATGGTTTTCCCAAATCGCTACAGTAAAGAATTATTATTTGTAAAAGGTAATAAAGGTTTTCTACGGTGTTAGCAACTTATGCGTAATGATCCTAATGTTGCAAACTTTTTTAAACAATGACTAGCCGGTCCCCTCAGTTTCACCTGCGTTAATGATCACTGCTCTGCTCCTAAGGGTCGAAGCATGATGTTACATAGCTTATAACCTTCCACAATAAATACTCTATCCGATAGGAAAAAATTATTCAAATCTGACTTGTAGTTCCAGAGATTAGTGCGCTTAAACAAACAAACAAAAAACTCTTCAGCTTTATTATTCTACCACTATAGATGACCGCTTACCACCAATCATACCGTATGCTTGTTTGACATGTTAGTGGTATAAAAAAATTAACTATGCAAATTAGGTCCTCCTTTTATTTTTTTTTGGTTTTCCTTTACGTTCTGGTAAAATTATTGAAAAAATTCACAACAGTTAATATCTGTTTTTCAGTCCGTACATCGCAGCCTACACACATCGTTGCTGAATGAGAAGTTTTTTCGCGCGGCAGCCCCGACCGGTCGCATTAAACCACTTCATTGTAATACTTAGATATTTAGTAGTTGTGCAGCGAATAAATTACCCTTATAATGAAAGCGAGTTTTTTCAACAACATCCGACAACATTTTAAGGTGTTATCACTCGCTCGGCCCCTGAGTTATAGCCAAGAGCCAGAGAGGTTCGGCCATCGACGTACTTTTTGTAACATTCTCATAATCAAATTTTGATTTACTGCCTACCATGTTATTAAAATCCTTTTAGTTCTGCATCAGGCCGAGTTCGAAGATCTAAATCGGTGTCACAATGTAAGGTAATTGAAAAACAGACTGGGATATGCAAGGCTATCTGTGATTTAAATCTTGGTGGGTTTGCATTCCTAAAATCTTTATAGGTTGTAAATTGCGCGGTGGAGTGGAACGGTGTGCCGGGTCGCGGCGTACCGGATCACGATCAGCTAAATCATGCTTATTGGTAACGAAGCGTATCAGGCGCGTGCGCAGAGCCTACCTGATGCCTGTGAGCCTGTGACACTACCGGACGGTGTTAAATATGATGACTTTAACATAAACCCTTTTGGTTATGTATATACGTAGTACAGTATGTTGAATTTGTACAGTAATTCCATTTTCAAATATGTGAATTATTTTGCAAACAAACTTAACCTACGTTGATTACCAACCTTGTGAAGTCGCTTCACTGGACCTTTTTTTCAATCCAGTGCTGTCATTAGAACAACGAGCTGTGTTGCTACTACATTTTTTGTACAGTTAACGTGCTAACCTATCTTTTTTAATATCATTTTTTTTTACTGCCAGTAAATAAGTATATATTATAGTTAGTAGCATTACTGTATCCTTAAAAGCTACAGAACGGCCTGCTTTAAGTGAGGTAGGCTAGTGGGTGTGACAATACACCATCAGATCTTATAGTACCGCGATATGAACAATAAATACCTGACGAACTAGATACTTAAGATTTCATTTTAATTTGCAATGTTCCTTTGAAGTAATATTGAACAATATTAATATTATTATAGTTGCGTTAAACTTTAAATTGTATTATAAATATGAAATTGTGATTATTACAATCGTTATTCTGTTCAAGTGACGTCCAAAGACATGAAACATCAGCACTTTTAGTTTTTTTTATAAGTATATTTTAAATTTTCTTTTCAATTTTTTTTCTTTAAAACCCTAACTCACTATTATAGGTAATAATTAACGAAAAGCTATCAAATTCCGTCCAACCGTTTTCAGATGTTGTAGATACAGAGTGTTACAGGAAGGTGTGGTTAAATTTTAGGAGCGTTTTGTGTAGCCGACAAATAGTTGACGCAGCTTGTAAAAAAATCTCTCTTCGGAAAATGCTTTTCTTAGTGTAGACCAGGTGCTTATTTTAATTCTTAGGTAGTAATAAAGGGTTTTTCAATAGGTACCTACTACGCTCGAACTCTGACAGCGTATAGTGGCAATCATACGTGGGAGAGCCATGCTTCGGCACGTATAGGCCGGCTCAACTCCGCTCGATACCACGGCCTCACAGAAAACCGGCAGTGAACATTGCTTCTACCTGCACTGCCGGTGTTCTTCACGAAATTGAGCCTCATTTAGGAATGCGAAGATGTCGTCCAAAGTTGGTCCACTTGGATACATCACCTACAGTGGAGTCGTGGAGGCCATTTGGCTGAAATTATATACCATAAATAATGTCATCGAATTTCCTTTAAAATAATATTAAAAAATGTGGCGACATCATTTACACTGGTTGTTTTATTCCACCGAGTCACCAATTGAGTGGAATGACTTTTCTAGCAGCCATTTTGAAGGTGAGACTTTGCACAAAGCTGATGGCGAATGGACTTGGTATTGCTATTGTAGTGAGTGTCAGTCCGAGTGGGGGACATTCTTAGGGTGACTTGAACATACAAATTGCGAATATTTTGAGAAGGGAAACTGAGAAAGTTAAGTTGGCTACACCTAGGCCTGCCATCACTTAAATTACCGACGCCGTACAATAGTTTTAAAATTCCCGGACACATGTGTGTAATCGAGATTCTTTCCCGGACACCTTGAAAAAAACGCCAATTTAATTTTTTTTATTAAATTATACAGCTTGTTCATCTAATAATTATAAGTTGCCCCTGGCACAGAGTGTCCGGGTTTTAAACTAGGACAAATCCGGGGAAACCTGGACTGATGGCAGCCTTAGTCATACCTAATAAGAGATCAAAAATTTATCTTACCAGGAAACAAAATCTTTAAAAGTTATAAGAATAACTTTTACGGATTTTAAATTAAATCTTTTACAGACTGGATCAAAAATATATAAATCCAGTATAAGTAATAAAAATCGTGTTTTGAGGCATTCTATGTGAATAACTTGACTTGACTTGATCGGTTTAGTTACTTGATTATCTTATACTTCGATTAATAGATCCAGGTTTTTAATAAATGATCAAAACAAATAAAAGCTATTTATTTGTCAAACAATTTTGTTCGTAGTCGTAATATTGACCTTCCGTTCAAAACGGCGCATCTGAAAACAAACGTCGCAATCAAATAATAAATTGCGTTAGAAGTTGCCGTCCGGGGGCCGAGGCCGAGAGTCGACAACGAAAGCCAAGGGGGACCAAGGAGGCCTATTTATCGAATTAGGACTGTGTAATCACCGCTCATACTACTACGCAGCAATTGTGAAAAGTTACTCAAATGGCATGTCTTGATACTTTTCTTGATGAAAAAAATTACCTTTCATTCTCTTTGCAAAGTATTGATTAAAAGGAAGCTGCAGGGCTTCTTTACATTTTACCTTTTACTCTGTATATACTAACACAATAAAGCTAAAGACTTTTGTTTGATAGTTTGTTTAAACGCGCTAATCACTGGAACGTTGTTTGCACCAAGACATCAACAATCTGACAGTTTATCCCCTTCGCAGTCTCACACCTAGATGTACCATTTTAGTTTCTGCAGAGAAGAAATTGCATGGTGGGAGAGACAAGCTTCGGCACGTATGGGCCGGCTCGACTGAAGTGATAACTACAGCTTCACAGAAAACCGACAGTTAAGCAATGTTTACATTGCTTTTCGCCGAGTGAGTGCCCCCTCTTCCCCCTTCCTCTACTCCCAGAATGATCTTGTGCCGGCAACGCACTTGTGACTCTTGAGTTGCAAATGCCCATGGACGGCGGTAGTCCACCAGGTGACCCGTCTGCTCGTTTACCCCCTTTAACATAAAAAAAAACCAGTTCAGAGATACTAAAGAATACATGGGCCCTTCTTTCATTAGTTTGATAGCAGAACGTTTTGTAGTTAAAGTCAATTACAATTCCAAAATAACTACTTCACCTTATTGCCTAAGGTACGATGAGGAACGTGCAAGATAAGGACAAAACAGAGATGCGATCTGCGAAAAGGTAAATACACTAGTCTAGAAGATACCTATACAATTGCTTAAACTCATCCGAATAGTTTAAGGTTCCTTGGTACGAAAAAATAAAGGAACACTTACAGGATAGTCATCTGTCCGTCTGCCACAGGCAATTTGCTCCGAATCTAACGGATCGATTAAGTTGAAATTTGGTACAAACATATATATACAATTTCTGTCACCCAAACATCTGATGTGCAACGTAAATAAATGATTTCTGAATAGGGTGGTCACTTTTGGGGGCCATATTAGAAAATTAAAAATTCCAATCCCACACGGGACAAAAATGTGTGTGATCTACAAATAGTTGTGCCGAGTCAGGGTGTTCTTTGTGCCCGTTGTTTGAATGTTTGTGAAGTATAACACATAAATATGCGATCATTTACATTTGATCTACGTAGTATACCTACCACTTCAGATATTGTCTTAGGTCACACACTTATTCTTCATCACCACTTTGATTAAGATATAACTACGATACCGTTTCCTAGATGAGGTAGTAGCAAATGTAGGTATAGTCATAAAGCTCATGCCTGAACATGACAAAAAAACAGTATCCTTTCACTAGGAACTCTTGCTCTAACTTTGGCCTAGATTAATAGCTGACGATGTTGGACTGGTTTAAAACTATAATTGTTTACAAAAACTTGGGCAATTTCCTGGGCGTATCTAATCATAAACTATAATGACACTCAATGAAAATGGTAAATAAAAATCACCCAAGCTTATCTAGATAAGCCTATATAGATCCAAATTGAATTTATGATTTAATTGCAAAGGATAATTGTTCCAAGTCGTCTTCAATCAAGGAACCACTTTGGTGATTGGCGCCTTTTGGCAATTAAAATAACATCGTTGATAAAGTAGGATATATAACATGAAAACAAGGTTACGTTAAAAGATCGAGGTCTTCTTACTAGTTGAATAGAAAGATAACTTATTTAGTTAGTTAGTATGTTATAAATATCACTGAGGAAATCAAGCGAAGAATCATAGGCGTTATGCGATTCATTAAGTTATTAAAATCTATTGACTAATAATATTTAATAATTTAGGAAATAATCAGCAATCAACAAACAAAATCAACAAAAAAAAAATTACGCACTAAAACAATTGAACACAATCGTGTACCAACTATGTAACAAGCATGCTATGGAAGAGCTTAAAGGCAAGCTTCCATCACGAATATTGTTATACACATTTTTGGTAAAGAAATAAAACATTTTGTATTTTTGTATCTAGTATTGCTATGCGCTTAACACAAGCAAACTGCAAATTTAAAAATGGCATGGCCTTTGATCGGGTGCAGTATCAATCTCCGGGCTGGCAAATGAGTATTTCTTGTACTTGAAACTTGTTTTTGTTAAATCCAAGGCGCTAGATATTATTTATTTGTAGCAATTATTAAAATGAATAGGACACTAGTAATTGACCTAAGAATTACAGTCATAATTAGCTAACAAATCCACATTGCCAATATATAAAAAAGCAATAAAAAAAGTTGCAAGTATCAAAACTACCGCCACCCCCGCTAACAACGACAAGGGGTGAACATAATAGAGTGAAGTGACGCGTGCTACATGTAATAACACGTGAATGTACCAGGAAGAGCGGCAGCCCCGGATTATTGCGGTAATGATCACCCGCCGAGGACAGCGCCACGCCATTACTACTACTTCACAGGAAAAGGAACATCTTTATTTTTCGATCTTATTAGACAGGGCACACCACATTTCTGGACGCAAAGATCCTTAATCTGTACAAGCTACTGTTTTTTTCGATCTTTGGAAATCCCCACAGGTCTGCACCGCAACGGAGCTAACGGTAAAGTGGTAAGTTGGACTTGAACCGACTTATCCACATGGCGTTCCGTTGCTGGGTAATTATCATGCTCTTCTTGATACTTTTATCCCAATTATTTATGGTTGGAAGTGCAACTATAAGTGTAAATATCCTATAAATATCTTTATAACAATACTAGCAGCGCCCCGCGGTTTCACCCACGTAAGTCACGATCCAGTGGGAATATCGGGATAAAAAGTACCCTATATATTAATCCAGATCTCCAGTTATGTAGATACCAAGTTTCATCTCAATCGGTTCAGTAGTTTTGGCGTGAAAGAGTAACAAACATCCATACATACATCCATACATCCTCACAAACTTTCACGTTTATAATATTAGTAGGATTATTGGCAAATAAAGATTACTATTATTTAAACAAATGGGCTAATAAACGACAAATTCGAGATGGAAGAAAAAGTCTACATTTATTTTACATTTTTTTTAATTCACTTTTTTTTTTAAACGAGATATGGAGCCAGGATATTAAAGAGGTTTTCTGCATAAATGTTTGCAAATGTTCGGGGATTGGTATATCGATAGGTACATGTTAGGAATAGGCTCACCATATGGGACTTAAAATTTGGTGCGAATGGGTACTTAATAGTATACATAAACCGGTAATGTCTATATTATAGATACGTGTCTGTTTCCTACCTACCAACGTGCCGACAATAGGCGGATAATTTGTAGCGGAGGGCGTCTCCCCCACAGACCTAACAATATTTTGTAACTGCAAACATCGACATGCGGGCAGTTCGAGGGTGCAAGTCTCCACAGACAGGCATAAAAACACAAATCCGTTGTCACCCTGCGAAGAGTCCCGATGCTTTTGAACTTGCAAAATACGTTGCATATTTTATGCTAATCCCAAATTTAGCGGAGGAGAAGTTTACCTCTTCAATATGCTGGAGTCTTCGATTTTGATTCCAGGCTCGCACTTAAATACGAAGTGAAGAGAAGAGTTTCAGAAAGTTTGTTATTATATCACAAAAAACAATGTTGAATTATAAAACTACCCTCCCGCTTCCAGAATTTAATTTTTATCTACATGTGTTAAAAATCCATAAATTAACTAATCTGATTCCACCTATAAAATAGATTTTAGTCATGACGTTTGTATGACTGTTTAAAGAAAAAACTTTTTAGGGTACCGTACCTCGAAAGAAAAAATATGGAACCTTGTGGGATCACTTCGTCGTCCGTCTGTGTGTCTGCCAGTATAATTATCTGTATTTATTATAATAGGAACAAATGGTTACTACAACAACAAGAACCTACAAAAAAAATAGGAGATGCGACAATATTTCTTCTATTTTCAAAGCTAAATTTATCTAATCCTGAACTATACCCATAATCAATGGCATGGGAATTTCGGTTTATTAATTAAACTCACGATTTTCGGGATTAAGGAACTGCCAACTAGGCTTGTAATTAAATTTAAACAACTTCAAAGCTAAATATAAAGTGACAAAGCCACAGAATTACACCATAAAAGCTATGCTTAGTTTAGATCTAGATAGCGCTGTTTTATCACATGTAGAATTAAGAATATGTACCCATTGAAAGTCAATTAACCCACGAGTATTCTAATAAAATCATTTATAAGCTGACTATTCGCATTATAATGAACACAATTGCACTTATAGCTCCAATCAAACCATCGAAATTGTCACAACATTTATCTACAAAGGCATAATATATAATATCTGGGCGTAGCAATAATTCAGTTAAAAAGGTAGGCGTTGGTCGCAGGAAGCAAACGGTCGCCCGCTTTGATCGAGCCCGAGCACGACACGTGCCGCCCATTGTCTTGAGAGAGCGAGCGCCATCTCGACACGTGTCCTAATTGATAACTAATCAGCTTATGTTACAACCGCCGCTTTGTCAGTCATGTGAAGGGTGTGTTTTTAAAAGACTGTAAATAGGGTCAACACACAATAATGCGAATTCTTGCGATATCGCTGAAATCTGAGATGGGAATGGGTGTCTTTTCGAAGCTGTCAATTCGCATCGCAAGAATTTGCATTTTTCGGTTTTGATCTATAAAGCCTAAAAACTTGAAACGAAGTGTTTTTGCTTGCCTCTATTGGGTCAGGGAAGTATATTAAATTGTAACGTGTGTGCACAATTTAAGGTCGGATTCTTGAAAAAAATCCCCTCTCGCGAAATTCTCTCGAGAATTGATTCCCGAGATGGACGTACTATCTACATACAAGTTTGTTTGCTCACGGAACCCTCGGTGCTCGAGTCAGACTCGCTCTTATCAGGTTTTTTTTAAAGTGAAACTTCTTTAAAATCGTTGTGATTTGAAATTCGATAAAACGAAAAAGCGTCACGATAAAGTTTCTATAGTCTTTGTCTTTGCGCCTGCGTACTACCAAGCCTTCAGAAAATATGTCAATGTTAACGTGGTGTAATTTTTATACATTTGCGTATTAAATTTATTTTAGTTGTTTTTTTCTCCATTATTTTACTAATACTTAATTGATTCTTTACAAATTTACATTTAAATCCAACCTTAACCTACATTGAAAACGAAGTATAGTTTGTTTAAGTAAAGTTGTGTACAGTTGTAACGGAACTTCAGGTTTGCTTACTGTTTGAAATTATGTAAAATTAAATTTATCAAAATTAGTAAATTATTTGTGTTGATTTTACTCTCGTAGGCTACTTTTCTGAAGTTTCACTTCTGCCGTGTGTGAGTTGCACACACACACACTTTTTTTTAAGATCATAGACTTCTTATAGGTGTCTTATAGGGTTTCCTGTAATCTATAAGTTAATAACTATTATATGTATTTTTTTCAAAATGTTATGTAGCCAAATCTTCAGGATTATCTACAGGAACTTGGCTACCATTTATATCTTAATTCTTTTGTCGGCGTAGTCGATAACCACGTATTCTTAATATTGAACTTGGCTCCCATTTTCACATTTATGTTTTTGATGGGATTTCTTCTACATATGAACTTTTAATATTCCAATTCAATTCCAATTAAAAAAGGGGTACAAAGAATTCTCTTATAATAATATATAGAAGATGTCTATCTATCACACGTTCACACCAAACTTATGTCTGGTAACAATAGCCCTATTGTGTCCTCAGTCTGTTGTTGGTAAAGAGTTGAGTTTTCCTAAGTTGTGTTGTGTCTCGCAGTGAGGAATGATGACCTCTGGCCCGAACAGCGCAAAGCGGCGACCAAAACTCGATAACCACTTCGACACCGTTTGGAGGAGGTATCTCAGAAAGCAAATAGTTTTAAGTCCAATAATGTAAATATATATAAATGTTAAGCAGTGTTTTAGGCAAAGGAAAATTGGAAAGATCCAACGACAAAAAAAAACTCGGGCGCGCAGCAGGCCTGCAGAGGTAGATTTCGTGATTTTTAACATTTTTTGGAATTTTTTTTCTTCTTTTTCAGCATAACTTTTTTCCTCTGGAAAATTTTTGGACCGTTTAACATTAATAGCATGCCCATAGTAAATACGAACATTTTTAAATATGAACCCTAAATGATTCCATCCTTAACTTGGGGAGGGGAGGGGGTAAACTAAAATTTGTTGGAAAAAAATTCATAGCTCCGAGACTGTAAACCTTTTTACAATCGGTAATATTTTTAAATGAAAGCTATTTTTTTGTTTTACTCTACAATGTAGATATTTAAAGTTTTTCATGCGACTTATATTTTGGGAGATAGAAATTTAAAAAAAACACGAAATCTACCTCTGCGGGCCTGCTGCGGGCCCGACAGAGCCGCGGACAAAAAAGAATAGCATTGTAGAGAATGTAGAGAATGACAACACAAATAATAACTGCTCACTACCCACCTTGACCTGATTTTAGGTTAAACCTAACCTTAAACTAAATATTCCATCCCAAAGCGATTTGTAAGCAGTAGTTATTAAAATAACTTGTATCAACACTACGTCTACATGTATTAATCCCTGGATTTAATAGCGACCATTATTGATCAAATGTTTACTTGGCCGTATGGCCAAGTAAACATTTGATCAATATTGGTCATTTGGGTCTATGGTATGTACTTGGTCAAACTTTTGGTCAATTTGATCAATGTTGGCATAGTATTATGCCAACATTGTGACAACAAGGGTCAATTAACGTGCGTCTAGCTATTGCTGTCATAGATACATAAATCCCACTATCCCACTAATATTATAAATGTAAAAGTTTAGGTGGATGGATGGATGTTTGTTACTCTTTCACGCAAAAACTACTGAACCGATTGCGATAAACCTTAGTATGTAGATAGGTGGAGACCTGGATTAACATATAGGCTACTTTTTATCCCGATATTCCCACGGGATCGGGACTTACGCGGGTGAAACCGCCGGGCGCTGCTAGTATAATCAAAAAAATATTGAATTTTACTGTCAAATATCTCAAATCAAATCAAATCAAAATTATTTATTTCAGTTGAATCCATTATAGGTATTTTTGAATTGTCAGGATTAATAGTCAGTCAAACTAAGTCTGAAGGGAAGCTAGTTGCCTGTTCCAATAAAACTCCCTGGCATGACTCCCGCATAAAATCCCCCCCCCCCTCTTCCCCTACTCCCACCTTAAAGGGCGGCAACGCACTTGTGACTCTTGAGTTATAGGTGCTCATGGGCGGCGGTAGTCATTTACCATCAGGTGACCCATCTCCTCGTTTGCCCCCTATACCATAAAAAATATATATAAGGATTTGTAATAGGATATGCGAAAAGCCTCAATCCAAGAACTGTAGTCTCCCTGAAGAATGGAGCAACAGATGTCAGTCAGCTAAGTCTCTTTCTTTTCTATCTTCAAATACTGATTTAAATCCGTCCCATTTCAAGATTTATTTGTATATATTATTAAACAAATTACAACACCAATGTTTTTTAATCATACACTACTAAATTTATGGTTTCAATGGCGTTCCAAATATTTCTTCCATACCACAGAAATGTAATATAAAGAACCTCGGCCCGATTACAAAGCAGTTTGCCTTATCCAAATAAAACATTGGTTTGTTGTTTCATCGTGGCTATCGAGCGGTGTCCACTCGACCTAGTAACAGATATTGACGGGCATCAAAACGGCATCAAAGCGGCACGTCATAAACTCTCCATATATCATTCTCAGTTGCGGTGATACCAACCTTTTCATGTCGCCAGAGACTACGATGCGAACTCAGAGTAAGCGCTAATAGAGGCTGTTGAATGTTAAATATTTATCCTAGTTTGTGAGGATGTATGGATGTTTGTTGCTCTTCTGCTCTTCTAGATATATGGAGACCTATACTAACACATAGAGTACTTTTTATCCCGATATTCCCATGGCATCGGGGCTTACGCGGGTGAAACCACGGGGTGCAGCTAGTATGTTATAAATTTTGAAAGTAATTTTTTTTTTACTTCGGTCTCGAAAGCAATTATTTTTACATCTTCACCATCATCATTTCAGCCATAGGAGAATGACTTCCAAGAAGACCGGTTGTTGGCGAAACTTTTATAAGGTCATCTTTCCACCTTGTAGGTAGACGTAACGTTCTGCGCTTTTTCGGCCCCTGGCGTGACCTCCAATCAAAATTACCTTTAAATTTAAAATATTTTTTTATTGTGTGTGTAGTGTACCTAATAGTCGTTTATAACTTTCGGTTAGAACTAAACTTTAATGGCTAAGTTTACTCTTTCGTTTATTACAAATAATATCCAGTACATTTTAATCTTAGGTATCCATAACACGTTCTCATTGAATGACAACATAATGTTATAAAAATTATGAAATGCTCAAGAACTCATCAATATGTAATTACGTTTCATATTTTTTCTGCATCTGTCTACTTTTTTCTGTGTCCGGTGTAGGTATAGCCTTTTTTGTTAAATATTTTCCAAATTTTGTTCCCTTAAAAGATTAAATCGCCGTTCAGTCTAACTAGCAGTGGCGGACGCGTCACTTACATCAAAAGGGCACCTCCTTTTTGATGTAAGACCCTTTTGATGTAAGTAAGTAAGACCATCTCCACGGTATAAATAATAGATTCTTCTCAGTTCTAAGTTCACAAATAGGTGCATGCATATATAAATTCACGCCTTTTGGATATTGTCTTTGGGATGCGTAGATACGACATCCTCCGTTTGCTTCATGTCTTAAATTTGATGCTGCCAAAAATTTATTTTACTGTTTTTAGGGTTTTTATAGACTAAATTTGTATTAAGAATAAAACATTCTTCACTTTGCACAGCTTTATTTAATTGAATATGTAAAAATAAAGTTTTAAATGCATTCTCTAAGTCTTACACTAATCTATACGATTGATCGTAGCTAGTGGTCGGCAATTGTTGCGGGGACCACCGCGCCTCTGCAAGTCATTCCACCTTGATCCACTACTATCAATCGAGTAACACCTCTAACGTGGCCGCAATAGAGTCTATATTGTTGTGTAGTGAACATTAAGATTGTGTACTACGTAGGTTTCAACAAAACAACAAGTCAGTATCGATATCTGTCGATTTTGATTTCGGTAATCGAGCGACGCAGAGGTGAGCAATGTTGGCATGCTTGATGTTTTGTAGTTATTGTGTGTACTTCTAACAATAAGTTGGACTTGGAGTACTGAGATTAATTGATTTTGTATTTAATGATTTGACGTCATAGTTCTTGTTGTATTATACCTATGATTTAAGACGTGAATTAGTAATAGCACTTATACTTGAGTCTAATTTTAGTTGGCAAAATGGTTTTTCTCTGTTAAACCACAAGGTTTCAACTCGACAGTGCTACCTGGCCGCAAAGATTGGCAACTGCTGGTGATGCGTGTTCATAGACACAGGTAACCACTTACCATCGATTGGACGGTATCCTTGTTTGCAACCTTGGTGGTTAGCATCTATGGAATATCATAATGCTAATAATATTCCCAAATCAGATTTAGCATGGTCCAAATAATATCAGGCCACTCAGGAGATCCGATTCCGGAAGTAAAAGAACATTTACCTATTTGTCTGTTTTTTAGGGTTCCGTGCCTCGAAAGGAAAAAAGGAACCCTTATAAGATGACTTTGTGGTCCGCCTGTCTGTGTGTCAAGAACATTTTTCTCAGGAACCCATTGCCGTATCAAGTTGAAATTAATACCAAATACATATATGTCTGCGGTCCCTAGAAGCTGTAAAAAAGATCACGCTTAAGTCAACGCAATCAAAAGATACGGCTATTTCAGCATTAGATTTGTCCAAATTTCATTTCGCAGATAAATCAAAACCTATAGGGTACTTCCCATTGACCTAGAATCATGAAATTTGGTAAGAAATAAGGTCTGATACCACAAGTAAAAGAAACCATCCTAAAGTCGTTAATTTGTTATATCATATAAAAAAATAGTTTTTATTGAGAAAAGTTGACTTTGTCAAAAATCGTGGAAGAGTCTTTTTAGAACTGCAAAGATAATGTCTTTCGAAAAATGTTTCCCGAAATGGACTTACTATCTACATTCAAGTTTATTTTCTTACGGAACCTTCGGTGCGCGAGTCACATATATCCGGTTTTTTAACCTCCCATGCAAAAGGAAGGGTGTTATAAGCTTAACGTGTGTATCTGTGTGTCTGTCTGTAGCATCATAGCTCCTAAATGGATGGGCCAATTTTGATTTAGTTTTTTTTTTTTTATCGAGAACATTGTTAGCTATAATTGGGTAATTACCTATGTTCCTGAAACGAAGTCTTAGATGAGAATTTAAAACATTTGATTTCTTATTATTATTTTTTTTTCTTTTCAATTAATCATTTATTTATTTGCGAATATGAGTAGGTATATGTAAGTGTTACAGGCTTATAATTTATTATGAACACCACATTCGACCACAAGGCATGCAAATATGTAAATATGTCAAAATTTTTTAATTAAATTATATTAAAAGACAATTCAGTAACCTATCACAATTAGTAATTATAAATAGGTTCATACACAACAAATAAAAATATATATACGGTCGAATTGAGAACCTCCTTTTTTTCCGTCAGTTAATAATAAATAACAATTAGAATCACACAACTTAAAATGACACAATATTAACTGCTATTAAACTGACATAAAACACACCTGTCCTCCAAATACTCTTTAATTAACTTCTTTCCCCCCTTTCCCCCTCTTCCCCTACTCCCACCTTAAAAGGCGGCATCGCACTTGTGGCTCTTGAGTTACAGGTGCCCATGGGCGGCAGTAGTCTTTTACCATCAGGTGACCCGTCTGCTCGTTTGCCCCCTATACCATAAAAAAATACTATAGATAGTATGCCTTTTCTAATAATGGCTAACTAAAAATGGTTTTTAGTCTACTTTTAAACTCATGTTGATTTTGAGTAAGACATAAATCTGATTCATATTTTCATGTTTGTTTTTTCTTTTTAAATATAAATCGATACTAACCATGACGTCAAGATTGTTATTTCATACGAATTTCTACTAAATGTTCCGTTTCCACATTTAAAAGACACAGTAAAATCAACTACCGTATTCAAGAAAATCAGATCTGTTCAGCCGTTCGAAGACCACCAGGTCTATACTAATTGTTGAAGGGATAATATGCCTGTTTAACATACATTTTAGGAGCGTTAGGTGTAGCCGACAAATAATTTAGCTTAAAAAAAATATTCTTCTTAAAATTCTTTTGTTGGTGTAGGTGCACATTTCTAAATTACATATTTATTATGATACTAGCTGCGCCCCGCGGTTTCACCTGCGTAAGTCCCGATGCCGTGGGAATATAGGAATAAAAAGTAGCCTATGTGTTAATCCAGATCTCCAACTATCTACATACCAAGTTTTATCGCAATCAGTTTAGTAGTTTTTGTGTGAAAGAGTAACAAACATCCATACATCCATACATCTACACATCCATACATCACAAACTTTCACGTTTATAATATTAGTAGAATTTAATTTAAATTTCAACGATTCTGATTTTTTTGCGGACATTTTCGGAAAAGTCCGGTCGAAACCTGGTACTATTATGTATTCTGTGACGAAACGTCAAAACCCTTGAACATACTATTACGAAATTTTTTACTGGTCGATTTAGAAGTTCTAATTGTAATTCTTACCGTAATTATGACACGGAATTCTCTAAAATTGTTAGCCCTGTACGTTACTTACGAAGTCTACTATACGATCCTAAAATATGGCCGCACCTATTGGTAACATTCTGTACAATAATAAATTCAATTCCTTTTCTTTGCCATGGCCGGCTTATACAGGTTAATTGGAGACCAAGTAAACTTGACCAATCGGCTACCAATGACGAGCAACCAAGTAATTAAATAGTTTCTGCAACAGATTGTCCTAAATACATTTTTTTTTATTTGAAAATGGAGATACTTTGAAGGATTTACTCGCAAATATCTCATTAGGTTAAGTGCAATAAACACTTCTTAATAACTAATTTCAAACACCCTAATTGTGAGTACGACAACCAAGTGTGAATGTTACGAACACTCTTTGAGAGAAATGGACATATAATATAAAGAAAGAGGACACTAACTGAAGCTCTCACAGAGATACCTACGTAGAGAGAACGTCTGTCCCCTTCGATCACGAACAAATTCAGCGCAAAGAAGAAAACCCACTAACCTGTGGCGTCGTGATTTTTTTGCTAAGGTGAGCACAACTTCACTTCACTATATATTGTCTGATCTCAGTGAACACGCGGTAATCACCGGTAAAACCTCACAATTACAGTTTAAAAAGCTAATTTTCAAAGACAGTTTTTCGTCGTTCCCTCTCGTGCCTATTTCGTTACTATTTTCTTCCGGTCGGTGATGCTGCAAAATGCTGAAAGACTTTTGTCCGTCTTTTTCAAAAGACAAACTTAACGTTGCGGTTGCGATGTATGACAAAGTAAACAATCCCACCGCAAAATATAAGTTTGTAATCCAAAAAACTTTTTTTATATGATATAACAACAAACTAACGACTTTCGGATTTTTTCCTTCATTTGTGCTGTCAGACCTTGCTTCTTACCAAATTTCATGATTCTAGGTAAATGGAAGTACCCTATAGGTTGGACCTACATGTAGATATTTAATGTGAAAATAATTGTTATTAATATAGTGGTACTTTCTTTTGGTAAGAGTCGCGGATGTTTGCTATTATAAGGTAGCTCTGCCCGACAGAGTCTTTCGGAGGAATCCTAGATTGTCTAAAAAAGGAGACAATTTTAATGAAGGTATGTAAACTTGACCCTTTAATAATTTTTCAATTTCTATTTCAAAGTACGCCGATTGCACCATTTTCACAATAACATCCTTTGCACGGTTCAATTCAAACGTAGCGAGTGTGGAAGTCTCTACTGAGTCTTGAGATTTATACCTCCATCTAAGAATTCTCGCGATACAACGCTGTATTTTAAAGTAAGAAGAAAAGTGTTAAAATATTCTTTCACAAAATTCTATTTTAGATTCACTAACTTGTGAAGAGTTAGTGGTCGTTAGGAACGACATAATTTTATTATTTTTTAACTCGTCAACCTCGGATAAGTCAACGGTGATGTACGAAGTCACTGGCCACCTGTCACGGCTTTCACGCAGCCAGTCGGGCCCTAACAAGCACTTAGAGCTGCAGGCTACTACTATCTGTGCAGGACTAGGACAGCGAGAACACACACACCTGCCATATTCTGTTCGCTATTTACGTGCTTCCAATGTCTTGGAGAAAGAATCTCTGTTATCTGTGTAACACGGTCACAAACGAACGTTTTAAAATTAATAAGCTTCAATCTGAAGCTAAGACAATACGATTGTCGAGTCCGCGAGCGCGGTAATCTGAGTGATTTTAACGCGGTTTAAATTACTAGAAGTATATTTTATTAATTTACTGTTCAGTTCTAGCCGCGGGATAGTCAGTGGTTTGATCGGCGCGACCTTTGATTTGGCTATTACCAAGCGCACTTTGGTATGACCCGTATCATTGCGACTAATCACATAGACGCAAGCGGCGTACCCACGAGACGATGCATCACAGAAACCAACCAGTTCACACTCTGATTGGCCAGGTAACAGCATATGTACCTCAAAGTGAATGTGAGACAAGCACGGCAGCTCACTAATAAAATCAGACCATCGGTTGGCAGCGGATGGTGGTAGCTACTCGTCCGAGCATCCATAGGTCTTGCATAACGTCTTTGGCTACAAACAGACACGGACAAATAAAACCTACGGGATCATAGATGGATGCTAATAGTTTTAAAACGGAACGTTTGGTATTAACGTGACTTGTGGTATTTACATTAAAATAAAAACGGTCGGACAATGGTACCCAATGCAAAACCTTGGTAGTGTACTCGTTATTGTCTTTAATGAAGTTAATGGGACACTCATGATGTTCTACGGGAATTCCTTATAGTAACTCAGTGGTATCACTCGCCCACTTCCTAAGTTGAAAACCTCCGCGACTCAGTAAAGCAATAAATTCATCCTGTAACGTACAGGCCGAGACCAACCTAGGCGTCGAGTATAAGATGTCATCCATGTAAACTCCTTCCCGTAAAACCTGTTGTGCCATTTTAAAATGTTCGGCATCATAATCGGTTAACTGTAACAAGGTGCGTATCGCAAGAAGTCCGTACCTAACAGTTTTCAATTCGTAGGTCTGTATTGGTTCAGACTGAGAACAACGTTACAAAATGTGTTGAAAGCTACGATCACTTTTTCGTAAATTAATAACGCGATACATTTTACATTATGTCACTCACTAGACAAAATTCAAAAAGTTTGAAATTGAATATTATTGCAACTATATCACGGTATAGTTTTGGACCGGTTAAGAAAACATCGTTATGTGATACGTTATAACTCGACTTGACCGATGCATCGAACACCACCCTCAAGGGAGTCGACGTACTGCCCGGACGCAATATACTGTGGTGCGGAATGACATATCTACTGGGTTCAGTACCACGATACACCTCCATGTGATCCAGCGTCTCATATTCAAGCATGAAATCTAAATAGCATAAAAGCATGAAGCTTTCATAAGCTTCATGCTTTTATCTCAATGTAACGCAAGCGTCGCTCGGCCTTCACCAACTAGTCTCCTAAAGGGGGATGGTCTGGTTTGAGTGGTAACGGCACCTCGTACCATCCATCAGGTTCGCGACGGTGATTATTTACGAAAATATCCTTTACCAAGTAAAATTTGTATACGAGCACGTCTGTAATAAAACGGATCCGCTAAGTTGAATTGTTTATATTTGTCCATCACGGTTGAAGGGAATGTTACGTTAGGCATATCACCCGATACTGCGCTAACTACCACCATATCTAAGATAAATGTTGTGTAAACAGCCTGCAGCATGGCCTTTGATAGAATTGAACATAATATCCTATTAAAGAAATCACATGACATCGGAAAACATGGGGATCTACTAAGATGGTTCTCGTCATAATATAAATAAACGGTCACAAGCAGTTGTACTTAACAACTACATTTCTAGCTGGGTTCTTGTGCCTAGTGGAGTTCCTCAAGGTTCTCTACTTGGTCCCTTATTATTCCTCCTCACTATATGTGAAATTATTTAAGACTATATGCCTATGACCTAATGCTATGACAGCTCTTCAAAATGACCTTCGCCGTGCTGAGGATGATTATCTTGGCTCTCCGAAAACTAAATTCATTCTATGTTTATATATTTTTTATATAAAAATGTCTTCCATGCATTAGATACCTAAAAAAAATCTAATATCTAGTAACAGTGTTACTATACTATTTTCACTAAATAATAGAGAAAATAAATAGAAATTGTAGTTTGGTACGTGGTTGGGCCCCTGGGGCTAGGGAATGCTGATTACGGGCAGTTGCAGCCCTCAAAAGTCCGACAACCTGGTACCTGGTCTAACTACAGAACTTTTGATATCGCCTAGTACTTGGGTTGTGAAGGTATGATAGCAGTCGCTTCACGTAAAATAGCAGAGTTCGTCCGTATCGTAGTTAGACTGAAAGCCGAACCCAACTTAGTTGGGAAAACGCGCGGAGGATGTTGATGAATACAGAAAATCAATAATAGTAAAATATGGTAGAAATTAGCTCTAAAAGTAGTATCAACATAAGTCAGAACCTGTAAGAACGGTAATGGTGTAACAGTAATCATTGAGGGGCGTGGAGGGTGATCAGATTGCGAACCTCCCCGCCCTCGCGCTATTTGCATAGCTAACGAGCACCCGCACCCGCGGCCGCGCTCCTCAGCATTCCCTAGCCTCAGGGACCCAACCACGTACTAAACTACATTTTCTATTAAATATAAAATACTAACCTATCTTTTGCGCCATATGCATGTAGGAATGTATATTTACTGTATACCTTTTTATTTACTTATATGAGTATCGTAAAATTTACGGGTTATTAATTCTTGGGTAAGAATTTATCAGATGTACTTAACCCTGTTAATTTCGAATTTAATTTCGAGCCAAATGCCTCACAGCAACCCTACCTGGTTATGGTTTATTGGTTATGGTTGGTATGGTATGGTATATTATTGGTTATGTTGTTGTTATGTTGAATTTACTGAGATGGGGAAACGGATTGTTGTCATTTTAATTGCTAATTTAAAAATAGACATTGGACATTGGCCTTAGAAGCGGTGGCTTCAGGTTTGAAGTGATTCAAACCTGAAGCCACCGCTTCTAAGATGTACCTACTCAGTTCCTGAACTGTCATAAAATTGTCGTTTTGCGACATCGACTCGAGTTCTTGTTGGAGATGAGCGAATATTCGTATGATTTCTAATGTTATAAGTAATATCCATTTATAAGAATGTATACTACTTACGGTCATAGCTTAGATACATACATGTCAGTCAAGTCATACAAGTCAAGTCTTCTCCAAATTGTAAATCCATATATACAAAATAAATCAAACTATTTATGGAAATAGAGAATGGTGAGCTTGGTAAAAAGAAACGCAAATAAATAATGCTGCGATATAAAACTTATGTAAAGCCAAAATAGAATGTTATAAATATCCTTTCAACAAACAGACAATAATATCTTTTTTTATACCACGTCGATGGGTAACAAGCATACGGCCCACCAGATGAAAAGCGGTTACCGTAGCCTATAAACGCTTGCAACTCGTTGCCATCTCCTTAAAAACCTGCGGCCTGCCAGATGATAAGCTGTTACCGCAGTCTATGAACGCTTGCAACTCGTTGCCGACTCTTTAAAAACCTGTGCACTCTTTTCTTGAAGACTATACTTTAGTACCTTGGGAAAACCTCAGCATGGAGCTCATTCCACAAGGAAATTCCTCTGGAACTATACCTTGCACGACCAGTTAGGTTTCCAGGTGTCAGGAGCACCCTGCGATGCGTGCGATTACAGAATGCGGCCGTGGACATCATGTCAACCAGTTCGTCGGAGCACAACCCGTTGTACAAGCGGTAGAACACGCATAGGGAGGCAGAGTCTTTCCTTAGGCTTAATGTTTCATAATCTTTTGTAATTATGAATTTACATCGTGTAAGTTTAAGCTGATTTAAGCTGCCGAAAAACTTACAAGAAACTCTATCTGTTTATACTTAACACAATTCAAAAGTCAATTTATCATAAAAATGCGAGATTAAGGATTTATAGTCATTAGTTTCATTTGACACTACGCAATGTACATGCAACATGCGTAGGTATTCTTTTTGTGCGGTACGGTGAATGACCTTCAACGTACGGCGCCGTCAAGACCCAGCTGATTGCATAAAATGTTTAAATGTTGATTGATTGATTACATAACTGTTTTTGGCCGTAAGCGGTATTTTACACATTGTAATATCACTTTTAGGTAGAAAAGGTAAAATAAAAGAAAAATAATTAATGAGGTTGCCACTAGAAAATTCCAATGATTTTCGACTCAGATAGGTATGAATGGAATTAATACACTATTTCAGAATTAGGTACGGTGTCGCTTACACCCTGTATAAATAAATAAGCAAAAACAAAATAGTACAGTACCTTTTCTCCTTTGTTTGTCAAAGCTTTTCTTTTTTTTAAGAATTTATTGACGAGCGTGTTTTGAATATTTTAATGCAATTCTTATCGTCGAATTTTACCTTTAGGCGACCGCTAAATCAAATAAGTAGGTACAACAATTCTAAATCAATGTAGATAGTTCTGAATATAGTAAACGCCGTTTATAATATAATATTAGAAACAAAGATCTCCCCCATTTACACTTACGTGTGTGAAGGAGGACCTTGTTACTAAAATTATCAAAAAATATTGATCACATAAGAAAAATGTTATTAAAGCATTAAGAATGACAAATTTGTAAGACTCCTAAGATTTTTTGAACATAAATATTGCATTCGAGAAGGCTACAATGGTATTAGCACAAACAGCTCCATCTTATTTTCAATTATGAAAACTCATTTTTATTTATGGATTCTAGATGGCATAGTGCATTGTATTTCTTTTGTTATTGCCGTAGTAAAGGAGCCGTTTCTACGTGGATTTTTATTATTTATTCAACTTGTGTCTTATAAAGTTAATGTTAAAATTGAATCTTAGTTTAATAGTAGTATAACTTTCCCCAAATGAGTGAGGCAATAAAAAATACTGTCAGTCGTAGGACTGCACGTCAGAAGTGAAAACACACACACATCTTTTATATTTTATTTACACATATAAAATACTTTGTCCTGAATGACTGACTGACGGATCATCGCACAGCCTAAACCGTAGGTAGTAGGTACGTGAAATTTGGAGGACGTGTTCCTTATTATGATGTAGGTATCCGATAAGAAAGGATTTTTGAAAATCCTACCCCCAAGTGGTTGAAAAGGGGTGGCAAGGTTTGTATGGGAACACGTGTTTGCTTGGCCTGATCAAAGACGAAAGGGAAACAATGAGTGTCAAGTTGACAACAAAAGTCAATCATGCGACAATAAAAAGAAAATATAAATATGAATACAAGTCAAGGTCATTAAAATACAAGTCTTTCATAATAGATGGCGTTTTGGTAAAATATACATTTAATAAAAATATAAATTTCATACTGTACATTCCAGAATTTTGTAAAAAAATATTGAAATATACTTAGAAATAGTACAATAAATAATTTCGTATTTAACATGATTAAAAATAGAATATTTGTGTTTGCACAAAGCTGAAGGTACAATGTCATAATAGATGGCGTTATACTGAAAAATGAAAAAATGTTTCAGAATTTTATGTTATTTTATTATCTTCAATTGCCCGTAAAAATATTTATTTAAACAATTAATAATAATTAAATACCTTAAAGGGATGAATTTATTTTATTTGGAATCCGTCCTTATAAAATAAATTCATCACTTTAAGGGTTAAAATAGTTGACGAAAGTTTGTAGGAAACTTCATCATTTTTAAAGTTAGAAATTTAAAAATTGGTAAATGAGCTTATCGTTAAAAGTAACAGTATACTACAACCCACTTTTTGAAAATTCACCCATTAATTTAAAAAATGTACTGTACTTCACATGGGCAGTGTTACGTTACGTGTGCGTACGTCCCCTAAAGTGGTTAAAAATGTTGTATAAAGAAATATTATTTATTAAACACCTTCCGTTGCATCTTTAGCAAAACTTTTTTTTTTAATTTGTTACCTCAGATCTCCGTCATATATATGAACTGATTTCGTTACCCTGCGAATTTGGTAAAGATGAGTCCCATGTTCTTCATAGAATCCGGAGAAAGAAACACCTTAATGGACATTATATTATAATCAGTGCAACGTTTACCGTGTGAAAACCAACACGGGTCATGATTCAACTAAATCCACACGGTGTTACATCACAGGCAAGAGATTCAGATATACTCTAGCAACGTAGTCCCCCAGCACACCAATGGGTGTGGAGGATCTTGTCCCCCTTGAATCAGAAAGGTGCACACGGAACAGGTCACACTACCGTCTCAGGCTTGCTCTGCCCGGGTAACGGGCAGCATCGCAGATCATTCTGCGTTCTCCGGTGCCAGAATAGCACGGGAGAGTACTAGCCCTCTCCTGTTACTTAAGCGGATATCACTTCTTAACAAAACGAGGCGGTACAATCCCAAACACTCTCACTTTGAACAATAGACAGAACCATGGCGTTCAGCGAGAGCCTTTCTACACCAATAGCCTCTTCAGCCAATCCCCCATGATGGACCGTGGTAAACAAATATATTTTAGTTTATGGTGGTGAGACCCCAACGATGACAACAGCCGAAGATAAACGTCAACGAATTTCCACAGACAGGGAATCCAAACGGAACACGGAGGGTGTTGCTGGTTGGTGCCATGCTTGCCAAGGTTTTTGCCAGTTAACGCCTAATTCACTAAATTTCACTGTACCGTGCTCTAACCTACTAAAAAATGTAAAATTAAATAAAAAAAATTAGTGAAAATAGACTACCTAACTATATAGTAGGTTTTTTTTTTTGCTTTTGAGGTATTTGTATTTTGAATTCGTTTTTTTCTACCAAACCTTATTTCTTTAGTATGCAGTAACAAGTACTCTTGATTGTTTTTTGTGCCTACACTCTACGATGTCTGATGTCGGCCACCACGTGGACGTAGTCGCGGGCAAAAGCTAGTACCTATATATTATTATAAGGAGCTGACAAAACTCAATGTTCAGGTTAACGCCCTCTAGCGAATCTATATGTGTATTATTAGCGTGACGGTAACAAGTTCAATGCTTTTTCCCCATAGCAAAAGTGCACAAATGTGCCTAAAGAAGTTTTCACTTCAAAAAAATGATTACAACACAAAGAGTTTTAGCTCTAGAGCACATAATAGTTTGATATCAGAAAGTATAGAAAGATCCTGTTAAATAATCAAAATAAGATTTTCACTGAGTTTGAACGTGTTGTCAAAAGATTGCACCAGATGTCACGTTCATAATCTAAACACGACAGCAAAAGGGTTTTGCTGTAGTATTTATAATGTTTTGTCTGACACCAAGAAAAGGGACGATCCCCGTTAAGATTAAATATACGATAGAGATGATATCAACTTACTATTTTTTACAGCTTTGTGATATTCTTTTGCATAGCAAATTATGATATTCGGTTAGATTTTAATTTAACAACAAATTCTCATTCGGACAACTTATTATTAAATTACCTACCACTAATTTGACCATATTCACACGCATATTCTTTGACATAGATAATATACTATATAGAGAATTTTTTGATCTCTGTTATAGAGCGAAGAGAAGAGAGAATCACAGTGAGAGTATAAACTAATAGACTAATAGGCTAATTTTAAATTTAGAAACAATAAAATTATTTTTCTACTAGCTGTGCCCCGCGGTTTCACCCGCGTAGCTCAGATAATACACATCACAACACAAAATATCGGCATAAAAAGTTGCCTTTGTGTTAATCCAGGTCGCCAGCTATCTACATACGAAGTATCATCTCAATCGGTTCAGTATTTTTTGCGTGAAAGAGTAACAAACATCCAAACCTCATCACAAACTTTAAAAAATTTTTACATTCAAAATCTTCACTACATATTATCCTATCCTACTTCCTACTAATATTATAAACGTGAAAGTTTGTGAGGATGTATGGATGTATAGATGTTTATGGATGTATGGATGTTTGTTACTCTTTCACGTCAAAACTACTGAACCGCTTGCGATGAAACTTGGTATGTAGATAGCTGGAGACCTGGATTAACATATAGGCTACTTTTTATCCCGATATTCCGACGGGATCGGGACAAAAAAGGGGTGAAACCGTGGGGCGCTGCTAGTAGAAAAATAATTTTATTATAATAATTTATATATAAAACAAAGTCCCCCGCTGCGTTTGTCTGTCTGTCTGTCTGTTTGCGATAAACTAAAAAAATACTGAACGGATTTTCATGCGGTTTTCACTAATAGACAGAGTGATTCATGAGGAAGGTTTAGGTGTATAATTTGTACCCGTGCGAGGCCGGGGCGGGTTGCTAGTCCTACTAATATTATAAACGTGAAAGTTTGTGAGGATGTAGGGATGTGTGGATGTGTGGATGTATGGATGTATGGATGTATGGATGTATGGATGTATGGATGTATGGATGTATGGATTTTTGTAACTCTTTCAAAAAACTACTGATCCGATTGCGATGAAACTTGGTATGTAGATAGTTGGAGACCTGGATTAACACATAGCTTACTTTTGATCTCGATATTCCCACGGGATCGGAACTTACGCGGGTGAAACCGCGGGGTGGTGCTAGTATTATATAAATGCATGTATACAGAGCCTTTTAACAAATCGCTACTGTCTTGAAAATTCCCATTACGGACACAACAATCCCACCGTAAATTATATTCGTGTTACAAGTTTCTTACGTACTCTTACAGTTTTCCCACCGCACGCCAGAATAGCTCGCAGATGTCAGATTTTTTTCTGACTTACTTAACACTTATCGTTATATTTTGGCCAATATACAAAATATATTCATAAATTATAGCCTATGTGTTATTCTGATATATAAGCTATATTATTGTAAAGTTTCATTAAAATCCATACAGTACTTTTTGCGTGAAAGAGTAACAAACACCCATACATCCATACATCCATACATCATCAAAAACTTTTATAATATTAGTAGGATAAATATTATATACCTATATACGTGATGAAATTTTTTTCTACGCATTATTATGCAAACGTGCACAGACAGGAATGTGAAATTTGGTGAAGGTATTTTAAGTTTATATGTAGAAGACAGACGGTTCAAGTTATACTGGCCTCAAAATTAAACGAGACGTTAAAACTAACTTATTTGTAGCTATTTAATAACAAAATACTGGTGGTGAATAGTGTTGATATTTATCATCAGCCGATATCGCGTCGTCAAAACCTATAAAAGCATTTTTTTCTGTCAATTATGTGCAATCGACTTATTTTAGCATACATACATACCATTACGCCCTATGAACTATTTTCTCCATAGGATGTTTTTTAAGTTAAAATAAAAGTTAAAAATGTAAGAAATATGCTCTTCTTCTTTTATCGCTAAAAGTATAAGATTAACATCTTCAGAATACTTTTTGGTAGTCTTTTGAATGCTCTTTATTTGATTATACACTAGTTTAGAAGTTTCTTTGCTGTCTGACAACACTGATAAACTTGCCATACTAAATAAACTTCCGTATGAAATGGGTAAATAAATGAAACAAAAGCTGATACTTTTATATCATTCAACTGTTTGCCCTAACATCTGATTTGCTAAAAGTTGTCAAATAATGTCAAGCAATCGGGACAGGAAGACGGGAGCACGTCTTGACCGACTGGATTTCAGATTTGTAATTATATATAATAATAAATAGCAAGACCGTTGAAAGCTTATTTTGTCAAAAGCTGGTAGTGAAATTCTATTAAATCAAACAATTCCTTCGTTTAAAGCATTTACGCAAATAAAAAACACTTGAAGATTTAAATTCAGTTCTGAAGCTTGATTATTAAAACCTCTTTTAGTTTATGGATAATTGATAATCCACTAGGTTTGATGTGTCTCAAGTGAAGACCTCAGTCTGTATACAGAGTATTTTGTAAACGGTCCCGGAAACGAATACAGACGATAGTATTAATGACACCTTTGATGATTTGTGAAAACTTCTTTGGGCACGTTGAGCACTTTTTTTATGCAAAAAAAAGCATTAAACTCGCGTGACCGTCACGATCAGATACATATATAATACATCACTTTACTAAGTTTCGGGAGCGTTTACCTAACAGCCTGTATAGGCACGTTCTTCCCAAGAAATATTACCTAGTCCTCGCTTTTGTTATATTACACCATGTTTATACCAAAACTTCAAATTCGAATAGAAGGCATAAAAGGCATTGTGTTTTATATTACGCAGACATATTATCTGCATTCAACTTGGCGGAAAAAATAGTAACTTCTTACTTGGGTAATTTTCTTTAGCTAGTGGCAGCACTACTACGTGACGTTTGTCCTTTTGACATTTCACATTAAAAATAGTCTATGGCGCGATTGGTTTGGATCTGTTTGGATAAACTTTTCGTTCATTGTAATCGTTCTTTCATTCAAATAAAAAAAACAGCCGTTGTGGTGGTGTCATGTCAACTTATAACGAACACGCCCAGTAAAAATAAAAAAAACAGATGCTTAAAAACGTTAGCTATGAAAATATGTTGTTAGTTTAGCGACTATAATTATTTACATTATTTTCGTTGACAAATTACCGTTTAGGATGTCCGTGAGTGCTAGCGCTGAGAACCTTTCAACGGACGCCCAGGTGAGGCTAATTTTACTATATTATTAGGTAATTTATACTTTAATATCGATACTTAATAATAAGCCTACTTTGACTGTGCAACTACTCATTTTACCATTATGACTTCAGTCTTTCATTGACGATAAAGTAATGACTCATTAGGTGGGGGACCCAATACGGAAATGGTGACCTATAACAGACTGTATCCTCCTATTACGGTGCTTAATGCGAGCTCTATGTATAATGTGTTTGAAAGATTATTATTAGGATTATTCGAAGTGTAAATCTACAGGAATAATCTTCAATAACATGCAATGTTTGGTGACAAATAACTAATAGATAATATCAGACAATGGGATGTTAAGTAACTGCTTCTGACAACAAAAAGGTTCCATGCTGTTAAAATTTAAATTTCGAAAGTTAGTAGAAAAAAAAATTACTTTTTAATCAGTCAATCACTGATATAATCATTAGTATGTTACATAAATAGTAAGGTAAAGTTATGCATATTTTGTCATAAATTATCACTAAAGTCTTGACACAAGTTCAAATATCAGTCTTATAAGTCAAGTTTGTTTGTTATACTACATCGGTGGCAAACAAGCATATGGCACCACTGATGGTAAGCAGTATTATTTACTAGCCATGCTCTGTAGTTTTCCTAAGGATCATAGCATGATGTTACATAGTCTATATTATTCCTCATGAATCTGATTGTTGTATACAAAAAGGTTTTTTCAAATCCAACTGATAGTTCCAGAGATTATTATGTATAAACTAACAATCAAGCTAACAAACAAAAAACTCTTCAACTTTTATATATTAGTATATATGAATAGCATTATTTATAAGTTCATATCATATTGTATCTTACTTTTATTATGGGATAATTGAGGAAGGTCTCACTGTCAGTGATTTAGGTGTATGCTCCATTGTCATATACACCCTTTATAAATATACATTTTTTTTTATTGTAAACAGATATGAAGTAATAGAGGGCTTATTTATTATTAATTTATAATGACAGGAATACTTGTTTTGTTTAAGTGTTTGTAAATTAGTGGAACAATCTTAAATATCATAACTTTTCTTCTACAATGTAATATCGTTAGGAAGTTGTTGTACTTACATAGTTGTCTAATATCTTATTACTTGGTGTTCAGTGGACATAAAAAGGTACAAAAGTTGTTCTACAGCTGCTTACCGGAAAAGATGTTGGTAATAGACAAACTGTTTTAGAATAGTTGCTCCTGGAATATTGTAAGCATGTATATGTTATACAGACAACAAAGAACAATGTTGGCTGTAACTAGTTATTTTCACTTTGTTCATAGATAGTTGCAAACTGACTAGTGTAAATTAAGTCTTTATTGCTAAATATTTATGGCACAGTTTTATATTCTCTCCCTGCAGTAGGTTTGATTTATGAGACAGTGTGTAGTTTCAGTCAGTTCAACTCCTATGTTACTGTTGCAATCTTTCTATAAATAGCAATAATATAATAATAACTACATACTTAATATATATTTATTTAGAGGGCTTGAACTTCCCAGCAATAATAAGGTTCAGTTACAAATATGCAACCCTGACTTTTTAAGCTATTAAGCAATAGCTTACACTTCCCAATCCAACCATATAGGCAATAACCTTTTCTTGGCAAATTTTGCCAAATTTTCTGTCCCAAAGTGGCGGCAATAGACTTGCCCATATCTCAGGTCAATTATGTTATCATTTTTTTTTTAATTTTTGTCAATATCTCAGTTTAACTTTGTATATAAAAATACATTTCAACCAGATTTAAGAGCATAATTGGTATTCTGATAACAAATTTGGCACAGTAAAAATCTTTAAACATGTTATTTACTAATATATAAAATTAAAGAATATGATTGTCCTGCTAATTTTTTCTTAGCTTTGAAAGCCGTCATATAATATTTTTCGACAAAAATTATAGAAAGTTTAATTCGGGTGATATGAGAATCTCCTGAATAGAGTAATACAATTAACTCAAGTCAAATTACATGATTTATATTTCCTACTTTTGCTGGCAGTGTTAGGGTAAATATTTTTTTTGCATCACTTAATTGATCCATGTAATGCACTTAATTGCACCAAGCAAAAACTGTAGTAAATATTAGTAAAGTAAGTGAGTTTTGTTCAAACTGACGACAATGAATCCATCCAATGTAAGATATCGCAGATTGTAATAATACTCCATGTTATACTACTGCTATCTAATATTATATTCCTTTTTGTATCCTATTTGTCACATATACACACCAGTAACCCTATTTAGTAGTATGAAATATATATAAACTCCATTGTATTAGGAAACCAATGTTTCCTTAAAATCAAAAGTCATAGTTTAATGGACACCAGACAATATTTTGTAGCGGAATAAGTAAATAGGCATAAAAAATTGTACTACATTGATAAAGCCTTCAATTCAGCAGCTGATGTAGGGTATTAGATGGCTAACGGAACACTGAGTGATTTTATTCGGTTCGACTCTACCACTTATGTTTTCTCCGGTGAGGCAAAAAAGGGGTATTACTTTATTATTTTTCTTATTCTTCGCGCGGGATAGAGTCCATAATAAAATATTGTATTATTTTCCTTATGCAAGTTATAAAAGCATGTAATATAATAAATCCGAAAATGCATGCACATTTTCTCTTAAGCACTAAAGGTGCTGTCTATAGACATGTACTTTGGAGAAGAACCATTACGGTTATACTATCTGTAGTTAGTGTCTTGGAGAGTTTAGTAAACTTATTTCTGAACACATCGTTTTTATAAGTAACATTATATAGTGCACTGCAGTGTGTCTATAATTGGTATTCTATTCATAAAAGCTGTTGATTCTTAGACCCAGCAAACAAAACAAACATAGGCGGCGACTAAAAGCATATTTGCCCTGAAATGAATTTGTCCCCGCCGATGACCTAAATTGAGCTCTGCTACTTTAAATAGCTTGCTTAAAATATTAAATGCAACGAAACGGCAGGGGTTAATAGAGTTCTTCACGTGTCAGAAAAGTATTTACGTACATTGACCAGTCTGGACTGAGACAATTTACTTCGTAACTAATAGCAGTCAATATATATATATGCTTAAAACTATCCTCAATACTATTTTCATCCAAAATAGTGTGAGAATGGCATTGTATGACTAATCCTGATGCGCACTGCTATGCGGTTCTACAGTAGTGCAGTACGGTAGTGCGTACTGAGGAGGTTGACAACTTTAATGGCAAAGGATTTTAATGAATGAAAGTAATTTGAAATCTTATTTTATTACATGTAACGTTCATACTCCTCGGAGACTAATACATACCGCGACAGCACTTGGCATGCTGCCGTCGCACTATGTTTTAGAGACCTCGATTTTGTGTCATGTCCTTTTTTTTTTAAATCCTATATATATATATTGTTTGTATCATTAGAAACATCAAAGTAAAACTCCCGCGTCGATACGGCTTCTACATTTTTTTTTTAAATGTCAAAGTTTACGTATATCCGGGTCATGAAATTACAAAAAAAAAGTTTGAATGCAAACTTGATGATTTTGTTTAAATTTGATTTTACTGAATAAATCCACATACTATACCACATTTTCTTAAAATTTTCATGGATTTACTATGATTACTAACAGAGATATAAATAATTTTATCATTTTAGGATTGTATTTTTTTATTCCACTATAACGGCGTATTAGCAAAAGATATATATATTAAACGATAGCTTAAATGTTTCTTTACCACCAATATAAAAACATGCTAATTCCACGTTATTCAAAAGTTATAAATAATTTAGTTTTTTTTTCTGGGTTGTCACTACCAAAGATAAAACAATTTTTTAGTTTTCGGATATACCAGATGCTAGAATTAATTCTGAATTTGGTATATGATAATGAAGGAAATGTAGTTTACAGGTTAAAATAAAAACTAATGATGAAATGAATAAAAGCTGATGTCAAAGTCTCAATTGCATTTTCTGAGAAGATTGCCTATTGTAATAATATATACATATTTTAACTAAAAACTAGGTTTTTTAAATTTTTTACATAAATTTTGAGGTTATGTGAAAAAGTGTAAGTACAAAAGTTGTAGATCGTTTTATTACCTACAACTTTGCCATTTGACTTTTTTCCATAGGACTTGTAGTTTTGCCGGAAATCGAGATAAACCGTTTTTTACCCTTAAAACTCTCCCCCTTCCCGACCTCAAATCGCCCGTAAATTATTTTGCCTTTCATTTTTATAATATTCTCCTCCTTTTCCAATGGGTTCGTTTTCCAAGCTATCGTTTAATATATGTATATATCTTTTGCTAATACGCCATTATAGTGGAATAAAAAAATAAAATCCTAAAATGATAAAATTATTTATATCTCTGTTAGTAATCATAGTAAATCCCTGAAATTTTTAAGAAAAATGTGGTATAGTGTGTGGATTTATTCAATACAATCAATTTAAATAAAATCATCAAGTTTGCATTCAAACATTTTTTTGTAATTTCTTTACCCGGAAAAACATTAACTTTGGTATTTAAAAAAATAATCTAGAAGCCGTTTCGATCCGAGAGTTTTACTCTGATGTTTCTAATGATAATAACTGTAGTACTTAAGAAAAAAAAGGACTTGACATGAAATCGAGGTTTATAAAACATAGTGCGTCGCCTTCGACAGGCTCCGGTATCAACGTATGTATTAATATTTTATATATAATCAATCATATCTCGTGCCGTAAATGCACACCTTATGTAGCTGACGGAGTTACCGCCCCTTATTCGACTGTCACTTGCCAATAAGTGACACATATTTGACTAACGTTGTGGTACTAGACGTAGTACTTGTTTACTTAATGATTCAGTAATTGTATAAGTTTATAGCCTACAACATAATGTTGTGTATTGACTTCTCTTAGTCACCATAAATACGTCATTATTAAACCATATTGGATAACTAAATAATAGTATGAATTGAATAGTAAATGACGTCGTATTACGTGTGGTAAATTTTATAAATTAGTGCAATCATCCTACTAATATTATAAAGGTGAAAGTTTGTGAGGATGTATGGATGTTTGTTTGTTTGTTACTCTTTCACGCCAAAACTACTGAACCGATTGCGATGAAACTTGGTATGTAGATAGCTGGAAACCTGGATTAACGTATAGGTTACTTTTTATCCCGATACTTCCACGGGATCGGGACTTACGCGGGTGAAACCGCAGGGCGCTTTTAGTATAGACATATCATAGAAAAAATCGCTTAAAAATTAGAAATTCAACCTGAGCAGATCACTTAATGTAAGCATCACTCCCAAACTAGGCAAAACCTGTTTCATGAGAGACATGACAGGTAAACTCTCGTGAGTAGAATTAATGCGTGTTCGACATTTCGTTGTAAAGAACGATAAATGAAATTTGTGCGTTGTAAATAATTCAAGTTGAAAATTATGAGTAAAATCGTAGAGCAGGATATGAATTGCAAAATCTAAATAATTTTTCTACATCTATACTTCTACACTAATATTATAAAGAAATAAAGAGTTTAGAAATATTAATCTCCGGAACTAAAAGTGAAGAGTTGATTGGTTCAATTTCTCAGTAGGTATCTAAAAGACGGATTTGAAAAAAAAATGTGTTACTTTGAACGTTTATTGAGGAAGATTATAGGTTAAATTACTCCATTAAAAAACCAACACCTACAAATAATCTTTAATATAATTCTTAACATGATTATTTTATATTCAGAGTTGCGATGGCGGTTCCATGTGTTTGGAGTTGGCACTTGAAGGCGAACGTCTGTGCAAAGCGGGTGATTGCCGCGCCGGGGTCGCGTTCTTCCAAGCTGCGATTCAAGCCCGCACTGACGACCTCCGCACCCTCAGTGCCATCTACAGCCAACTTGGCAACGCCTACTTTTATCTAGGAGACTACAACATGGCCATGCAGTATCATAAACACGATTTGACTTTAGCTAGGTAACTCACACTTTTACTACTAGCTATAAGTTGATATATATATTTATAATTATATAAATATATGTACCATAGGTCGGGGAAGAAGTCTTTTAGTATTTTGAATGTATAAAATTGAAGAAAAATCTCTTTGGTTGTACTGTTTGTATTTGGCTGGTTTTAATATCAATAAAACGATGTCTTGAATTTGTATATAAAATATTTGTAAACAAAATACGAAGAAATTTTTTCCCCTACCTTATATAATATATCGACGACCGTGAAGTGCCGGAACTTCTTGACATTTTTTTGAGAAATTCTCTTTTTTAATTTCAAGCCACTATTCGTAGATATGTTAGTGAAATCTCCTAGGTCTATTTTTAGTAGCAACAGCATTCAAAATAAATGTGGGCAATACCTCCCAACTAAACTAACGTGTCATTTTTGGCATTACACGTCACTATAACCGAATACCTACTATATCTGGGGGGTAGAGGCAGGCCTATGTCACTGGTCTGCCGGCGGACCTTACCAAACTTCATTAATCATTATATAAAATTAAAACATGTACACTAAGCTTGATGTGTGCATTTTTTGTATAATCAAACAATTAAAATGTAAAATAAGTGTTACCTACTGATTTAGGTAGGTATTTGAATATTACATCAAAAGAGGTAACAATACACTTACCTACCGCCACGCGGCTGTGCGCTATTGCGAGGCAACAATATTCGTTCTTACCAACATTGAAGTTCATTTTCGCAAACAGCTGTCGGAAAGAGTAAGCAATTAAAAAACGGTATCTTATATGGATTTTTTGTAGGTAGTTATTTATTTGTTACGTAAGTAACTAGTCAGTTATCCGTGGTAGAGTAAGGAGGACGATCTCTGAGTATGAAACATGTTCATCAAAAGTGTCTATCATAGCTAGAGGGTGTAGTAAATAAGCAGCAATCAATAAACTACCAGATAGACATTTAACAAGATTTTGTTTTTCATTATTCATCGCTTCATCAACTTCTCTGGTAGCAAAAAAAAAAATTAAGTAGTCTAAGATGTTTTCATAGGCATAGATGCGTTGCCCGCATTCTATATTAACTTCATAAAGGTAAGGCCCGACTTTCACTTAGTCGCGATCTCCCCAGCGGCTAGACGTTTTTTAAAAGTATACCCAAAACTTTGAATCTACCGCGGTAAACATACCTTCATGTATATACAGAGGATGCACGAATTAAACAGCTAATATTAACACAAAAAATGTTTCATTTCATACGTAAGTAAATAATTTATTGTATTTATTAAAACAGATAATGTTTTGATTTAATTATGGCTCGCGCCATGTTAGAGGAAGATGGGGTAATACTGTAATAGGCAACCGGACAAATATTCGTAAGTATTAAGTGGAACATCGTGCATTTATAAAAGTTGTGAAAAATATACATTTACATAATAAAGCAATTTAAGTACGCAAAACAATGTTTAAATTCTTGATATTTTAGATTGCCACATTAACATTACATCACGTGATTCTAGGGCCCACTACGTTATCCATAGGTGAACATACTTAAATAAAAGTCAAGATACTACTAAAGTATTGTTATACACCATTAGTAAAGTTTTACCAGCGTGTGATTCAATTATGTTCGAGCGGCCAGGAGCGCAGAACTTTCACTGTACCCTATGTAGAAGAAGAGCAGAAAGCTACAATTTCTTATCAATAGTTTTATAAATGGAAAAATTATGTGAAAGGTACAAAAAGCTACAAGAACCCAGTATAAATCCTGACCGGTCATGCTACGAATGTCTCGAAAATGACAGTTCAAGTCATATTGGTTATTAAGATAAAACAAAACATTCAAAACTGAATGTCTTATTAGTTAATTCCTTGGAAACATGTTTCTTGAGTAGGTGTACAGGGTGTTACAGAAAGATGTGGTCATATTTTAGGGTCGTTAAGTAGATTCCGTAAATAACGTTAAGAGCTAACAATTTCAGGAAAATTCAGAAATCTTATTTGGAAACTGACAAATTGAACTTGAGAATGGACCGATGTCACTACATAGTATAAAACAAAGTCGCTTCCCGCTGTCTGTCTGTCCTTACTTATGCTTAGATCTTTTAAACTACGCAACGGATTTTGATGCGGTTTTTAATAGATAGAGTGATTCAAGAGGAAGGTTTATAAGTATAATACATGCACAATATAGTAGAGAAACACTGATAATTTTTAGGGTTTCTAATGTGATGTCGTAAATAAACACATTTTTTTTGCGCTTACATTACAAACGCTGGCTGAATTCTACGAGATAGATCAAAATAATGTGTTCCAGTATTGTAAACCTTAACATAAGTATATGTCTATCTCTTCGGGATAACAAACAATAACTATTTTTTTATCCTTTACTTTTACGAGAAATAATGGCTCATTTACGAAGCGATTTTAAGTAATGCAGCATTAATCCTTATGTACCTTAAGTACATTGTGCATTTAATAAAGATCAATATGACCCTTTACAGCGTGTAATTTAAATTAATAATTTTCGAAGATATTGCAGATTTAAAATGCAGGGATAATACCTTACCTCTGAAGAAAACATGTTTGTATTGTCTAATGACAAAAAAGCTGTAAACGTTTAAAAGACATTCTGTAGTAAATTTAGTATCAGCATTGCACCCGTGCGAAGCCGGGGCGGGTCGCTAGTAGCTAATATTTCGCAAAAGAAGAGGGCTGAAATAAGCGAAACTCTGGGTATTTAATACCAAGTATGTTGATGGCATGTCCAGTTTTCTTTTTTAAATGTGCATACATTAATTTAAAAAAAAACTTTAAAATTTACATGAAAATTCATGATGTGTTGCTTAGAAATGTGGACCTACACTAGGAAAAGCATTTTTCGAAGACAAAAAATTTTTGACTATTTGTCGGCTCCACATAACGCTCCTAAAATTTCTAAAAAATTCTGTATATAGTAAAGCAGGAGCTATTCAAAACTATCAAGACCACTAACATTTAGAAAAACGCTAACAATCTCTAAATATATGTTCGCTCTCGTTACAGGACAATGAATGACAAATTAGGAGAAGCAAAAGCTTCAGGCAACTTAGGCAACACTTTGAAGGTGATGGGTAAATTCAGTGAGGCAATACAATGCTGCAAGCGTCACCTGGATTTGTCTCGAGCTCTGGGCGACAAGCTTAGCGAAGGCCGAGCACTTTATAATCTGGGCAATGTGTACCACGCCCAGGGCAAACAGCTGGGGCGTGTGGGGCAAAACGACCCTGGGCACTTCCCTCAAGAAGTACGAGAATGTTTGACCCAAGCCGTAGCATATTATGAGTAAGTGTTATATTATTTTTTACTGTCAATTGATTTTCTGTTTAACTTTTCTAAAATAAAAACTTATGTTTATTACAGAGAGAATCTCGAGCTAATGCGCAATTTAGGCGATCGTCAAGCGATGGGCCGAGCTTGCGGAAACCTGGGCAATACATGCTACTTACTGGGTGACTTCTCCCGGGCCATCCATTACCACACTGAGCGCCTTCAGATCGCGCGTGAGTTCGGCGACAAGGCAGCCGAACGCCGAGCCAATAGCAACCTGGGCAACTCTCACATCTTCCTCGGACAATTCGAGAATGCTGCAGAGCATTATAAGTACGTATACATAGAGTTTGATAGTGCATTGCGATTGTACCTTTATTGCGAATTGCGATGCGATTTAAATTAATACAAGTAGTCATATTTATTTATACTTTCTAGTAATGAAACCTTTCAGAAGTATTTAATAAATATAAAACTAATTACTTAATTCATTAAATCAAAAATGAGGTCACAATGTGTATTATGATAATTTTCTTGAATATTGTTATCATAGGCCTAAAATATATTTTTCACTGCACGCATGGCGCAATGGTTAAAGTGGTAGCCATGCCACCAAACCGCGTCGATTATTGTGGACTGTTCTATCGTGGACGACTAATTTGTGTGATCCACAAATAGTTGCCCGAAACAGTTTCCTTACCATTTTAGAAATGGTAACACAGTTAAAAGAAATCATCTGGACAACACCTGTTTCTAGAAATATTCGAAACAATTCTTTTTTTAGTATGATTTCAAACATTACCTAAAATGTCGAATAATTTTAACGAATCAAAGTAATAAACATACAAAGACACAATTATCCTAATGTCATTTTATTTGGAAGACTGCCTAATACTTGTTTAATATGTTACGTGGTTTGTTTTGCTTGTTATGCGCATAATGCATGAGCATGTTCAATGTTGCTTGGCGAAGTACTGCACCAGTTACATTACATGCCACCTGTACAATTGCAAAATGTAATATTACATGCTTCACCCATTTACTTTGCATGTGAGCGACTTACCTACATTTCAAAATGCGACTTGAATTCGAAGTGTAAAATTGTGTAATTTAATTTACGCTCAATATTTTCAAATAAGTTTTGCATTTAATTTAGCCCTATGACTTTGTATATTGGGAAGGGATTTAATAGGGATACAGGTATGAAAGTATGTGTGAATATTCTAAACGTGCGATTTCTAATTGGCTATCCAAAACGCAATCAAGTATGCAGTGAAAGTCTTAAAACTATTACATCTAATTATTAAATTACGTTGATTGTTTTTGCTTGTTCATTGATAATTACTTACATTTGATTTATATGAAATGCAATGACTGAACAAAATATTTTGTCTATCGGTCGTGAAAGTGATGTTTCACGACACGTAATAATATTATTGTCAAACATTGTTACGGCAAAATACGATATGAATCGTTTCACACGTAAGCTTTAGTTAAGATGGTTCAATAGACTCGACTAGATAGTCTTTATTAGCTTTAAGTGTGAAAGGAGAATGGATAAATTGGCAGTGTTCTGATTGTGGAGTTTGAATATTAAAAAGTACTAGTTTTAATGTAATACTCAAATATAATAATTAAAAAATGAGACGGAACACCGTGTGGTTTATCGGTTCGATTCAGACATAACACTTCATCGTTAGCCTCGGTGAGGTGGTGATGAGTGGGAGTTTACACAGGGTTAAAAAATAATACCACTTAATGAGTTAGTTATGCCACTATATCCATATGTGTTGTGGATTGGATTCCTACGTGGACAATCAGGAACGCTGGAATTGCCTTTTTTGAATAAAGATGAATGAATGAACACGTAAATCTTTTTTTTTTTTTAGTTACAATTAACAAATCCCTGGAGAGTGTAAAGGTTTCTTTTAGATAGGCGTGTACTACTATTCGTTTCGTCCTTATCGTCGCTTTCTATCAAGTCATATGGAAGACGCCTATTCGAGTTAACAATAGAAAATAAAAAATAAAATTAAAGCATAACAGACAGGCTATATGTGACAACACTTCAGTATAATACGACAGAGCGTATCTACTAATTTAGCGTAAAACAAAACCACGGCTACAAATAAATACCTAAATTAATCCTGTACCTAGAGGTTACCAGACTTGTCATCTTTGCAGACGTACACTTGCACTTGCCGAGGAACTAGGAGACGCGGCAGTCGAAGCCCAAGCATGTTACTCGTTAGGAAACACGTATACATTGCTCCGCGAGTACCGGGTCGCTGAAGAATACCACGTGCGTCATTTGACTGCGGCGCGCAAGCTACACGACCGTGTGGGTGAAGGTCGCGCATGTTGGTCACTTGGCAACGCCCATGCTGCTCTCGGGAACCATGAGAAGGCGCTGTTTTACGCGAACGAACACCACAATATATCCAAAGAGGTATGTCAGTTTAAAATAGTTGTTCGCGCGTTGTCAATCCAATCATCCGATCAGATATTTTCTGTTTCAACTGTAGGTGTATAATGTACCCTGTCTATCCCTGCACGAATACACAGATGTTACTAAATAAATATAAAAAAAAATTATGTTAAAATGACTCTCATGACGGTATTTCTACCCACGTTCGACGGGCCTGTTGGTCTAGTGGTTAGTATTCCTGACTGCTGAGCCAGAGGTCGTGGGTTCGATTCCCATTCAGGACAAATAATTATGTAATGAGCACAATAATATATCCTGTATCTGGGTGTACTTAGAAAGATATAAGTATGTTTATCAGCAGTCTGGTTACCATAGGACAGGCTCTGCCTAGTTTGGAACCAGACGGCCGTGTGTGAGGTGCCTCCAGTTATTAAAAGTTCTTATTTCACAAACAGAAATGCTATGCTGCTAAACTATATTGAGCTGCCTGTCTGTTAATTTGTAACTAATTAGCTAATTACTATCTATTACCTTCTGTAATTTTAGTAAATATTAAAGATACAGCTGTCTCTGACTGACCATATTTTTAATAGCTTGGAGATGTACTCGGCATGGCTACCGCCCAGATGAATATCAGCGACCTTCGCAAGGTGTTGGGCATGCCAGTCGATACGGAGTCGACGCCTGTGCCCTCTCCTCCGAGCGAAGAGCCACCTCGAACGCCATTTAATGCACTACGTATACGACGCCAGAGTATGGAGGAATTGTCACTTATTCAAGTATGTAAACTACATTACAATTTGAAGTAATATTATTCATGTGTATATAGGTATTTGTTGGTTACTTTTTAACAAAGAAACCCCTGAACCAGACATATTACAATTTCAACATTTCATTTTAAACTTAAACTGTGTTCCTAAACGGATAAGATTATTTTGCCCTTATCTTTATAATTTTATAAATAAACTTCTTATCTATTAGTGCGTGACAAGGCTGAGGTATTTCAGAGTGTATAGATAAATTTTTTCTCCAATCTGTCTACGATATTCTCTTCCTAATTTGTATTTCTCTCTTGACAGAGTGGTCGTGGTTTCATGATGATGTTCTAGTTTGGATAATGCATATCTCGCGATGTGTATCCATTTGTTGCGGTCTTCAGCGTTACGAGAACATCAGACAATGAAGGTTCAAGTCGCAGCTTTTATCATCATTATTTGTCAAACAATTAAAATCTGCTCCCTTGGTCCTCGGCTCTTGACGAGTTCCGCTTGTTCCACAACTATAGCCGGATTTAAAAAAACTTGCAGTCTGGTGTTGATGATGTGAATCTATTAGTCTGTAGTTCTTACATTTCTTTGTTGATCCCTTCTCGTGCAGTAGTATGAACACGGAGTGTGCGTGCCCAGTCTTGATGCCATTTTTCAGTCTCCCAGACGCGATCGCAGATACATGCAGCATTTCAAATCCGTATTCGCCCATTGCTTTGAAGATCTCTATTGGGATGTCGGCAGCTCCTGCAGCGTTGTTCTTTTTTAGGTGATTGACCCCAACTCGCACTTCCCTTTTCAGTATAGATGGTTCTATAACATCATGTGCAGTTGCTGAAGGTTATTCAATGTTACACGATGGTGTTGTGCTGTTGTTGAATAGAATACAATGTATTTTATTTGCATTGATTTTTTTATGTACATGAATAACGATGTTAACAAGTTTTTTGATCCGTATGCAATCTACCTTGACTAGGCATGCAAAAATTAAAACAATTATTTAATCATCAAATCAATAAAATTCTAAAAAAAGCAAACAAACTTGTGAATCATTATCATTCATAATAGAAATATAGATACAATGTAAGCATAATAATGCTTACATTGAAATTAGAAAAATAAATTAAATGTCAAAAACTAATAATCGAAAGTAATATCAAAGTAAATCATTTTAAAAGTCATTAATTGAATAATAACACTTATCTAACAGAAGTGTAGCAAATTGCTTTTTTAATGTTTGTATTGTGCCATTTTTTATAACATCGGGTATTTTGTTATAAATGACAGCAGTATTGTAACCACCAGCTTGCAACATATTTTTATACTGACTTGTAATAGGTCCTTCCCTTGTTTCTGATATTGATATAAAATAATGTTTATTGACCTTTACGAAGACTGCAACTTCAGGGAGTTTAAACATAGGCACACAACTGTCGGTCATTTTTAGACCACGCATTGCCCGTATGCAACGCTTCTAAGCTATAAAAACCTGTTCCCTTAAGGTGCAATTTCCCCAAAATACAATGCACCTCTTCTGCTTGAAGTTTCCATGTTAACTGACCGTCTATCAATATTCCCAAAAATTTAGCAACATTTACTTGTTCAACAGCTTGTCTATTATATCCTATTATTAGATTTTGTACTGGGGGGGTACGTTGATAAAAATGCATTATATTAGTTTTTGTAAGATTAATTATTAGATTATTATCTATGTCAAGCCAGTTTACTAAGTCTTTTAAAGTGTGATTAATGTCATTTTCATATTTATTAATGTCAATACATTTTATTACTACGGTGCTGTCATCTGCGAATAAAACCAATGGATGCTGAACGTATCCAGGCAAGTCATTCATGTAGAGCAGAAATAAAGGTAGGCCCAAAACACTGCCCTAAGGCACGCCACATTTGACAGTTGTAGCTTCAGACAAGTATTTTTCCTCTCGTTTGAATTTGACACAGATTGTGCTGATTTCGGTATACTGTTTTCGATTGCTGAGGTAACATTTCAAGAGATTCAATACATTTCCTCTGATACCATACATATAGAGCTTATGAAGAAGAATTTCATGATTAACGTTGTCAAAAGCGCTTGTCATATCTGTGTAAATAGCACATATTAGTACTCTTTTATCTACGTGCTTAGCTATTATATTGAGAAGTTCGTATATTGCTATATTTATGCCTCTTCCCTTCCTAAATCTCATCTGTTCGTGTAAAATATGATGTTTATTTAAAAAAAAATTAATTATATCATACATAATTCTTTCAACAATATTTGAAAACACGAGAATTAAGGCTAAATGTCTGTAATTTTCAAGCTTATCTTTAATTTTTTTTTTATAGAGTGGTTTAATTATGATTATTGTCTTTAACGCGGTTGGAAATACGCCCGAGCAAGTACACAAATTTATGATGTGACTCAGATGCAGTACAATATTATTTTATACAAACATTATTACTTTAGTAGCTATATCATCGCAGCCAACAGTATTCTTATTTTTTAAAGTTTTTATTACTCTCATAACGTATTGTGGCATTACAGGCATCATAAACATTGTGTAAGGATTGTTTAACGTTCTCAATCTGCGGCTTTTTATTACAAGTAACTGGAAGACCGAGCTTCGCTAGGTAGCTTTTTGTAAAAATCGTTATTTCTTATTTTTTTTGTAAAATTGCCTTTTTACAGGAAATACAACTAAGCAGTCAACTTAAAATGCAAAACTGTGTCTTTATGCAAAATTTCATCATATTTGTTGGAGCCGTTTCCGAGATACCCGAAACATAAATAAATACATACTTACAAGAATTGCTATACTATTGGGTCTCCTAGAGTTTTATTATTTACTTTTATTTGTGATATAAGCTCAGCGTAGCGTGTTTTGTTATTATTTACATGGTGCCTTTGATTTATTACTAGCGGTATTAATAAAATGATTATTTTGTACTTTCTGATCTAAATCAGAAAGTACAAAATTACTTAGACTAATCTAAAAATCTTCGAAAGCGTTTAGAATAATCTTTAAAATTTGTTTTTTCGACGGCGGTCTTATTCTTTTTATATTTTCACAGTAAATATCTTTGCTTTCTTCTACAGACACGTATGCCACGTAATACCCATTTAGCGCTAGTGACCAGTTTTTGAGGAAAACAGAGATTGTATAATAAACTAAAATGTTTTATAAAGTAGTCATGCGCCTGGTTGGCATCTTCAGTATTGTATACTCAGAAAATTTAAGATATTGCAGATTTTATTACATTTTTCAATATTGGTAAAAGTTGCTCACAATATTTCTTCCACACACCCACAATATCCTTGAATCCTCAATAGCCCATGTTTTGGGTTTGAATTGGCAAACTATGCAACAAATCTTTTTAAATAGATTTTTCGTTTCTTGGCGTCCTGCATTTTTCTGTATCTCCATGCAGATGTTTTCAGATCAGGCGCTCCACAAAGACCCAGGTGGCGTCTCACATCAAATATTGGTGTTTGCCTTTAGTTCGGGTAAAGGTATTGAACTACTAGGTTTTCATAGCTCGTACGTACACATGTCACATAAATGTAAGCTACTAGGAAAAAAATTAAACTTTCAGTATGTAACTAAAAATTTGCTCAGAATATGCTGGAACTATTGTTTCATCTTTACTTTTAATAATTTGAAATTGCTCTCTCTACAGATCACTCCTGATGCAAAGAAGAAAGATTCAGACACTTCAGTTGATACGAAACCTGAAATAGTTCGCACTGAGTCAGAAGATAACCCCGCGGAGTCCTTCTTCGACCTGCTGAGCCGTTGTCAGTCAGAACGTATGGATGAGCAGCGCGCCACCCTCCATAGCAATAAGGAGAATAGGCCGAAACCGAAAGCAATCACTCATAAGCTACAGCGGTCGGCCAGTAGCAGCAACGGCAAAACTGCCAGGTTAGTTTAAAATAGGACATCCACATTGTATCTTTTACAAATAGTGATTGGAAAGAAGACTTACAGCATCATTCGGTACAGTCGAAAAATACCATAAGTGGGCTAAATATCTATTGTAATGTTGATATGGTTCAAAGCTCCGTGTCAGTTCTGGCAGTTATGTGAAAGATGTGAGACTGCTATGTTTGACCTCGTTAAAAGTAAGAAAGTAGAAGAGCGAGATCAGGAGATCCCACCATGCAGTATGAGCAATTTTGCCAAGGTCATGGTATGGTATGGTATCAGACGAAATCAATTAACAACGCATGGCAGAGATACTTCCAAAATAATGTTCTTCGTATATCTTACTAGCAGTAAGTCGCGCGTATGTCCCGATCCCGTGGGCATAGCGGGTAAAAAGCTAGCCTAGATGTTAATCCAGGTCTCCAGCTATCTACATACCAAGTTTCATCGCAATCGGTTCAGTAGTTTTGGCGTGAAAGAGTAACAAACATCCATCCATCCAAACTTTCACATTTATAATATTAGTGGGATATGCAGGCTGCTTGCACCCGGTCTTAGTGATTAAGACAGGCCTACGTCCAGCAGTGGACGTCCTATGTCTAAGTTATCGTATTTTCTTGTAATAACGTTTAAACTGCTTTTATATAATGCGTCATTTTTATTATTTAACGCATTAGACACTTTTTGTTACATCTTGGTATATGGTGTTACCGGTTAAACCAATGTCGGTCGGTCATTGCCGTTTCGACCAGGGGTTCACACGTAGCGAGCGAGCGCCTTCATTTAATATTGACGAAGAATATAAGACATGATCATGACAGCTCTTCGCGGCAGTGATTAAGAAAGGCTCTCATTTACATGCGGGAGAGCCAAGCTTCGGTACGTATGGGCCGGCTCGACCGGAGTGATACCACGGCCTCACAGAAAACCAGTAGTGAGCTTGCTTTTCGCCGTGTGAGTGAGATTACCGGAGGCCCTAACCCTTCCCTCCCCCTTCCCCTCTTCCACCCTTTTACTCCCACCTTAAAGGCCGGCAACGCACTTGTGACTCTTGAGTTGCAGGTGCCCATGGGCGGCGGTAGTCATTTACCATCAGGTGACCCGTCTCCTCGTTTGCCCCCATACCATAAAAAAAAAATACGTTTTAGTAGAGAAATAACAGCAGTGATAAGAGAAGTAATATTGTTAAACATAGTTCGAAAAGCTTGCCATAATTTCGGAAAACAGAAACCGAAAACTACTTACCTAAATTTTAATATCGTTTTCGAATATCTTCCCCTTCGTAGATAACAGTGTCTCAGAATTGTATTTGAAAGAGATAAAACATTTGTTATTGAAGTCATTTTTATGAAACAGTCATTCATATTACGCGTAATAGATAACGAATAACTTGCTCATCAAGAGACAATAAATAACTGTATATTTCCATGTTCTTACTTAAACTTAATTTAAAAAAAATATGTTGCTAAATTGACATGTTGACAATTTGCATGAAATGACTAAAAATGTATCTAAGTTGCGAATGTTTTAATTTCGAAATCCTAATTTTTTTAAAACTAGGAGCTCGTGGCTAAGCGGGAACCGAGTAGGTTAACACATTACAAGGTTAAGTAGTACAACCAGGTCAGTCTTAGGATGGGCCACCATTCTTACCACATTGAGACCCCTCCGTGCCTCGGAGAGCATGTTAAGCCGTCGGTCCCGGGTGACATATGAATATCTGTGGCATTTGTTACGGTTAGTTGGAGTCCTAAAAAGTCCGACAACCTGGTCTAACTACAGAACTTCGATATTGCTAGTACTTGGGTTGTGGAGGTCTGATGGCAGTCGCTTCACCTAAAATATTGAAGTTTGGCAGTATCGTTGTCAGACTGAAAGCCGACCCCAACTCAGATGGGAAAAGGCGCGGAGGATGATAGGTTTTGCCCGTGGCTTAGCTTGCGTAAAAGTAATTTTTCCATCCCTCGGGATCAGTACTTTTTTTGGGTCAAAGTTTCTGTGGGTATACTCCCACGTACACGTATTCAAAATTCAAAAAAGTAATTAAAAACATGCGCGTTTATGAATACAACGTTGTGTAAAAATTTCTAAACGATTAGTAAACGAACAAAGATATTTTATATATATAGATTATCTGTTTCCCGAATACAAAACACAACATCTTTTGGCATTGTGTTGTACTTTTCTATTTAAGGCGCGAAAAATATTATTTTGGCTCTATGAAATGAATAAAAAGTAAACATTGATCTGTTATTTTTATGCAGTTTGCAAATAAGTACAGAGAGCCGGCTTAATGGTCACCGATTACACCACTGATATAACATGTGCGTACAGAGGTTAGGGTAGATAACCATCCTTCCATAGAACTCTGGCTACACATTGTAAGTACACGAGCAGAAAATATATCGTGTAACTGTGGTCTTCTGTAAAATGGAAATGCCGTTCTTAATTCAAACAGAAAACTGCTGTGCCCTCCCTTTTTCAATATATATATATTAGTAATATCATTCTCTTCAGTATTTGAATAGTCTTAAAACAGTTTCAACTATATGTGCAATGTGCAGTGCAGAATGACTGCAAAAATCCTGTCAGTTATTACTTCTCGAACGAACTAGATAAGTTATGGGTTCCATTCAATGTTGGTGTACTCTTTGTTAGTTATTAAGGATATTTATAAAGCCCCCGTTACAGTTCCGTTACATTGAGTATTCACTGGTCTTGTTAAAAATAAAATTCCAAGTTTTATATATATGTACACTAGGAATCATAATGGCGTGTGACAATATAATTATGTAACTTGTTTTTAGAATAGAGACAAAGGTTTCCTAAATGTCAAGAAACGTTCGTTTAACGTATTTAATGGACGTGTTGACAAATACCATTAGATGCGGTAAAGACCTATTCATTCACAGTTTCGCAGAGGTCTTTAGAAGTCAAAGTAATCATGTTTTTTTTTGTAAGAATGTAAACAACGACAAACTAAAGCGATTATTTTTAAGAAATGCTAAACAGGTTTGCACCAAACATAGCATGAAGCGTTTAATTTAAATCAGCATCTATATCAATATATCAACCCGTGAAGATAATTTTTTGTAAGCATTTTGAAGAAAAGTTCTACCATTTCAGTATAATATATTGTTAAAAACAATCTCACCACTACTGCGATAAACTATCAAATTCACTAAATAACAGTAACTGCTATGTTGTTGATACCTCCATCAGCACTCTAGTGATTGTTATCAACTTATAATGCATGCCTAGCTTTATGCCACCCTACCCTAATTTTATGAACTACAAAATTGCAGGCGGACTTCAAATTGAAAGGTAAAATTGTTTTATGTGTTTATAACCTATAGAAATCAAACATTATTGACATAATTATTGTTGTGATAACTTCTTATGGAAGGGTAAACCGCTTCGTTACCTAACGCAGAAAACCGGCAGTGAAACAATGATTGCATTGCTTTTCGCCGCTTGAGTGAGGTTACCGGAGGCCCTAACCCTTCCCTCTCCCCTATTCCCGTCCTGGGAGAGGGGACTCTCCCCCTCTCCGCCCCTCTAGTCTCCCTCTCCCGTCTTCCCGCTCTTCCCCCTCTCCTCCTCTTCCCCTACTCCCACCTTTAAGGGCGGCAACGCACTTGTGACTCTTTGAGTTACAGGTGGTCATGGGCGGCGGTAATCATTTACCATCAGGTGACCCGTCTGCTCGTTTGCCCCCTATAACCCCTATTACCATAAAAAAAAAAAGCGTTACTGCGCCAGTCTGGTTATCACTTCTGTAAGGCTTCTCGAGACGCACACGTTTTTTTTATTGTATTGTTCTTTATTTTATTCTTTTCAGTAAATTTATTTTATTATTACATTTAAATTCAATTGTATCCTTCCTACAAATGATAATTATTCTGCTGTTCCGGTACTTTTCTAGCACCCAGTATGTTTAAGTATGTAGTATAAATGCAAGCAAAAATATGTTATTTTAAATATTTGCTTGCCTTAACCTAAACGGAACAACGCACTTGTCACTTTATGACATAAGATCTTTTGTTATCCTGTTCCCGCAAATAGTTTAATTTCGTTTCATTTCATTTCAATGAAATAAACCAAAAAATTAATTGTGGTCAAAAATCTACCACCAGTCGATCTCTAGTGTATTATTAAGTGAATCCTATTAGAAAGCTAAAAATTTTAAAGTTTTAAACAATATGTGATATAAATTTAATAATTATGCTTAAACTGTTACAAAAAACTTGCAACGGTCCAATACATAAGAAACCTGTCGTGGTACTAAAAGTAAATACAATGATAGTTCAACTCATACTGGTAGAGAATGCTAATTTTATGTTATAAATAGATTAAAATTTTTTATGAATTTTGGCCTCTGATCTCTAGTTCTAATAAAGAAACCACATTCAGATAGGCCATTTAACAGCTAGGAAGCCACAGATAAACACTATGACTATAACTTATAACAACTATCTTTTATCGTTAAACGACAATTAATCAGTTAATATTATCCTAACTAAAGTTATAAATGGGAATGTGAGTTTGCTTGTTTGTTACATCTGCACGCCCTAACTGCTCAACCGACCATCATGACGTTTTGTTTAACGTTTTCAGGGGTATGGTAATTTACAAAGAGTACCCTCAATTAGATAAACAATAATATTCATGAGGGATACCTGAAATAATTTGCAAAATCACGCGAGCGAAGCCGGACAAGACCTAGTGGTTTTAATATCTACTTAATTACAAGCCAATACATAGTGATGACAATACACGATGTGTACTATGAGGTCTAGTATTGTGATATTGGAGTTCCTTAGTAGTAAAACAGTTTCACAGAAGCGCCCTGCTGTTTCACCTGCGTAAGTCCCGATGCCGTGGGTATATCGGGATAAAAAGTAGCCTGTGTTAATCCAGGTTTCCAGCTATCAACATATCAACGTTATCTACGTTTCATCGCAATCAGGTTATTAGTTTTTGCGTGAAATTAGCAACTTACATCCATACATCCTCACAAACTTTCACGTTTATAATATTGGTAGAATTAATGCCCTATGCTATTTATTCTTTATTAAAAGAATATTTCTCGGTACCTATCTAAAACTGGTCCCAACATTTTAGTACAACAAAACTATGAAAATAAAATTATGAAATATATAAATAATATATAATGACAAGTTGAGACACCTCACACACGGCCGTCTGGTCCCAAACCAGGCAGAATCTGTGCTATGGTAACCAGACTGCTGACTGCTGATAAACGTATTTGTATATTACTAAATATATACATATTATAGGTAAATTACACCCAGACACAGGACAAATGATCGTGCTCATCATCATCAGCCTATCAATCAAATCAAATCAAACCAAATCGCCTTCCTCTGCTGGACGAAGGCCTCCCCCAAGGAGCACCAACTATCCCGGTCTTGCTCATCACACAATTATTTGTCCTGAGTGGGAATCGAACCCAAAATTTTTCAATTTTTGAATAATATATATATAGCATCAAATTTTCGCAAATACCTACAAGTATACGACCAAAAATTTGAAAACATACATTTTAAGGTTAAGATTAAAATAACAAATAGGTAATTTAGTGCAGAACCTCCACGAGCCCCGCCATGCTCTTGACCGATTTCATTATCAGATCCATCGAGCGGACACTCGTCTCTTATCTCAATATCATCTCGCTATCTGCACAAATAGCGCTTGCTGTCAACGCTTTCCAACAACACGCGTGTCGCTGTGCACTCGACACAAGCCCCGACACAGTGTTCTTGCGTGTTTTATCATCAAGGTGCAATATATATATATAATATAAACCCAAATTTTTATGTTGTTTGACTCATCCTTGCGGCGCACGTACCAAAGCCAGCTCAGAATACATTTATTTCTCCATTTTGTAAAGAGTCATGAAGGCTTATGAAGATGAAATGGGGTTCGTATGATTTAATTATATTTTTCTGCATTTTTTTACGGTTCATAGTCAGCTACTATATTTATTTGCATTAATATTTTATTTGCTTTCAACATGAAGTGTCAATTGAAAATATGTAGGTATATCTAATATATAAAAATCTCGTGTCACGGTGTTTGTGGTCGAACTCCTCCGAAACGGATCGACCGATTTTAATGATTTTTTTTTGTATATTTGTTAGGTATGAGAATAGGTCGTAAAGTATTTTCACCCTCCTGCCACCACCCCCCATTTTTAAACGAATAAAAAAGGCATTGCAACGCATGCCGGGTGCAGCTAGTTATCATATATATAATTATATCTATATATAGTAATATTTTGTTTTGATTCTCGACTGGGTCTTAGTGTTTTTTGTAGAGCATTTTCTAAGAAAGAAATGTAGATATAGACAGAATAAAAGGTAAACATCTTGAGTTCCTGAAATTCATTCCCTTAATGCTAGGATTTCTTTTTTATACGGAAAATGCAGTTTTAGTCGCACTTAACGCGCTTGCTCGACTTCTTAAGACGATTTTTAAAAACACTTTTCTAACCACAGCACTTGGTCACTCGAACGCGACACTTTTTTCTTATATTTGCAGGCGTTTTCGTAGAGACGAACCTATCATTTAAAACGAACAATAAAGTCCTCTAGGGTAATAGGCCACCTGTTAACAACCATTATCTCAAAATTAAAGTAGGAAATGGTTTTACCTATGATTAAAAACACTCACTACAAAAAGCAACTGATATAAAAAAAGTTTCCGTTGCTTACCACTTTACGATCATCACACAAAATCAATAGCTATTAATATTGCTATTCTAATGTAACACACACGATTTACAAGCGTGACGTTTTTCATTCGGATCCAAATGAAATATAAAGGGCAAGGCAAATACGAGTATATATATATAGATAAGGCACGGATTTGAGTAGGCTTAAGAACTATTAGAAGAGCCTGGGCTTTGCGAATTCTATTCCCTTACATAGATACCTTGACGTACCGGCGCCGGCGGCTGATATACTTTCAAAATAAAACAAAAATATTTATTTAAATTATTCCTTATCAACTTAAAATCATACAATCGTAAATGTACATACATACCTTAATTAAACACTCTAAATCAGTATACTGTAACAAGTAGCTCTTAAACAAAAGAGGTTATAATGTAGGTAACATAGTTAATTGCCGATATAATGCACTCATCTTTTATATACGTTACATGCAGTAGTTGGACATAATACGAGGCCAGTGTTTGATTGTAATCGACGGCATAATGTAACTCACAGGTATTTATTTTAAGTTTTATTATTTATTTTCGTATCTACTTAGCATGTACTTAAGGGGAGACCGTTGCTGTAGGCGCACCCGGTCCAATTCCCCGTCAACTTCGATCGCAGTCGCTCAGGAAGAGTTAAAGTACATACTTATGATATGGTTACTAAAATACTTAGATACACAGATCAGTTATATGGCATAAACGGTTAATCAAAATATATATATATGTACAACACTAGTTGTAATTTTTTAAAAGTCTTCTATTTATTTATTATTATATATTATATTATTAGGTTCTATTATTTACTGACTGCACAATCTGTTACCATACAAGTATTTGATATCATGTCTATATCTTAATACGAGGAGAGAATTCTTTGTATACGCATTTTTCATTTAATCATTTTATTATTTGGCGCCGACTCAAAATAAGTTTATATAAAATTGGTAGTTTATGGAGATAAGCTCAATACTTAAGACTTAAGGTTTATTTATTTTTTGCTTTTTAGTTCTTTTCGTCGGTTTAATTTTTTGTTTTATTTTATGTTTTTTTTTTCAACATCTAATGATTTCTAAACGCAAATACCTGATAAAGTAATGAAAAGTAAACAAAAACACTATTCGTTCCCATAATTTTCGAGGGTTCCTCTCAATTTTATCAGGATCCCATCATCAGATCCTGACTCCCTTGAGGTATACCCTATCTAACAAAAAAAATATATTATACGGTCCAATTGAGAACCTCCTTTTTTTTCGTCGGTTAACAAGACATTTAAAATCGTCGAAATTCAACTACCAGGCGATCTTTAGTATGTATATTGTAAGGTCTCGCTTGGCTCGAGATGAAATCTAATCGGGTGTTTTGTAGGAGGTGATGGAATTGAAATAACCCTTGAGAACTGGAATCAATATATTAGAAACTGAACTATCTACTTATAATATTATCATTTTATAATGGCTTCATAGAAGTCGCCCAGCAACTTGACAGCCATCCACTCTGACTGCTCGATGAGGCGCTTTTGTCTTCTTTCTATCAATTATACATTTTAAATAATTCGAATCTATTTCATGAGTGTGATATACTACAATATATAGTATTTACACTTATGATAGACTAATGAAGTGCTGTGACTAGTGATTGAGAACGTCAGTTATTAATGTAATACTTGGCAATTTTAAAAATTAAATGAACCTTCCTTGAAATGGAACCCGAAGCATCTCTAAAGTTCAAAAGCCTGCAATTACCCAGCATTTGTATTTTTAAGCAGATTGTTGTTTCTAATGGTGAGAAAGGTCGCCAGAGTTCTGTTGATAAAATCTTCAAAGCGTGAGCTATTTAAACCACTAGTGATGCTCATGTTCTAGGCACGGTTATTCGCTATTCGTAACACCATTAGTGACTAATTTAGTAGAATACAAAATAACAATACTCACATACTATAAAACTCTTTTTTCCTGACTCAGGATGAAAAAAATAATTTTATTTACCCAACGCGATAACATTGATGTTAAAGTGAAAAATATCATAAAGCTGGTATACCAGATGTTTATTTTTTCATACAAGTGGTGTGCAAAATACATTAAAACTTAAAGTTATTTTTACCTTATTGTTTTAGTTCGAACGATGCGATGCTGGACATGATCACGGACTTGCAGTCTTCACGCATGGATTCCCAACGCGCTGAACTACGCCCGGTGGCCAAGAAAGCAAGCAGCAAAGAGACTAAAGGCTCCTCGCTCCCCGGCCTCCGCCATCAGCACACCGTTAGCGCGAAACCAGAGGATGACTTCTTAGACATGATTGCTCGCGTACAGGTACTTAAAGTTTTAATTGATTGCTACTTATATTTTTTTTATAAGCTCTGGGTCATTACACAATCAGAAATCAGAAATAATATTATGTAGAAAGAATGAAAATACTGAGAGGTTTTTTCCTGATTTGAAAGGTGCATTATATTATATGAACATAATTTACGAGTATATATGACCGTATACCGTAATCAAAGTAATATAAAGCGAGAAAATGATACTGTAATGACAGGTAGTCAGATCAGTAACCATATTTTTATGAATGTCTAGCCACACAGCACGTTTCACGAATACAGAAAATGCATTCCACAAGGGCAGCAGCCTAGACTGTAAAATATTTATGGAAGAAATTTGTTGAATATTTTTCAATTGCAAGGCCAGGTAGTCCACAGTGTAGGTATAAAGCTACAAGTACACAGCGGGTTCGACTAATCGTGTCAAAATTCTGTGGGCTGCCGCGCGCTGGCCGGGCCACACGTTAGTTCAATACTCAATCACGCGCTGCGTCGCGTCACTCGTTCGTATTTAGACTATAGAATTATGAATACCTAGCCTTGGTTTATTTGTTCACAAAAATAGAGTAATAGGCACATAAGTTACTGGTAATTAAATACTCAGTTTAATTAATTCTTTTACACAAACAGATAAGAGTTACGCGATAGAAAGAGAGGCAACTTCTAGGTGAATATAACTGTAGGTAATTAGCGCTGTAATCTGAGTTGCGGCTTTATTGTGTCGGAACAAGTCACTCCGCCAAATTATTTATTTAAATGATTTGGCAGAGTGAGACTTCTGTACCTGTACTATTATGTATTCTGTGCTATTACCGAGTACTGGTTTTCCGATGACTTTAAAAACCTCTTAAGTGCGTCACTCAGAAAACCATAATGTGTTTTATTAGGTGGAAGTATAAAGATCAAACAATGTTTACCTTTTCATTAAAAGGTGTTATGATACCATAAAAAAACTTGTCGATCGATATTACCTCTCGACGCTGTATGCGTCTCAAAACAGTATGCCGATTTAACCATAATTTACTCTTTGATCACACCACAAACATAACCGAAATCGTATGTATATCATCTCCTTGTAGGGTGCTCGATTGGAGGACCAACGCACTGAGATGCCTCGACCGAAGCCCGAGGAGCAGCGCTCCAAGACAGTGCCTGACGATGACTTCTTCGCGCTACTTATGAGGGCGCAGGCCGGCCGGATGGAAGACCAACGCGCTACTGTAAGCATTGCAATTAGAACGTGTGTTTTTTATACCGAGTGAGAGGGACAGAAACAGGATATCCAAATCTCTAAGAGTAGATATAAAGATAATAATCTTGTTTTTTTTGTTTCTTCGTTTAAACGCGCTAATCTATGGAACTATCAGTCTGATTTGAACAATATTTTTTTTATTGGATAGAGTATTATTGAAAAAGATTATAGGCTATGTAACATCACGCCATGACCCTTAGAAGAGAAGCAGTGACCATAAATGTAAGAAATAGTCTCACAACTACTGATATAAACTATGAAAATCACTAACTAACAGTAACTGCCAAGTTGTTCGTACCTCTATTTGCACTCAAGTCAATCGATCTTCACTTATTTCTACCCTTTTATAATCCCACTATTCGTTAATATTTAGCAATCGACCAATGGTATTGCGTTACCAGTATAACCAGTCAAAATAATATTAACTTAGTTTTATTTAATAGTTAACTGTGTTGTCATCTATTATATTATAATAAGAGTTTTTGATGTGGCGACAACATAAACGCATGGGAAATTGCGGGGAAATTGCTAATAAGAGATGAAGTTTCTAGTTTCTTAAAGACAATTTAATCTTTGTGAAAATTGTATTCACAAAGCGTTTATCTGTACCTTAATCCTCAATCCCCGCAACACTGCTTAACCACTATCTTATGAATAGCATAGGTACTTAACAATGTTAGCGACCTTTTTATTCGTGCCGTGTTTTCCATCTGTTGGACATAATGATATGCCTCAATAACTTCTAAGGATACCAGGTGGAACAGACCCGCATGCATTGATAACCTGCTATCTTTAACGTCTTCTTCCATAATAAAATTGATATCCCCTATTTTTATGTTACAGATCCCTCTGCAAGACAATCGTACAAACAAAGGCAATTCCAATACGAAGAAGTAAAGGAGATATAATTCGACCTAATGTGGTTGATCTACAGAACTTGGTAATGTCATAATAATAACCATTTCGATCTGAATATTTCGAATTGATATTTTACTCTACAAAATATTACGCACAATACATATACTTCTATATAATATTCTCAGACGATCGGGAGCGGTGAATATATTTGTTCATCGGGTTCATTGATATAAGAGATTATAAATAAATATAATAATTATTTCTATTTTTATTATTGCGTAAAGTATTTCGCAATTTTGGTAGCGGGCTGTCGTTCACTTATGATCCCGTACCAAGAAACTACCAGGTCTGTGTTTTCATTTAAATAATCGTAAGTCGTAAATTATTACATAAACGTTTTAATGGCCTAAAACGTTGTAAACCCCAGTTACCTGACAATAGTGACTTCTGCGTATTATACGATAAAGGTATAGTATATATAATCACAATTAATTTTAGCGGGTAAATGTGATCTGTGGTACAGAACTTCGCAATCACGCGGGCAATTTCGGGGCAAGGCATCGATGAATGTCGCTACTGTTCTTTAACGCATACTCTATGTAAACGATCCTTCGTACGAAAACCAAGTTACGACATTAGCTATTTTTTAATGTGTGCTGCACAGTTTACGAAAACCCCAGTATTTTTTCTGTTCTCCTTCTAATGAGAAGAATATATAAAACAAATTATGTGTTCTATTGTAGACTAATCTTTATGTATGTAATTCTTTCTTTTTTCTTTCATATAATTTCAATTTACCTAAAAAGTAAATATGTACCTATATAGGTACAAGAGATTCGAATCGTTTTATTTCTTACAACAACGTGTTCAAAAATATAAATACAATATACAACTCTCATTTACTTACTAAATAGTTCTATTATTAGTCAAGACACTTGGTCTTGAACGTGACAATTTTGTTTTATATTCAAATAAGAAAAAATATAAAAAAATATTAAGTGTTTAACATTATGTGTTTAGTCCCGTTTTGAAATCAATCTTATCTTCTGTACCATTATATAAAAGAAACAATTTTTTTATTGATCTTATATTAATTAATATTAATCTTTGTCTCCGCCTTGTACTTTTCACACTGACAAAAATATCACTGTAATTTCTAGCTTACATTACAAATATGCAATGCAGTGACAAGGACAGTAGCGAATAGAAGTAGCAGGTATATAATTTCGTTCAATGTTATAACTTGATAATGACACAATCTAACTTTTATGTACAGGTACGTGACTATAATTATGTTCTTCAAAGGGTCACTCATTGGACTCGATCATTCATCCACTCCCTCAACTGTCATGTTAGCCTAATGTCTTTTTGCAAATCGATTGTAATTATGTCGTGTGAAGTGTCGACATTGTCTGATTACAAAACTATTAGGACATTTTTTTATACAAATTTTGATAAATGTCACATGTTGAGGAAACATTAGACGCTTTGAAAGTATTTTTTTTTTAATAACTTACAGAGACAATTGGCGTCGTATTCGTTATTGTCCTTATCGATCACAATAATTCACATTAGGTATTTAACCTTGAAGTGTATTTCAAGGTTAAATGAATACTTAATGTGTATTGTTGTCTGAATAAAAACTTTTGAATTCCCCTCTGAACAGCAAACGACGGTGTCTCTTTATCAGGTTAATTGACCGGTTCTGATAACATTAAATCACAAATTCTAAATTCATATTAAAATCTAAATTATTTTAATAAAAGTATGCGACATCACAAGAAAGTGGACTACATCTTAAATGGCAATAATAATAATAATTTAGTATAAAGGAAGAGACTGCCGTGAGATGTCGCTACCTATTTTATAAAATGTGTGTGTAAATGCTATCGCAAACTGACCTCCATTATTTATACATACGTATCTTGTAATACATATAAAAGCCGAACTGTGGGCTGTCGTCCTCAATTTTTTATTATTATTAAACATTTTCCTATTGGAAAGAAAAATAATTCTTATAATTGATTGTGACAAACAAAATTAAATGTAATTTTTTAATTCTTATTGTAATATTTATTATTGTATAGCACAACTGTTGGCAATAATTTTATTTATCAAATTTATATTAACTTTAATTATAAGTTGTAGCGTAAGGTATAATGTAAATGTGGATTAACCTGTTTATTGAACTGATCGAAGCGCCCTCTCTGTAAATGGACGATTAGTGCAAACGTCTATTACTCTCCTCTCAGTGTCCAAACTATGAATACTTCGTTACCTGACACCCTACTGACAATCACCTTCATGCAATTGATTAACTGATTGTCTTCATATAATTTTATAAATAAATCATATGAATCAATTCGATGGAATTTTTAGAATAGATTTTAGATCGTAATGTATAATTATAACATCAATCGTAAATATTCATTCCAGTTGCATTTATTATATATTTTCAGTGTTCTGTTTATGTGAAACAATTTATAAAAAGAAATGGATGTAGATAGTGTAATAGATGTAGGTGATTTTTGAGAGAATGTTTTAACATATGTAACTGTTTTCATTGTTATATTACACGTATACGAAATACAGCTTCACAGTGTTTTAGTTTGTTTGACAATACTTATAGACACACGGTAAATTTAATCGATATGTCTCTCTCGATCGCTCTCCGATAGTCTGTTATCGACTTTCATTATGATAATAAAGTCGACAGTATAAACTAGATAACACAATATCACCTAGTGATTAGGTACCACTTTAGATTGAAGGACTGTTTATTTGGTTTGTCGAAAATATCAGTAATGTAAGCTATTTTTCACAATAACATAATATATTATATACAAATAAAAAATTTCATAAATTGGCAGAGTGGCGGGTAAATCGGTATTTAGTCGAATGTTTCTAAATTACGAAAACCAATTTTTTGTTGTGTCTACCTTATTTTCATGTAGTTCACCGATATAGTTGGTGTGACTAAGCGTAATTTCTGATAACTTTTATGTGTTTGTGAAGTCCACACGGGACAAGGATGAACAGAGATTGTTGACATTTCATATTCTCTATCCATTAAAAAAATTACACAAATTTCCGATGACATTCTAATGTTCCTTCATCTCTGCCAAATTGTATGTGGCACATGCTCATTGTGTGCTTAACTCTACTACTACTACTGTCAAAAATAGAAATAAAATACAAAAGCTTTACGGACTACGCATAGTGAGAGATATGCCTCATTCGCACTTAAATTTATAGAATATACGTATATTGACTTACTTGGATGTCTATTTCTGTAAAGAACGATGTTTCTGCTATAGATTGTAACAATATTTGTAAAGTGTTTTTGCCAATATTCGAAGTGGACCGCATTGAAGTTGGGAATTACACTCAATGGCTGCCTTCGGCTCTCTCTTGTCACATGTTAGACACTAGAACATTCCTTGCGACGCCAATTGCCGCTATCTTCAATCCGTTCGACTTGGAATGTGCAAATTGTAATTCCACTACTCGAATTGTTCAGTGTCTTGAATAGTGTTGTAAGCTTTAATAGTAAAGATATGTTGAAGTTTACCATTTTCGGATTGTTATATTTGTGATTAAAAGCGCTAACGCGGTTGATCTTTCTCGACGGGGTACATGACATAAATTAACTTGGTTCGTTAGGTAGCACATTGGCATTGATGAATAACATCAATTTGAAAAAGAACGCTTGGTTGAAGTATTCCAAGCGTTCTTTTTGTGTAAAATAATTTAAACAAGCCGAAACATAATAGAAAGACTTTGTGAACTATAGTAGTTAATAACATATTTACAAGACTTCTGTTCGCGTGTCATTTTTCCTTAAATATTTACATCGAATTTCATGTGGACAGATTACATATTAACACTTCCGTACAAAAGGCTTACCTTCCAAGACAAATAAATAACGACTCTCGTTACTTCACAATAAAGATCAAACTATCTTAAAAATTAATATATTTTTTAACATTCGTATATCAATCATTTCTAATCACTGAAACGCGAGAGATACCATTTAAAGATATTGTAGAAATATATATTTTTATATAATAATATAACAAAACAGCGATCGCCGCCAACTCTTCAAGTGCTGAGCTAAGGGGGCAAACCCAGGACGGAAGTGAAACAGACCATTATTGATTTTTTTTACTTTACCTATGCTTCATTGCAAAGTCTATGTATATATTTTGTGTTACAAGTTATATTGTTAAATTGCGACCACCTTTCTAGAAATAGAGGTCAATGGATCGTTGTCTTATGACAACAAATAAAAAACATATAGAATACAAATAGTAAAAATAAGAAAATACTAAAATAAAGATACTTACTAAGATAACGAAGAATATTTCGTCCTTTTTCCTCAAAACGGCAATTTATACGAACTATTAATTTACAGAAGCGTGACGTCACCATATGTTAATTCAGTCATTGTCTTAAAACCTACAATCTAAATACATTACGATTATGTTATTTTTTTTTAGGTTTTAGATATAGTATTTCTCTATAAGTACCTACTTATGGATAATTAAAAAAAGAATGTTGTCATGTACCCTAATATGCCTAATAAAAAATCGACGTTTATCAAACCCTTTAGACTAGTACTAATGTTGCGACGTGATCTCTAACGAGTCTATATTTTTACATTAAAGTGATGACAGCAAAATTAACTGATATATAATAATATGATGAAATTTTATGTGTAAATGATTGTTATTATATAAATGGGCCAATAAATGCCAAATTACATATTGAATGGTGTTGTTTTATTTTAAAAAACCTCACTTACTTAACAGTTGCAGTAAAGGGGCATAGAAACGGACACTTCTTTACTATATAGTCCGGCCATTACAAAAACATTATAATGCAGATTTAAAATATTTCGGCAAAATGTCTGAACATTACCAACTCATCAGCTAATCTCAATAAGTAACGATTGCTGACGAAATCAGCCGCGAAGTATAGAGATAATATACAAATCGCTTTGTCTCACGGCAATCTAAATGTCACTTAGAAAAGGAATATTCGTATCTCTACTACTTTACATAGTGAAACAACAATAGAGCTGGCTGGGCAATATGGGTGGGTACCTGTATTTTCGATTCCCATGCGATCGTTCTGCATCATGCTGGCAACCCATAAAAATTCAACGGCCATACTAAAAATGTGTGGCTAATTGGCCGGGACACTCAAAATACTGTCGTATATTGCATAGTCTGGCTACAATTGCCAGCAGTGTTGCCGGCAATTGTATTGCAGCCATACATTCTATTAAAAGTATTGCTCGCTTAGACGCATCCTTCCTAACAAAAAAATCTTGACTAACTAAAAAGATGTACCGACGACTTGAAGAAGGTGGTTGGCACCGGATGGATGCGAACTGCCCAGAGGCCGTGAGAGCCAGAGGTCGTGGGTTAGATTCCCACCCAGGACAAATAACTGTGTGATGAGCAAGACCGTAATAGTTGGCGCTCCTGAGGGGAGTCCTTCATCCAGCAGTGGACTGTGATAGGCTGATGATGATAATGATGATTGTTAACTAAAGTCGCAACGTAGACGATTTATGAAAACAGAATACAAATTTACTTACACCAAGCAACGAGCTATAAGGCAAGTATTACAATAGTGTCCGCCTCAGACCATCGGCCCTGTCCAGCCAATCTAACGACAGCGAACGAATACAGTGGCTCTTCAGGGCTGTGAAAAAACCTGTCCGGTTGCTTTGGTAGGGACGAGAGAGGGACGCATCGCTGTTGAACGATTAGAAAGCAGTGCGATCGTGTTACAACAGCGTTTCTTTAAAACGGATCCCAGTTTTGCATACACCAGGAAGTAACGGAACATAGCTTTGTCGAAGCTTTAAACGGTCCTCTATACTGAAGATTCAGATAATTTTATATACCTACTTTATAATGTATACTGGTATTGATAAAAAGCAACTGATTCTTAAACTTTATATAATCACTGTTGTTAACTTCCGAATAAGTACCTAAGTATAATCCTATAGTTTTTAGGTAGTATATTATAAGTACCTACATAATATATGATACTAAAACAACACAATATTCTTTAGCTTTAAAAAAAATAATAATAATATAATCCTACTAATATTATAAACGTGAAAGTTTGTGAGAATGTGTGGATGTAGGGATGTATGGATGTTTGTTACTCTTTCACGCCAAAACTACTGAATCGATTGCGATGAAACTTGGTATGTAGATAGTTGGAGACCTGGATTAAAACATAGGCTACTTTTTATCCTGATCTTCAAACGGGATCGGGACTTACGCGGGTGAAACCGGGGGCGCTGCTAGTAATAGATATATGCGTAGATATCTAGCTCCTGTTCAAAGTAACTTGTTAACCGACTTCTTTTAATCATTATTTAACTAATAATCATTGCCATTTTTCACTATAAGCAGTCAGTTATGTTTAAAGTTACTGAATACATGCTTTTGGGTGAAGATTCGTATGTTAAGTTCATGCGCATGAGCATGCAAGAAAATCTTGGGTCATGTTCCATCAGCGACGGCCTGATTCAGAAGAAGAAACAATCGACAGCGGGGCCGATTTAGAAGTATTTTTTTCATTTCACTACCTATAAAACAAAGTCCAAATTTTCGAAATTATCCGAAATTAAAGTTTGTAAATCATACCACAGGTAATCTTAAGAATTATTTGTCGACTTGTTTCTATATAAATGTAATGAGATATATTCCCTTTTTTATTACGTGCAAGGTGCAAGATGTTGCGTTATAACGAAATAAGTCCTTTTAGTTTGAAGCGATAAGGCTGCATTTTGTAAATATCGACTTTACATAGATATTCAACAATAGCGTTTATTTGTATTATATTCTTTTTATAAAAGTTAAAGCAGTAACTAAACGTTTTCTCTTTGATGTTTACTTTGTCAGTGTGTGTGCGAAGTGTTGTTTTGTCAATCACATTCAATGTCACATCATATACCTATTTACAACTTATATAAAATTTAGTTTGTGTTTTTGTGTTAGTGCTCAAAAGTAAACTTGAATAAAAGTTCACTTAGAACTTTATTTGTGACTTTTACTGTGCTTCAAACTTTGTTTTGAGACTGAGAGTGTTAAAAATTGTACAAATTAAGACGTTCTTGAAGTTTCCATGCTTTTTTATAAGGAATGGCAGATTTTCCACACGAATCTAGTAGTACGAAGTGTGACCAGTAAGTATATATTATACCTACTGCTCTTAAACATATGTCTAGACTTCTGCATCCGTTTTACCAACAATATTTAATAGTCTATTTATTTGTTTATTCTAATTAACAACTTTAGGTTTATGTCATTGAATAAAATAGACGCAGAAAGTAGGATATAAATCCTACAGGTAAGAAAATCTTCAAGTAAAACATATAAAGTATGTGGCTTTTATAATTAAATAATGTACCGTACCTAAGTCCTTTAAATAGTGCGCATTAATACATTATATACCAACACAAAAAACTATATGTCAGGTTATATATTTTTCAATTTCAACGTTTGAGTAATGGCTTTGCCACAATTTTGCTAATGTTAGGTATCCGGAGGATGAGCTGTCAAAGGATTTTATTTAGAGCTATGGTAGAGCCATGGAGAATTTATAAAGATGTAGAGACATATAGAGAAATAAATTGTTTACTAAACCAAGGCAATAAAAGAGATCTGTGTTGACAACATTATATGGTGTTGATTACGCTGATAGACAAAAAGTAAAGTTAAATGAATTTGAATATGTTATTTTGTATCTTTTAGAAACAGTTGCAATAACAATTAAGTTTTATACTTATGTGGTTAAAATATATTTCTGAAGAAACATGTTATGTGCTGTTATTTAGGATTACTTAGCATCAGGTCCAGCAGTACTCAGCTAACATGTTTGGATTTCACTCGCCGCTGTACCATTTATCCAGGTTTAATAATTCTGTCCTGAGATTAATATGCCCGGTGTTTGTTGCTAACAGTACCCAAATTTTGAGGAAAAATCCCAAATGAGCAATGTATTACATCCCAGAACCAAGTTATTTATTGGAAGTACTGTGCTCAAAAGTCAGATTGTTCTAATGAAAACCATTGGATACATTTTCTTTATTCTTGTCAACCATGTTTACTAGGGACTGAAGAACAGGCAAATCTTTAGGATAGTTCAAAACATGTCTAGATTTCTGATTAATTTTTTTTCAAGTTTGTCAGAAATAACAATCTGATACATTTTCAGTTTAGACCATATCATTGGAACTGCGAACGACATATGACAAGATGGCGCTAATAATCGAACACACTGTGCACAGCAATTACTAGGAGTTCTAGCTATGTTGCTTCACCAGGAAAGCCAAAATATATAAAATTACAGTTTTAACTATGACATTGACTTTTAACTGTATGTTGACCACAAATGTAACACAAGTAATTAAGATGGTTCAGACACACTCTAGGCATCTTGTGATGATGTATAGAAACACCAATAAACACTGTTTTGTTTTAACAATTTAGTATTATTTACTTGAAAACAATACTACACTACGCGAAAATCCCATAATCAACTTAGTCAATATTTAACAAAATTTAGGGTGATTCAACAAAAATAAGTATGAGGTTAATTAAATATGTGGGTAGGTAGTAGTGTATAAAAACAAATCTCTTAACAAAATTACTATTTATCAGTGTTATGTTCTTATTGTGATGACTGATGAATAGAGATCGGATAATCGGATGCATATTTACCTAAAGTTATTTTTTGGATAACAAATTATGGAAGCGGCTTCTAAGTATATTTTTATTTAAAATAAATTCCGGGATCGCATAACTAATCGGATGTATATTTACTTTAAGTTAATTCTTTTTAAGTTAAGGTGTTTCCCATTCGAGTATGTACGTATGTAAGGTGTAAGAGAAATGGTGGTGTGGTAAATAGGAAAACATAAATTAATATAAACCTATTTATTCATTACATCACATAATATTTTTATGTTGTACACACAGAAACTACATAGAAGAGAAATGAAAGATAGAAAAGTTGTACATGGGCGCGGGTTTCATTCGATAAAAAAGTGCTTTCCATAAAAGCCAACATCTCAACTTTAGGTAAATATGCATCCGAATATCCGATCTCTACTGATGAATGTCTTTTAAGATTAATACATAAATCAGGTCAGGTGAAGTAAGTGAAATGGTTGCATAGATGTAATAAGTATTTATGTAAAAGTATTTTTGTACTTTAATAATAATTAAGACATGATGAGCATGAGATGCATTTGATAGCTATATTGTTTATTATACCCCACAAAAGAAACATGCACTTATAAATGTGAGTACAATGGGTGACTTCTACCAGTAGTTGTTACAACTGGAACAGTCATCAGAATGGAAAACAACAGAAGTATTTAATAAAAACATAGTAATAGATCATTGTCTTAAAACCTTAATATCACAGACATGTAATCAAAAACTAACAGCATGGCTCCAACAGTTAATGGATTCGCAATACACAGTGATACCACAATTTTTGTCACTAATAATAGGGAAAAAAAAAACTCAGTTAAGCCTATATAATTATATTTTGTGTAAAAGTAGCGCTTACTAGCATTATCCAGTCCTTCATACATTCTTTCTTTCATCGAATTTATCTTTTATATAGTTTCAATCAAATTCGAAACGTCTTCCTCAAAGTAGTAATTTTAGCCTCGGGAACAGGAAAAGTCAGCCATATGAGTATAGTGCTTGGTCGATGACATTCGGCGAGTTTTTGACAAACAACTCTTGCACAATGATGGCTTTGTGCGAAGGTGCATTATCATGGTGTACAATCCATGAATTGTCGTTCCATAAAGCTGTATATTCTCACGCAAAAGCCGTTTGACACCTAAATTATATTCTTTATTCACTGTTTGTATCCCTCTGGAAGAAATTTGTAGTGCACTATACCACGGTAGTCGAAGAAAACTATCAGCCATAACCACAGAATACATAATAGTACTAGTACAGAAGGACCTCTTCGCAATACCATTTAAATAAATAGCGACTCTTGCTCCGATAAAATAAGGTGCAATTCAGATCGCACACCGCTAACTCCAAACGGGCTATATTAACCTAAACCTTGCCTCTCTTTCTATCGCATAACTCTTATCTGTTCTGATGCCGTTAAGGTTGTCTTCTGTAAGAAGAATTAATCTAAATATTTAATAACCAGTTGTGCCTATTACTTCCAATTATTTATTCGTACAGATGAGCAGAAAAGTGGTTAGTGAAAAAAATGCGATATAATACGTAATAATCGTATTTAAAAAAAATACAATTTAAACGTGGCATAATCACAGATTGAATAATAGTACTACAAAATAGTCTATACTTTCGTTTGATTCAACTTACCCATACTTACTGATTTCGTAGCAAAATAATGTTAAAGGGAAACCTATGTAGTACGGTCATAAACAAGCTTACAAAAATATTGCCTCAGCTCTTGGTCTATTATATTTTTATACTTTAAAATGCTTAGTCTCCGTTATTTATCATTATTTACCTACGTAAATCGGCAAATAAAAAATATGAAACTTGTCTACATCATCAAAATCTTACTACATACCTACCTAAACACTTAAATACAAGTAAAATAGCTACTTATCTATTATTGTATTTATACTTTATAGATTTAAGAAAACAGATTATGTTGGGTCCAAACTTGGGTAGTTTCTTATGTATATATGTAAATGTACCTACTTACTAGGTTTGAACTTAAATTGTCTGTAGTTTTACCTCACTTTTTTAATGTTATCTTTATGTTCCTAATTTTTTTTACAAAATAAAACTATCCTAAGTTACTCCTTATACAACCAGCTATCTGCCAGTGAAAGTCCCGTGGAAATCGGTCCACCCGTTCCGGATGTTAGCCGGAACAGACAGACAAAAATGTGAAAAATATTTTTTTTGGTAAAGTATCGTGAAAACACATTTAGTAAAAAGCTGTCATTATGACATTACAAACGGACACTTCAAATTTATTTATTTTTACAGAAGATGTGTATCAGTTGTTGTGGTCCTAATAAATAAATGTACTTATCAAAGCTAAACTTGACTTAGTTATTCCTTATAACACCAGCTATCTGCCAGTGCAAGTCCCGTGGAAATCGGTCCACCCGTTCCGAGGATTTGTCGAACAAACAAACAGACAAAAATGTAAAAATATTTATTTTGTATAAGTACCGTGTAAACATTCATACGCATTTAGTATAAAACTGTCATTATGACATTACAAAGGGACACTTCAAATTTATTTTATCTGTTGTTGTGGTCCTAATAAATAAATACACTTATCAAAGCTAAACTTGACCTTGTAAACAGAACTTGTAAGTATCTAACTATACTGATTATAATTAATAATATAATCTAACTACGTCAATACGGAAAACATAATTTAGGACAACAAAAGTTAGCACTTGGTAGTATCTACTAATTACCTATAAGTAGACGTGCATTTATTTACCTTTCGATGTCCCTTGGAAGTCTGAAAAACGTGAGGTTTGGATCCTTGTTATTATTATAACAGCCAAATACCATGCAATTTGCGTTTGCCTTCATTTTACTTAAGTTATTTTTAGTACTATATTGTGTAATAGCCTAATAGGTAATCGATCGAAAGATAATATTATCGTAATTCCTAAGCGACGAACGGACGACGTAGCGCGTGAGTGAGTAGCGAAGTAACGTGCTACCTAGCCGGCGCGTGGCAGCCCACTGAATTTCGTCCGTCTAGACGACGCTGCTAGGTACCTGTAGTTTCATACCTACTGACCGGAGTGGGCCTAGCCTGCCATAACTTTGATTTTCGAGCGGCCTTGACGCGGTTTTTTGGGTTTCGGCTCGCTTTCAAAGCGCCATTCTAAAGACCGTTGACTTGTTTGCATGTCGTCCTTATAAACCCATGTCTTGTGGCCAGTTATTATGCGTTTCATTATCGTGGAGTCCGTAGAAACTCGGAAAATCAAGCAACCTTTTTCCGATGCTCTTTATGGACATAATTGAACTCTTTTAGGATTAGTCACGGCGACACGTTCATGTCTAAAATGTCAGTCAGAACATTATGAACAGACTCAAAAGATACGTTTACCTCTAGAGCTAACTGTACGACTCATACGACGATTTTTAAGTACCAGTTTCTTGATTAAATTGATATTTTCATCATTCGCAGCGGTTGGGGTTCGACCAGTAAGAGCCAAGTCAGCTACCACTTGTCGCCCTTCTTTAAATACTTTATACCAATCATATGTTTGAGATCCGAGTACATACACGTTTAGATGTTATGATATCATTATGATATATGATTACATGTTTTGATAGTAAAATCGCACATTTAAAATAATGAAATCAAGAACTACTGTAATTGGGTGACGGACACTGAGTGACGGATAGCGCTCAAAGTTCGCGCGGTAATCTATGACATTTTATATACATATAGAAGCACCTTATAGACCGGCAACTCGCAACAAATTTTATCGATCAATCGTATCACGTATTAGTACCACGTACGAGTTAAAGATGATGAGAGATCTTGGTGTACATGTGTGTATCGCTACTTCGGTACCGTCATCTCGATGACGTCCCGGTGACGACTCGTGATCCCTTACGTTCTATTCTACGTAGCGATATGTAAATAAAATCGATTGTATTTGTAAACGATTCGGCAACGTGTTTGGTCATCACTAATTGACTATTTATCGTACTGTCAAAAAGAAAATATACGAGTGACCAAGCTATCTTCCACCTAGACGTTGGCAGAATCATCGATAAACGATGGAGCCATTGAATTAAAAGAAGAAGAAGAAGACCAAGCTATCTGTGATTTTGGTATAATTCCTACGTGATATTTTCAACCAGAAAAATCATCGACAAAACAACTTTATTCTAGGAGACTAGTCTATAATACTAAGTGCTGAATACATATAATTATGTATATATACGGGAATTAACGCGATCACGAAATAGGTCACAGCTGTGACCACGGCCATAGAGCAACCTGGTAGAAAAGTCAGGCAATTCAGAGGTATTTAATACCTATTTCGTAATCGCGTTAATACCCGAATATATACATAAACATATTATGGAACGCGATACACATTTCAAAACCTTATGAAACGATGTATAGTGAAAAAAAAAGCTATTGATTGTGATTAGTTATTACATTGCTTGCTCGGTTAGTTTTATTTCCATAACCATTCATTAGATACGATTAACCGTTGGTGTCTGCTGTTGTTCTAAAGGTTCAAAATCTATCACACGTTGCTGACAAGAGTTATTTTGACAGTACGCAAAACAATAAAATACATAACATCCTTTACAAGCGCTCATCGTATGCGTTGTTAAGTGACTGCCAACAAACCAGTTGTCTCTATTGAATTAATTGAACGTTCAATAAAATGTATAGGTACCTACAATCGCAATCTCTGCCAAGACTTCTCAGTAATCATTTCATAACAAATACCGCTTTTCTATATATTTTTTTAAGAGTATCTTGGAAATTATTAGACACTGTAAGGATTTAATTCCTTCAATAAAAAGGAAAGTAAGTCTTATCTAAATAATCATCACTTCCTTAGATGGTAAAAAAAATCCTAAGGATACCTGACAGTTTACCAAAAAAGTTTGTTACCAGCGGACTGTAATAAGATTTAAAAAATAGGTCAACTCCACTCATAATGGAAGAATATCCGTACCACGCAAGCAGGCACCTATTGTAAAATAGGCCTTCTGAAGTAAACATATCACTGATTTAAAAAGAAATGAATCATAAAACCGCTTCACCATAGAGGAAAATGATGCATCTTATGTTCTATAGATATATATATATATATATATATATATATATATATATATATATATATATATATATATATATATATATATATATATATATATATATATATATATATATATATATATAAATGAATCCCTATGTCTCTTGGTCATACCATAACTTGAGAACGACTGAACCGATTTCATTGATTTTTTTTTTTATTTTCTAATACTTTGTAGAAAGTTCTTACTTAACGAAAGATTTCACAAATTTCCACTCGAACGAAGTCGTGGGCAATAGCTAGTAATATAATATAAAGTAGCTGAATAGGGAACATGCAAACTTCATTTCTGTAGTCTATGTTGAAGATTTAAAGATCACATAAAGATACCAAAAACCAAAAAGTTTAAATACATAAAAATATTTATATAAAATTTATATTTTATATATATATATATATATATATTTATTTAAAAGAATACTAGCAACGAAAGAAATAAATAATTTATTTAATGCATTTAAAATAATTACATTTCAAAGTACGCACGTAAATGCTCACTCGCTTGACGTGACGTCATTCCATAACACGTAAACTTTTCATGGTGGACTTTAATTTTTTTATTACAGAAATAATATATTTTCAGTTTCATTTAATATCACACTTTTTTACGACAATGGATAACTCTTCAACTAGTAAAGGTAAATCTCACAAAAAAAGGGTGCAGTGATCTTAATTATTTACTACCTATCTAAGCGTACTTCCAATTATATCAAGTTTCAAGTGCCGGTCCGTGCCTCAAGCGCCTACACTTAGAGATAAGTGGATGAAAGTAGGTAGAACCTTCTTTCTCTTTCCTTCTTCTTCTTTACCTTCTCCTAAACCTGTCTTGCCAGAAGATCATTTTGATGTAAGTACTTACGTTGAATTTGCAAAAATTATCAGCTGATTAGTGTTTCAAATTTACGTAACTTATAATTAAAATATTCCGCAAAAACAATTATCTTAGAATAAATCTTTCAACAATGCCCTTTTAAAGACAATTTTTATGGAAATTTTCATAGAATTTGAGTAACTCCACTAACTTCCTACAACACTTGTTTGGTTGCTAAGTCAAACAATAAATTAGTTTTCAAAATATTAAACGACTGTTGATGTTAAAAAACTCTTCGAAGTTACTGGTTCTTCTGTTACGTAGTAACAAACTTAGTCATGTTTCTTTACATTTTGTTTCGTTAGTTTCTAGTTTCGAGATCGTTTGACATATACGTAGATTTCGGCCCGGTTGACACTGACCAATTACGATCAGGACCGAGGGTTCTTCGTGACTACCAGGAAGAAAACTGTGTAAAAAATAAATAAAAAAAAAAAATATTATTATAAAAATAAATATTTATATGTAGTTTACTAATATTAGTAATATAGTTATTTAATGTATTTAAAAAAAAAAAATCATACCTACAAACATGTTTCCTGTAGGTTTGTTGTCTTTGTTGTTGACATTCGACATCCTAACTGAACGCACTGAAAATAAAAACCATTTTCATCCATCAGCTTTATTTTTTGAGATCGGCATGTACAGTTTTGTAGAATAAATTACCTTAAAAATAAATTAAATTTCGAAAGCAGCTAAGAATCCATAAACTTTTAGTGATCTTCTTGAAAGAGATACTTGCTGTAGACCTCGTTTTAGAGTGCCAGAGAATAATGAAGTTTCACGCTTATGGCATCGCATGGCATGGCAGGTATGATAAGATTTGATTTTGATGTTTTTCTTGTGTGTCTTGATATTTAAATGGAGAAAAATCGTAAAAATACGCCTACTGTAAAATACGAAGTAACTTTGTACGAAAAATAAAAGCTGATTAAAAACAAAAACCGGCCAAGTGCGAGTCGGACTCGCGCACCGAGGGTTCCGTAAAGTATTTTTATTATATGTACGATGTAACTAAAAATTTACGGTTTTCGCAATTTTTCCTTTATCTGTGCTATAAGACGTTGCTTCGTACCAAATTTCAAGTTTCTGAGTTCACGGGAAGTACCTTGTAGGTTTTGATTCCCTTGCGAGTGTCGAAAATTTGCGGCATAAACGGTTGTATCTTTTGATTGCGTTGGCTTAGAAGTTTGATTTTTTCACAGCTGTAAGAGACAGTAGACTTGATTATTTGATATAAATTTCAGCTTGATACCTCCACGCGTTCCCGAGAAAAAGGGTCTAGACAGACAGACCTTCGGATGGACGGACAACAAAGTGATCCTATAAGGGTTCTGTTTTTTCCTTTTGAGGTAAGGAACCCTAAAAACGACTGGTATACACTGAGTAATTAGTACTAGCGTATCATATATACATAATATCTCGATGCTGGTAGATTTAAATTCACTGTATCAAAATATATTAAATAAAATTAAATATTAAATAAAATTAAAAGAAACTACAGGAAAATTTAAAATGAATATTTTTAGGTACTGTTTGTAATAGTTCCCTTGTCCCCCAATAGGGTGGAAGTTTGCTACACAGTTATTTAATGGTTGACTGTGTTCCTTTTTGTGTAATAACAAAAAGTATTCGAATCTAAACAAGATCTGGATGACCTGGATTAACATATATTATAGGCTACTTTTTATCCCGATATTCCCACTGGATCGGGATTTACGTGGGTGAAACAGCAGGGCGCTGCTAGTAAAATATATATCTTGTGATATTACATGTAAAACGCATTAAAAGTCCTTCATGACTCCGTATAGGTACATTACGTTTCGACCTTCGTTATAACTTCAATTCAATTTTATCGGAACCGAAGTCGGAATCGGAGGTATAAAATCAATCGGAAGTTCCGACCTTTCGGAACCGAATTCTAAGGTTCGCAACATCCCTGGCGCGAATATCACCGCAAGTGTTATGAATTCATCCTCACCGGGACAGTAACAACCACACAAGCTATTCTTGGGTCTGAATATCATGTTATCTCCGAGAATTGAACAAATAGACCTTAATACCAAGAGCCTGACAATTCTACGCGCTTGTCTATGTCGACTAGTTGGCAAAGCTAGTAACCTCTAGAGTGCTACCATTGAGGCCATTTTCATCATTATCAATTCAGCCATGATACGTCAATACCTGAACACGTCCCCATCATTGACTTTAAGAAGACCTACCTACAAGATAAAATTGTCTCTGTTCCATCGGGTGAAAAAGCGTTGTCTACGCATAACTCGGTAATGTGGTGCTATCTATATGAGTTTTTTAAGTTTCAGCGGTTATTTCGGAGAACCTATGTACTGACAAAATATGAATAAACACCTTTTGCTATGCATTTTACACATAATTTTTAACTCACTCGTCGGTATTCTCTTATCAGTTAAATAAAGAAGGATAAAAACTGATACATTGATTCAAAGATAGGTGGACGAGAAAAAGAAATTGACCATTCGAGGGAACAGAACAGACTCAATATTTCAAACTTTCAATAAATGAAGTAATTACAGTAATACTTATATGCATAAGTATTAAAGATAGGTGGACGAGAAAAAGAAATTGACCATTCGAGGGAACAGAACAGACTCAATATTTCAAACTTTCAATAAATGAAGTAATTACAGTAATACTTATGCATGTGTGGAGGAACGGGTGTTATGTCAGGGAGGATCCTCCGACCAGGCGAGGTGATCATGCCTGGCGAGCCGTGGCCCAACGGTTGATGTTGGGAAGTTGTATATATACTAATCGGCGCGAGAACTCTCATAGCGCGATGCAGGATTAGTAGTTACTTCGTAGTTCAGCTTGTCTTCGCTAGATGATGTTGGAGTATGTTTTTGCTGTATGTGGAAATCGCCACACATGTATTCGTAAATCATCATTGTTTTATTAAAACCCCTTCATGACCGTCGGATCGAGAATATTATATATGCGAATGCAAAAACTAACCTAAATAAAACAAGTCGGTAGCTACGTATCACTACGTCATAGTCGGTTGTCAAGCAACTAAGAGAGTAGATTATATTTTGTTTTGACGAAAAGATATTTTTTAATGATTACGTCACATTTACGACGTTCTTGTAGTTTATTATCACGATAACCGTAGTGTTTGTATACTCTGTGACGATAGCAAAATAGTGACGTAGGCAATTGCCTTGTTGAGGTGGAAACAAAACCTATCGCTCAAATTATTATATTGTTGTTGTTATCGACCCGCCTGTCCATCCATTGGTTAGTGATCCTGAATGCTGAGTCAGAGGTCGTGGGTTCGATGCCCACCCAGTACTAATAATTGTGTGATGACCAAGAACATTTCTGTGCCTGCGTGTAATATATAAGAAAGTATGTTTATCAGCGCTCTGGTTACCATAGTACAGGCTCTTCCTAGCTCGGGATCAGACGGCCGTGTGTGTGGTACCTCAAGTTATTATTACTTAATAATAATAAATGTATGCGTATGTAATGTATTAATGTTCTAGGTTACTACTGTTTTGAATCATATTCGTAATTTACGCACTATGTTAAAAGATTTACCATGTTATTTTAAGACCATAGACTTACATAATGTGGATGTGTGTGAGGATGTGTGGGAGGATGTGTGTGTGATTTTTATCGATGAAAAAATCATAATAAAAATGTATACCCGAATAATTTTTTTCTCTATACCTCGAATAGAACTTGAAATTAATATTTTTATAATAAGGAACTTCGTTCCTGTCTGGTGTCCCAGACAGCATTTTTTTTTGGTATCGCTAAATTTTTATCTATTTTCTTAAAAACTATTAATTTTAAAATTATAAAAACAATAAATAAAAAAATATAGAGACTCTCACAACAAGCCCTTTGATTTCATATGGCACACGGTATGCAGACTGGAATTTTATTTTAATTGTCAAAGTTGACCACCATATTTCTTATCTTCTGAGCGTCGGTGGGGTTGTTCGATACCTATCCAGCGTGAAATTATGCTCTGATGCTGTTCATGTGAAATCTTTTGAATGGTACCACGAACCAGTCTTTCATAAAATTATTTTTTTCATTTCTGACACTTGCTTCCGTAACAGCCGCCTAAGGGTCACCACATCTTTCTTCATCGGCCAAAGTTTGCCGACCTCGCTTAAGTTCACTGGAAATGTGCACACAATGCAACGATAATTACATTTAGTTCGTAATAAAACGTGAAGGGAAGTTTTAAGTCGCAACTTTTGTATTTTTTATCGAACAAAATACATGGTTTCTTTGGAAAAACATATTAAGTAGTTGACGGCAAACGCCGCGCTCTACTTACCTATGCTAGGTCAATATGTGATGAAACGTTTATATAGAACTGTTATCAAAGTTGATTTAGCTTGAGCCTTCCCAAGGTAGATCAGCAACGACATCATGAATGACGCCGCCAACACATACATTCATACAATAATAAGCTTCGTTAAATCTCAGCCTCCCAGCATCCCTGGCCTCATGAAGGATACCAAATGCTTAAAGTGAACACTCCAGAATGAGCATCCTTACTACCCCCATACCATCGTTAACAAATATGGCCACAGTTTTCGAAAGCAGTTTTTATATTCTTTTCCTTTTTCTTCCTTTTTCAACTTAGCTTATTTGTTAACATTTTTATCTTAAGCACCAAAAGCGCATTCGATAGGCATGCTCTCTCCAAAGGTGGCATTTATGCCTTTTTTCCATTTAGCAGTAGATAGTGTAACTATATGTGTAGTTAATGTCTGTTGTCGTTCTAATATGTTCAAATTTAACCATAACATTCACGTGAGTATGTTAACCAAATGCATGGGGCAATTGAATCAGAAAAAGATACATACAGCAGTCTTATTAATATATTTTTTTATTAATTAATTTAATAGCATCCTTACGCTATCTAGTCTTAATTAAGTCCTCGTGCTGTCCTACTGTAGTGTACTACTTACTAGTCCTTAGAACCACGCGAGCGAATCCGCCGTTAAAAGCTATTAGCTAATAAAATAAACACATAAGATAAGATAAAACATATTTGAATTTGTCATGTAAATGTTCATAATACCTTCGGATCCGGTTAAATTATTCTTTATTGTAAGTGTTACAGTGCTTACCTCGGTGGCCCCTATATTGCCGAGATAATACTTATGAAATAATAACAACCCGTACAATTAATAATGATATCATTATTACCAGGATTCAGTCAACTCGAAAGTTCTTCTGATAATCATTAATCAAAAGCTCCATATTTTAGTTTTAGATGCTTAAATTTCAAGAGGAGTTTTGACTCCCCCGATAGAAGAAAACGGTTCTTATTTAATGGCCACCAGCATTTGGCCGGGCGCTTAGAAATTATAAGCAGATTAAATTGAAAAGTTCAGTTTTTTTATATTTACCAGCTGTTGCCCTTGACTTCGTTCGATTGGAAATTTTGGTGAAATCTATTGCACGAGAACCGTACATTTTCCGGGATTAAAAGAAGCCTATGTGCAATCCCAGACTATAATCTATCTCTGTGCCAAATTTCATCTAGATCCGTTCAGTCGTTTTTGCGTGAAAGAGTAACAAACATCCATCTATCCATCCATCCTCACAAACTTTCGCCTTTATAATATTCGTAAAAATAGTATATATTATAATATAACATATTTACTATTTAAAGTCGAATCTGTCTTTTATTAAATTAATACTCATTCTCTGTGTAACGAAGTGAGTTTCAATATTAGTTCAGGTATAGTATATTTCAAACCCTTTAATCTCTTGAATAATTCGACGAAAGGGACCTTTCTTCGTCTTAGATATTGGAAAAGTTAATAGTTGCGAGGGCTCTTGAAACTTCGCGTACATCGGAAATGTATCCAACATATTCCGATTTTCCCGACATACATATGAACTATATTATGTATAGAGGTCTAGAGGTCGTCTGGTGGTCGAATTTCGACCATAATTTATTATCTTTTTAATGTTTTGTTTTATATCATTAACTAGTATAACTTGAACTGTTAAATCCAAATTTCTAACGGGAAAATGAACCCCGCTAATCTTTTATTACTGACCCTGGTTAGCCTACGGAAATTGAACCCATCAACATTGACCATGCCTTGAATATGAGTATTGAAGCTATAATGAACCAGGTCCCAGAATTGTGACACCGATGTAACCCAGAGGTGAAGACATAATCCTGGTCTAGAAAAAGTGGATTGCTCCGCAAATGGTATGTTTGTATCCATCGCGTTAAAAATTATTTGTTTTAACTGCTAGTGTATTAAGAATACAACGAATAACAAACTCTTTTTCACATTGATCACAGGTCGGAGACGAGAGTATCATATGTCACTCTTGCTTTACGTAAGGACGTAAGTTTAATATTTTTTAATTGCCATTAAAATCTTAAAATCTTTCGGTCATCTTCAGGCAATTAACCGGTACCGGTAACCAGCGGTAGTCACTTACCATCAGGTGACCCGTCTGCACGCTTGCCCCCCATAACATAAAAAAAAAAATATGTGATGATTCCTAAACGCCAATACCTGAAAAAGTAATGAAATATAAACAGATACACTGTTCGTTCCTACAATTTCTGAGGGTTTCTCTCAATTTTATCAGGATCTCATCATCAGATCCTGAATTTCTTGACACGGGACCACCCTTGAGGTGTACCCTATCTAAGAAAAAAAAAATGTCTAAATCAGTTCAAAAATAACGGAGAGAGGGCTGAACATACATAAATATATATATATATATATATATATATATATACGGACGAATTGAGAACCTTCCTTTTTTTCGTCTATTAAAACCATAGTAGTTGTCAGAGTAATAAAAGATGACAAGTTATAAAAAATCATAAAATAAAAAACTTTAAAAAAAAAAATTAAACCGACGAAAAGAACTAAAAAATAAATAAACCTTTTAAGTCTTGAGTATTGAGCTTATTTACATCATACATCACATTTTATATAAACTAATTTTGAGTCGGCGCTAAATAATAAAATGGTTAATTACAATAATAACCTACGTAGAGCCTTCTCCATTTCTATACGCCTACTCAAAATTAGTTTATATAACATTTGATAGTTCATCTAAATAAACTCAATACTCAAGACTTAAAAGGTTTATTTATTTTTTGCTTTTTAGTTCTTTTCGTCGGTTTAGCTTTTTGTTAAAATGTTGCGTCGGGCGTTTAAAAAATCTCCTAAACTAGTGAACCGATTTTAAAGAAATTTCCCATACTGTGTGCAGTTTGGTCGAACTTGAGAAATAGGATAGTTTTTTATCTCAATTTATAGTCACAATATTTTTTATTGCAAATTACTTAGCCATAGCAACGCGTGGTCGGGACGCTAGTAATGCTAGTATAATCTAATATATAAAATTCTCGTGTCGCGGTGTTTGTAACTAAACTCCTCCGAAACGGCTTGACCGATTCTCATGAAATTTTGTGTGCATATTGGGTAGGTCTGAGAATAGGACAACATCTATTTTTCATCCCCCTAAATGTTAAGGGTAGTCTACCCCTAATTTTTGTTTTAAAATTTTTATATAATTTTAATTTTTTTATGATACAGCATTAGAAAATACATACAACCCTGAATTTTCAACCCTCTACGATCAACCCCTGATTATAATAATATATATTAGTATTTTTACTATCATTGGTACAATTTTTTTAAAGTATTTAACCGATGTATTTAATAATCGATTGCCGTCAAGTCGATGTCAAACTTTTTTTTTTATGGAATAGGGGGTTAACGAGCAGACAGGTCACCTGTTGGTAAGGGACTACCGCCGCCCATGGGCACTTGCAACTCGAGAGTCAGAGGAGATGGAGAGATAGGGGGGAAGATAGAGAGAGGGAAGGGTTAGGGCCACCGGTAACCTCACTGGCTTGGCGAAGTACAACGAAGCATTGCTTCACTGCCGGTTTTCTGTGAGGCCATGATATCACTCCTTTCGAACCCTTAAGTTAATGAAGTACTTTGAATTAAGAAATGAATGGGTAGTGTTTTGTTATTTTTATAGGCCGTCAATAGACCACAGCGCTCCATTCTTCTTTCAGTCATAGACCCCATCCCCTCAATAAGTGAGTTATTTTTTATTTGACTACCTAAATATTCATTCGAAATAATTAATATGGCAAAACAACGTGTGCCGGGTCAGCTAGTATACATATATGTTCCTGAGTCCAGAGCTACCGAACCACGGGACCTTATGAGAACGATCTAGAACATCGTAAATTAATTATATTATCATCGTATATTGTCAAATATACCTACGAAACTTGTTCCACGAGTATGTTTTTTTTTTATGAATGCGTCACTCAAGGACTCTTCGCGGTTTGATATCGTCTAGTAGATTATTCCAATCGTCGTGTTATACTCAAAAATTATTTATTTATCACTAACCAGAACAACAGGCCGTGATATTTCTATATATAGAAACATCTCATTTACGTTAATGTGTTCGTGTTGTTGGTGCAGACCAGTTGATTTATCACATTCAGTGTTGTTAACGGAGAGAAGAGACTTTAAAGCCGTTGTGGGAAGTATGAGAAACAAATATTTTTATACGATCAGATTGGCTCACACTGTACCTACGTGGTACGTGTGCCGCATATCTGTTTGCGTAGCGCGCGTGGTTATCGATTACCTACCTTTAAACATTCAAACACCAGCAGCCTGTGCGTTCCCAAGCCTATTCTGATGGATAATTCATTGGTGTGGTACTGTTTTGTACTTCTTGATGTGCCCTAGACAAGACAGTTAATCAGGTCGATTTGGTATGTTAGGAATGCAAATAAAAATAGTTATGTAACTCTCGTGAATGAATGGTTATTACCTGAGTATACCTGTTACAGATTTCCGTACTTCTGTGAACAATTTAATTATAATTAGGTAATTTGCAGTTTAACTCATGTGAAACGCTTAAATTGGTAGATGGCTACTTAGTAGTTGAGCCGTCCTGAGACCTGAGACCCCCTACCTGCCACACTGGACACAACACAAGGTGAGAAGCATCACGTTAGGTAAAATTTTTCTGTATCTCCCCTAATGCTCCTATGAGTGCCTCGTGAGAATTTCCATGTAACTCCTACATTGATAAATAAAAACCTTAGATACAAAATCAACGCCAAAAAATGTTCTCACCAAATGAGCACCCACCGAGCAGTTTGGGTATGCTTTTGATATGGTCCCGTTTGATCGCTTTCACAGTCAACACGTGCTTGTTAAAAATTGCAAAAATCACACGTTAAGGACGCTAAACAAGGACGGAATTTTATATTTTCGGTAAAATAAAATGTAATTGTCATCACTATGTTATATTACTAATTATTACGTCTAAAAGATATCACTAAATATATTTTTATATAAATGGATAAATTCGCAATTAACAGCGGAAATATAACTCGCCTCAATTCAATAAACACTTACTTTACGTTTTTATTATACTAATATGTGACCACTCACCCTGGACACACCCCGTTGTTGCGCCCCTGGTGGTAAACCAAAATATATAACTATGCGTTAAATATAACAGACTGAAATAAAAAATACATTGTGTACAGTCACCCTGATAGGTTCAGTGTGACTGTACACAATGTATTTTTTTTACTGTATACTGTGTACGACTGTATACGATACGATGGTTCGAAAAAAGCGGATCCGTGAAAGTCTAAAGAAAAAACGGATTAACTGTTAGGAAAGCAAGATAAAAAACGGGAAGGTCGCAACATTGTCCGCCGGCTCGCTATTATATAGGCGGCAAGTGCGCTTTAAGCGCTTGCACCGCGATCTCTGCACGACGTCACCTTGGTTGCGGTAAGCGAGGGTGCAAATGAGCTGTTAACCTTCCAAAATTATATAATCTAATTATCTATTTAAGTTAGTAACTGTACTAGAGCGGTGCGGTTTCAATGATTGATGAATCTCCACAGCACAAAACTTGTTTCTGGTTATCTCTTCATCAAGATCTTCACCTTGATCATAAGATAGTCAGTAACATGTTTTGTTACAAAAATACATAACCTGTAAAGTAAGAAAGGCCTGTACACTACAGAGTAAACAACAAAATGATTCAGTAAACAAATATACGGGTTAACTTGAAAACCTCCTCCGTTTCTTCATCGGTCTAATATTTTAATAACTTCCACCGTTAGCAGCAGTCCAATGGGCAGTCGGGCAACTAAACTGCGCATCCGATCTATATTTAGTGTTTTGATAGTATTGATTTATCGTATGCATTTGTTAAATATTCAGCCAGGTAAGTCTATTTTTTTTTTAAGGTTTGATTCCTTCTGTTCACGTTATTCATCGACACACGACGTGTCCGCTCGCAATCTGTGACTTCCAACTTACCGCTCCCGTTCTCGTATCAGACTCGGTGCTAAGCTTATACATATTCCAGTTTAACGAGTATAATCGCCTGTTAACAAACGCAAAAGCAATGGATCGCATGCCCACGCCCGTGATGCTAGGATTAAACTGTTACGGAGTACAGGTTTTAGTCGCTGTTAAATTTATAGTCCAGGATCCCTGGACTATTTTTTGAACTTGATTACAATCAAGCTAATTTTCCATGAGTAGCTTCGTTTTTTTTGCTCGGTACGTTCTCCCGGTCCTACGCTTAAAAGTAGGTGTACAGATCCTTGATAAAAAAATAATTACTACCAAGCCGAATCTTCGTGAGTAGCTTCGTTTCGATGAGACGCCCAACTTTTTCCTGTGCGATAATTCTCGATTGTGGTAGGTAGCAGGGATTAAATATGTTGATTTGATGATTCTCAAAAATTTATTACTAACTGGACTTTATTATGTTAAATCTTATGATAATTATCTAAATTATTCGAAAAAATGTTTGTCCTGCAAAATGTTTGGTTTAATCAATGAGTCCTCCTCCTTCCAACATATCCAACATATCGTATCGATAACGAGCTTATCAAAATGATTACTAACTAGCTGATTTTTTTTTTATTTACTTAGTTAATTTATATATAATTTAACAGTAACATTGTCATTGACTCGCGCTGTCAAAAAGTTATCAGATCGCATGTAGAGCCAAGCCTCTAACTCCACACGCCCTAACTTGACAAGCCATAACTTCACAAACTCTACCCCTTAGTGAAAATAATAATATGTGGTCTGGCCGTTTTGTTACTACAAGAACTATGGTATAACAGAAAAGTAATGAACAGTGAATAAATTTTTCACCTTACGCCCATGTGACGGTAGCGTGCGTAGCGCGATTCATGATGATCAAATAAACGGTTCGGCACCGTATAAAATACGAACAAAAACATACATTGATTTCTAACTTTGGCTCGCGGCTTCGCTTGCGTAAAAGTATTTTTCCATCCCTCGGGAACACTGAGTGCTTTTTCTGGATTCTGGAACGGTGCCCTATATCCTTTTCTGTATCCCTGGCAAAGTGTATGTACAATTTCATGATTATCGAATGAACTGTACGGCAGCGCATTAAATACGAACAAATAAACATTGATTACCGGATAATATGACACATAATTATGTCGAAAATAACAAGTACTACAGTAGAATAAATATCAAACACAGTCCGTTTTGTGCGTTTTCTGTAACGTCAAGGATTACGACGATTGTTTGAGTCTCGATTGATTTATAAAAATTAAAAGTTATTATGAAAACTACAAAGTCCCCCGCCGCGTCTGTCTGTCTGTCTGTTCACGATAAACTGAAAAACTTCTAGACGGATTTTCATGCGGTTTTTACTAATAGAGAGAATGATTCATGAGGAAGGTTTTGGTGTATAATTTGTACCCGTGCGAAGGGTTGCTAGTTATTATTAAAAAGTACAGAAAAGCTTATTTTAAAAATATTGTGTTCCTATTTCGTAAAATATGATCGTAACTGCACGTGACCATTGTTAGCTACAAATACGAGGTGCAAGGCGTGTCAGATTTTGTTTTATCCAATAACGTTGTTTTATAGACATTTCGAGGGATAGAGATATTATATATATGCTATGCTATAATTTCATACGTAAGTTCCTTTATTTTTTAATCAGTTTGATTTCCTGCCACCTTTTGTTTGCATCCTACTAATATTATAAACGTGAAAGTTTGTGAGGACGTATGGAGGTATGTATGTATGGATGTTTGTTACTCTTTGACGCCAAAACTACTAAACCGATTGTGATGAAACTTGTTATGTAGATAGCTGGAGACCTGGATTAACATATAGGCTACTTTTATCCCGATATTCCCACGGGATCGGGACTTATGCGGGTGAAACCTGGGGGGCGCTGCTAGTTTATAATAACTACGAATTCTATGTGCATTTGGTGTTTATTCTTCTGTATTAATTAATTTTCGAGAATTGTACCTTAATTTATGTACACCTAGTGTACCTATGTGGATTCTTATTGTATTTATTTTATTGGAGTTTACTCCTTAAGAATCTTTTTGCATATAAGGCGCCCGGTATGAAAAAAATACGAAGAGTAAATTTTTGTGATCGGAGGGCAGCGCAACGCTTTATTGTGCTTTTTATGCTTTATTGGAGTTTACTTTTTATTCTCGACGCATGTAAGTAGATATGTGTATACCTTTATGTTATATATATGTGTAAATATATACAGAATATATAGAGGGAGGGAGGGAGAGAGAGAGATAGAGAGAGAGAGAGAGAGACTCCAGTAAATTGTAAACTCCAGTCGTGTGTCGGAGCTGACACACACATGTTTTTTTAAATAACTGTTTCGTAACTATCAAGCTAAGTATTCTGGATAATACTTTTCTATTTTTACAGTGTATAATAGATGTATATGTACTTTTTAATTCATCATATATTATATTAAGGCCACATCAATACTTTTGCAATGCCAATTCTTTTTTTAAATCGTCGTGGTTTCATTTTACGCAGACTCGTTATAACTGAATACTTTATATCGTTTTAAAAAAAACATGTTATATATGGGACTGTATTATCTTGAAGAAGTAACTTGACAGTAATGAAACGAGCCCGCCGAAACGAAACAGTCGAGGATTGTAGTACGACTGTGTCTGAGTGCCGGCTTTGTTTGCAGGTAACGCTGTAGCGGGCACCGGCGACCGCGGTGGGTGCCACTAATGACATGACGCGCTTCAAGTATATCAGGTACACACAGTGGCGTTCCTATCATACAAGTCCAAAAGCCAGGCTAGTCCTACTCAATTGTAATTTAAATAAAGTCAAAGAATACATTCATACTGTAACTTTTATCATATTAAGTAAACAATATTAAAATTTTAGTTGTGCTTCTTTGTAGTATACTGATATGAAGCTAGTTGCCTCATCTCGCTCGTACTCCCTCAGAGTGGCATCCACTCCTTAAATGAGCCTTTGCGATGCATTACGACCCTTTGCTACCACCTATGGAGCATGTTCTCTACTTTTAAATTTCAATGTGTTTCTTCAATTTGTTAGTGTTATTAAGCCGGGTTTTAGGTGAAGTTCGCACAGGTGGGTCACGTGATTGTTTTTCACTTGTTCGGTTTCGGTTCAACTTCTAGTGTTTTGGTTGTGAGCGTGCGATTGTTTGAAAATAAACAATTAATTATCAAAGTTCGATACTTAAAAGTGTCCAACTGTAATTGAAACTATTTTTTGTGACGACTATTTACAGAAATTAATTTTCGAAAATAAGTTACATTCTATTGTAAATACAGACGACTCTTTGGTTGAAGTCATTCATAAATCTTAACATCTCTTCTAAAATTCATAAATGATTCTTAAATATACATTGCGTCTACTCCAATTGTTTAACAATAACTAAAATTATTTGACAAATAATTGAAATTTTGTAACAGAAGCATTAGATAAGTTATTCGATGTTTGCGCAAATCAAATTAATAGATAGACATTAAAATTTCCTTATCCCTATAGAGAGAAGATTAAAAGTAAATTAACTAAAACTAATTAAGTACGTTATTAAGATTAAAGTAAATAATCTAATTTCGGGCTATAAAAATACAGAAACTGATAATAAGGAAAATTATACATAATAATTGTCGCCTGCGACAATTATTATGTATATTTCCGGACCGATACGACCTTCAAACCTTCAAGAAAAGAGCGTACTCCTATCTCAAAGGCCGGCAACGCACTTGTGACTCTTGAGTTGCAGGTGTCCATGGGCGACGGTAGTCACTTACCATCAGGTGACCCGTGTGCTCGTTTACCCCCTATAATATTATAAAAAAAAATACAAAATACTGAGCGGTGCGGTTGTCGAGAGATCATGTCGAATAGTTCCCCGGAGCACGGTTTTAAAATATGAATGCAAAGCCTAAATGTAATTATGATACATTTGAACAAAGTCTTTTAGTTCTGCAACAAAATAGAGAGTTTTTAGTTTGCTGTGTTTCTGATAAAGAACCCATCAGAGTATTTTTTTGCAAATTCCCTACTTACCACACATACACAACTACATGTTTATCTACTAAGTGCAAGAAAACATTAATAAGTATTTCATCAGGTTAATGTAGATGCAGTTAATTGTAGCGATGCAATAGCAGTTTTTATTGCTGAGTGTTTTTTTAATCATTTTAAGTGAAATGACTACCACACGTTTCTCTATCGGTACGTAAACTAAATCTTCTTTTCGGGCAGTTTTCACTCGTTGCTTGCACCTAAAAAAATGTTACAAAAGAAAATATTAACGCCTGTGGATATCGATATCGATTGTAATATTTACAGCGACAACACTATTACCTTATAAATCCTCTCATCCTCATTTATTTTTCAAATACGTAATAAAATACCATTAGACAGTATTTATTTAGCGACTGTTAACAAATTGTACTAACCATTATTTGTCTGAAGGAAATTTTACCATAACTCCACTTTTACTTCGCCCGGATGTAAGACACACTACACAAGTTTTGAGAATGGAGAATTATATTTTAATGTTTTGAGAAAACAATGAGAATAACTATAAATTGTTAACAAAACTACAAATATTAATTCAAATTCAAATTCAAAATCATTTATTCAATTAAGACACGTAAGTGACATTTATGAACGTTAAATTGAAGCTAGAGTTAAAATCATAGATCGGCGCAAACAGACGCCACAGCATGTGCTGGATTGTCGAAGTAAATTAGGTGAAAACGCCAAAATCTACTGCCTGCTTGTGTCGATCTATAACTTCCAGTTTCCAAAATGCGTAGAGCCTTACGAGAAGAATACTGGCAAAGAAACTCATGGCCACTCTTTTTAAAAGTCAGATCTTCAGGTACAATAGTGTTAGTGTTACACGAAAGGTAAACAGGATGCAAGCTGATGCCACCTGAATTTCATTTCATTGAAATGCTCCAAAAGCTAACGTACTAAAAAATAAAAATCACTCAGTGATACCGTTGAAGGTTTGAACTTATTAAACATAGAAATGATTCAAGGTGCACATCTATCTTCATTCAGTTACAAAATCTACTGTTAAAAATAATTCGTGACTGGATAAGTGGCTAGAGTTGCAGTTGATGGAACCAAAATAATAGTATACTAAAGCATCGCTGACTAGGCCGACCAGTCACCCCAAGCAGCAGGAAAGCAGTTAGGAAATAATTAAAAGACAAGAGTTCAAATGAACTTGTCATTATAAAATTGTCAATTGACATTGAAAATTAAACAGATGAAGAGAAAGCTCTATATGAGAAGGCGGGATAGAAATAGCCACCATATTATTTTTGTGCCCGTTTCATAAAAACATGTTTTATGAAACTGGCCTATTTTAGTCCACAGCTGGACATAGGCCTCTCCCAATGTGTGCTATAGCACCTGGTACCCCGCCTTTCGCATCCAGTATATCGCAGCTACTTTCCTCAGGTCATCGGTGGGAGCCGTTCTACCTTCCGTTTACCGATTCGCGGTCTCGCCTCTAAGACCCGTTTGCTCCAACGGCCATCGGTCCTTCGGCATACGTGGCCGGTCCATTGCCAGTTAAGCGTACTTATTCTGTATGTTTCTTTTGTCTGATGTTTGTTTGATGTCAAACGATACAAAAATGCCCCTCGTGATCGTGACGATTAAATAGTAGTTGCGACTATCTGTCGTAGTTACAATAAAAATGTCCCAAAATCTTCTTTACTTCACATCCATGGTGTACAGTAAAAAAGCACGTAGAAGCGACTGGGCGACTGCTGTGCAAACGACAATCGTTCGTCGACACAGTGACGATAGATAGTAGTTATGATTGGAATAGCTAGAGACCAGACAGCCATTCAACGCTAAAAAGCATTAAACACACACAGTGAGAATGCGCCCTTACGTCTTAAGGTGACTTGGCGACTTCTGTGCAAATGACAGGGCGATTGCCTTGACATAGTATATTGTCGTGACGATCCAGTGGGAACAGCTAGACACGGCAATCACACGGTTACAATTTTGATGACACAGTGTCGATAGATACCCAGTCGCGATAATGGGAATAGCTAGACGCGACAGCCTTTCAACGGTAAAAAAACGTTACGACGTAGTGGTAGCGCGACCTTGAATGTAAGCAATATTTTATGTATGATACAAAAAAGAAACCGTTTACCAACACATAATACCTAATTTTAGGTGAAAGGGGAGATAGAAGGGAAAATAGTAAGGTAGTATAAAATTCCCCTCAGAATTGTTCAGATAGCAGGAATGTCGGAAACCCCAAATTGTGCTAAGTATAGCACGTTTGTCTTCAAAATCATTGATATTCTATTGCCGCTATAAGTAATATATATACAGATTAATATGCTTAAACTAGAAATAATATTAAATATTACAACCAGAACTACATATTTAGTGTATTTTTGAACATTTGCTGTGTAATAATTATATAACAGCGAAGGTCACACGTGGACTTGGCGAATTCACATAACCATTGTTAACATAACTACAGAATTTAATAGTACCAGTACATAACATATTTTATTCAAATTATACATTGGTAGGTATACGACATGTTTTGGCTTCGTGCTGTCTGGATTATCAGCCTTATTCTCATGTCGATATGTCGTAAAATACAGTTATGTTGCTCCACAAGAATGGTTAGTCTAAAACTGTTTAACAAAAAATTTATCCGACTAAAGAAGAAAAAACTAAAAAGTGATCAATAAACTCGTTAGCCTATCTTAACTCTAACGCTTATGTAAATACCTAAATAAGTTTGAGTCGGCGCCAAACATACAAATAAGCAAATTAATTATTAAGTAAATTAAGTTTATGACAGCGCAGCGGCGACGCAATGGCGACGCGTCTATTTGCCGAAGTGTTTTCGAACTTAATTTTTAATTGTAGTTTTAGCGCCGACTCAAAATTATGTAGGTATTTATTTATTTATTTATCGTCGTGTAGGAGTTAACGTAAAGTCTTTCGTCGGTTTAATTTTTTGTTAAAATGTTTTATTTTTCAGTTTTTTTGTGGCTAAAATAATTAACTATAGGTCTCCGTCATGTTGTAGTATCATTAGAACTACAAATATGTGTGCTAGGTTTCAACAAAATTGGTGAAAACTTAATGGGTGAACAAGGAACAATCATTTGTCGCCTATTTTCCATCCCTAGGGTTAAAATATTTATTTGAATTCAAACAAAAAAGAATTATTGAAATCGGACTACCCTGTAAAAAGTTGTGCGTGGTCATACATAAAAAAAACGGATTGACTTGAGAACCTCCTCCGTTTTTTCGTCGGTTAAAAAGATTGGGACCTAGATTCGAACTTCTCTGGAGTGTGGGCAGTGAGTGGACTGAAGATGTCTGGAGTTACGGAACTGTAGTTCAAGTTCTTAGTAACATTGACACTGATCGCTAAGGAAAAAAGTAAAAATATCTAAACTTCTTTATAATCGTATCTGAAATAAAAAACAAATCCACAGCGCGCTATGCACGAGGTTGTAGCTTTTTCGCCTTTGGTTGATTTGGTTTCCTATTAAGTATGTAACTTTTTCAAAATAGGAAATATTATCAAATATATACTTACACTCATTAATCCCCAAAGTGCCCAATCGCCCCCTATTACGTGTGTAAGAGGACATAATAATAATACCTAATAAAAATAACTTGAGGCATCTCACACACGGCCGTCTGACCCCAAACTAGACAGAGCCGGTACTATGGTAACCAGACTGCTGATAAACATACTTATGTATTTAAAATACATAAAAAATAAAAAAAAAATTACATCCAGACACAGAACAAATGATCGTGCTCATCACACAATTATTTGCCCTGGATGGGAATCGAACCCACGACCTTAGTAGTCAGGATCACGAACCACTAGACCAACAGGTCCGTAAAGTTGACAAAATGTGGGTAGTTAATATACCTCTGCCTACTCCTTCGGCCTGTAATATACTTTTGTTTTGCAGCGAACGGTTAAATTCGATTGTTCTAGAAAACATCAATGAATCTTGTACTTGGGAATTTACATTTTTTAATTTAATATTTTCTAGTGATGTTTCTTTATAGTTTTTCAAAAAGTAACTTATCACATCTATGTTACATTGAATGTTAGTTACATTTTTGCCTTACAAAGATTCAGTCACAAATAATGCTGGCAGCTTTTTTACAAGTAAAGTAAGTTTAAAGGTAAACATTTTGAATTGCGTTGTCTATTTATTAACCGACGAAAAAAAAGGAGCTTCTCAATTCGACCGCATTGTTATATTTGATATCGAATAGGATATCTCTAATTAGTCTCTTACTCATCATGTTGCACAGTATGAAAAATGACCTAAAAAACAGACATCCCCTTTTTTTTATTCTTTTGATAAAGAATATTATTTAAAATGCACGAGTAGAACTCCCTTCTTCACTTCACCCAAATTAACTTCAAATGTCCTTAGATCCGGAGATACAATTTTTTTATCGTTTTTTCTATGGAATTCAGGAAAACCATAGAAATAGTTGTTGTTCAAAAGGCGTTCTGTTTTTATTATGGATTAATAATCCATATTATCAAAGTGTAAATTATCTATAATATGCAGTCAGTAACAAAGTTCTAGCACTTAAAATAACATGAAAAAACGATTTTAACCATAATATCGTAATTATTATTTTTTCATCAAGTCTTACTTTAGTAGGATTCAATTCTTTAATTAGACTATAGAACAGGTCCCTCTTAACAGTCCTTCAAAACCTTAAATCTTAATTCCTTGGGATTCGTGACTTATGAGGTTTTAAAGAAAGTATCCTAGTGTTGCCACCGTATTTTTTTTATTGTGATTTGATATTAAGTAAAAGTTATAGATTAATAGAAAGTAGGTTGATATCTTTTGTAAAATATAAGATTGAAATATATGAACGTAGCTAGTTTGACATTACATTGCTTGTAAAATCTTTAAAATGGAAATAAATTCCGATGAAAAGGAAAATGTGGTATGGGGAAGGGGGTGAATGTGTGAATGGTGGTGATGTGGTATGCTATACCTAAACCCTATACCTAAACATATTTTTTTGGAAGAATGGGGGTGAGGCACCATGGAGCCGAAAATAAATAAAAACTAACTTAAAAAAAATTATAATTTTTAACTTTACACATTCCACCTGCTGTTATGATAAACGGAGGCAAAATACAGTCATAACTTGTAAACGGATAGTTTTTTTACAAAAAATCCTATTGTAATTGCATGCTAGAGTCATGCCCTTTCAGTGATTAAATTAGCGTTCCTTTTTCAAATACACCCTATAGAGGGTGTTAGTGAAACGCTCCCGAAAACGAAGACAGACGATAGTACTAATGGTACCTTTGATTATGGGTCAGAAAAAAATTCGATCCTGATGGTATTTAGGTGACAAGTTTTTAACTTTACGAAACTCTATTGTCGTAATCAATTTACAAAGTTAACATTAAGACCAATACGTTGGAAACAATATTATTAAGAGGTATGTGGAATTGCGATCGTACGTCCAGAACTGCGCTCCACACTCGCGCCTGTTGCTTTATATAGGCATCGATCGCTCCAACTACCCTATACTACAAATTTAATAGCGAAACTAGTTTCAAGTAAATCAAAATGTAAATAGTTTAACAAAATCAACCAAATTCGTTAGACAAATCAAATCACATTATAAAAATATAGGTGTGACAATATGGGCGCGCCGTCATATATATATAATAAGTTAGTCACAAATAAATCACAAATTGGTGCCAATTCTGTTGTTACAAAACTCACCAAACTAGACTAAAAATCATTAAAATTTTGTTTAGTCCTGCCAAATGATGTTTCGTATTCTGACAACGTAGGATTAAACTAATTTTAGTTTGACAGCACTAAAATTGGTTAAGTTACTCAACTTGGTCCAAATTTACTCATTTGCTATTCTGTTGTACGTTTTATATGTCTAAAATTGGGAACGTCACACTAAAATTAGACGACATATAAATACATGCCGACTAACTTTAGTGATAAAAAGATCTTTGAATTTTTGGATAAAAAGTAAATTAATAGTATATTTTTTTATACGATGAATATCGAATATGTGATTTTGGCTTTGTTCGCTTTGGCAGAAAGGTATGTATATTTTAAATTCATTATTTAATAAGAGTGCTTACTGTTTACATTAAAACTAAATAATCATCAATTCATGACCTAATGAAATTATCAAGAGAGAATAAATAATTGAGAAAAACGTACGAGACAATAATTCCAATCCGTTTGAAATGGTACAGAAAAACTAGCAGAAACTTTTTAGGCTCTACATCTAAAGCTTTTCATCTACTAAATTATCTCGATAAAGGCTTCATCCCTTATACATCTAAAGGTTTGCTTGGTTTGCCCATAATACAAACGTGGTGTACCTCATGTACTCATATGTAAATAGATAGAGGTGCAATCATATAATCTACTTATATAGGTTCCTATATAATGTTTTTCTAGTTTTATTTGCACTCCCTTTTTTGCCCAAGGAAGTTATCAAGCTCCTGTAGGGCAAGACATTTTCATTGCACTCAGTCAAACTTCTGTGAGCAGGTGCATTGCAAAAACATCAGATGTAATAGTGGAAGAGTTAACACAAAACATTTTGTATTTTTTTTCTTATAATCCTGCTCATCAATTTTAACAATAGATATAGATTTATATATATAAATTCATAGATAAATTGTAAATACATTGTAATATTGATTGGTATTGATGAAATTTTCAGTTTTCAAGAATTGTTCAATATGCCCAACACCATAGGTGCAGTAGATGGGACACATTGCAATAGCTAAACCACCAATAACTCACTCTACTGCACCTGAAAATCTGTTTTATAATAGAAAAGGATTTTACAGTATTAACTGTCAGATTGTGAGTATAATCCACATTAATTATAATAATTACTTTAATAAACTGTAATAATAACAAGGTAGCTGGGATAGACTGGATGCAGGTGAGAGGCCTATATCCAAAAGTAGACTGCAATAGCTTATTGATTGATTAACTGTAATTAACATACTTTCACCGGGTTCAAAATAATAAACTACCTACCTACGTAAATCCTAAATTTTAATTTACTGCAACCTATGATCTTATCTGTGCCTATATTGAGTGAGATTAATGTTTTTTATTATACTAGCTGTTGCCTGTGGCTTCGCCTACTTAAATTTTGAAAAATACATCAGAAGGGCAGGCTAGCACAGACCATCTTGGGCATAGCTTCTGTACTAGCAATATCTGGGTAATTACTTCAGAAGGGCACGGCACGATGCACAAAGATGAACTCTTTGGGCATAGTTTCAGTACGGGCAGTATCTGGGTAAACTTTTGTTGTTTTCTGAACTTCTAAGTAGTTTTATGGCGTTACATGCAACCTTGCCTTCAATAATTGTTATGCTAGTCAGAAATAATTTGGAAATGTGCAATGGACGGCTTAAAACAAATTTCATTGTGTACATCACCATCGCTGCCTTCATTACCAGCCAGAGCGAACTGTAATAATCATTTTAGCATGTTGCACCCTCTTTAACATGGTTTTTGAGTACTTCAATTAATTAAAACTATAATTTAGATCATTTTTGCAAAACAAAATTATAATGATTGTATTTCTACATTTCCAGATGATAATGAAAATGATGTGGATGAGGACAATGATGATTCTAATATTTTGCAAAGAGGACCCAGGTTTCTTGATACGGACATGGCATATTCAGGAAAAACTGATTCAAACACATTTAAATTAAACTACTAGTAAATGTTATTTTAATTAAAGCTTTGTTTTTATTACTAATATAATCCTCAATTAACATTTTTCACAACAAATTTTTAACATGATATAATAATCAACTCAACAAGAAATCCTGGAATGGAGGCAGTCCCTATGATATCTAGTATCTTTCACTCTATATCCGTAAGCTCAGATCCAGTTGGTCCTTCTTCTTTGGCCTTATTGAATCACAGATTTTACGCCCCTTTGTCTTCACTTTTGCCCTCCATAAACTCTAAATCTAGACAAAAATAAATCACAAGGTATTAGTATAAGCATATTATGATATGAGGAGTTACTAGAGTCAATCTGGGCACTACCACTCTCATAATTGGCTTTAAGTAGCAGTATGATTCATTAAAAAAAACTTCAAGTTCTTCGGTCCATTTTCTTTTTTCTATGGAATTATGCAAGCTTACATAGTGATGGTAACTGTTTATCATCAGGTAGCCTGTGTATCTGTTTATTAATCAATCTCATAAATACTTATGAGACCTTTCACATACTCAAACCATATCATGTATTTTGTATTAATTCTGATTTTAATTGATTTTTTTATATTTACTTATTCGTGAACGTACGGTATATCCTCAAACGCCTCTTCACGACATTTTCAAGACAGTATGATCAAATATATTATACTCAAATTATTGAAAATTACTTATGCTTTCAACAAACAACACTTACATGCTGCCATTGCTGTACAGTGGTTACAGAAGTTATTACATTACAGCTTAGTTTGTAGAACTAGTTCGATAACCATGCTTGAAATTCCTTTACGTTTTGATTTGCCTATTGACCTGAAAAAAATTAAATTGACATGGTGAAAAATGTCATTAAAAAATTTAAAGATTATCTTCCTCTATTGTTTCCATACAAAGGTTGTCTGGAAGACATCGCTTTTAGCGATAAGACCGCCCATTGTACTTGCCGCTTAGTATGTTGGTACTAAACTGTGTTAATTTCTGTCTAACTGTGGTGTACAATAAAGAATGTTTTATCTATCTATCTATATAAAGGGAGTACAAAACAATATTGTAACGAAATTGTCTCAATGTTATGCTATGTTATGTTATGCAAATACAGTAAAGACATAAAAGAGTAGAACAATAAAACAATTCAACAAACAAAATTACTTGGTAAATAAAACAATGAAAAATTTCTTACCTCTCGCCATTTCTAGGTTATTGTTGATGCGTTTCACAAGTTACAATTTTTTCTATTATTCTCCTTCATCGTGATTGATTTATTTATTTATAACTTTAGACTTATTTAAAAAAATAAGTTTTTTATATTTATTTGGGATATGTCAGCTTGACTTGCACAGATTCATTATTAGCTGTTAATTAGGCAGATAACAAAAAAGGATATACAGTGGGTTGCCAGCTATGTGAACTCAGTAGAACAGTATTTACTAAGCTATGAGCTGGAAATATGACACTTTGTTCGGTACATAATTATAATGTTCGTAAACAAACATTAACATGCATTTAAAAAACCTAAAAATGTTGTTTCAGTAGATTTTATTCTTTCACTCTTTGTCATTCATTCTTTACTTTTAAGTAGCAGCAACACTCTCGTACTTAACTTTTAGTTATGTCAGATTCAAATATAGTGCTGTCCTAATAAGAACTAAATTTAATTCAACGAACCAAAGAATACCAAGTTCGATATCTCTTGACTAAAATAAAAGATTTGTAGTGAAATTTTAGTTAAGTGTGGTGAACAACAGAATTGGCACCATTATATCTTAAAATTATTGAGATAGAGAGAACTAAAATTTTTGACAACCCTGTAACCATAGAAATTATATATTAACTCCAAGATCCAAAGAGATTAGGGTCTAATTTTTTTATATAATTAGCAAGATATCAAACAACTTTAGTTATCATGGTTTTGAATCCAACTATGGCAAAATACTACAGTAAAAAAATAAAAACTAAAAACCTTTTATTCAAAATATCTATATAATATATTTAATGGATTTTAAAACAAATAGTTTCGTACATCATATGCCCGCGTAAAACCTACATACACGTATACTAGTAGATTACATATTTTTTTTTTTACTATAGATTTTAATAATTTACTAAATACCAAGAATAATTAAAAAAAAATCGTATCTTTGAATCTAATTACATTTGACCTTCGGGTGTTCTACTCGTGCATTTAAAATCAGTTTATTTATCGAATGAATGAATAAAAAGGGGATGTCCGTTTTTTAGGTCATTTTTCATACTGTGTGTTGGTCAACAATGCGCTGTGACGGATCCAATGACGTCACAAACTTACCACATATGCTATTACGTATATCACCGGAGTTAGACGGTGCATATTGCATATGTTAGGTTTATTTATTATCTAACTATAAATAGGTGTCTCTGCGGGACAAAATTCGTAACAAAGTAATCCGACAACCGACATTGAAATAACTCAAAGAATCAGCAAGCTGAACTGGCAGTGTGATGGCAGTGAACTGACTGTTGTTATGTAACTTTTATAATTAATCTGGTAAACAAAACAGTTCTTAATGGGACCTATTTATTATACTGCTAAATAAAAAAGTTTCAACAAATTTCAACTTTCTAGGTCATCTGGAAATGGGTTAGGTTTTTGAAGTGATAACTTCTAAAGGGAGGGTAAACCGCTTCGTTACGTGGCGTGTAAGTTGTCACTTCTGTCGGGCGTCCCGAGACACACACGTTTTTTTTTATCTACAGATTTATATGTTAGTCAGTAATAAAAATACCGAATTTTAGACTTTAATATCTAAATAATAGTTTGAGAGGTATTTAAGAAATTTGGGGTTCTAGACAATCTAAGAGGTTTTAATAAATAAACCAGATTTCATGTTTATGTTAAATAGATTTTGAGTTATTAAGGGGTCAAAAGTGGCTCCAAATGGTTCGTGTAATATAACGCACGGCTCTTACGTCGCCAGTGTCTTTTTCTTGGCTTGAACTTCACGTGACTAGATGATGTCAGTGCTTTGTAAGCCAATGTTACACAATTGACAGTGGGAGAGCCATGCTTCGGCACGTATGGGCCGGCTGACCGGAGTGATAACACGGCCTCACAGGCAACCGGCAGTGAAGCAATGCTTGCATTGCTTTTCGCCGAGTGAGTGCGGTTACCGGAGGCGCACCATCTTATGACTTTTAAGTTGCAGGTGCTCATAGGCGGCGGTAGTCATTTACCATCAGGTGACCCGTCTACTCGTTTGCCCCCTATACCATAAAAAAAAATGTTATTAATAAGGACAGATTTACACAACATGCAAAACTTTTTTGCGATAAGAAAGGAAAAAACAACATTTAAATTATGGAGAAGTTTGACTTTGTTCAATTGTTAAAAGATGCTTCAAAACCAAAACGTGCCACCTAAAAGAGTCTATGGTTTGTTTATATTTAGTTAAATACCCATTGAGTTTAGGTAATTTGTCCGTATTCTAGAACCTGTTATACAACAAGCTGTTGTTATTTTGGTAATACGTCCCGGACTTTTAATAAAATTAAAATGTTGATAATTAAACAGGGTGTTAGTAAACGCTCCCGAAAACGAAGACTAACGTTAGTTAGTACTAATGATACATTTGATGATGGATCAGAAAAAAGTCTATCATATATAAATATGATAATAATATAATATCTAGAGACTAGCTTCCTATCCGGTATCCGGAGGCCGGATTGCAGCCGCTTACAGCGCTTACAGCTTACAGCTTACAAAAGCGGAGAATTCTGACGTAATGTCGTTAGGTGGAGGCGGGGTCTCAATAAACGTGACGTTCGCGACTTTTTTCTTTCACTTCATTGTTCATAACTTTTTTCATTCTAAAAGTTTCTCTTTAGGTAAACGTGATATTTTGCTATTTTTAAGTACTTACAGCATTTTCAAGTAAGAAAGTTATCGTTTTCAAATACTTTAACTTTAATTCTTGGTTCAAATCAGAGGCATTAAATGAATATCTTAAGGTTTTCTAGCGTATCTGCCTACCCCTGACGGGAATAAGGTGTTCGCATATGTAGGTATTTAAAGCCGCAGGAATCATATCACTATGATCTATTTTGACTGGCCTGTTGTTCTAGTAGTTAGCGACCCTGACTGCTCAGCCAGAAGTCGTGGGTTCGATTCCCACACAGGACAAATAATTGTGTGATGAGCATGATCATTTGTTCTGTGTCTAGGTGTAATTTATCTATTGTATGGATTTATTTAGAAATATATAAGCATGTTTATCAGCAGTCTGTATACCATAGTACAGGGATGCCTAGTTAGGGATCAAACGGCCGTATGTTAGATGCGTGAAGTTATTATTATTATCATCTATTGTACAATGGATTTAGTGTAGTCTGAACTTTTGCATGAATGTCCAGGTTAATTGCGGTCGGCGTCTTTATACTTTCCTACGAGAATAAAGTACTAAATGTCAATGTCAACACACAGCTTACTATTAGGTCAAGCTTCAGACAAGTGTTCAGGACGGGTAAACAGTCGCTCTTAGTCACCATCTTTTCAACTGCCTAAAATTCTGTAGTGTGCCAGATAGCAGCTGCTGGTTTGGCCGAAAATGCTGTTTGTATCTTGTATAAACAATGACTAAGCCCACGTTGGGCGCCAGAGGTTGAGACAAGAGATAATTGTACAAAATCTTATATGAGAATCTCTTTACACTTATATTAATGAAAACTTAAGTTAAACTACTTACTTTAAGTAATTTTTTTGGAAATGAACTTTGATAATGCCATCGATGTATACAAGGTCTCTCGTAAGTAATGAATAACCCGTTAATTTTGAGGTAGCCCTGGTGCCAGGCTATAAGAAAATCACGTGTTCATGTCAGGGTTGTCAACAGTGTGAAAATGGTAAACACTGAACAAAGTTTTGGTGCTTTGCTCATTAATTCTGTTGCCATTTCAACAAAAGAAGGTGTTTCTTGCTAGTCTTTTTTTTTGTATCGTACTCCTGGAGACTTGTACTATTTTATTCAATTACTATTTTGGGCGTTATTAATGTGAAACATTATCAAAATTAACATTTCAAGGATTTGTTATATAATTTTCTTTATTACGTTGAGTTTTAACCTTTGACTGTGATAAAAAAGTAGTGTAAAAATCAGCAATAGAATCAATAATAATAATAATATTTTATTTTATTTCATCTCCACAAATTACATCATGTTTACAGCATTCAGTTGACAAGATTTTCGGTTTCGAATTCGTAATTTGTGGGAGATCTGGAGTCTAAACTAAGCCGAGGCCTGTACTATAGATCTCAAGATAATAGAATCAATGAGCAAAACCTGAATTAATGAAAAAAAATTCTTATAGCCTTTCACCAGGGCTACCTCAATTAAAGGGTTATCCATTACTTACCCTGTATGATAATGATTTAAATTAGTTGCATCTATTGACTGAACTAACTACGTCATATGCTAGTATCCTGAACACATCATACTTCAATCGACGCTACGTTTGAGCCAATGACCCCAGTTACCTTTCGTTATCGGGCCTTGAGCCCTTGACTCCTGCCCACGGGAATTACCCTCAACGGAGAAGTAGTGAACTAAGCAACTTCATTTAACCTTCACACAAATCCCATAATCAACCCCTTGCTTTTATATCCCAAGAGACTACCATTAGGAGGACGCATTGCAATTTAGAGGTGTAAATAGATCCGTATTAAGGGCATACATCACATATGATATTATTATCATATATTTCGAAAACTATTATTCGAATTCTTGTTCATTTACGTAATACATAGGCTGCACTAAAAGTATCGGGAATGGAATATTTCCACTGTTTCTGTCATATTAAAATCTTTTTAATTGAAAACTCCTTGGTTTTAAAAATCGAATACCATTTATTTATTTAAAAAAAGATTCTCGGTCTTATCACAAGGTTTTGTAAAATTTGTTTAGTCGTTGAGAAAATGGAATTGACTCGAGAAAATTCAAGAGCGATGATTTATTATGACTTTCGAAGTGGTTTAACGCAAGAACAGTGTGTTGACCGGATGATTTCTGCATTTGGTGATGAAGCCCCATCCAAAATCACAATTTATCGCTGGTTTGCTGAATTTCAACGTGGACGTGTCAAGCTCAGTGATAATCCCCGTCAAGGTCGTCCAAAAACAGCAGTCACCCAAGAAAACGTTGATGCTGTGCGTAAGCTGATTGAGGAAGATCGACATGTGACATACCGCAAAATTCAGGCAACTTTAGACATTGGCATGAGTCAAATACAAATAATCTTGCATGAACAATTAGGTGTAAAAAAGTTGTTTTCCCGATGGATACCGCATTCGCTCTGTGAAGAGCAAAAAGCGGCTCGCGTTACTTGGTGCGTCAGAACTCTCGAAAGATTCCACGCAGGATCCTCAAATGCTGTATACAACATCGTATCAGGTGACGAATCCTGGATATAAGCGTATGAACCCGAAACAAAAAACCAGTCACGAGTTTGGGTGTTCGAAAATGAGTTAAAGCCAACAAAAATTGTTCGTTCACGGAGTGTTGCAAAAAAAATGGTGGCCACGTTTGTCTCCAAAACTGGCCATGTTGCGACTATTTCTCTTGAGGGACAAAGAACGGTTAATGCAGAATGGTATGCTAGCACTTGTTTGCCACAGGTCGTTTCTGAACTCCGTAAAGAGAACTGCAACCGCCGCATCATCCTCCATCACGACAATGCGAGTTCTCACCCCGCGCACAGAACAAAAGAGTTTTTAAAGCAAGAAAACATTTAGACTTAATTATTAGACCATCCGCCGTACAGCCCCGACCTAAGCTCTAATGATTTCTATACTTTCCCTAAAATAAAGAATAAATTGCGTGGTCAGAGATTTTCATCACCTGAATAAGCTGTGGACGCCAACAAAACGGCCATTTTGGAGACCCAACTTCCGAATGGAATGGTTGCTTCAATGATTGGTTCCATCGTATGGAAAAATGTGTCAAATTTCGCGGAGAATACTTCGAAAAGCAATAAATACATTTTTAAATAGTAATGTTGTGTCACTTCCTTGATTCCCGAAATTTTCAGTGCCGCCCTCGTAAAACTATTTAAAACGTTAATGGCTTCTATAAGAAATACGTATACATTATTAGGCGAAACTTTTCTTCTGAACTTAAAAGAGAAGTGCAATGATGGTTCGAATAAAGAAGATTTTTTTTGGCTGTAATATATTCTCTAAGCCTGAGAGAAAACCTAACATTGATATTAATTTTCCTTGGGAGTGTCATTATTTGGTCTTTATTTATATGACAAATAAACATGTCGATATTGTTGTTATTGATAGGAAACGACCCGTTAGCTCACAGACCGCATGCCGCGTTCCAATAAACAAAAAAAGATTCGTTTTGCTTACGGAAGGTAAAATTTGCGTTGAAAATTCAAAGCACACAGAGTGATGACAGGTAGAGTGAATGAATATGCATTAGTTTTGTATTCTTTGCGTTAATTATTAAACCTACGTCATGGGCCCATCGACATAGTAGATCGAAGTTACGCTGCATCGTCATCTGTGCCTCATACAGATTTTTGTGAGCACTAATAAGGCAAGTGTCGTCAGCAAACTGGTACACGGAGCCGTTGGGGAATATGTTACACATGTCATTAACGTACAATAAGTAATATAATAATAACTTTATTTCATAAGCACAGGTATACATTAATTGTTGGAGACTCCTTTTAAGCATGTAGAATGCCTGTGCCAGGAGCCTCCGCTCTTCCGTACCTACCTTACTATACCTATGAATGCCATGAACATAAACTCCGTACCGAGAAATTAACAAAAATAAACTAAAGAATAAAAATAAAATAAAATAAATATGCGTTTACAAAAAAAAAACACGAATACACATCTACCCTACCCAAAATACACCTTTTGTTTACAGTTTGTTCGTTGATATGTTGACTCAATCAATGAAAATAAATAAAATTGAAGTAGGTATCAGTTTGTAATGTCAAAATAAAGGGTTTTTTTACAGTCATTTACACGATACCTATGCCTAAAAATCAGTTCTTTTTTCTTTTATTTTGTCTATCTGTCCGTTTGTTCCGGCCAATCTCCAGAACGGACCGACCACTAAGGACCATCACTAGCAGGTAGTTGGTGTGGTTAGTATTTGGATATTTATTTATAAGGAGTAACTTAGGCTACCTTTATTTTGGAAAAGGAATTAGGGTTCCGCGCAAAATATATAAATATCTAATAAGTATTTGGTCGGCCCAAGAACTGAGTCTTGTGCTGTGCCTTTGTCGGTTGAAATCATCGTACTTAACGAACCAGCTACGCTTACTGTTGTCTGTCGATTAATGTGGTAATTTTTAAACAATTTTAATAACGGACCCATATACCATTTTGCTGCATTTGAAAAAATAGTGTATTGTAATTTAAAACATCAAATGTTTGCTGAAATCAATGAAGACAACAAGCACGTGTTCACGTTTGTCCAGGTGCTTGTTGACCTCATTGGTGAAGTTCGATAACAAGTTGGATGTGTTTTTGTTTTTTTGGAATCCAAATTGCTTCGCGTTTATAATACAACTAGCAGCGCCCCGCGGTTTCACCCGCGTAAGTCCCGATCCCGTGGGAATATCGGTATAAAAAGTAGCCTATGTGTTAATCTAGGTCTTCAACTATCTATATACCAAGTTTCATCGCAATCGGATCAGTAGTTTTTGCGTGAAAGAGTAACAAACATCCATACATCCATAGATAGATAGATAGATTAACTCTTTATTGTACAAAACATAAGAAATTATACAAGACTGCATATACATAATCTTACTAACTATAAACCTTGTATAATTGGCGGCCTTATCGCGTTCTGCGATCTCTTCCAGGCAACCATTGGATGGAAAGAGAGTTTTTGGATGGCAAGAGGAGTTGCAGTGTATAGTTGTTTAAAAATGATATCATATTATATATAACACATCCATACATCCATACATCCACACATCCATACATCCATACATCATCATAAACTTTCACGTTTATAATATTAGTAGGATTATATGTTAAAAACTTGCTTATTTCATAAGTACTTTTCAATTATTTTGATACATGATAATATAGTAATTGGCCTGTAGTTATTTACATTTGTATATAAACCATTCTTGTGTATAGGTCTTATTATTGCGATTCACACAGGTATACAGTACAGGGACGACAGGTATTCCACAAGCTGTCAGCCGGTATCGGCAATTTTAGGACCTAACATATTATGTACATTTTGAAACAACCGACCGTGTCGAAGGAGTGCGGACGATTGAAGAAATTTTCCATCGTGTTATAGTCATCATTGTTTATTCAAATGTTTTAACAACTATAACAGACATACTTTTGGCTGGCGTATTTCGTACGGACGACAGGGGTTGGCGCATGGCGGGAGGCTGTCACAAACACGCGCAACAGGTAGATATTCGCATTTTGTTATGTTCACCGGCTGCCAACAAGACTGTCACACACAAGTCTGTCCACAAAGTAGGGTGAATAATATGTTTAAATTTAGTTCGCTCTTAAATTGATTTGGCAGTTTGAGGCCGCTTTCTACATTTGCTATTGTATATATTATGTGATCGTGTACACGTTATCTTTTATAAAACACACAAGTATTCTTAAACACACATATTCCGAGATGATGTTCACGTATCCTTAACACTAATCGTTATTTATTTAAATGTTGTAAATCTATATTCTATAGTATTGAGATCCTTAAATTATCATATTTTACTTGAGTTTGGAATTCTAAGAATTTTTAATGTGACTTCAATTAACAAGTGGGCTTATATTAACATTTTTCTCTAAAGCTTCTTAAAAAAAGCAAAACAAATGAGCATAAAATATGTATAATTACCTAAAGCACCTAACTTTAGCAAAACAATAACAAAAGAAAACTAATACTAGTTTCCTAGGTTTTCAGTTTCAAATGATTATATTTTAAATTAATGTAGTTAATGTCACTAAGCAGTTTTAATGAAACTCAAAACACTCCAAGATTGAGATAAAAGCGATAAACGTGAAGAACATGGATCTGAGCTCACCAGACCACAACACGTCGTAGTACCGAAATCCGACCTCGAACCAAATATTATACTACCCTTCACATCATCAGTCAACATCCGTTCGAAAGTTTCATGTACAAATACATACTCGCCACGAAGCTTAGCAGAGGGCTCACCCTCTTTGGCGTACATTTTGAATAGCGGATGTTGAACCATTGGCTAGGTCTGATAATATTTCAGGCCTAAATCAACCAAAAATTTTAGGATAATATTACAAATTAAAATTATCAATAGTTATTGTGGCATATACATTAGGTATCATTAAATTTTAATTTTTTAATAACATAAAAACAAATACTCAAATTACTATTATTAGATATTATTAAAATTGTTTTCATTTTTATTCGAAAAATTCCTTCATATTATAAAATAGATTTTGAATCAGCCACTTTTTAAGAACTGCTTTAAAAACCTTACTGTTTAATTTTTTATGTCTAATGGTGGATGTATGGCTCACAACAAACTCACAACAAATTTATAAAAATTTAAAAAAAATAAGGGGGCTCTTGAATATTTAGTTTTATTTCATCTATATATTAGTACGTTAAAAAAAAATCTATTGTAAATTCTCTTAAAAATAAGAAAATTTCGTAAACTTAGGAACGTAAGATTTGGCATACTTAAAAGTTTATGCATAGAAAAAAGCTAAATAAATAAATAATATATGTTGACCTGTCATGGTACGTAAGCCTATACAATGACAGTTCAACTTATAGTGGCCAAGAAATCAATCAAAAATTCATTATGGTCGAAATTCTACCACCAGGCAAACTCTAGTTTATATTATTTGTAGTTATAGCGACTATAGAAATACCCACCTACTCTGTGAAAATTTCAACTGTTTGCCTATTACGGTACATGAGATACAGCCCGCGGACTGACAGACGGACATAGGAGCTAAGTAATACGTTCTTTCTTCTTAGTATAAGTTCCATAGGCAGTTTGGCACCCTTTGGGTAGATACGGAACCCTCATAACTCACAAAAAAGAAGCTTATCTGCGGCACCGAACGTATCGCAAAATGTTAATCTTTCGCCAAAGTTACATATTTTTCCAAGATCACGTCAAAATCCATATATAAAAACAGTTTATAAATAAAACAATATAGTTATCAGTCACGAACACAAATGACGTAATCACAACGGGTGGTGGTGTCAGGTGCCTGTATCGAGTGTTACCGAAGATTGCCCCCGTACCGGACCGTCGCGCGTCTGGAGGGTGGCCACTGATTAGCGGACTCGTGTAACATTAGAAATACGTGTACAACCGCCGATAATACGATATCTTTACTCAGTTCTAGATTTACATACTTTTGTTTTGTTTGTTAACTTACTGATAGAATCATCTGTAGATTAATCGCTCGATTAGTTTGTCTTTCAGTTTCACTATAGAGCGATAGAAACATCAAATTTCATTACGATTAATATAATGTTATTCGCTTTCATCAGAGCTTGCCTATTTTCTGCGGATGGTAAATAGTCTCGTACATTGAATAATAGAATAAAAACAATTTGAAATTCTCGTTTGTTCAGTTTGTACCTTATCGTAATTACATGCATCGGGTCCTGACACAATTGCATCTTATTCATTTTGAATAGAATTTGACTTTATTAAGTTGGTCGTCGGTAAACGTTTCTGAATGACAGCAATAGATGTAGGGAAGGTTAGCCTTTGCAAATTAGATGGTGGTAAATATCAGTTTTTACTTTTTTTACGAATTTTGTTTGTAAATATGACCGTAAATATTAACAAAATAAAGTTAAGCGGCAGTAGCGTAATGGCGTCGGGCTTAGGATCACGTGGATTCGGGTTCGAACCCCAGCCAGTGCACTACCCATTCCTAAGACAAGCTAAAAGCTTGGCTGGACGGGTTAACAAGAATACTAGTAATGTGTGATCCACATTGCTATAATTCTTAAAAAAAGAATGGTTGTCTGTAAAGTCGGTTTACGAACGATAATTGGACGTAGATACTCAAAAAGGATCCAACCCAAAATTACACTTTTAAGATAATGAAGATTGAAGTTTAAATTGTATTTGCTTATTGATGTTCTATTTTTTGATTTTGTTGCTTTGGGACATATTTCTTTAAAAAGGACAATAAGTTTTTTTGGGAATAAATAAATATTTTTAGAAATATTTAAGTAAATGTAGGGTTGGATCGTTTTAGCTAAAAGACATTTTCAATGATGCTTAGCTCATTTTTTATTTTGCAGTAACGATCCAACATTTCAAATTGTTATGTAATTATAGGCTAATGTAATAAAACAGTAAATTTTTGAGAGATTTGTAAAAAGTTAAAAATTTTTAGGGATCAGATGAAACATCAACTTTAAATTAATTAATAGTGGCACAAAATCGTTTCTTGATAAAACTATATATAAATCTAATTAATTAATTTATTTAAAGTAATATACTCATTTATTAAAAGCGATCCAGGTGGATTGGATTATTTTTAAGTTATAAATTGTTGACCTTTTTAAATATCGTAAATTTTTTCTATAATGATCCAAGAAAGTTGGATCGTTTTTGCGAAATTAAAATAAAAACCTGTCATGGAAGTGGGTTGGTACCCCATATTAATAAAAAGGTCAAATTAATACATTTTGACTAGGGTGTTTTTACTAATACAAAATATAGATCCTATGTACTAATTTGGCATATTCAGCTCATTTTCGACCATACTGTGGGTTGGATCCTTTTTGCGTATCTACGTCCAATTAAACGTGATAACGTCATAAGGAAACCTACACGTCACAAGCCGAATGCTTAGGCCGATCGTGCCTCTATCGCTTGTTCCGCGCTCTCGCTTGCACGCTCGGCTCAGGCGGAACGTGACAACGAGTCATGCTTTTTCATGCGTGCAGCCGGCGTCCATCGATTTATAAGACGTTATCACGTCAAAAATGAAAATTATTTTGCAGAGTAGTTTTAAGAATCAGCTCTCGATCTTTTTGTCTATAACTTTCATTGAAATTAATATCAATGCGATTTCTGAGTCAACGATTTGATGTCAATGCCACGTTAAATAAGTTATTCTGTTAATCTTTTTATTCATGCAGCTATCAAGACTAATGTCTAGTTTGAAGTAGCGTGTTTTGTCACGTTTTGAAAAACGTATAGAATAACGTGAGAATATGTGTACGTAGGTTCGGGTATGTTGCAACTATGAACGACACTACTATGTTGAATGTTAATACACACTAATTTGGTGTCTAGAGATTAATCAACTTCATGATACTTTTAGTTATATGATGTAATTAGAATTATAATACCTAAAATTTCTTTTTATGCATTTTAAACAAATTTCGCTCACTTCGAAATGAGATATATAGAAATCTTGAAGTTTGTATGTAGAAGTGCAGAGAGCTAAAATTTTTAATCTAATGTAATAAAATGGCTACAAGAAGCTACAGGCTCCCAGATTATGTTGACCTGATATTGTACGAAAAATCTATAAAATGACCATTCAAGTAGGTATATGTATATAGTATCTATACAGTGTACTGGTTAATGATGTGAAATTAAACAGTTAAAACTCAATTAATTATGATCGAAATTCAACCACCAGGTGATCTTTAGTATAAATTAAAAGTAAATGCACACATACAATCACATCTGTAATCCCAAAGGGAGAGAGAAAGAGAGAAGAGAAGAGGCTTAATAAACACCCACATTTTGTCTACTATAATTTGGGAACCATCTGCCGTCGACCGAGCACTTTGGGAATTTAAAGGTGGGGAAATTGGGAATATATGAAAAGGGTTAGGAGGAAATGCAATGGAAGGAAAGGCTCGATGTCAGGGTCCTATAGCAGTAGCTCGAAGTGACTGTTACTGGGAAGTCCGAGTCCTCTTACACACGATGAATTCATTGTAAGAATTATAAACTCATTGGAATATTTATTTTGTTGATACTCCTGTACTGCTTTACGCCATAGTTTACAAATTCCGATGGGAAGAAATCGTGCTAAACACATGAGCAAAGAACTGGAAAAGAGTTGTCACATTGCCGGTCACAATTTGTCGCGATAGTTAACAAAGTCTAGGCGAATAGTAAATCTTGTGACAAAACACTAAAGTGCAAATTAGACCGCATGGAAAAGACACACGACGCACAAAATGTTGAGAGCTTTGCTTGGAGACTTGTACTAAGAGTATCATTTGATGGCAGTAACTATAGGTAGATATGTTTTTCATTATCAGATAAATAAAACATTGCAACTTATTGCTATTTGCCACCATAAACTTAGCCGCTTATAACCGCATGGCGCCGGCTACAAGAATAAAGCTAACAAATCGTATTCAGTAAGTAGCTTTGCTTAATTAACAAAGGATGTTGATGAAAACAATTTTATAGTGATTTTTCACTATAGATATATATAGCTTAGATATTTTTTATTAGTAGCCATACTTAGGCCTTTCTAAATATTTCTAAAAATAAGTGTCTTCAACATTTGACGTCCCGTAATTGAAGCAATAATTATCAAGCTTACATACATTTATCGTACTAATATTGTAACCGTTAAAGTTTGTGAGGATATATGGATGTTTGTTACTATTTCACGCAAAAACTACTGAACCGATTGCGATGAAACTAGGTATGTAGATAGCTGGAGACCTGGATTAACACATAGGCTACTTTATATCCCGATATTCCCACGGCATGCGGACCGGGACTTACGCTGGTGAAACCGCGGGGCGCAGCTGGAAAGGAGTAAATTGAAATATGGTAATAAGTTCTTTTTAATCATCCTGAATAACGATACTGAGATATAAAAGTCTAATTAACTTACCTTTATAGTGAATTCATACCTCACACATTTCACTAATAAAATAACAAGTCTGGTTGTAAAACAAAATGAAAAAAAAAATGTCTTATTTTCATTTATAAACATTGTTTGGTCTAGATCGAGATCACACATTTTAATTGCAAATACCATAAAATAGATTTTCCAAGTCATATAACTACAAGTATTTTTTGCCGTGTGAGACTTTATACTTGTGAGAGACATTTTATACCAAACTTCTTGCTTCTAGGAATGTAGATGAACGTTATGTACAATTTGGTAAGAGCGTTTGCTATCCTACTAATATTATAAACGCGGGTGAAACCGCGGTGCGCTTTTAGTTATAAATATATACTTATATAATAGAAGATATTTATGCATTTTTCTTTGACTGAGATCTTACCAGTGGAAGTTTGCATCGTAGAAATTAGATTTTCTTTTTGTCTTATGGCTCACGGTTCGTATCGCCACAAAACAAATTACATATAACCCATCCACCAACAAAAATACACCAATGAGAGTCGTATACTCGCAAATATTTTTAATTTCCACCGAGAAGTAGTGTAACCCTACAGGTCCAAATTGGAACCAGAAATTACTTTATATCTTCAATCAATCGAACTGTCATTTATGACGTCTATATAAAACGGAGCGTCCCTATTCATCTCCGGATCAGAGCAGATGATATGAAATGTATGTATAACAATAGCATGTACCACTATAGGATATGTTTTACATTAATAACTAGCAGGTCCCGCGCGGCTTCGCTCGCGTGTACATATTTATATATTTTGCGCGGAACCCAATTTTTCCAAAATAAAAGTAGCCTAAGTTACTCCTTATTACAACAGCTGTCTGCCAGTAAAAATCCAATGGAAATCGGTCCACCCGTTCAAGAGTTTAGCCGGAACAAATAGACAAACAGAAAGACAATTTTTTTAAAAACTGTTGTTTAGGCATAGGTATCATGCAAATAACTATATGAGCTTAAAAAAATACTGTTATTTTGACATTACAAACAGACACTTAAATTTTATTTAGTTGTATATTGAGTATTGATAATTAGTCCAGGATCCCGGGTCCATTTTTGCACTTGATTACTATCAAGCTAATTTTCCGTGAGTAGCTTCGTTTCGATGAGACGCAAATTCTCGATTGTGGTAGCTAACAGAGGTAGCAAGGATAAAAAATGTCGATTTATAGTTCTTAAAAATTTATTACTAACTGGTTTCTTTTTTTGTTAAATCTCAAGATAATTTTTTAAATTATTTGAAAAAATATTTGTCCTACAAAATGTAAAGAAAGAGTCCCCTCCTTCCAACATGTATCGATAACGACGTCATGAAAAATGATTATTAACCAGTTGGTTTTTTTTTTACTTAGTTAATATTTATATAATTTAACATTCATATTGTCCTACAAATTGCGTGGTACGTTGTCCCGGTCCTACGCTCAGAACTTGTTAATACCACAAGACCATTTTTCTCATTGCTAACTGTAAGACAAAAATATTACATAATAGGTTTGTGTGTTCTCTGCCCAAATGAAACAATGTCCTACGAGAAAACAGGTATGTATCACTAGTCCGACAAGAATTGTTGTATCGATAACGAAGTCATTAAAATTATTACTAACCAGCTGATTTTTTTTTTCGAGTTCGATTTGCATATGAGGCGCCCGGTATGAAAAAAATATGAAGAGTAAAAGAGAGACAGAGAGAGAGAGAGAGGGAGAGAGAGAGAGAGAGAGAGAGAGAGACTCCAGTAAATTGTAAACTCCAGTCATGCGTCGGAGCTGACACACACATTTTATTTTTATATGTAAATACACAAATTTTTGTGCCTAGTTTACTAAAAAATTAAGTTATTTAAATTTTAAAAAAGATGTTTTCACTGTATCTTATGTTACAAATAGGAAAACGGAAAACTTACAATTCTTGTCGGACTAGTGAGACATACCTGTTTTCTTGTAGGACATTGTTTCATTTGGGCAGAGAACACACTAACCTATTATGTAATATTTTTGTCCTACAGTTAGTAATGAGAAAAATGTTCTTGTGATATTAACAAGTTCTGAGCGTAGGACCGAGATAACGTACCACGCAATTTGTAGGACAATATGACTGTTAAATTATATAAATATTAACTAAGTAATTAATGACATTGTTATCGATGCATTTTGGAAGGAGGAGACTCTTTGATCAAACCATGCATTTTGTAGGACAAATATTTTTTTCAAATAATTTTAATAATTATCTTGAGATTTGACAAAAAAAAAACAATTATTAATACATTTTTGAGAATCATTAAATCGACATATTTTATCCTTGCTACCTCTATTAGCTACTACAATCGAGAATTTTCGTATTCCAGGAATTTGTTGGGCGTCTCATCGAATCGAAGCTACTTACGGAAAATTAGCTTGATAGTAATCAAGTGCAAAAATGGACCAGGGATCCTGGACTAAATACGACAAAACGACGACAAGAAATGTAACGCGGACAATACTTGGTACATACCTACCTAATAACTACCGATGTAATTAATACCAGTTGTTAAGTATTCCAAGAATTAACACCTATAGGCATACTGCCGTGATAATCGAGATAGCAGTAAGTCAGGTAGACGCCCCTTCTGACTTACTGCAGCATATAGGTATGTCAGTGGTTATAACAGTAGTTTTTAGTTTTCTAAATAGGTCTAAAACTATATCTACTCATGAGCAATGAATCCGGGTCACATAAAGAGACAAATCCGGAGTCATTGCTCTCGAGTGTATTTCAAACTTTTTTTTTAATAATCTGATATATACATTTACAACGCTTTCCAGACGCAAACATAGAGTAGGTATACTTAGATAATTTATGTTTTGTAAAAACACAAAATTTACATAGAAATAACTAAACCAGTGCTCATGGATATAATTTGTGTACTGATCAGGAATTGAACGCCTCGCCACAGTGGCCAAAAGGGCCCGTCTGATTATAATCGTTATAAGCGGTTATCGGTATATATATATATATAATCTATAAATGGAGTTATTGCGACCCTACCCGTGAACAAAAATGCAACTCTAGATGAGAACGACTCTAATTTGTACAGAAATCTGCTGTATAACGTTTTATAGACATCAAAGAGTTTAAAAATCAGCTAAGGAAATCGTCTTAAACAGCTTACTTAAATAATTATGTTAATATTTTAAATATTGTCCCGTGTAGTACATATATGCTGACTCAAAACAACATATATTTAAATTATTCAGCCTCCTTTGTAAATACGTAATCAGATGTTGTGCAATCAAACCTCTATCAAAGGTCATTTGAAGCTACCCTCTCAAGCAATCGTAGTAAGGCAGTTACCAAATCAAGTAATTAGAACTAACAATGTGCCTCGAAGCCTGACAACTGCAAGACTCACCTTCGCGCTACACCCACCGTCGGCTTCAATGACTCAAATTTTAATCCAACAATGGCCAATAATTCACACATTATTAATCAATTTACGTATGTGTGATGTGTGAATGATGTGATGAAGTGATAGTGTGATGAAAAAGCAGGTCAGAAGTATCCAAAACTGGTGGGTTTTAGACGAAGCTCATGAGGATGGGAGACAAAGACTTGATTTTATATAATCATACGTAAAAGTACAGAATCATCATCAACATCGTTTCAGCCATAGGACGTCCACTGCTGAACATTGGCCTCCCTTAATAAGAATAGGTACATAAAAATATCTAATGCATATCGCATCTTCATACCGATTACATAACGTCAAAACAGCGCACTGTACTGCCTGCCTATTATACTTTTATAATGTCATTACTTATTAATTCCGAGTAATATAACTGTTCCTTCATACATTCTGTGTGCATTTTATTTGGTTACGATACGTTATATTTACCAGCTACAACTGCGGCACGTGTAAACTGACTATTAGACCGTCTCAAGACATGACGTTTTGACGCGCTTAATTATTAAACATCCATTACTTGTTCTGTTTTAAGCCGTTGGCTCGTTTTGCTTGCGGGCATTCGATGGACTATTCGCTTATCTATTGTATCCGTAAACAATCGTCTTAGACGACAATGTGTAGTGAACGGCAGGTTCAGGGGCACGTCTCGTCATCGCGATGCACTTTCAGCCATTCGAGATTGTGCTGAGTACTAGCAACTCTGTTCAACATAGTGCAATTTGTAGGAAGTGAATTCCCGCGTATCTTTCCTTAAAACGAGAATCGGATAGCATGTGACATATAGACATATTAGATAAGTTATATACATAAAATATGACAACTCGCGTTATGTAAAAAGCTTAATATGTAAGATTGCGGAGTGATGTATTTATTGGCTTGGCAATGGTATTGATGTAATCGGATCAGCGCAAACCTGCATTTAAAGGCTGCCCTTGGCCCTCGGCTATTCGTTGTACGTATTTCTTCTGGTCACGATGTCCTTTGTGGCCAATTCTCGTTAATAATAATTATGTGTTTGTGGGCCCTGCCTGTGAATATGTTGATTCGATGCGATGTTAAGTGGCTATTATTGTCCGTGTGTTACTAGTTTAATACTTTTTGCAAATACTTCAAAAATGATGCAGCAATTGTAGAGGCGCGGCATCGACAGGGTGGGTAACTTTGTAAACTTTTCTTTTACTATTGTGGTCTAATACACATTATGGCAGAAAGTTACGATAAAAGCAAGACGCAAAACTTTTTAACAAAAAATTAACCGACGAAAAAGAACTAAATAGCAAAAAATTTATAAACCTTTTAGGTCTTGAGTATTGACCTTATTTACATAAACTATCAAATTTTATATAAACTAATTTTGAATCGGCGCCAAACAACACACTGATTAATGGGGGATTGGGGGTAAAAAAACCGGACAAGTGCGAGTCCGACTCGCGCACCGAGGGTTCCTTAAGAAAACAAACTTGTATGTAGTAGGTAGTAAGTCCATCTGGTAAATCAATTCTCCCTTCCCAGTTCTAAAAATACTCTCCCATACATCGATTAACGACCAAGTCTACTTTCCAACCGCAAAATATATGTTTGTAATTACAAAAACTATTTTTTTTATATGATACATAACTAATTAACTATAAATTAACGACTTTCGTTCATCATTAATTTAAACTTCCCCGGAGACCACCAATTTGTTTCAATCTATTTCGATGTCTTAAACATATATAACATATAACAATTCGACGATATTTGTATATAATTATTTAATAACTTGACAAATGTGCTCGATCGTTAATCAATGTTAAAGTCATTGGAAACATTTTATACAGATTATATTCTGCATCGGAACTGAGAAAAATTGCATCGATATGGAGCAACGACATCATTTGACATGAGAAGAGATGATGAGAGCCGTCGAAATGTTGCAAGCTGGTTCCAGGCAACGTACGTCACTCTTAGCACTACACAGAGCGTCATAAGCCGCCTCTAGACATGCTATCGTATCACGGGCAGCGTGGCCGAGTGACATGGAGGACGGTCTCGCATCACCACTCGCAGACAGGATCGGTACATCCAAAATACTGCTTGACGGAATCGTACCATGACCACCATGATGTTGTTTTTACCAGGCTCCAGAGCTCTTCAGGCTTGCTGATAGGCTACCAAATCATCCGAAATCGTTTACGTGAAGTGTTGAAATTATGTCAGAAAGTTCATTCATATGGAAGAGGAACAATAATGGTTTGGCCCGGTTTTTGGATCGGTGGAAGAACCGATCTCGTGATTCGTTTCGACTAATACACGACAATGCACGTCGTAACACGCACTCTCGCCGTTGCTCGCATCAACGTTCTGCCGTGGCCTGCTCAATAGCCAAACCTCAACCCAATTGGGCACGCATGGTCCAAAGAGCACTGCCGAGTATGGATGTCGTGCATACCGCACAACAACTTTTTAACTTGTTAGATGTGAGTTTGATGAACTGATTTTAAGCACGGTCAAATCGCTGTGATTGTGTGATTCGTGAGAATGGTGGAAACACAGATTATTAATTTTTTTATCTTTACAATATTTTTTTTTTAAATCCTTCTTTTTTGCCTTTTTTTGCCATTTAATTGACGAAATTAACCTAGGGTTATTTCCCACAATTTGCAAAAATTGCATTTTTTTTTTAATTAAAAGTAAGAAGTCAGTCTGGAAGACTAGATTTGGTAAATATTAATTAGATATTTTTTTGAAGTTAAAAGTGTGCTTGATCTCTAGACACTTTTGATGTGTGTATTTTGAATTGAAAGATTAGTCGTAATCAATTATGATTAATATAAAAGTTGCAGGAGACAGAACATAAGTCCACATAGCTAGGGATGTTATACTTCTTGCTGGCAGGTACGATGACATTTCTGTGGTCTGTGTTTATGTATAATTGTTTTTCAGCAATTTAGTACAGATTTCAATGAATTACAATATAGTATTAAGTATAAATTCCAATTTGTAAGTTCTTACTAATAACAAAGACACAAGAAGAAACATCGCATCGCAAACATCGCAGAAGAAATACATTTGTCACAAAAAGAGGCTGTACAACATTCGCATTGTTTAAGTAAATTTGGGATTTTTCTTGACCGAAAGTGCCACGAGCCAAAAGTTGAAAACAAAAGATTTCACCCAATTTTAAGCTTTATAAAAGGGTGGAGGTTGACTAACGTGGACTTGAGCTAGAACCTTTGGCAAGGGTGGTCTTGTCGCAGGCGAGGTGCGCGTTTTAAATCATAGACGTTGTTAGGTGAATCGAATATCGACAGTCGGGTGAAATCGCCGCGCGGTGCGGTCGCGCGCTACGCGCGCCTCACGCGGCATGGCGCGAGAATTCACGCGAGTGCATGATTTCTACGTGCCGTTGCATGAACTGCAGCCTCCCACCCAGTACTACCAATATGACATGATACAGTGAGTACTCCCTTTATGTGTACATACTTTAAAAAAGCGTTAAATAAATAAAAATGCGATAGCTTTTATAAATATTTTTTATGATTACAATTTAAATTATATTTATGTTTTTATTTTCATGCCTTTTAATTAAGTTTTAACAATACGAAATAAAGTGATCATGTACAATAACAATCTCTATTGTTTGTATATGTAGCTATGTAAACTATTATAAGTAGTTTTCTTTCGAGATTGCCGCCCATTTTAATTACACTAAAACTTCAATGTTTTTTTACAACATTTTAAGTCAGTCATAATAATTGTAGTGATCCAAAATGTTTTGTGTAAACAAATTAAATGAAACAATGTAACGTAAGTAGAAATATTTACACTACCACATGGTAGTAAACAAATATACACATTACACATGTGTTATGTGTATATTTGTATTATTATGGTTTTTGTTTGAGATTGCCACCTATTTTAATGTGCATACATTAATTTCTTTATTTCATGTCTTTTGATTGAATGATAAATCATGATCATGAATGAATAATCATACTAAATGAAGTGTTCATGCATGTTTGGTGTAAACAAATTAAATTAAACAAACGTATGTAGGTATGCATATCCTATGATTTTTGTTCTAAATGCCGCCAATTTAAATCTGAAAACCTGTTAAGTAATAATATAATACTAAGGGAAGTGTCAACTGTTTATTATGAGATGATATATGTCATGTATAAACAAATTGAAAGACTAACGTGATAAAACTGTGACTGTGTCGACCTAACGTCCGAGAATGACGCGTTATTCCATTTATAATAAGTATAATAACATAATTCTATTAGATTTGCCGCATACGGATACTGTAAATATATTAAAAACCGGCCAAGTGCGAGTCGGACTCGCGCATGAATGTTTCCGCACCATTGCCTTTATTAAGATCGAGCAAAAAAAACACGTTTTTTTTTTATTATTTGTTGTTATACCGGCAACAGAAATACAGATTTATGCTTTTTATATGCAGCTAGAAGAAAGATATTGTAGAAAACTTGTTTTTTAATCATGCTTTGGGGCTGAAAGTTCTATTTTTGTAGTTATTTCCCTATTGCTTAACAATATGGCCCCAATTCTGTTACTTCACTCGCTAAATTAAAATTCACTAAATTTTCTTCATATAAGAAGTAATCCTTGTAAACTTAGAAACAAGGTCTTATTTCAAATTGAAACAAGTAGGTAACATATATCGCTATCGAAATAAGCAATTTATTTGTCGACTAAAGTCTGATACGCTTAAATAAACTTTAATACCACGTAGCAAGAGCCGCTATCCGTTGAATGCCATCTCTTTTGCTTTGTGTTTTTAGTAAGCGTCTTCGTAGGTGTAGCTTAAAAACACGTCATCCTTGTTCGTTTTGAACAAGTTTTTATACGGCAATTATACAGCGTTTGAATAAATGAAGACTCTCGCTGCGTGGAAATAAAGTTGAGTATACGTTGACAGGTTTTATTGAAATTTAGCGGCGCTGAGAAATAGATGCTAGTAACAAATATACCTTATTACGAAGAACACTAGGTTGATTTCATATGAAGAAATTAATTCAGGTTTTAGTTTAGTCAAGTGTACAATAGAATCGGCACCAATGTACGTATATTTGATTTATTTTCTTGAGATGATCCCGTGTTGGTAAACTTAGCGTCTAGCATCGAGTGTTGGTGATATTCATACATATGTTTTATTGGTCGGTAGATACTGAATAAAGAATTTGATGGTGTGCATAAATCAAAAATTTAAATTTTGAGTTAGCTCCCTTTAGATCTAGGTGTGCAATATTTTTAGTTAACTAAGTAGAAATGAGTTTTTTATAATTTAAGTACCTACATATATAGAAGTCACTTATAGGTCACAGGATCCATAAAGTTTAATGAGTACCTTATCTTGGTTGTGTGTCCCCCCTCACCTATTTTTGTCATTTAGTCTTTGGTACCGAAATGGATTTGTAATATTTGAAACTTTTCCAATGAAATTTTGATGAAATATTGTGCCGTGCTCTGTGTATCCGTCGTTTACTATTTTAACCCCTTGATATTTTCCATCACTACATATAAGCTCAGAGAGGCTTCATAAAGAATAAATATTAAAAATGCCAATACAAAACACTTAACACCTATTTATAATACACGTCATTATGTTAATGTG